>CM055877.1:15169354-16369354 GCA_029582165.1 Portulaca oleracea | reverse complement strand
TTGGTATTGTGTTATCAAGGTGGAGACCTAAAGTTGAGGGGATATTCGGACGCAGACTGGGTGGTGACCTTGATGAGTCGAGGTCTACCTCGGTGTATGTTTTCACTCTTGGTGGAGGAGTGATATCTTGGTGTAGTAAGAAGCAAGACTGCATATCTTTATCGACCATGGAAGCCGAGTATGTCTCTTGCTGCGTTGCCACCCAAGAGGCAATTTGGCTTAGGAGCCTTCTCCAGGATCTCAACCTCACTCCGAGAGTTGATGATCCTGTGGAGATGTGGTGCGACAATACTGCTGCGATTCAGTACGCTAAAGATCCTAAGTTTCACAGGAAAGCTAAGCATATCAAGAGGCGTTACCACTTTGTGAGGGACGCGATAAAGCAAAAGGAAGTTGTTGTGAGATACTTATCTACAAACAAGATGATTGCTGACCCTCTAACTAAGCCTACTCCTAGAGATGTGTTCAAAACTCACATGGTGAGTCTAGGTCTACAAAGAGTTTAGATGTGTGATCTATCTTATTTATGTTTGGACAAATTCTTCACAGTGAACATTTCAATGTAATAAAGTTTGGTGTTTCTTAATTACTTGAATTTTATTGTCTTTTTTTTCTCTTGGTTGCTCGAATAGGCACATGTGTTAGTCACTAGGCTTCTGGTAACCTAATCACACAGGTTACCAACCCTAAGCGCTTGAGTAGTGGTTAGGATGAGACTTAAACCTTCTTAACACTATGTGTGCTATGTAGGTTATTTTATATTTGCGTGATATAAATAAAAATATTAGATAGTCGCCTTAGTAAGTCTAAGATGAGATTCCCTTGAATCGAATATAAAACAACCTTATGTTGAAGCCTCGGGCCGGATATACAATGACTAAGCGCTGTTACGTACATCGCTTAGGTGAATCAGGTTGGTTTAAAGTGGAACTAGACTTGTAATCCGCATGGTATAAAGAAAAGTGACGACCTTACCTTAGTGGGAGTTATACCATGACACACAATTCATACTTTGTGTGCTTTAAGTCGATCTAATGGAGTGACAATTAGTTCCCTACCTTGTCACTGTGTGATCCTAGTATGACTCAGTCGTCTACATTATACAATTCCTTTTAGACTTGGTACTATGGCATGAAATCTAAGTGAGATGTTTGCTACTTTAGTGTGCACTCCAAGAGCTATAGATGTATACAGTTCAGCGGAACACATTAGGAAAGTAGTCTCACTGAAACATAATGTTATGAGTAGCTAAGAAAAACCTTTCCTTATTCACCATATCAGCCCGGGCGATTATATTAGAAATATAGTCAATGATATATCAATTGGCATAAAAGGGACAGTGTGTGCCATATGGTGATGTTATGGATGGTTGAGGGAATTGTCCGTTCCTTTTGATAGTGTTATATTGGTCTGATGGTGATTTGATTTAACACTACTTTGTTCTTATCGATCGCACACCCGATTCCCGTATGAAACGAGACGAGAACTACGAGATTAGATTTTTTCCTGATCGGTCTACGTGGCCGAGTGGGAGCTGTTGGTAATTAGCGGCCACTAACTATTTGTTAATTAAAGTTATCCTAATTTACCTAGAATTTGGCTTCTAGATAAATTAGGAGATATTATTTGATAAGGAATCTGACTCCTAATCTGAGTTGTATTGGAATTCAACTCCACATGCTAAAGTATAAATAGATCCCTCCGTGGGAGATATTTGATACGGAAAAATATAGCAAGTATTTTTATTCTCTCTTTTTCTCTGGAAAACTTCCATCAGGGTTTATTGGGTTTCGGGTGTGATTAATTACAGCAGCTCTATTCTAGTAGTAGCTGGTAATCGATATTATTCCAGTGACAATCTGGAACTGTGATGTGCTATTCGTGGAACAAGATTCAGCAATTCGATCTCGCTTCCGCAATTAAGGTATTATTCGATCCAACTCTACATGTAACAACGAGCCTGTAGGTTTGGTATCCCCCTTCTCTATTACCCGCTTGGTTCGCTGGGGTTTTCTTGAGATAGAAGACTTAGTGGGCGACCACACTTACCACCGTAGAAAAAATATTATCTAGAAATTAGCTTTATGAATGGATATACATTGTATTTTAATATTACAATTTACAAGAAAAAATTATTTGTACATTTTTAGTTAACATCAATGATGTATTTATTACGGTAATTAAACCAATTTATTATTAATTTGTGTGTGCTTATTCCAAATTATTTATAGTTAGGGATGGTAGTGACGCGGGGAATCCCCGTACTCAGCTCGCAAGGCCCCGCCCCACTCTGGGGTGAAATTCCCGCTCCCGATGGGAACGGCGGTGGGGATGGGGTGAAGAATTAAGTCCTCGTGCGGGGATGGGGCAAGATGGAGACAAAATTTTCCCCCGTCCCCGCCCCCGTTTCCCTACTCAAGAAAATTAGCCACCACATATTTCCAATCCCCATCCTCCATTTCTTTTAAAATACATAAATGTCCTTTCTACATTAAATTTATATGTATAATTTCGGACAATTTGTAATTTTAATTAATCAAAAACATTAAGCGTAAATAAATAATTTATTCTCTCTCACCCTAATTCCTCATTCTCACTCCATAGTTGTCTTAGTTTTGATTTTAATTTCATCTCCACTGGGGCCCCGTTGGGTACCCGTTGAGGATGGGGATGGGGGAAGATTTTTCCCCAGCAATGGATAATGGAGCAGGGATGAGAGTGGGGTGCCCATGCGGGGATGGGGATGGGGAGGGGGTATATATACCCCGCACCTGCCCCGTCCCGTTGTCATCCTTATTTATAGTTCTATCACATATGTTCAATAGTGTATATATATATATATATATATATATATATATATATATATATATATATAGGAGTATTGGATTCTAATAATCCTTACTTTCACCAATTGGACAATGGTGGACCGTACTTTCACTTTGTATTCTGGTGATCCAAAAAAAAAGAAAAAAAATTGGATTGTAGTGGTACCAAATCCACCTCCACATTCTTCTTATTTTTTTCATTCCTACACTATATTGTTTTAGTTTTTTTCGTTCCTTTCCCTAGAAAGTTAATGAATTGTAGTTTCTAAAACATTTTTTAGATTATATTTTTGAGACTCCGAATAATTATTATGATTTTTTTAAAAATAATAAAAGTGAAAAAATCGTAAAAAATAGTAAAAAAATGGAAAAAAAATGGGAGAAACGCTGTAAATTCATTAAAAATCATTGTAAAGTGTTATACTAAGTTTTGAATCAGATGCAACACAAAATCTATGATTCCCTTGAAAATATCTCACTAGAATCCAATTTTAGTTTTTTTTGGACCACCAGAATACAAAGTGAAAGTACGGTCCACCATTGTCCAATTGGTGAAAGTAGGGATTATTAGAATACAATTATCATATATATATATATATATATATATATATATATATATATATATAGGGAACGGATCCAGTGAGAAGGAACTTTAGGTGAGAAGGTGAGAAGAGAAGATCTTGGCCCTCCAAATCTGATCCAACGCTTAACATTAAATATACACACATGTGGCAAAAAACTGGAAACCACTAATGGTTTTTAAGTACTGTTTTACTAAAACAAAGAAAAAATAAATAAAATCAACTAAAAAAATCTGTCTATTACCAAAAAAAAGGGGAAACAATTAGGGGCATTGAAGATGTGATTCTTTTAGCCAAAAATAGAAGATAACACATTGGAGGAATTCTATGCAAACTCACTACAGTCTTAATCATATTCAATAAGATTGATATCATGTCCAATGTGAATTTCAATATTTACCATGGCTTTCCATTGAGAGAATGGAAATCAGTGTGCTTGTGTGTATTTTCATTACATCGTGATCACAATCAGTTAAGATGCGATCACATTCCACAACATTTAAATTTTTGTTTGGTTAAAGTTTTATTTTTGGTCACAGCCAAATAAAGTCTGATCAGCATATTTATAAGTAACGAATGCACATATATATATTTGTTTGATTGTTGATCACAGTTTAATATATTGTGGACATGTCATTTATTGCAGAGTGATTTTTTTTTTTGAAACCAAACATAACGATTTCATTAATAACAATTGCGGTTTGAATTTTGTAATGGGTTTGCAGTGAACAATCAAATAATTTATCAATTTGTACAAATTAATTTGTGTTCGCACCATGAAACAATGGTTGCACGTGCTCTGTTTAATTGATTATGGTTGATCACAGTTTAATACAATGTGGATATGTCATCTATATGTTCATTACAAAACAAAAAAGGATGAAATGTAAAAAAAAACTATATAAATATGTAACAATACTAATATTCACATACACTGGCATGTGATCATACACATCACACCAATCTTATATTGTGCTTGTATTGATACAATATGTCATAGTAACGTTGAATGACCACAATATCATGACTTGTGATCATACGTAATTTATTATCAATTAGTATTAATTATGATCACAGCCATGTGTAGCGTGAACTTGTCATGCATGTGTGTATCATTATGCGTTGGTCGAAGTTGCAGTGTGCATGCTTATATCTTATTGTCAAAGTCGCAGTATGAATGACCACAGTATAATGACTTGTGATCATACACAATTTATTATCAGTTAGTACAAAATATAATATAATCACAACCTTATGTAGTATGGACAAGTTCATCAGTACATGATGTGACCCTTACAAAATCATATATACCAACATAACATTTGACCAAAAAATATTGTCTGATCACGTAACAATAACGTGTCTCATATTGTAACATGCATATCACAACGAGCCATGTTAACAACAAAACAAACTCTCCCCCCCCCCTCCCATACACAACAAATGAACTGCTTCTAACAAGATCATACACCATAGATCGTGATGGCTCATAAGCTCGTCGCGCCGGGATTGGTGGTTCGAGATCTATCCCATCGATCTGCATTTGCGTACACTTCTTCCCTCTTTGAGTTTTCCTTGTACATTGTCAATCCATGACCTGATCACACTTGTATCAATGTGGCCAAATCATCACATGACCACAGACCCTTGAATCACACTGATCACACTTGTACCAATGTGACCAAATCATCACTTGACCACAGACCCCTGAATCACAATCACACTGATCACACTTGTATCAATATGGCCAAATCATCACATGACCACAGACCCTTGAATCACAATCACACATCTTATCATGTGTCGAACCAACACTTGAACACATAATTACACTACATCGTACCCCCCTCCCTCACTCGCTAAGTATTACACTCCCCCCCTGTCTCAACGTACCCAGTAACCCCCCCTAACAAACATCAGTGGCCATAGATACGAATAGCCGGCCTAAAAAAAAAGGGACATCGTGAGCCATGTGCCCTGTTCGATGTGACACACCCCCATCCCCTATATCTAATCCCGTCCCACCATCGTCACCCTCGTCCAGCGACACACAACAAATTGAACAATGGAATGTAGCATACTTACTTGGTATGTGACTCCTTGTCGGCGACATTGTCACTCACCGAATTCATCCTTACCGTCGATGTTGCTGAATGTGTATGGTAAAAAAAAACCGGCGACGCTTTGATTGAGAACCCCGGTGTGGTTGAGCAAGTTTGTCGACAAAACCCTAGAATATGCCGAATGGTCTGCTCGAATTCCTTGAAAAACCCTAGAACAAGACTAAAGTTTGCAGTGTGCTTGAGTACCGATATGGAAAAGTTTTCAACCATTGGACCTCGTTTACAAACATTCAGCATTGTCAGAAAGTTCGTATTTGGATTGCATGGAACACAAGGGAATATGAAGTAGAAACTTTGGAGAGTTCCACTCAGCACATTCATACAAAAATTATAGATGTTCAAAACAATACCACCTTTCACATAACTTGGGTCTATGGGCACAATGACATCAGTGAAAGAGAACCTCTTTGGAAAGCTCTTATGGAGATTGCTGATGGGATAGAAGGTCCTTGGGCTGTGTTAGGTGACTTTAATACGATAATGACAGAGGAAGACAGAATTGGAGGAGCCAAAGTCGAAGCTTTCATGACCCAGCCGATGACACATTGCATTCAACAATGCTACCTCCATGAACCACCATATTCTGGGATGTACTACACCTTGACAAATGGTCAAGTACGCTCCAGGATAGACCGCCTCCTTGTGAACGCTCATTGGTACCTAATTACAGACTTGATGCAAGTTAACTTCAAGGCCAGTGGACTGTCAGACCACTCAGTCATCACTATCAGCTTCATGGAGATGACGAAACAGAACAATCCTTTAAGTTCTGTGACATGTGTACTAAAGACGAGCGGTACAACAAGCTGATAGAGGATACACTAATGGATATACCGGAGGGACACAAGATGTTTCAATTAACACAATACCTCCACATGCTACGTCCGAAGCTAAGAGCTTTACATAGAGACCGATTCCACGATATCTACACACAAGAAGTTGCAGCAAGAGATAAGCTAACCAAACTCCAAGATAGGCTAAATCAATCCCCGGAGGATATATCACTTCAACAGGAAGAGAAACAGCAAAGACGCAACTACTACGACATCTTACATTCGTCGCTACTACTGAAACGTCAGCAAAGTAAATTGGCTTGGGACGATATGGGAGACGGCTGCTCAAAATTATTCTTTGCCAAGATGAGACAGAAACGCTACCAGCAATACGTCCGTGAAATTGAAACCAATGACGGCACTAAGGTCACAGGACTACAGGAGGTCAACGATCAACTCAGTTTGTTCTATAAAAACCTGCTTGGCAACACCGATCTTCAGCAAACAGGTTTGCAACACGACATAGTCAGTATGGGCCCCAAGCTTACAGGTTTGCAACAGCTCAGGATCAGTAGGCCAATCACAGACAAGGACATCAAAGACACCATCTTTTCCATTCCCAATGACAAAACACCAGGGCCAGATGGGTATTCCAGTGGTTTTTACAAAAGTTGTTGGAATCAAATAGGGGCGCTTGTCTCAGCTGCAGCTCAAGAATTTTTCCTCACAGGGAAGCTCCTAAGACAAATAAATCCAACAAATTTGGTACTTATCCCAAAGGTACCCAACCCCAGCAAAGTCACTGAGTTTCGGCCAATAGCTTGCTGCAATACCTTCTATAAGGGAATCACCAAAATCATAGCATCAAGGATAAGAGAGGTCCTCCCTGACCTTATCAATCCAAGCCAAGGGGCTTTTGTACCGGGCCGACAGCTCCTCCACAATGTACTACTATGCCAAGAGATAGTAAGAGGGTACACTCGATCGACCATAGCTCCTAGATGCTTGATGAAAATAGATCTCCAAAAAGCCTTTGATTCGGTGCATTGGAGTTTCATTGAAGAAGCTCTTCACGCATACAGATTCCCGAGATGGCTCATCAAATGCATAATGGCATGTGTCACATCCCCCACTTTCTCCATTTGTTCGAATGGCATCTCCTCCCCCACATTCAACGGGAAAAGAGGACTGAGACAAGGAGACCCGATGTCGCCACTACTGTTTGTTCTGACAATGGAATACCTATCCAGGTCTATTCATTACTATGTCAGCAAGCAAGAGAATTTCAAATACCACCCACTTTGCAGACGACTTCAACTTACTCATCTTGTTTTTGCGGATGACCTGATCTTGTTCTCCTCGGCAAACAAAGCCTCTATTCAAACACTTAAGAAGGCGTTTGACCACTTCTCAGCAGCCACGGGTCTTATCGCTAATAATGGGAAATCGGAAGTAATCATAGGTGGCATTCCCAATGATATAGCAACTGCTCTGATTGACGAAACAGGATTTCGAGAAGGTACGCTCCCCTTCAAATACCTAGGCATTCCAATCTCCTCCAGTAATCTCACAAAAAATGATGCCAATATTCTTGTGGAGAAGATTCTATCGAGAATTAAAACTTGGGAGAGCAGACACATCTCTTATGCTGGCAGGGTCACACTCATTAACTCTGTCTTGATGGGAATTTATAGCTTCTGGGCAAGAATTATCGTCATTCCTAAGCACACCATAGACGAAATCACTCGATTTTGTCGTAATTTCCTTTGGGGCTCCTCCTCCCAATTTCGGAAAGCCCCAATGGTGGCCTGGGAGATAGTCTGCAGACCAAAGCAAACGGGAGGGCTAGGGCTCCGAGACCTAGTTTCCTGGAACAATGCCAACATTGCCCGGCTGGTTTGGGCAATTCAGAGAAAAGAGGACAATTTATGGGTTAAATGGATTCATGCCAAATACATTCGAGGGTCATCCTGGTGGGATTATCAACCCCCATACGATGTCTGTACCTACTTCAAGCATCTTTGCCTTGTTAAAGACAACTTCAAATGGGGTTGTGATCCTGGACACCGATGGATCTGGAAAGGGGTGGAGGCTACAGCTATTGGGGATTACAATGCGACAACTGGATATACATGGAGCCTCGGGATTAAGGAAGAAGAAGATTGGGCCTCCATAATTTGGAATCCTCTTACAATCCCACGCCATTCATTCATCACTTGGGTCCTTCTGCATGGAAAACTACCTGTAAGAGCTAGAACAGCGCGCTGGCAAACTAATGGTAACCCACTATGTCCATACTGTGATTCGGAGCCTGAAACGATCGACCACCTTTTTCTTGAGTGCGAATTTGGGAAGGAGGTGAGACAGGCTATGAGGCACTGGGAGCTAGGTAACCTGTCAACCACCCAGGACTGGAAACACCGGTTAAGCGACCTCCGAAAAACAAGTAAAGAAACTCATCTGAGTTGCGCTTTTCTCACAGCATATGTCTACCACATTCTGGACAGAAAGAAACAGTCGAGTTCACAAAACACGACATGCAACCCCTCAAGTGCTAGTAAAGTTGGTGAAAAATGATGTAGCGAACAAAGTCCTGCTGGCATCAAAAACTAGGAAAAAATACAGAAGTCTAGTAGACACAGTTCTCTGTATGTGATTGTTGAGGGACCTACCCCACGCTCTTTGTAAACTACGTTTATGATTGTAATATATAACCTGTTTTCTTGTGCAAATATATATATATATATATATATATATATATATATATATATATATATATATATATATATATATTGTAACACCCCGAGTATGTTGTTAAAGTGTGGCTTAAAAGGATTGAAATGAGTACTTCACCAAGGTGTGTATATATATATATATATATATATATATATATATATATATATATATATATATATATAAATATTGTAACACCCAGTATGTTGTTAAAGTGTGGCTTAAAAGGATTGAAATGAGTACTTCACCAAGGTGTGTATATATATATATATATATATATATATATATATATATATATATATATATATATATATATATATATATCTATATATATATATATATATATATATATATATATATATATATATATATATATATAAATATTGTAACACCCCGAGTATGTTGTTAAAGTGTGGCTTAAAAGGATTGAAATGAGTACTTCACCAAGGTGCACCTTCTTTTATGGTAGCTCATCCGTTGGGAACTCCTCAGTTAAGCGTGATTCGCTGGGAGTAGTCAAAGGATGGGTGACCTCCTGGGAAGTTTTCCCAGGCAGCGTGTGAGCGAGGACGAAGCATGCTGGAAAGACTCGTGGTGATTTGTGGGGCCAGTCAGCGATCCTAGAAGCAGTTATCGGTAATGTCCGCGGCTCGGGGAGGGGCCGGGGCGTTACATATATATATATATATATATATATATATATATATATATATATATATATATATATATATATATATATTCCATTGATCTTTCATTTAATTAAAAATTTGGTGCATTTAAATTTTAATAACACTCTTGATAGGATTATAATCCCAGGTAGAAGTGAAATGCAATAGCTTTACCATATTAAGAGGACAATAATTGTGACAGTCTTACATTAGAATTTGCGTCAAGGGGATAAGAAAATAATTTGTTTAAGGTTTTCACTAGGAATAATATTATCTTTAGTGTACGATTTTTATTTATGAGTATCCTATAATCTATTTTGATGACAATGCGTTGGTATTTACTTTGTAGTTCGAGGCAACGCCCGGGTATTTGCTTGTATATATATATATATATACACTAGTCCTTAGACCTGTGCATTGTACGAGATGAAGTTAGGCCATCTATATTGTTCACATAAAATGAATTACATGATTCATTGACTCTTTAATTTTTCGAAAATTTGACTACTACTTATTATCAACCATTGCTTCAATGAGAATATTAATCAAATGATCACCTTCATACTTAATGTATAATGTAATTCGACAAAAATGAGTTAAGATAGGTTTTTAACGAAATAGTTTTTCTACATACCAAACTAAAAGAATCATTCGCAAAAAATTATAAATGGTAGCAGGTTATGACAATTTTATTGCTCATATTAATAGAAGTCATGAATCATGAGTAACTCACAAATTTATTATCCTTTCATATAAGCCTTTACGTGAAGGTAGTAAAGATATTAAAGATATTCTAATGTTTATAAAGGTCATTAACATGGAATAATAATTATAGTTTATTTAAATTTTCACGTATCCAAACACAATAAAATGACAACAAATTATAAAATGAGTTAGGTCAATATGTAGTACACAGTAAATTAGTAACTCAATATAGTAGCATAAAAAAGGGTTCAATATAGAATTTTAAATTCATAATCTTCTTGTACCTGTAACCACAACAAAGATAATGTAATGAAAAGTTGTTAGAGCTTGGTTAATTCATATATATTAACTAATTGCAATTTAATATGATTTTTTTTTCAACTCACTAATTAAATAAGTTAACCTCATAAATTATCTTTAAAACATTATTCTTGTACTTTAAGGGAAAAATATATGATATATTTATGTTATTATTTTCCTATGGTTTCAAATCTTAAAAATTATCTATGCATATTTGATTGAATTATCCTATAATTTTTCTTCATCTTCTTTCTAAAAATACAATATCTCATTTTAATATAAATGGTCCTCAGTTCCCTATAACTAATACCTTATAAATATATATATAACTAAGAACTAAAACTACTATTTTTCTTGAAAAAACATGAAAATTATTTTAAATAAAATAAAAGAGCGTAAAAGTATATTGGTTAGTGTAGGCTTGAGAGTTTTTGACTTATTGTTAGTTAATGATTTGCTATATAAGTTCATGTTAACTATTTTTAATTGAAGTATTTAACAACGTATGAATTTGGCAAGATAAAAAAAAACCGTTTACTCTTTGTCACCCACCATTTTATTATTGTTGCCCACCTTTCCATTATAATTTTCAATAACGCCCTTCACCATCATAATCTAACTCTCCATCTTCCCTCTAGTTTATTTCTCTAAACAACGCTCTCAACCAACGACGACGAGGGACGCCACCACATTACCTCTTCCTGGGAACAGAAATTGACGGAATTCTTGTAAGTTTTATGTGTTTACAATTGTATACTTTTAATTTAAAATTTGAAAAAAATTGGATCGCGTGATTTTTTCCGAAAAAATTCCCGGCGCCGTGCGTCTGCGTCGGCAAACCGCGGCATCGATCGCGGCCTTGCCGAGATCCGCATGCAGCAACCTGCCACGGGTTGTCGGCGCTTGTCAAGCGGCACTTGGCCGCCGTCTGTCGGCAATGTGACGCGGCAACTAGCGACGGTTTGTCGGCGCTGTGGCGCGGGAGTGCGCCGCTGTTTGCTGCGTCGGTTGTGCGGCACCGACTCTGCCAATTTTTTTCTTGTAATTGAAACCGTATTTTTGATAATATTATTAATAATAATGTTAATAATTATAATACTGTAAAGTATGAATATTTAATAATATTGTAATTTTGTTGTTAATAATATTAATTATTATGTGTATAATGATGTTAATAATGTTATTAAATTACTTTATTCTTGTAAATATTTTTTATTAATCGTTTATAAATTAATGTAAATATATATGTCATTGTAATTATATATATATTGGTAAGTTTATTTTTTTATGTAAGTTATTGTTAATAATATTAATAATTAACTATAGCATTATAACGATTAATAATGCTCTAATTAAGAAATAATATTATTAACATATATATATATATCAATGCGAATAAGTTATTGTTAATATATATAAATGTTAACAAGTATGTTTGTTTATATACTATCATTTTGGGTGTAAAAATGCTATTATGTTGTTGTCCATGATATTATTATTAGATTTTTATGTTGTTCTTTATGTTATTATTACATTTTTTAGCGTTAAAAATTGTTGTTTAGCGTTTTAAATGTATAGAGTTCATAAAAATAACTTGTTTCGTGTAGAATGTTAATAATAGAGTGTTAAAAATAATTTAGAGTGTTAAAAGTTGTTGTTTAGGGTTGAGGGTTTAGGAAAAAAAAGTGTGGTTCATAGTCTTCGGTAATGGAAAATGTTATATTAAAGAGCATTTTTTCCATAATACGATAATTGCGAACTTGAAAAAAAACGTAGTTTGTTATTTTTTTTGAGTTAGTATAAACTTAAGTTAGTGTATGATATGAGGGTAAGTAAATAAGTAACTGAACTGGATAACTTAATTAAATGCTAGTGCCTAGAAGGAAATTTACAATTGTTGTTACGAACGAAGTGCAAAAGGTCTACATACAAATGATCATATGCATGCGAAATTATAAAGCTGGTTGTGGATGCATTCTTGATACCAACCACTTATCAAACGAACGACAAGGAAATCAATCCCGTGCTTCCTTGATGATAGTCGTGTAAGTGGTTGGTATGAAGAGTGTATCTGCACTTGCTTTATAATTTCGCAGGCATCTGATCACCTGTATGTAGATCTTTTGCACTTTGTTCATAAGAAGAACGATGAATTTCCTTCTAGGCAGGTTGGTTAAGTTATCCAATTAGGTGACTGTCTACATACCCTTATAACAAATAATAACTTAAGAGTGTATTAATTCAAAAGAGATAATATATTTATTTAGGGTTCCTTGTTGCAGTGTAATTTATTAGTGTTATGTGTAAATAATGTTTAGCCTTTTTGTAAATAATTTATGATGTTTTTCTTGGTACTTAACCCATAGTTATATATCATGATTTACACGTCATAGTACGTGTGAAGTTTGGGTTGAGTAATGTGGAAAATGTCCAAAATTATTTTAGGGTTTAGCGTCTAGGATATATTTAAGGTTTAAGGATGTAGTGATGTTTAGAAAATTTTGAGTTAGTGTAGACTTAAATTAGTGTATGAATTGCATGTACGTAGTTAGCGAGGTAATTGGTTAATATTATAAAAATCATGTGTTTAGATGTAAAGTGAACAGTGTTAGTGATAACAAAGTGCACAAGTTCTGTGTTTTAATCTGCACGTGAGCGAGATACAAGCTTGGTGGTGGTGTTGGGTTAGACATACCAACACCTCAAGTGAGTCAAACACCCAGAAACTCCAACGGATGAAGTTTACTTAACTTGGTCCAAGGAAGAATGTACGAACGTGTGTTGGAGATCGTTGAAATTAATGTCGGTCAACCAGAAGTATCTGAACGGTTGGATGGTATTTCAATACTCTGAAGCACGCCCGTACATTCTTCCTTGGACTGAGATAAGTAAACTTCACCCGCTGGAGTTTATGGGTGTTTGACCCACCTTCAAGCTTGTTTCTCGCCGTCTTGCTTACTAAAACACAAAACTTCTGCACTTTGTTCTCAATAACACAGTTCAGTTTGCATCTAAACACATGGTTTTAATAATATTAACCAACTACCTCGCTAACTACTAACGTCCAAATCATACGATAACTTAAGGGTGCGGTTATTCAAAATCTTTTGAACATAATGCAACAAGGAAAGTTTAGGTTATAGGGTTTAGGGTTTAGGGTAATTTAGGGTATAGGGTTTAGGATGTTTAGGGTTTAGGGTTTTTTGTTTTTTAGGGTTTATAATTCTTATTATTACTGTAACTGTGAACGACGAATTATAAGCAGTTGTGTTTAGTTAAGAATTTACTTTATTATTATGCAGGTGATCTAAAATGGCAGGCAAGGGCAAGGGTACAGGGTTCCTTGATCGGACGCAGCAGCAACAGTTTGGTTAGAGGGGGTGATTCTGGGAACTGTCACAGAAGTAATATGATCGCGTTAGCACGACGTGCCAGCCGAGGTAGTGGCGCACCTGATGATGTGGTTGGCCAGCCGGAGGACACGCATAGTCAGACCACGCAAGGCTTCCTTAACCATCTTAATCAACATATTGATTACTCGACCGACACAGAGACAACGGGGGACGATAGGACAGAGTCTGAAGTCCTGGGGATGATCCCTACTTCTGTAGCGCCTCATCCTCCTCCAGTTTACAAGCCAACGGGTTTCGAGCCGTTGAGAGATGCATCAGGGAGGTTTGCCCCACTTCGTCGTGGGGGACAAGCAGGTGGTGAGGCTGGGGCGAGCAGCAGCAGCAGCAGGCAGAGTAAGAGGAGCAGGAGAACTGATGACGATTGGAAGATTTTCGGTAATGTTCCCGGGGGACCACAATTGGGGGACATTATACCGAGATTTGGAGGTCACATCGCTCGGGTAGTATGGGATGGTCGGGAGCATTTGCCTCAAGAAGTTCTTGAGTGTGTGACGAAGAGGAATGCATTGATGGAGTTGAGGTCAATAAAGTCCACAATGGATCCCATATGCCGGAATGCACTGGAACGGATCCAAATTAAATCATTGCTTTAGCGGACTTAATGTATGAGAACATCGATATGACACTGATCTCGGTGTTCGTTGAGTGGTGGCAACCCGACACGAACACATTTCACCTTCCCTTGGTGAAATGACAATCATGCTGCATGATGTGGAACACATTTTGGGCCTTCTAGTTTGTGGTGTGATGCCTAATTATCTTGATCGGGTAGCGGTTAACGAGTTAGTGCCGGCTATTTTCATGAAGCCTATGCCGGAACTAAAGAGTGACGACACTTATGACAAAGGCGCCATGCTTGACACTGATTTGAGGGCGATTGGTGTGTCGCCCAGGTACCCCGTTCCCCATAGGACACGGGCATGGTTGTTCAGCTTGCTGGGAAACACTATCCTTGTGGACAAATCGAGGGATAGAGTTTGTTGGCATTCGTGGCCTAGCAGTCAGCATGTCGATACAGTTGCTTAGGGTATGATTACACTGGCGTACTTGTATCGATAGTTAGGGGCGCCGAGCAAGGATGGGACAACGAAGACTTTTGGTTGTTTGACCCTTTTGCAGACCTGGATATATAAGTACTCTCCCTCATTTAGGCCACACAGTGAGCAACCGGTTCGGGGGCCTCGCACGGGCGGGTGGTTTCCTACTCACTTGGTCAGATCGGAGTAGCGCCTTCGGGCGTTAAGGGCCTCCCTAGAGGAGTTGACGCCCGATAAGGTGTGTTGGGGCCCTTATGGAGGTACACCTTATAGAACCTGCGCGAGGACGTTGTACATGGGCCCCATTCGTGCATATGACGTCACAGAGTTGTACATGCTTGATCGCGTTGTCCGTCAGATAGGGCACCAACATCATGTCCCCCCAACATTGCCCCGCCCTAGGTCAGCTGAACGACCGACGAAGGGGTCCTACAAAGTGAAGTTTGATGAGGTCAACGTGAACACTGCCTGGGGGGCGTTTCCGTTTGGAAGCAAATTGTCTCTGACGGATCTGCCATGCACAAAACGTGTGTCGTGGGAAGTGGATGGTGCTTATAACGATTGGTTTGTGGTACATTCTCACAAATTCTTGATCAATAACACCTCCACCAGCCAATCCACAATCGATGAACCGCGGTCGCTCGAATAGGTACAAACACCTAACCATATTTTAATCTTTTGTTTAATTGATTTGTTTTTGGATTGTGGATATTATAATTAGTCTAACTGCTTTGTTTTGTGTTAAATTTTTTTGCTTTTTAAAATATTTTTTTTGTCCTATATATGGGCAGATGTAGCGCAGACGATGTTGCAGCAACTCGATCCTCACGAAGAGACATGGCAAGTGAGTCGTCACGCTTTCACAACTCTATCTGATCTGTATGCACAATGGTGCAATCAAATGCATATCCATGTCCCGAGCAGCAAGATGACCAGGGGGAGGAGTAGAATTAGTTGTCGAACATTTTAATTTTTGTGTTATGTACCCTAAACTTGATGTATTGTCGAATTTTTTAATTGCTAATTTTACTGTCATGCATATTTATTTAAATTTTAAGCCTTACATTTAAATTCATGGAAAATGTCATGTTAACCACCTAAAAAAATGAACAATAATGTAACCAGTGCCACTAAAAAATATAACTAAACAAATACATGATTAAATAGTTTAATAGCTAAGACACACCGCCACGTTGAGCCTCCCTAAGAGCGTTCCATTGATCAATATACGAGGCTTAAACGACTCATCCCAACCTTCAACAGTACGGTCTCTTCCTCGGTACCATCCAACATGAACCGGTGATAGAGGGCTCTGATCGTGTAAATGAACAAGAATGTAAACAGACTTGTATGCAAGCACTATTCCAACTATTTTTGTAGGTCCCGTCATTCCAGGTCCTCCTCTCATGGGTAACATTGATATACATAACTCAGCTGTTTGCTCATATTGACTGAGTGGTGTTGCAAGGTTGATCCACATAATGTTCAACATTGTCACTGGTGGAAATAAATCCCGAGGAGTCGACAACCAAAATTGATGCGCGGCTGGTCCAACCATGTTACCACTTATCCGACTGAGAGATTCATTGTACTCATCCTCAGACCCAACAAACGCCTACAAATAGGCGTTACGATGGGCCAACAATTCTCTTTCCATTGTCCTCCTAACATTTGGCCATTGATCTTGGCCCCCAAAACCTGCCTCAGCAATGCATCAGAACCCGCAGTTTCCATCAGACTCAACATCCGTCTAGCCGACAATATATATATGGTAGAAAGAAATGTGGTACATCGTCCGTGTACGGGAATTGTTCAGTACGCATCCTGGGAATTTCTGCACATTATAATTCACATCAGTCTTAAAATCACTGCACATTTTTTTTGGTTATATTTTAAACAATAGATAAGGAAAATCAAACCTGTTTAATCCATACCGACAGATGTAGATCCCTTTCTTCTCGTTGAGTTCATCGTAGTCTCTTGCTACCTCGACCCGATCTTCTGTCGTACTCAAACGCACTAGGGTCGCGTTTGGTGGATCTCGATGTCCTGGGTCTCCCGATGCGTGGGGGGCTGATCTCTGGATCAGGAATATCAACACTCACGGGATTCAACTCCTCGTGGATGACCTGGGATACATGGCGTATCACTGCTGGATCTTGCTCCCGAACCTGTTGAACAAGCAACTCGAATGTTTTCAAGTCCCAGGACGATGGATCATCGTTTGACCCTGGGGTGTCACCATCTCCAATGCCTGTGAGCTGTCTCCAGAACTTGTTTATCAGTGTATACTGCAACTGCTGTCCTTTATCGTACATGTACATCATAGAACACGCACACGAAAGGTGGAGGGTTGTCCAAAACTTGTGATCGCACATGTTTTTGCCTTTAGCTGCTCATATCGGCAACATGATATTGAACTCCACCGACAAAAGGCTAATGGCATAATGAGAAACATGCCCGTGCAAATGCTTCAAGAATCAAGAATCCATATAATATTTGTGTGCACTCCTAGACTGTTCAAGCGCCCTCCAAATCTCGGTATGTTGATTCTCCAAATGTTGTGAATCCTCACAAAGACACAGTCAAATGTGCCTCTCCCACTTCCGATATCATATTTCATAGTAGAATGCTGGCTCTCCACTCTTGAAGTCGCAGTGTTCCCTAAGTAAGGGACGTGGTCTGTGAAAGCACTATTCGGTTGTAATTTTTGTGGTTTTATAAGTTAAGGTTGTCGGTCCGCAGGGATGGGTGTTAGGCTTGATTTGGGAATCGGTTTGTGTAAAGGGTTTTTTCTCAATGCGGAAAGCAATAAATAATGTAAAGGGAAGCAATTATATCTAACCTAGGCATGAATCAAAGAAAGCAATTAAAAGCATGAAATCAAATAAAGCAATTAAAGCAAGGAATGGAAATCTAGAATGAACAATGAAATTAGAGACAAGAAATTATACCTTTGATGACCAAAATCTTCTAACCTTCAATCTACCTTTGCAATTTCCCCCGAACAAACAAGAAAATGTGGATTGGATTACCAAGGATCTCCCAAATTCTCACTAGGAAGTGGAATTGGAATTCCTTGACCCTCCTCCCCACTAAAAGATGGATTTGATGTGGCTAACCTTAGAAAGCTTTGAAATCAAGTCACAATGGAAATTAGAGAGAGAGAGAGAGAGAGAGAGAGAGAGAGAGAGAGAGAAGAGAGAGAAAGCTTGTAAAACTTCAATCGAAACTTGCTTGAATTGAGAAAGCTTGAGAAAGTTTAAATACAAATGCTAGAAATTAATGAAAGCTTGAAGAACAATGAAGAACAATTGAAAACTTGAAGAACAATTAAGAGAGATTAAAGCAAATAAAGGAAAGCAATTAAATCTAATTCTACTCTTAAACTACCTAGGCTAATTGATAATTTAGATTAATACAAGTGGGTATTTATAGAAGAAGGAAAAATACAACCCAAAACCCTAGGAAAAATCGCAGCACGCGCGTCTGCAGACAGAGTGGCTCGGGCGAGCCACCCTCTGGCTCGGGCGAGCCAGCGTTCTGGCTGGTATTTTTGTTGCCCCAGAAGCCTGGCTCGGGCGAGCAAGCGTTCTGGGCAGTTTTTCCCTGCCGACTTCAAACGCACATAACTTCTTCATTCGAACTCCGTTTTAGGCCCGTAAGATATCGATGGAAAGCTCTCGGTGTGTACTTTAAGCTATCGGAGTTGTAACGAAAGAGTTATGACCCAAAGGGTGAAGGCACACGTATTTCAGACCTTTAAGTTTGTACCGTTCCCCTGTTTTGCGCCAATCTTGATATGGAATTTCCAACTTCGGTTTCGCCTTGGCTCTCAGCTCGGGTTGACTTGGTTTGACTCGGATCTCGGCTCGGGTTGCCTTGGTTTGACTCGGGAAATAGCTCGGGATTCCCTAAAAACCTTCAATTAAGCCCAAACTTATTCTAACTCCTTATTTTCCTACAAAACACTAAATCATTATATCTAATATATAAATAGGGGTTAAAACAAGAAAATATACCCTATAAAAGAGAAGAAACTCGGCTCGAAACTCGGCCGAACACCACCCCAATACAAGGGTTTGCTCGCCCCGAGCAAACTAAAAACGAAGAAAAGGACTAAAAAGAAAAACTAAAAACCCTAACTCACTTTCGCAGGAATCACGGATGCATTTAGCATATGCATCAAGCCCTTTAAACCCCCCGGTAGCCCAGGTGGACGAGGTATGTCTCGTGAGGGTTTATAGCAACTATACCCACAAAAGCCACGAGAAAAGAAAAAGGGGAAAGAAAAAGAAATGAAAACCGAAAAACGAAACAAAGCAAAAGCAAAGAAGATATTCCCGTCCCCAATCATGCACCTAGTTCCCAAACCCGCCTCAACAATCAAACGAAAGAAGCAAGTATAAACAAATTAAGACACGAAGGTTGGAAAACTGCCAATCTTTGAGATTTTGAACCCAGACACTTCCTGATGAGCAAAACACCTCGTGCATATGTGCAAGTGGGCTCTAATCGGTCTTTCCTATCCTAAACCAGACAATCAGAGTTGTTCTCATGCTCAAGCTCGGGATTATCTATCCTACTTCACTCTTGGTTTTTCTTTCAACCTCTCTTTCTTTCTTTTTCTTACACCACTCTTTTCTTTCTTTTTCTTCTCTTTTTTTACTTTTCTCTTTCTTACCATTCTTTTGCTCAACTCTTTTTTCCTTTTTCTTGCTTCGCTCTTTTCTTTCTTTTTCAAAACCTACGCTCTTTTCTTTACACTCAATCAGTTTTGTGTCTTTTAGAGCGTTTGTGTCGGGTTTTGCGGGATTTAAGCACCGGCCTTCGCAAAGGGTTACCCTTCCTGCTGGGTTTCTCCATACGTGAGTCATTGCACTTAAGGGGCATAGGGTGCCAATCCACCCAAACCAACCCATGACAGTAGGCCCGACGGTAATTATTTAATGCATTAATTAAGAGCTTAAGCAATTGAACAACTAAAACCGTCTAACTTAGGTAAGAATTCACAGTCAAAGCGTGTAAGAATTGAGGATTCCGCTTTCCCATTCCATGTAGAGGTCTAATAGAGATAAGTCATGGCAAAAATCCTTCCTAAGGCCTGTCATTATTCATATCGGCCGCTTCTAACTGATTGAATCAACTGATTAGACAACTATCTACAAAACTGTGAACGGAAACATCTTCAAAAAGAAAAACAACTTTTGGGGTTTTTCACAACATTTCTCCCCTTTTTGTTTTCACACACAAAATATTTTTTAGATTTTAGACACAAACTACGAAAGACAAAAATAAAAAACTAAAAACTAGGTAATCTACCCATGGACAATGAAAGATATCACCCCCACTCCAACACAAGACTTCACAATGTCCCCATTGTGAGAAGAAGGGTGTCACAAGAGAGGTAGAAAACCAACAAAAACATATATATAAAACACTTATCACATAAAAAGCGGTGGCGACCCAAGCCCACACGGCTCCAACAACAATATATATCCAACATTCACACTCAAGGGGTTCGCCACCCAAAAAGAAAATCAAGCATGCATCATGAATTATCGATATATTCACATAAAGAGAGGGTGGAAAGAGGTTACCTCAGAATTTTCAATAAAAAGCACTCAATCCACGATCCAAGGAACATCACACCATAGGTTAGAAATAAACAAGAAAAACATACTATGTGTGGTGGTTCACATGCAAGATGAAAAGGAAAAACAAACTATACAAGACACTAAGGACTAATGAACTAAGAAAACAAACTAAAATATTTACAAAATGATTCTTTTTTTCTTTTCTTAGACTCAAAAACTGGAATGCAAACTACCCTCCCACTCCCACACAAAGAGGTTGCCGTATACTCAAATGGAAACGGAAGTAGGTAAGCAAGCACCCCAAAATAAAAGAAAATGACACACACAAAAATAAAATAAAAGAAGAAAAGAAAACCGACTCACTAAATATACACAAAAGGTGAGGAAGGATATTACCTCGAAGGCATCTTATCAATAAGCTTATTCCTTCTCACCTCATGATATCGGGCACCAAGTCAGAACCATTCAACGCCCGGAGTAACAAATCATGCATCCTCTCATGCATCTCAAAATGGTGGTGGTAAGAGCACACTCGCAATAGCACATAAACAAACATTAGTGCCCTTAACAATTTATCAAATGCTTTAGAAAAGTCATAGAACTGATGAAATTCATGAATATGCAAGACTTTTCTAGGCACGGTGAAAGAAGACATGACAAATGGATCCTCCCATTGACTCGTAAATGGAGATTGGGTATACAAATCAACGAAAGGAGGCAATACAACACATTTATGGACATGCTCATGGGAAGACTTGGATGCAAACAACGACTCATAAAGCATATCACCATCAAAAATATCATTGTCACAAACCAAGTCCAAACACTTAGGATCAATCCCCATAGACTCAAGTTCATCATCACAAGGTTTCACATCAATGGATTTACAGGAAAGGGTAGCTAATGCCTCGCTAATGCAATGATCCTCAATGAAAGTGAACAAATCGGTATCAAGCACACATTCAATCACAACAGATTCAATTTCACCCTTAACAAGATCATGCTCAATTATATCAAAAGCATCATGGCATTCATCAATCTCAACTTTTTCTTCACACAAAGGCATGGACAAAGGTTCATCATCAAGCATGTAGTCATCGAGTTCTTCATCATCACACACAGAATCATCATGTTCCTCATGCTCAATAAGTGGGGCTAGAGCTAAGGAATCACTAATCCTCCTTACAAAACTATGTCCATTACAGTAGTCATCATCATAATCATAATCATACACAGAAGAATCGTCATGCATTTCAGGACTCAAAGACGATGAATGACCTATTTCAACTTTCGAATCAACCAATTGTGCAAGATAAGTTTCCACCCTAGGTTTAAGCACGTGTTCAAATTCTTGCATGCATTTATTCATCCTATCTTGTAAACCAACTATTTCAGCACCAATTTTATCTAGTCTACAAGATTCTAAGCATGAGACGGAGATTCACAATGCACACACAAATGACGACTCAACATCATCACATGGAGAGAGATCATAACGTTTCTCATAGTGCAATTGAGCATGAAGAGCACACGGATTACCAAAGCAAGAACCCGATGAATAAAAAGTCTCCCCAAATTGACGAGTATCCGTGTACAACCAATCAAATAATTCCCAAGCCCGATACTCATTTTCAACATTGAAATCAAAGTAATTCAGAAGAGAACGGGTCTCGAAATTCAATCCCTCATTAGTAACAACTAACACTTCCCAATTAGAATAAATATAACCATGAGGGGCCCAATAAGCAAGATAATCATTTAATCTATCACGATAATCACAAAATAATTCTTGCTCATTTTGAGGGAAGCTAAAACATGGCATCTCTTTTTTTTTTCTTTTTTTTAAAAATTTTTTTTTGTTTTTTTTTTCCTTTCGATATTCAATTTTTTTCCCTACATTTTTCTAACATAATCAAGAAAGCAATTAAACTATGTACACACAAACCAATAGCCTAATCTACCAAATAACGCCATCCCCGGCAACGGCGCCATTGTTCGGTTGTAATTTTTGTGGTTTTATAAGTTAAGGTTGTCGGTCCGCAGGGATGGGTGTTAGGCTTGATTTGGGCAATCGGTTTGTGTAAAGGGTTTTTTCTCAATGCGGAAAGCAATAAATAATGTAAAGGGAAGCAATTATATCTAACCTAGGCATGATTCAAAGAAAGCAATTAAAAGCACGAAATCAAATAAAGCAATTAAAGCAAGGAATGGAAATCTAGAATGAACAATGAAATTAGAGACAAGAAATTATACCTTTGATGACCAAAATCTTCTAACCTTCAATCTACATTTACAATTTCCCCCGAACAAACAAGAAAATGTGGATTGGATTACCAAGGATCTCCCAAATTCTCACTAGGAAGTGGAATTGGAATTCCTTGACCCTCCTCCCCACTAAAAGATGGATTTGATGTGGCTAACCCTCGAAAGCTTTGAAATCAAGTCACAATGGAAATTAGAGAGAGAGAGAGAGAGAGAGAAGAGAGAGAAAGCTTGTAAAACTTCAATGGAAACTTGCTTGAATTGAGAAAGCTTGAGAAAGTTTGAATACAAATGCTAGAAATTAATGAAAGCTTGAAGAACAATGAAGAACAATTGAAAACTTGAAGAACAATGAAGAACAATTGAAAACTTGAAGAACAATTAACAGAGATTAAAACAAATAAAGGAAAGCAATTAAATCTAATTCTACTCTTAAACTATCTAGGCTAATTGATAATTTAGATTAATACAAGTGGGTATTTATAGAAGAAGGAAAAATACAACCCAAAATCCTAGGAAAAATCGCAGCACGCGCGTCTGCAGACAGAGTGGCTCGGGCGAGCCAGCGTTCTGGCTGGTGTTTTTGTTGCCCCAGAAGCCTGGCTCGGGCGAGCAAGCGTTCTGGGCAGTTTTTCCCTGCCGACTTCAAACGCGCATAACTTCTTCATCCGAACTCCGTTTTAGACCCGTAAGATATCGATGGAAAGCTCTCGGTGTGTACTTTAAGCTTCCAAAATTTCAGAGCTATCGGAGTTGTAACGAAAGAGTTATGACCCAAAGGGTGAAGGCACACGTATTTCAAACCTTTAAGTTTGTACCGTTCCCCTGTTTTGCGCCAATCTTGATATGGAATTTCCAACTTCGGTTTCGCCTTGGCTCTTGGCTCGGGTTGAATTGGTTTGACTCGGATCTCGGCTCGGGTTGACTTGGTTTGACTCAGGAAATAGCTCGGGATTCCCTAAAAACTTTCAATTAAGCCCAAACTTCTTCTAACTTCTTATTTTCCTACAAAACACTAAATCATTGTATCTAATATATAAATAGGGGTTAAAACAAGCAAATATACCCTATAAAAGAGAAGAAACTCGACTCGAAACGAGGCCGAACAAGCAGAAACAAATTTCTCCTTATGCTTCATCCACGTATCATTCAAATACTTCACAACGCGCTCGTTTCGGCCTATCCACGCGCTTTCGAGAGTCATCCACTTCGTGTTGAAAATGTTAATAGTCTTGGCATAAACAATGGGGTTCCAGTAATGATGTTTGAAATGTAGCCCTTCTTCTTCCCCCCAGTAAGTGCGTTGACTCTATTCTCCGAATCATTCCCAATATGCCATATGCACAAAAGGTGAGGCACACCTAGGGAAACTCTGGCAATAGCACCACCCAACCCATCCTCCTTGTCTGTCACAAAGACACCCGGAGTAACATTGGGATCCAACAAGTCATGCAACTTCCAAAGCAACCCCTCATAGGAATTCATCTTCTCGTCCCGCTTGAACGAGTAAGCAATCTGAAAGTTTTGGTTAGTTGGTGTCACGCTTACCAGCTCACATAAGGGCCATTTAACCTTGTTTTTCTTGTACGTACTATCAATGGGAATGACATTCGGGTACGTATGGAGCAACTTCAACGAATACGGGTGGCATAAAAAGAGCTGACGAAGATTGCCATCATCATCAAAGTCTGTATAGGAGACATACCCGCCAGCTTTCGCCAAGTGAATACAATGTTGGGCATGTGTCCTCCCATCTATATCCTCGGTGCGCATCTTTGCCCACTCGTTGTATATTTGTCTCACGTTTGCATTACAATTAGGGAACTTTATCTTCAGTGATGTGTGTATCGTGGCCGGCGTGCACCCCGTGTCGGTCATTTCACACACATGTTGTTTCATCTCAGAATTCATTGGGTGTCCGTGACGATGTCCTTCCTCGTACACGATGAATCGATGATTGTGCTTCCCCCGGTCTCCATCGTAAACACAAACTCGCCAATCCGAACCAGTACGAATCCATACTACAATGACAAATTTACAATCGCACGCCTTCGTTGACGTCTCTTGACGAATCTGTGCATCTAGATCAGTCAGTTTCCCACGGTGTTTAACGTACCTTCAACACTTCAAGTAACACTTGAGTGGACTGTCTGCATCTTTTCTCTTGTATGTTGATCGTACAAATCTAAACCTGATGACCCGAGCTATTCTGTCGGCCCACTCATGCACTGCTTCTATATTTTTAAACACATCTTCTGTCGCAAAAAACGATGAATAATCAACACCGTCTCCGCCAAGCTCTTCTAACTGAACCTGCAGAACGATACCACATTCATTAATTACCCTAACATTACCAAATTATACTAGAATAACTAACAACCATAATATTAAAAACAACTAATAACAAAAGTATTGATAAAAACAATTATAGAAATTATTGGCAACAATAAAAACAACAACAATAATAATAATAACATTTGTTAAAAAATAACATTTAACTAATAATAAAAATAACCCTAATAATTAATAATAATAAAAATAACAATAACAATAATATAAAATATAATAACAATATTAAAAGAACTACCAACAACACTACTAACATTGTTTATTTAAAAAATAATTTCTAATAACACTTACAAAATAACAATTACAATAACATTAATAATAATAATAAGAATAATAATAATAATAATAATGATAATGATAATAATAATAATAATAATAATAATAATAATAATAATAATAATAATAATGATAACAGTAACATTAATAACAATAATAATAACAATAACATTAATTATGAAAATATTAACAACAATAATAAACACATTATTTATTTAACAACAATTTAAAATATTAACATTAATATTAATAATAACCATAATATTGATAACAACCCTAATAATATACAATATCAAAATAACAACAATAATAACCTTAATAATTAATAATAATAACCATATCAATAATAATAAGATTAGCATTACCATATCAATAATAATAATAACAACAATAATATTATTATTAAAAATAATAACAATAATAATAATTACATTTATTTTTTTTTAAAAAAATATTCCACTGTCGCCACGGGTGCCGCGTGAAAAATTCACCAGTGACGGCGGCATTGCCGCACATCGATCGCGACGGTTCCGCGGTGGCTGCCGCTTGAACAGTGCAGCAAGACCACCGTAGTTGTCGCATTGCTCACGCGGCAACCACCCCGAATCCGCTGCGATCGGCGTGCGGCAACGCCGCCGTCGCCAGTGAATTTTCACGCGGCAGCGTCCAACTGTATTTTTTTCCAGAAAATTATAAAGTTCACGCAATTTTTATAAAATTGAAATTTACAAACTAACCTGTTCTTCTTCACTTGATTTGTCTCCATCTTGACATTTTTAGGTTCAATTTCGAAAATCTTAAACAATTTTAGTGAATTTTGAGAGAAAGTTGGCTAGAGAGAATTCAGAGAAAATTTAGAGAGAGGGAGAGGAGAGGGAGAGGAGAAGGGCAAAATATGTCTTTTGGGGGGCCACATTAGTAAAAAGATGGGCGACATATATCAAAGCCCAAAAAAATATCAATTATATATCATGATACTATCTAACTACTGTTTACTAAAATGTTAGTATGTTTTATTTATAATAATTTCCTATTATTTTCCTTTACTTGTTTGAATTCCAAACCATAATTTATTTGTTTAAAAAGACTTAGGCATATGTTTTGCTTCTTATTGTTAGATGGGACTATTTTTTTATTAGAAAAAACATTTGTATATATCTAAACACCTATAAAATACCATAATTCTTTTAACAAAAAAATATATATAAATAAATACAGACTGAAGAAGAGTATATTAATTTCATTTTTGTTTCAAAAAAGAGAGGTTAATGAAGAGCGGAATTCGATTGAAATATGTTACTATTTTATTCGAAGATGAAAATACCTTTACCATTTAGGTTAGGGAAATTGGAATCTAATAAACCAACCTTTGAGGGTCCTTTGAAATAACGAACCAACCATGAAAATTAATTTACAACGAACCAACCTTGTCATGTTATTTTTTCTAGCGAACCGCCACCGAATCTGACTCGTCGGAAACCTGACGTGGCGGCCGTGCTCGCTTATGTGGAGGTGTTTTAGCCAAAAAAAAGGGATTTCTTTTTTTGCTGAGTTGGATTAAATAATTCAGCTTTTTCTTTTTTTTTTTTTTAAATCCACCTCAACCCCCTTTTTTTTTCTCTCTCTCTCTCTAACACCGCAGTCCCCCCTCCCGACCCACCCCCCACCCTCTCACTCTCTCACTCTCTCTCTCAACCACCCTCACCGCCGCCGCCACCACCGCCGCCACCACCACCACCATCATCATCACCATCGTTTTCGCCATCATCATCATCATCCTCATCCTCATCACCACCTCCACCTCCGCCTCCACTACCTCCTCCACCACCATCATCATCATCACCATCACCATCACCATCACCATCACCATCACCATCACCATCATCACCACTAGAACCATCTCCTTCACCACCACTACCATCATCCCCTCGACCTCCTCCACCACCACCACCACCACCATCACCACCATCATTATCATCATCATCATCACTACCATCACCAACATCATCACCACTACAGCTGTTACCGGAACTCTCTTGGTCACCACCATCTTCCTCCTCATCATCATCATCATCCCCACCATCCCCACCACCACCACCACCATCTCAGCCGCCACCATTTTCCGGGCTGGTTTCTCTGACGAGGCTGGAGGTGCAGATGAACAAACTCGCCGGCGAGAAAGAGAGAGAGAGAAAGGGGAGGGGGGTGAGGTGGAGGTTGTTGAGGTGGAGATGGATGACAGTGGAGGTGGTGGTGGCCGTGGTGAGGATGATGATGATGGTGGCGACAATGATGGTGATGGTGATGGTGATGATGGTGATCCTGGTGGTGATGATGATGATGGTGGTGGTGGTGGTTCCGGAGGGGATGATGACCACATCGACCGTGATGGTGGTGGTGGCGGTGGTGAGGGTGGTTGAGAGAGAGAGTGAGAGGTTGGGGGTGGGGGGGGGGATGGGTCGGGGGGGCTAGGGTGTTAGAGAGAGAGAGAGAGAGAAACGGGGGATTGAGGTGGATTTAAAAAAAAAAAGTTGAATTATTTAATCCAACTCAGCAAAAAAAAAATTTCCTTTTTTTTTGGCTAAAACATCGCCATGTCAACTTTCCGACGAGTCAGACTCGGTGGTGGTTCGATAGAAAAAACAACACAACAAGGTTGGTTCGTTGTAAATTAATTTTCAAGGTTGGTTCGTTATATCAAAGGACCCCCAAACGTTGATTTATTAGATTCCAATTTCCCTTTTGGTTAGTTCTTTCCAAACAAAAGACTTATTAAAATTTGTTTGCCATTGAATAATTACGGATATAACATGCAAAAAAATCATAAAATCAATTAATTATGTACATTAAACTTAAATACAATATTAGTTAAAACTATAAAAAAGAGAAGGTCATCATCATATATATATATGTATATGTGTGTATATATATATATATATATATATATATATATATATATATATATATATATATATATATATATATATATATATATATATATATATATATATATATATATTGTAACACCCCGAAATTTATAATCACCGAATTATTACTAACCATTTCAAAACCAAGCGTTTAGCGGATTGATAAAATCTGAAGGCATTACCGTCAGCCATCAACCTGGACATGACTAACAACTCAAATTTTTAAACAAGATACCAAATTCGACAAAACATTCCCAAAGATGAACTTGAACATTATACAACCACAAGCGTACCATGCTAAACTTAGAACCAACATATTTCATAACAATATAACCCTGATTATACATCTAGGACTCACAAACGTCAAACTATATCAAACATGTACATAAAAAATATAAGTTAACTTCATCAACACAAAGGGGAGACTTCCCGCATGCCAACTTAACCTGGCTTCTGATCGATGCTTGGTTTATCAGCACTAGAGGTACCATCTAAAACAAAACATAAAATATTAACGCAAATGAGTCGAAACTCATTATGCATGCCCCTATACAGTAAATAAATTTAAGCAATTCATTTTGATTCGCGCATTTCAATTCATTTTAAAACAAATACAAAAGATAATTACCAACAATTAAAACTTGCTTGCCGGATTATTATTATCTGGATGGTCCCCTGCTTGCGATCAGCAGAGTAAGCTTACGTATGTGTATACTCGGATTGATCGGGAAGTCCGGTTGACATTGGCCATGTATTGACTTGGGTAGTGCACTAAGGCACAAGTAACTTGGGTCGATGCCATGTTTACGTGAGAAAACATGTAAAACATTAGTTATTCACATTAAACATTAATAAACTTGCTTACTTGAACTTAACTATGTGAATTTCGGTAGAGTACAGGCAAGATGTGTACTTTAAAGTTGAACCCGCAATTAAAACGACTTGAAAACTTGACTGGACTCGAACAGGGAGCAACAACGACCTCTTGGACTACATTTGAGATAAAAACACTAAAGTGAATTAAATGGAATTATTGGTAAGGAGGGAGTCTCCTAATTAACTTAATAAAGTTAACTTTAATTTAAAAGATTGAAGAATTATTTTTGGGACTTTGCAGTAAATTTGCAGAAGAAATAACTTCCTCTATAGACCTCTAAAAGTTTCATAAGAAGAGATTTCGGAAAGCTTAAAATATGTTCTACAACTCTCCAGTTAAGAGTTAAGCCCAAAAATGAGTATAAAGGCTTGAAAATGGCCAAAGAGAAGGGTTGGCCTGCATAAATTACAATTCGGGAAGGGAAGTTTGAGAATTCATAACTTAAGATGTAGACATCGAATACGTGTGGGTGAATAGTCTATGAAAATATTGAAGTGCAATCTATAACTTTTATGTTGAACATAAATTCAAAAGTGGTTGGAAGCTATCGGAAATTGGCTTTGAAAAAGGCTTGGTGAATTAAAAATTCTGGTTCGACATGGTTGGGAGCCATATTTTGACGGGACATAACTTTTCACTCCGACATCCGATGAACGCATAAAACCTCATTCCAGAAAGCTTGCGAAGCATACTACAACTCTCATGTTGGACACTTAAGTTAATAAAACCTCATTGATACGTTAAAACGTTCACGAACCTACTGCCCCACAAATGTATAAAAACAGTACCCACATATTCAATTCGTCGTAACTTGTGCTATACACATCGAAATTCCGAAATTCAAAAACATGGTTAAAATTATTACTTAAGGCTATCACCCCCATAAAATTTTGAACAAGGGAAGCTGTAATTCACCTGGACAAATTCAGGTTACTCACTTGACCCCAAGTGGTCAATTAAGGCCTTTTTCTTAATGTTTTGTGCCATTAATCCCTCTATTCCTTTCATATATAATTTCCATGGCCATCATACTATCAATTCAGCAGCCACATTAGTAATAAATCATCATTTTGGATGCTAAAAATAACATGCACATACCATATAATCATAATCAGGTCCATCCAACCATAACTCCCACTCGATTCCTCACATTTATACCCAATTCTCATCATTTATATCAATTAAACACCATTTTAATTACATGCAACCATATCTAACAAAAATTCTTTCATATTCAAGAGGATTTGGAATCAAAACAACATGCTTTCATCATCCAAAAGCAACCTAACTTGACATTACACATTTATACACCAATTTCTCTACTTTCATTCATACATAACATCAAAAACTTAGCCTGCATAACTCATAAAAACACCAACCCAAAACTAAATGGTAGTTCAAAGTGTACTCATTCCAAATACTTAAATTTGATAAGAACAACAATTAAACTTGTAAACTAAACAATGAAATTCAGATTTGACTTAAAACGGTTAGGGTTTATACCTTGAATAGTGAAGAGGAAGAATACAAGAACAAGAGGAATGGAAAGGCAGAAGATGCAGTGGTGGCCTCCTGGGTGGCGGACGACGATCGCACGGTGGCTTGGCGATTCACTTGTGGCGGTTGGTCCGACGTCGATGGTAGTCCGACCGGAAGTGTGACATAGTATGGGGAGAAGGGAAAGGGGTTTGTACTGAGAAAGAACCCTAACCCATATTGCTCGACTATCAACTATTAGTCCTAAAAGCCCCTTATAAAAGCACAAACAGTTAACTTGAAATGAAATGCGTAATTCATTAATTAGCATAATTACTTTGGGTTAGAGCCGGGTTATTTATATATATATATATATATATATATATATATATATATATATATATATATATATAGGGAAATTGGATTCTAATAATCCCTATTTTTACGAATTGTATAGTAATAATTTCTACTGTCATATTGTATTCTGGTGGTCTAATAAATATTAAAATTGTATTTTGGTTGGATGCCACCGAGTCAAGTGGTGGTGACTCGGTGGTTTGCTGACATGTACCGGCGAAAGTGTGTTTAACTAAGAAATTATTATTTTAGTTGTACTCTAGTGATCCCATTTAAATTGTTATTGTATTTTGGTAGTCTCATTGACATATTTATTGTATTTTGGTGGTCCCATTTCATTGTTGATTCTATTCTGGTGGTCCGAATTTTTGGTCAAACACACTCTCGCCGGTACAGGTCAACAAACCAACGAGTCACTACCATTTGACTCGGCGGGGTCATCAGAATACAATTTTAATTTTTTTGGACCACCAGAATACAAAATGAAAGTAGGGATTATTGCTATACAATTCGTAAAAGTAGGGATTATTAGAATTCATATATATATATATATATATAGATATATATATATATATATATATATATATATATATAAAGGAGAAGGAACATCCTAAAATAAAACACTTTATATCATATACTGGTTCTGTGATGAATTAGATAGTATAAGGATGAGAGTTTAAGGTGTGATATATTGTAAGTTTATGGAAATCTTTTTGAAAAGTTATATGAAACTATGATTTAGCCCTAAATTGGCCTCAAACAAACCCTAGGCACACCTAATAAACCCTAAAACAAAACCCTAAAACCCCAAATAACACTTAGACAAACCCTAACCAAAACTCTAAGAACCTACTTAACCACATTCTAACCCTCAGAAAACCTAACATGAAAACCCTAAAGATCTAAGCAAAAGACCCAAAAAGAAAAACAAACAAAACACTTTTTAAGATTAAAGACCGAAGGCAAAACAAAACAAAAGAAAAGGCCAACACCTAATGTCATACTAACAATCTGACAGAAACAAAGGAAAGAGGAAGGAAAGGAAGGAAAAGGGATCAAAATCCCTTACAGCTCAGACTGAACAAAAGGGAAAGAAGAAGAAAAAAACCAAATCAAGACACATCATCACCAAAAATCACAAATCCAACCCAAAATATTTCAAACCGAAAGCAAAGGCAGACTGAGGAAAAATCAAAGACAGAGACAGACAGACAGACCATGCATTCAAACAAAATCAAACTGAATCAAATACCATCAACACATAATGAAACAGTGTAGAGCATGAAAATGAGACAGAGAAGAGAAGAAAGGAGGAGAATACCTGCTGGTCTTGACCGAAACAGGTGAGAAAGAAAACAGAGACAATGAGACGAGTAATATCGAAACAAATACCAAAACACAAACGCATCAAACATCAACCATCCTAACCCTAGGATGGAGGCTTTGGGGCGTCACTTTCCCCTCAACCAACCATGAAATCTTGAATCTGCTCTTCTCTCCCTTTTTATACTTGAACTCGAGCCCTCCTCTTCAATCTCAACCCTTGATTCTTCTTCCATGTGGACGGTGTAGATGAAATTTGACAGTTAGAGCGAAGAAGATGATGATGGTGTGTGTTGCTGCGAAGTGCACTACTAACCGAATTTGCAATTGAGGGAAAATGAGTGAGAGATTGAAATTATCGTGAGAAATAGCAAAGAGAAGATAAGAAAAGAAGAATTGAGATGAAGAGAAGAAGACAAATGAGAAAATGGAGAAGAACGAAGGAGATAGAGTTGGTTATGGTGGTGGATGGTTGTCATGGTTGTGCTGCAGAGTAGGGGTGTCCATGGTTACCTAAACCGTAAACCGAAACCGTAAACCGGTAAAACCAAACCGGTTAAATCGGTTAGCCGGTTGGCGTTTTATATTTTTATGGTTTCGGTTAACCAGACTGGTATACGCGGTTTAGGTTTCGGTTTTGAATTTTGGAAAATTGGTTAACCGCGGTTAACCGGTTATGTATAATTTTTTAAAAAAAAACCCTAAAAAAACCTAAAGCCTAACCTAAAAAAACCGAAAATTGGAGCAAACTGCGGTTAACCGCCAGTTTAGGTTTGGTTTAGGTTTCTGATTTTCGAAAGCGGTTAACCGCAAAACGGTTAAACGCTTTAGGCAGTTACGGTTTAGGTTTGGAAAAACTTAAAACCGTAATAGCGGTTAACCGCTTTTGGACACCCCTACTGCAGAGAAGAGAACTAGAGAGGAGTGAGGGAAAAAGGGATGGGGAAATGAAAAGGGAAAAGGGGGAATTGAAAGTTAGGATTTTGGGGTTTTGTCTATTCAGCTGAGGGAAAAGGGGGAAACGGGTATGGGTCTGGGTTTCTTGGTATTAGGGTTTGGGTAGACGGGTTATGGGTTTTGGGCTGGGTTTGATTGTGGACTGAATAAGGAAGGAGTTGGGCTATAGAAGAGGATTGGGAATAGGTAGCTTTAGGCTTTTTATTTATTTTCATTTTTAATCTTTTTGATTCAATTTAATAACAAAAACAACTAAAATGATAAAAAGACATAAAATCTAATAAAATTTCATAAATGAGTAAAAACATAATAAAAAGTCTAATTTAATTATTAAAAACAAGCAAAATGTCAAATAATAGAGGGGAAAAATCATGCAAAATACGGACTAAACACCCTTCGACACTTGGACTTTTGCTTGTCTTGAGTAAAACAAAACAAAACTATCTAATTGCTCCACTTCCATTGGAGAAAACGGGTGCATTAGCGTATGCACCAAGCCCTTTAAACCCCCTGGTAGCCCGGGTGCACGAGGTGGGTCTCGTGAGGGTTTGTAGCGACTCTACGCACAAAAGTCATGAGAAGAAATGGAAGAGAGAAGGGAATGGAGAGCGAAAAACAAAACTAAAAACAAATGGATTTGAAGGAGATATTCGCATTTATAACAACGCATCTAATTACTCAATCAACTTTATCAATCACAAGGAAGGTACGAATATAAACAAACAAGGATACTTAGGTCGAAGAGTTGTCATTCTTAGATATTTTCAACCCCAAGCATTTCATGAAAAGCATATTTCTCGTGTACAAGTGCAAGTGGGACCTAACTGATCTTTTCTCCGACAATCAAAGTCATTTTCATGATCAAGCTTGGGATTATTAGGTAACTTAACTTCACTCTATATTTTTTCTTCTAACTTCTCTTTTCTTTTCTTTCACTTTCTCAACTTTTTTTTTTCTTTTTCTTTGCTTTTTTTTTCTCTTTTTTTTTTTCTTTCTTTTGCCTTACTGGCGTCTGTTTGTTTTGGGAATTGGACCAGACTTCGCAAAGGGTTACCCTCCCAATTCGGATTGCTTCATACGTAAACATTGTACTTTAAGGGCATGGGCGCCGTTGTAGGACCCGGAAAATTCCCGTTCAGGGAAATTGTTCTCGGATGCGCTACTTAAGTGATTGGGAGCCGACTAAGGTTGCTTAATCCTTAAATAAGGATATTTTTATTTTATGAAATTCATTTTCGGGATGATGAAACTTTATTTATTTATAAATCCGTTTTTATTTATTTAAACACTCGAAATTACACCGAAATACTTTAAAAATAATTCAGTTTTGGCACAAATACCAGATCCAGGCCCAACAGAGGGCAAACTGGCCGCCATGGGCTGTTAAAACCCGCGTGGGTTTTAAGTGTCCATGGGCTGGACCGTGCCTTTCCCTGGGCCAGAGAACATGGGCTGAAACTGATAAAACCCGTGAGGGTTTTATCAATTTCTGGCCCATTGTCTCTCGATTTTATCCTTGGATTAGTGGATCGAAAAGACTAAATCATTTTTAAGTATTTCGGTGTAAATCCGTATGTTTAAAATAATTAAACGGGTTATAAAAGAATTAAGAGTCGCCAGCCGACAAACCATAAAAAATAATAAAAATAACTCCGGTCTATGAAACCCGATTCTAAGCCCGGGGGTAAGGTTACGAATTCGAGAATTATAAGAATTCTCGAATTCGCCTGTTAGAAAACAGACTCTACTAAAATCGACATTAAAATGAAAAAGAGCGGGGAGAAGTTTAATTAATTTCACGAAATTATTTTCATCATCATGCAATATAAAAAAAATGCGGTTTTTGATTTACAAAATATGTACAAATAACAAAATTAAAGTACGAATTACATAATTTAAACAATGATAATAAGAAAGCAATGAATCGAACCTCTTTTGATTTAGGAGCCCGAATGTGCCGGTTTGAAATCCTTGACTTTGCCTTGCCTTTGGACTTTGATGGAAAGATAGAAGTGGTTTAGGAAATGGTATTAGGGTGATGATATGGATGTGAAAAAATTGATTAGGAGAGGTTTAGAGAGTGATTATGGATGAGGGAATTTTAAGGGAGTGATGGAAATTCGATAGAATAAGGGATGATTGTTGATGAAATGAGGGTAGAATAATGGTGTTAGTTAATGAGAATGCTTGATAATAGAGAGAGTTTAGGAGAGTGTAGGTAGGATTATGATGATAGTTGGTGAGAATGGGAGTATAATGATGGTGGATTATGAGAGTTGTTGGTGAAAATGAATGGAAGAATGAAGGGGTATTTATAGGTGGTGAGGGTAGTGTTTAGGAGGGAAATGGAGGGGGACACATCCCCATGATCATGCCCCCTAATCCATGCAAATCACATGATCAAGTCAAGAGGGTCAACCCACATGGTGCTAATATCATGAGATTGATGATTAAAACAATTTTTGGCGCCGGATCATCGATTATAAACCCCGCGTGGGTTTTCAAATCTATCGGCACGGATCACTGACATGGATGCAAAACAGCGTGTTTGGGCACAAGAAAACCCGCGCGAGTTTTCTAGCATGGACCGGGGTGCGCCTTGGGCCGGTCTTGGTTCTGGGCCGTCTCTTGTTCGCTTAAAACCCGTGCGGGTTTTGTCTCCTCTAGCGGGCCGCTCCTGTTCTGTTTTGTATTGCTTGCCACATTGGCCCAAAAAAATGCATTCGACCTTCAATGCTTTGATGAGTTGGGATTATATTGGTGAAAATCCCGGTGTCTACAGAGAGCCCCCACTTTGATCGAGTCCGAATAGGATGAAGGTCAAAGTAGACTTGATGGCTGTCTCGATGCTGGCGGTGCTCTTTTCATATAGCAACCGGCTAATGGCGTCGTTGGTAACCTTTAATTGGCGACCGTTTGGACGGCCGCTGCTGTAGATGTCGTTGGAGACCTTTAGGTGGAATCCGTCTGGACGACTGCAGCTGTTGATGAAGAGGTCGTCGGTAACCTTTAGGTGGTAACCGTTGGACGACTGATGCTGACAACATCGTGGGTGGCTTTTAGGTAGCAACCATTGGACGACTGTCGTTGACGACATCGATGGAGGCCTTTAGGTGGCAACCGTTTGACGACTGTCGCTGTTGGTGCTCTTTTGTATGGCAACCTGATGATAGATGGTCCCTTTTTGGCGGCGACCGGGTGATGGTGCTCTTTTATGCGGCAACCTGCTGGATGGTCCCTTTTGATGGCGACCGGATGATGGTGCTCTTTTATGCGGCAACTTGCTGGATGGTCCCTTTTGGCGGCGACCGGATGGTGGTGCTCTTTTATGCGGCAACTTGCTGGATGGTGGTGCTCTTTTATGCGGCAACCTGCTGGATGGTCCCTTTTAGCGGCGACCGGATGGTGGTGCTCTTTTATGCGGCAACTTGCTGGATGGTGGTGCTCTTTTATGCGGCAACCTGCTGGATGGTCCCTTTTAGCGGCGATCGGATGGTGGTGCTCTTTTATGCGGCAACCTGCTGGATCATTGCAAAAACAGATGTTAGTTTTCGCGAAAATACAAATGGGTTCAGATTTTTACCTGAATATTGGAGACTCTTTAAGCCGTTGAACGCGGGCCGCTCCAAAAAAAAATTCTTTGTAGGCAAAAAACCCGTGCGGGTTTCACGATTCCTGCTGGGCCACATTAGCTTGGGCCGCTTGAATTTAATTTTCTTTCCTCCTAGTAGAAAACCCGTGCGGCTTGGTTATCCTCATTAGGCTGCTACAAAATGTTGGGCCGCCTGAACTGGGCCCATAGCTCACTGAAAACCCGCGCAGGTTTTGACGTTTTTATTTTCTTTTATTTTTCTCGTGACAGGAATCATGGTGGGGCCTAGGCCTCGTGTGGACGAGGGATAGCCACACAGTTCGGTCTCCTCTTTTGGTGGCAAATGGATGACCTTTGGATTTTCGACCAATGAAACGCATTTGGCATCTCGAGGCGGGTCCTAAAAACGAACGGTTCACATTCACTCTTCATTTCTATAAATGCCAAGCCTCATTCAACTCCTTCATTCACACATTCAACTTCTTCTCATCATCTCCTAGCTCGTCTTTTCTTTCTCTAGAAAATTGCTTTTTGGAGATAATTCAAGTTCTTAAGAAAATGCATCGCAGAAGTCGCAGAAATCCTCCTCTTCCACATGCAGCGGCATGGCCTCATGAGATGTCTTCTAGGCGCAATTTTATTCCAGGTGCAAATGCTGCCCCTTCGGATCTCACTGTCCAATCTTGGAAGCATGCTTGGTTCTACCGTTCTCATGGCAAGGTACTCCTCTTTTGATGCTTAGCTTTAATAATGAAAAATGAGTAAGCACGAATTTATTTTCCATGTCTTGTCGATTTTTATTATTTTCAACATGCTTGTATGTCCGCACGATGTCTCTTTATTTATTCGCAACCCATTTTGATAAACGGACCACACGTAACCCACAGAAAAAATAGGTTGTATGCACATTCGGCCCGAAGGAAAGAAAACACGCGGCCCACTTGAATAGGGAAAACCCGCGCGGGTTTTCTGGACCATAAACCCCAAAAAGAAATTGGGCCTGGATGGGCGGCCCATTAGCGAAACAAAAAACCCGTGTGGGTTTTCTGGGCCATATACCTCAAGAAGTCGGGCCTGGATGGACGGCCCATTTGCTGAGCAAAAACCCGTGCAGGTTTTAATTCTGCTGGGCCGGCTTATTTGGGCCGGTAGATTCTTTTTGCCAAATTGCTTTATCTTGTTGGCCATGGCTGTGGGGCGCAGTGTCAGTGCTGGGTCCGGCTAAGGCCCGAAATACTATGTATGTAGCCAATGCCATAGGTGAGCCCCCGACTTTAATTTTGCACTGTTTTGTCGTTAGGAGGACAATCTGAAAACTCCCGACATCCTAAAGGATCTCCTTATGGTAGCTGATTTGATTCCCGGGGATTTCGTTAGCAACACCCTTACTGCAGCCGGACTCATGCCGTTCTAGAAATGCTTGGTGGCTTGGAAAGGCCGTACATTTCGCGTGATACGTCGCGCTATGGCGGAAAGGTTTTTGGACACGACTGTTCGGTTGTAATTTTTGTGGTTTTATAAGTTAGGGATGTCGGTCCACAGGGATGGGTGTGAGGCTTGATTAAGGTAAACGGTTCGTGTAATTTTTGTGGCTTGGAAAGGCCGTACATTTCGCGTGATACGTCGCACTATGGCGGAAAGGTTTTTGGAAACGACTGTTCGGTTGTAATTTTTGTGGTTTTATAAGTTAGGGATGTCGGTCCACAAGGATGGGTGCGAGGCTTGATTAAGGTAATCGGTTCGTGTAAATGAGTTTTTCTCAAGTGCGGAAAGCGATAAATTATGTAAAGAAAGCATTTAAATCTAACCTAGACATGATAATAATAAAGAAAGCAATTAAAGGAAAGCAATAAAGAAAGCACTTATGGATGAAAGTAATTAAAAAGTATGAATGAAGACAATGAATGAACAATGAAATTGGGAACGAGGAATTACACCTTCGATGACTAATCTTCAATAAACCTTCAATCTACACTTGAATTTTCCCCGAACAAACAAGAAATTGTGGTTTGGATTACCAAGAATCCCCCAAATTCTCACTAATAAGTAGAATTCGAGTTCCTTGACCCTCCTCCCCACTAAAAATGGAGTTGATTGTGGCTAACACTAGAAAGCTTGGAGAACAAGTCAACAATGGCATTTGAAAGAGAGAGAGAGAGAGAGAGAGAGAGAGAGAGAGAGAGAGAGCTTGTAAAACACTTCAATGAAGACTAGAGAAAGCTTGAAAGAGATTGAGAATTGAAATTGCAAGAAAACTTTGAAGAACAATGAAGAACAATTGAAAGCTTGAAGAACAATTTAAGAGAGATTAAAGCAAATAAAGGAAAGCAATAAATCTAATTCTACTCCTAAACTACCTAGGCTAATTCATTATTTTAGATTAATACAAGTGGGTATTTATAGAACAAGGAAAAATACAACCCAAAACCCTAGAAATAATTCTCAAGACGCTGCAGAATTTCTCCATGACGGTGTGGCTCAGCGAGCCACCCTGCTGCTCGGCGAGCAGCGTTCGGCTGGTGCTTTTGTTGCCCTGTGGCTCAGGCGAGCCAATGCTCGCGCTTTCCCTGCCGATTTCAAACGCGCATAACTTCTTGATCCGAACTCCGTTTTAGGCCTGTAAGATATCGATGGAAAGCTCTCAGTGTGTACTTTAAGTTCCCACAATTTAAGAGCTATCGGAGTTGTAACGAAGGAGTTATGACCCAAAGGGTGAAGGCACACGTATTTCAAACCTTTAAGTTTGTACCGTTCCCCTGTTTTGCGCCAATCTTGATATGGAATTTCCGACTTCGGTTTCGCCTCGGCTCGGGTTGACTTGGTTTGACTCGGATCTCGGCTCGGGTTGACTTGGTTTGACTCGGGAAATAGCTCGGGATTCCCTAAAAACTTTCAATTAAGCCCAAACTTCTTCTAACTCCTTATTTTCCTACAAAACACCAAATCATTATATCTAATATATAAATAGGGGTTAAAACAAGCAAATATACCCTATAAAAGAGAAGAATTTCGGCTCGGAACGAGGCCGAACACCACTCCAACACAAGGGTTTGCTCGCCCCGAGCAAACTAAAAACGAAGAAAAGGACTAAAAAGAAAAACTAAAAACCTAACTCACTTTCGCAGGAATCGCGGATGCATTTAGCACATGCATCAAGCCCTTTAAACCCCCCGGCAGCCAGGGTGGACGAGGTAGGTCTCGCGAGGGTTTATAGCAACTATACCCACAAAAGCCCGAGAAAAGAAAAAGGGGAAAGAAAAAGAAGTGAAAACCGAAAAACGAAACAAAACAAAATTAAAGAAGATATTCCCGTCCCCAATCATGCACCTAGTTCCCAAACTCGCCTCAACAATCAATTGGAAGAAGCAAGTATAAACAAATTAAGACACGAAGGTTGGAAAGCTGCCAATCTTTGAGATTTTGAACCAAAACACTTCCTGATGAGCAAAACACCTCGTGCATATGTGCAAGTGGGCTCTAGTTGGTCCTTCCTATCCTAAACCAGACAATCAGAGTTGTTCTCATGCTCAAGCTCGGGATTATCTATCCTACTTCACTCTTGGTTTTTCTTTTAACCTCTCTTTTCTTTCTTTTTCTTACTTTGCTCTCTTTTCTTTCTTTTTCTTACTTTGCTCTTTTCTTTTTTTACTTTTCTCTTTCTTACCATTATTTTGCTCAACTCTTTTTTCCTTTTTCTTGCTTCGCTCTTTTCTTTCTTTTTCAAAACCTACGCTCTTTTATTTCCACTCAATCCGTTTTGTGTCTTTTAAAGCGTTTGTGTTCGGGTTTTGCGGGATTTAAACACCGACCTTCGCAAAGGGTTACCCTCCCTGCTGGGTTTCACCATACATGAGTCATTGCACTTAAGGGGCATAGGGTGCCGATCCACCCAAACCAACCCATGACGGTAGGCCCGACAGTAATTATTTAATGCATTAATTAAGAGCTTAAGCAATTGAACAACTAAAACCGTCTAACTTAGGTAAGAATTCACAGTCAAAGCGTGTAAGATTTGAGATAAGTCATGGCAAAAATCCTTCCTAAGGCCTGTCATTATTCATACCGGTCGCTTCTAACTAATCAAATCAGCTGATTAAACAACTATCTACACAACTGCGAACGGAAACATCTTCAAAAAGAAAAACAACTTTTGGGTTTTTCACAACATTTCTCCCCTTTTTTTTTCTTTCACACAAAAAAGTTTTTTTTTTTTAGATTTTTGGACACAAACTAAGAAAAACAAAAACAAAAGACTCAAAAACTAGGTGATCTACCCATGACAAATGGAAAATAGCACCCCCACTCCAACACAAGATATCACAATGTCTCCATCATGAAAAGCGTGTCACAAGCAAGGTAGAAAACCAAGAAGAACATATATACAAAACACTTATCACATAAAAAGCGGTGGCGACCCGAGCCCACACGGCTCCAACAACAAAATATTCCAACAATCACACTTAAGGGGTTCGCCACCCAAAAAGAAAATCAAGCATGCATCATGGATCATCGATATATTCACATAAAGAGAGTGGAAAGAGGTTACCTCGAAGTGTTCAATCAAGCATATTCAATCCACGATCCAAGGAACATCACACCAAGGTTAGAAATAAACAAGAAAAGCATACTATGTATGATGGTTCACATGCAAGATCAAAAAGAAAAACAACTATACAAGACTCTAAGGACTAAAGAATTAAGAAACTAAAACATTTACAAAACGACTCTTTTTTTTTTCTTTTCTTTGGACTCACAAACCGGAATGCATACTACCCTCCCTCTCCCACACAAAGAGATTGCCGTGTCCTCCAAATGGAAACAGAAATAGGTAAGCAAGCACCCCAAAATAAAAGAAAAAGACGCACACAAAAAGAAAATAAAAGAAGAAAAGAAAGACCAACTCACTAGTTATACAAGAAGGGTGAGGAAAGATATTACCTCAAAGGCATCTTATCAAGAAATTCACTCCTTCTCACCTCAAGATATCGGGCATCATGTCAGAACCATTCAACGCTCGGAGTAACAAATCATGCATCCTCTCATGCATCTCAGAATGGTGGTGGTAAGAGCACACTCGCAATAGCACATAAACAAACATTAGTGCTCTTAACAATTTATCAAATGCCTTAGAAAAGTCATAGAACTGATGAAATTCATGAATTACAAGACTTTTCTAGGCACGGTGAAAGAAGACATGACAAATGGATCCTCCCATTGACTCGTAAATGGAGATTGGGTATACAAATCAACGGAAGGAGGCAATACAACACATTTCTGAACATGCTCATGCGAAGACTTGGATGCAAACAATGGTTCAAACTCAATTTCCATGCAATTTTCATCAATCACAAATTCCAAATCTCCACTCTCATCCAAATAATCATTACAATCGTCAATAGGTGATAAGGAAAACAGAGGGTTAGACCACATCACAACACTCCCAACATCACACACAACCACATCTTCATCTTCATCAATATCAGACTCACTAGAAGAACTATCAACATCAAAAGACAAAGGTGCATCATCCAAAGCAACATCAAAAGTGAAAGTGGAAGGTCCAGGGTCATAACTCATCGTGAATGACTCATAAAGCATGTCATCATCAAAAGCATCATTGTCAACAACCAAGTTCAAACAATCATGATCATTCCCCAAAGAATTATGCTCATCATCACAGGTATGCACATCAATGGACTCACATACAAGGGTAGCTAATGCCTCACTAATGCAATGATCCTCAATGAAAGTGAACAAATCGTTATCAAGCACACATTCAATCACAACAGATTCAATTTCACTCTCAACAAGATTATGCTCAATTACATCATAGCATTCACTAAACTCAATCTTTTCTTCACATAAAGGCATGGACAATGGTGTGGACAACGGTTCATCGTCTAACATGTTTTCATCAATTTCAACATCATCACACACAGAATCAACAAGTTCCTCATGCTCACTAGGTGGGGCTAGAGCTAAGGAATCACTAAGTAGTCCAAGGCATGGTCGGTTATAATAGTCATCATCCTCATCATACACAGAAAAATCAACTTGCATTTCAGGACTAAAAGACTATGAATGACCTACTTCAACATTCGAATCAACCATTTGTGAAGACGGAGTTTCTACCCTATGATTACTCTCATGGACAAATTCACGCATGTACTCATTCATGTTCACACATAATTTTTCTACTTCCGCCTCGAAGGAAGCCACTGTAGCTTGCAAACAAGAAATTGAACTATGATACGGCGAATCACACAAGGAGCACACGGAAGGAGACTCATCGGCACTTTGGGAAAGTTCATATGCTTTTCCACATATTCCCCATTATAAGATTGATCATCAACATACACGGGGTATTCACATGATTGTTCAGTTTCGGTCCTAAAGGGTGGTGCATAAGGAGGTTGGAAGCTAGGACTAACATTTTGTTGTTCAAAATCATAGGAATCCCTAGACAACCATTCAAGTAACTCCCATGCTGGTTCTTCTCCTAAACTAGAAAACCCGTAATATTCTAAAAGGTTTCGGGTCTCATAATTCACACCCTCATTCACAATTCCCAAAAGATCTAAAGTATCATAGAAGACACCATATAATTCACATTGAGCACGATAATCATGTATCTAGCAAAATACCTCCAAAATATTTCATGCTCAAATTGAGGGAATAGGGGACTATCCATAACTCTCTTTTTTCTATTTTTCTAATTTTCTATTTTTTTCTTTTCTTTTCTCACTTTTTTTTTCGATATTCAATTTTTTTTTTCGCTACATTTTTTTTCTAGCATATTCAAGAAAGCAATAAACTATGTACACACAAACCAATAGCCTAATCTACCAAATAACGCCATCCCCGGCAACGGCGCCATTGTTCGGTTGTAATTTTTGTAGTTAAGGATGTCGGTCCACAGGGATGGGTGTGAGGCTTGATTAAGGTAATCGGTTCGTGTAAATGAATTTTTCTCAAGTGCGGAAAGCGATAAATTATGTAAAGAAAGCATTTAAATCTAACCTAGACATGATAATAATAAAGAAAGCAATTAAAGGAAAGCAATAAAGAAAGCACTGAAAGATGAAAGCAATTAAAAAGTATGAATGAAGACAATGAATGAACAACGAAATTGGGAACGAGGAATTATACCTTCGATGACTAATCTTCAATAAACCTTCAATCTACACTTGAATTTTCCCCGAACAAACAAGAAATTGTTGTTTAGATTACCAAGAATCCCCCAAATTCTCACTAGTAAGTAGAATTGGAGTTCCTTGACCCTCCTTCCCACTAAAAATGGAGTTGATTGTGGCTAACACTAGAATGCTTGGAGAACAAGTCATCAATGGCATTTGAAAGAGAGAGAGAGAGAGAGAGAGAGAGAGAGAGAGAGAGATTGTAAAACACTTCAATGAAGACTGGAGAAAGCTTGAAAGAGATTGAGAATTGAAATTGCAAGAAAACTTTGAAGAACAACGAAGAACAATTGAAAGCTTGAAGAACAATTTAAGAGAGATTGAAGCAAATAAAGGAAAGCAATAAATCTAATTCTACTCCTAAACTACCTAGGCTAATTCATTATTTTAGATTTATACAAGTGGGTATTTATAGAAGAAGGAAAAATACAACCCAAAACCCTAGAAATAATTCTCAGCACGCGCATCAATTTCTCCGCAGACAGTATGGCTCGGGCGAGCCACCCTCTGGCTCGGGCGAGCCAGCGTTCTGGCTGGTGTTTTTGTTGCCCAGGCTTTGGCTCGGCGAGCCATTGCTCGCGCGATTTTCCCTGCCGACTTCAAACGCGCATAACTTCTTCATTCAAACTCCGTTTTAGGCCCGTAAGATATCGTGGAAAGCTCTCGGTGTGTACTTTAAGCTCCCAAAATTTCAGAGCTATCGGAGTTGTAACAAAGGAGTTATGACCCAAAGGGTGAAGGCACACGTATTTCAAACCTTTAAGTTTGTACCGTTCCCCTGTTTTGCGCCAATTTTGATATGGAATTTCCGACTTCGGTTTCGCCTCGGCTCTCGGCTCGGGTTGACTTGGTTTGACTCGGATCTCGGCTCGGGTTGACTTGGTTTGACTTAGGAAATAGCTCGGGATTCCCTAAAAACCTTCAATTAAGCCCAAACTTCTTTTAACTCCTTATTTTCCTACAAAACACCAAATCATTATATCTAATATATAAATAGGGGTTAAAACAAGCATATATACCCTATAAAAGAGAAGAATTTCGACTCGGAACGAGGCCGAACAACGACCAACTCCTTCCATCTACCTGTGGGGGAAATGACGATAACCCCCACAGATTTTGTTATGATCACTGGTCTTGCTTGGGGTGGGCGCGACATAGTCTTTAGTGCTGAGATCCCGCCGATGGTTCTAGACTTGCTGGGTCCAGTGTCAGCGCGTTTAGGCCCAGGTCAGGGTCTGTCCAACCTTGCTTATGCGCACTTCGAGGCAGCTATCTTTGATGCCAACTTTCAGAAATTGCCCGGAGATCAACGTCGCTTTATCTTCCTGGCTTATGTTATTTCCACCACTCTTTTTGCCAATCGGGGAGACAACATTACTTTGACCTGGTTCCGGAATCTCCTGGACTTGAACGAGGTTCGGAACTTGAATTGGGGCAAGGCTGCGTATGCGAATTTCCTCCTCCGCTTCGCGCGTGTCAGTCGGTTGGCCGACGACGATCCCATTTACCTCCACGAGTCTCATACCCGCTTTTAGTATGGTCCTTCTTTGTGGAAGGTGCTCGAGGTACGTACCCGAGACTCTTCTCTTTGTAGTCTTGCTGCTCTTTTGCTATTCCTTTTGACTTTATAATCATGTAGTCATGGGCATATGAGTATATCCTGTCCCTGGGCATTCGCTCCAAGAGAAATAGGAGGGTCCCAGCTGCTAAACGTCGGACTGATGAGGGCATACGAGGGAAGAAATTCCAGTCGGGCAGCCTTGATCATATTCGTCGTGTGCTGGATGACCTCACCCCGGTATCTCTTTATGCCTGACATCTTTATCTTATTTTTGCCTCTATTCTTGAAATGACTCTCTATCTTTCACAAGACCACGTGAACTGGCGTCCATGGGCGGGGTTTGACTTGAGTGGGTTGCCCACCCCTTTGCAACAAGTGGAGCACGATACTCGCCTGCGCATCCTGATGGAGGGACCCTCGGGCTTCATATGGTATCTGGGGGAAAGAGCTACGAAGCAGATCCTGGGCGGATATCGTGGCCTTATACCCCGGGATCCTCCAGAGCACATGTTCGAGCCTTGGCGCATCAATCCGGATGTCTTAGGAGATTGGATTCGGGGTCGGGATTTTGATAACTTTGTGCATGACGTTCTCAAGGGCATTTTAATGAGGAATTCCAACGCTACTTGAGCCGTCTAGCGCCCAGAGTGGTAGGTATTTCTCGCTTTTCTTTATGTTGTGCTTTTGATCGACTCCTAACCATAGAGTCTTGTAGTTGGGGCCCTATGCTATGGCTGCTGAGGTGGAGGCCCAACCGGCGGGAAGAAAGATTGGCGGTTTCTTGGAGGTTGAGACTAGTAGTCAGTGCTCCGCGCTCCAAGAGTTTGAGCAGAAGCCGGTAATCCCTCATCTTTTGTAGCTTCCTTTTACCCCATGTGCCAATTATGCATGTGTAACCTTTGTCTTTATTGCCTTTCAGCCACGATGGTCTGTCTTCAGGCAAGTGACCAAAGAATGGAGTACTATGTTGAAATACGTCAATCGGTCATTTATGGGCTCAGACAGATACCGCGGTAACACCGCCAAGCGTGCTGATATGGAGGCTGACGCTGAGTCCGTTCCTCGGGAACCACCTCGACGTTCTACTGCGAGAGTTCCTCGTACCGAGCCCCCACGTCGCTCTTCGGTAGGGGAATATTCTTCCCGGGGTCGATCACGGGAGGAGGTTGGTGGGTCTTCTTGTCCTCCTCTAGCAGCTGTGCCGGAGGGTCGTGGTAAAAGCATCATGGCCGAAGGTCATCATTCTATGGGATCACATGGTAGCGGTTCTGGTAGCAGGGGCCGTCGACCTGTGAACGAAGACATGGCTCAGATGTCCCTGGAAGAGCATTCTGGCCAAGGGGGGTCACATCACAGCGTTGGGTACGGTGGTGATACTCAGCCTTGCTCTTACTGGGTGGAGGATGCTTCAGAATCGAGTGCTACCAACCGGCCGTCTCACTCCCGCCGCACTCCAACTTCAGTGCATTCTGCTCGTCGTGGACGAGAGATTGTGGTGAGGGACCATGACTCAGGTGCATCCATAGGGTATCCTGGCGGTCAGGCCCTAGCGGATGATGCTACTTCACGTCCTGCACCATACGATGCTCCTTCTTTTGGTTCTGGCTCTTACTCTCCTGGATGACCAGTGCCGGCTCCTGGAATGGGTCCTTCATGGCCTGTGGATACACAAGAGTGGTCTTTACCCCAGCAGTCTTGGCTAGGAGGATCTACTTCTTCTGGTTGGCCAGCCCCCGGTTACGGAACTGGTCCTGTATGGCCTACCCCTTCTGTGGAGTGGCGTGTTCCTGACCATTCATGGCTAGCTGGTTCACGAGAGCATTCCATTTCATCACTGTCGAGCGTGCATCCTTCCGAAGTTCCCTTGTTTGGGCCACCGCAGACAGCGCCTGGTTCAGACTATTATTCCTGGGACACCTATTTTGGTACAACTGGTGCTTCTAACACTGGGACTTCTCATGCTGGTGCCGATCTAATTGAGGACAGCGGCGATTCGGGCTCCCTGTGGTGATCTAACCAAAACAAGCAAGACTCTATGCATCCTTTTTTTATTTTTTTATTTTTTTTGCGAAGCTAATTTGTACTATTTTTATTTTAATGCAAGACTTTCATGCATTTTATTTTTTATTTTATATTCAAGACTTGGTGATCACACAACTTTATTTTATTGATGCATTGAACGACTCTCTACATGACGGGATTAATCCCAATTTAATCCCGCTTCCCCAAAAAGAAAAGAAAATGAAAGAAAACGAAAACTTAAGTGTCAGAGTGAACTCGAGCGAAAATTTCAGAACCGAGCATCATCGGGTCAAGACCTAGAACATTAAAACACACGAACGGGCCAATTTAATTCCAGAGCCCAACTACAATCAGAAGCGAGTGGGCCGAGCTGCGGAAAGGCGGCCCATGTCGCTTGAAAGCCCGCGCGGGTTTTCTCCTCAGCAGGCCATGGGCTTTGGGCTTGGGCGAGCGCGAATGCAGGCGGATCTGGGCACATCAAAACCCGCGCGGGTTTTGATTTTATTTCCTCTATTTTTTTTGTGTGCTAGCCGTTGTTGATGGGCTGAAATCATGGGATATGGAGGGCAACGGCTATGTGATCGTTGCTGGTTGTATTTCTCCATTTTGAGCTTGAATGGGGGTTTATAAATACCCCATGTTATGCATGTGATCATTACTCCTCATCATCAGTTCAAAGTTTTCTTCACATATCCAAAAAACGCAAAGAATATCCCCTTTCTCATGGCCTTCGGGAAGAAACTTGCAACTTGGATGAGCACCTTATCCAAGGAAGAAAAGAAAGAGCTCGGAAGATACAAGCTGACGGGCTTATTGAGTCTTCTCCAAGTGAGGATCAATCACGATTTTCTCCGCGCGGCGGAGACTTTCTGGGATCCAAAAATGCATGTCTTTCACTTTGCGTGGAAGGAACTCTGTCCGCTCCCGGAGGAATGGTCCTCGATCCTAGGAACAAATCACTTTGCTCGCCCGACGTCGCCTCCCATACCAATGGAGACTCCCTAGCAATACAAGGAGTTCTTGTGTCTTTCGTCTCGGGTCGTCGGGAGCGCAATATTTGGCAAAAAGGTACACTTCCAAACTATAGTCGAATATTTTCAATCTCCTCACACTTTAGAATTTGGTCCCGTGATACGAGTGCGAGCGCTCGTATTATGTCTCCTTGGCGAGTTTTGTTTTTATCATGGCGGTAAAAGAACTGGACCGGCGAATTTAATCCAAATCGTTGACGACATGTCTCGAGGCTACAATCCCATGCCCCTAATGTTAGCGGAAACCATGATGGGGTTGGATGATCCGCATCCAGAACATGACTTTCGAGGGAGCCCGCTGCTACTTCAGGTATCCTATCTGCCACCGTTTGACTTGCTCTTTTTATTTTGCCCCTACTGTTTGCAAAACCCGCGCGGGTTTTTGTCCCTTTTTTTTTTGTTTTTAGTTTGGGAGAATTGGTGTGCAATTTCTAACCGCGGGTAATTTGTGAAAAGATCTGGTTAATGGAGCATTTACGCCTTATTGAAGAACCACGGAATTCATCTGCGTTGGCCAACTATTGTCAAAGAAAGAGAAAGTACACCGACCTCCTCTCTGTAACAGAATGGATTGCGTTCTTAAAGGAACCTCGAGAGATCATATGGTGGATCGAATGGTGGCACATTTCTTATTATATAACCCATGATTTCCGTAATGCTTATGTTTGTCTCGCCGGCTTGACGCACATGACCTTTTATTTTCCTGCGGGAGTGAAGCGCCAAATGGGCCGCCAGCAGGACATTCCTGAGCTTCTGTGTGAAACCCCTGACCAGCTGATGCTTCCAAGTTCGATGATCGAGTGATGGCTAAAGTATTGGGAAAGAAGACCAATTCTCAAATCTCCGCCAAAAATGCGTGTGTCTTACATCGCCGATGCTAGTTATCATGGATGGCTGATTGCTACCTACGACTCTCGCCGTGCTGGGGAGGCGAGACAAAGACAAGCACCTGTGAAGGAAAGATTAGGTCCTCGTACATCCGTGAAAGACCGTCTTGGCGCGAGAGACTTGATAAAGGACAGACTTGGTCCAAGAATTAATATGCGGAAATCAGGCAGGCGGGCCTATAAGCCCAACGACAAAGAGAAAGCGATTAATAGACCCAGAGACATGGAGATCGATCATGAGACAACTGGCGAAGTAGAGAAGGTGAAACAAGATTAGAAGATGAATGGAGTGAAGGAACTGAAACTGCTTTGCCAGAATAATCTTTTATTTAGTTATGCCTTTTGAATTTTCTTATATTACAAATAATGTATTTGCATTTTTCGATTAATAAAGGAGAAATATTGTTCACAAAGATTGTGTTCTTGCAAACTTTATTTTCCTTAAGTACATGAGCGTTTATTAAATATATCCCAAGTGTCTAAAATTTAGTTTTTCAGTTGCTTGGTGATATTAAGCGTAATATCGCTTTAGTTGATCCAAATTCGTGGGCTGAATTATATCTTCTCCATCCATGGTGGCGAGTCGAGCTGCCCCTCCTGGCAAAATTTCCTTAATCATATAAGGACCCTTCCAATTAGGTGCAAATTTTCCCCTTGGATCCTGTATAGGTGCCCTCATCTCCTTAAGCACCAAATCACCTGCTTGAAGCGAACGACTTTTCCCCTTCTTATTTAAAGCTCGAGTGATCCTATTTTGGTATACTTGCACATTATGTAGTGCTCTCAATCGCCTTTCGTCCATCAACATCAACTCCTCGAACCTTGCCCTAGCCCATTCTGCTTCTGGCAATTGACTCTCGGCCACTATTCGTAACGAAGGGATCACTACTTCAATTGGTAGGACTGCTTCCATCCCGTATACCAAGGAATACGGTGTTGCCCTCGTAGCGGTTCTTATAGAGGTTCGGTATCCCCATAGGGAAAATACTAATTTGTCTGGCCAATCCTTGTAAGTGACAACCATTTTGTTGATAATTCCTGACACCGTCTTATTGGCCGCTTCCACAACTCCATTGGCTTGAGGCCGGTATGGCGAAGACCGATGGTGCTGGATTTTGTAGGTGGCAAGCAAGGATTCCACCTCCTTTCGAAAGTGGCTTCCATTGTCACTAATGATCTCATGAGGCACTCCATATCAACATATGATGTTTTGAAGAATGAATTTATTCACATGTTTGGATGTAAGTTTGGCAAAAGAGGCTGCCTCCACCCACTTAGTGAAGTAATCGATGGCGACCAATATGTACTCATGTCCTCCGGTTCCGGATGGATGTATTTTGCCAATGATGTCAATACCCCATACCGATAATGGCCACGGAGATGTCAAAGTAGTCAGGTACGACGGGGGTTGATGCTGTAGGTTGGCATATTCTTGGCATTTGTGGCATTTTCGAACGAATTCTAAGCAATCTGCCTCCATAGTGGTCCAATAGTAACCAGCCCTCTGAATCTTCTTCGCTAACATTCGTCCATTCATGTGGGGACCGCATTCTCCTCCGTGTACAGTAGTCATGATTTCCTTGGACTCTTAGCATCAATGCACAACAAATTAATACCCGTAGGTGACTTCTTGTAGAGTCGATCTTGGATTAAGCAATATTGTGCTGCTAAAGACCTGACCGCTCGCTGTCCTTGAACATCCAACTCAGCCGGATATTCTCCCTTCCGAAGAAAATTGTATATGTCACGGAACCATTCCTCAGCTTCTTCCTCTCGTGCTTCCAAGTGGCAAACATATGCCGGTTCAGACTGTCGCTCTACTACTACCGGTAATTGTAGCGTACCTGTAACACCCCAACCTTAACCACATGATTAAAATCCTACTCAGAATCCCAAACCTGTGATTAGCGCAGCGGAACACCTTAGGTCGAGGCATTACCGCCGTCCCCAAAAGAGACAAGGCACAAACACTCCAAAACCAACCAAGAAACAACTTTTACAACCCTTGAAACATTAGATACATAACTTAGAAACTTAAAAAAAAATACTAATACAACTTCCGACTTGGTCGTCCTGCCGATTATAGAACCCTGGGAACTACCTCACAACTGGAGCTACTTCTGAATACACTTGTCCTTGCCTTGGGAGCTCGAACCTCCTAAAAACAAAACATTAAAACATTGCCAAACGTGAGTGGGGAAACACTCAGTACGTAAACCTCCAACACGTAAAACCGTTCGAAAACGGTTTTAGTGCCGGCATTTAAATTCATTTTGAAAACAGGGAAAGGGAAAAGAAACATTAACTTGAAATGACATGAACATATACATATACATGAGTAAATGTAGTAGAATAGAGAGAGATAGAAAATACGTGGAACCCTTATGATCGGTGCAAGCACCTCACACACGCGCATGCCCAAATCGATCTAGATTTGGATTGGGTGATCACGAGCAATGACATCGCCGTGTCTAGGACACTGATCAGAGCATCTAAAAGGCTAGCACTTCACGTAACTAGCTAGAACATAAAACATAGAATACATAAAATGGGTCCACTTTTGAATACAATGATATCATAAAACATAAAACTTGATATGGTAGGAATATAATGAACCATGAACATGATTAGATATAAAAGTTGGACAATTCGCGTACCTTGGGATGATAAAGACCTTGGCAGTGCGTCTCGGCTTTGAGATGGCTTTGGTGACATGTCAACTAGGATAAGAGTAATGGAAAATGAAGAACCGATTAAGGTTTTTAGTTAGTTTCAAAGGTTTAGAAACTTTGGTAAATATAAATGAAATAACTTAGGGAGCAAATTTCAGGTTGTATAAAAATAAAGATTATAGCGTAACTTGAGTTAGGAAAATCGGAATGAAGTAAATGAGTACATCCTGGAATAGAGAAAATCATAATCTACAACTTTGTCAACAGAACCAGAGGGTAAAAATGAGAGGGAGGGCTCCAAAATGGGCCCGGACAGAAACTGGGTTCGGATAATTAAGAACTCCGGGTTGAATTTATATGAAAATATTGACGTAGAAAGGTGAATTAAGATGATGGAACTTGAATCTTGGAAAGGTAGCTTAAATTGATGAAAAATGGGACTTAAAGATTGAAGGTTAGAATGGAAATCGAGGACTTAAAGATGATGCGAAGACGTGATAATGAGATTAAAAATGAAGTGAGAATGATTCATGGGGTATGGGTTTTCGAACGTGATTGAGAGGCAAGCTTAAGTTGGTACTTTAGAGGGCAAAAGACTTGAAACTACTTAGGGCTTGGAGGTTATAAAGCTAGATGAGAAATCTTAGCTAGATCAATAATAAAGGGCTTTTAAGCTAAAATCCATGAGGAGAAAACTTATAACTCATGTTAGATTCATAAACTCTTGGAATGATGACCTTAGGATATACTTAGGCTTCCAAACCATACTTTTCAACCTTAAAATCATAATATAGGATTACAACATATAACTATAACTTATCAATGCTTAAAATCCTCTATTGATATTGGTTTAGGGCCCCAAAGATGGAATTTAATAAGGAATAAACTGGGCAGAAACTTCAAGATGGACAACCCTTCTTTCCGGGCTCATAACTCAAACTCCCGATATCGGATAACTACAAACCATACCTTTATGGAAAGCTTTCAATGTGACCTAAAACTTTCATGTTTACCACAAAAACTAGAAAGATCTTCAAAGGGACGAAAAACAGCCCTTAAGCTACTGTCTTCCAGAAACGTATTCCAGAACGTGACGTTACAGTTTTGGCCATAACTCGGCCTATACAAGACGGAATTTAGAAATTCCAAAGCCTATGGTTAGCTAACACCTTGGGCTATCTTATGGAGTAAAAGTCTGGCCTAACTCTAACTTTTGAGCCTCTGTAAATTTCCAGAAGTTGGACAGAAACTATTTTGCTTTTAAACTCAGCTCTAATGGTAATTTTGGCCCTTAATTGACAATAATTCTCAACTAAATCTCACTTTGGCTATACTCCATCATATTTCCAGAAATAAACCTTGAAAGTTAACTCATCAAAGAGCTTAAATCTCACATGCATCCATAAATTCAACATGCAATTCATCCCCACATCATACTTTGATATTCTTTCACTAAAATCTCTTTAATTTACCCAAATTAAACATAATAACACTTTAATAACAATCTTAACGTACATAATCAGCCCTTAATACTCAGAAACTTTTCAAGAATCTTACGTGCATCAAGATTATAACACTATCCATCAAGAATTCAACAAGAAAATCTCAAGAACTCATCCAAATACACATGCATATACTCCAAACTCAAACCCTAACTTAACCAAAACAATTATAACTTGGAATTTATGCTAAAAGAGAGTAAAATAGATAGAAATTACAAAAGAAACATATATAAAACATGAAATTCAGATTAGGGTTTGAAAGAATTGAAATTGGGGGTTTGAGAGATTACCCTTAAGGTTAAAAATTGATGAAAACACAAGAGAGGAGGTGGCGGCGCGAGGATGACGGCGAAGCTCCGGCGACCGGAAAACGCCGTGGTGGTGGCTGGTGCCTCGGCGAGCAGGAGGAAGAGAGGGTAGAGAGAGATTGAGGGTGTTTGGGTGTTTGAATTAGAATGATAAATGACCCTTCTAACTAAAACTACTACTATATACTCCCTCTAATTAACTAGCTTAGGACAACAATTTAGTAAAATAAACACTAGATAAAATAATAGGATGATAAAATTTAGGTCAAATAAATAAGAATTGTAATTAGTAAGTTGAAATAGTGAGGTTTGTAGAGAATAAAATTTAGGAGTAATAAATTGGTAACAACTTGGTAAAATAAATTAGAACTTGGATTAAATAAAATAATATGAGTAAAATTACCACTTGAAATTATATAAAGGAAATGTGATTAAAAAGGATTAAAATTGAGATGCTAAAATACATAAAATGAGACATAAAATATTCAACTGATCCTCGGTAAATAAATTTATAACATAAATCGTATAACCTGAAATACTTTAACTCATTGAATGAATATGTAAAGTAAATTTTTAAGCCAATAATTCGGCACCTTAGCCATCTCCTGCACGAGACTTGACACCGATAACAATAAATAAATAAGTAAATGAATAAATAAATAAAGGTAAACGCGAACAATTAATAACATAACTTAAATAATTACGGTAATTTGTATTTAATTAATCATGGTTTTGGGGCGGGTTGTTACACCCTCCCCCCCTAAAAGAAAGTTTCGTCCCCGAAACAAAAAAAATGGTTATTAAACGTGCTTGTTTTACCTTTAGAAGAGATGGGGGTACTGTTCCTTCATGTTTTCCTCGGTTTCCTACGTGGCCTCCGAGGCGTCTTGATTCGCCCATAGTACTTTAACTAAGGGGACTTCTTTCGTACATAGCTGCTTGATTCGTCGATGCAAAATTCGAATCGGCTGCTGCTCAAAGGTTAGATCTTCGGCTTAAAAGCGGTGGTTCTTCCGCTAGAACATGCTTCGCGTCCGGTACATATTTCCGGAGTTGCGATACGTGAAAAACGTCGTGAATCCTTCTTCTTTACGAAAGGCATTGGTGCTCCCCAGGGTGATGCGCTGGGTCTAATGAATCCTTACTTAATAATTCCTCCAGCTGTATCTTCAACTCCTTAAGCTCTACTGGCGCTATTCGGTAAGACGTTTTGGATATTGGCCTAGTTCCAGGAATTAATTCAATCTCAACGTCAATCTCCCTCTTCGGGGGTAATTCCGTAATTTCCTTGGGGAAAACGTTCGGAAACTCGCGCACCACTGGAATCTCCTCTATCTTGGTTGGGTCCTTATAAATTAAGCAAAACATTGGTTATTCTAAAAAGGTTTAAGCTTTACTAGTCTAAGATTTATCTCCTCATATTTGTAGTTAACAAGAGGTAATACAATTGATGGGGATAAGAATTATAATGATGTTATGAATAAGGAAATCCATAAGAGATGCTGAAATGAGCTTGATATGAAGGAGAAGATCTCGAGTAAGCTTTTGATAATCAAATCTAGGTTTGAGAGATGTTTATGTATGTTTTCAGAAATATCGTGGAGTTTCTAGTGTTGTACAGAGGCAAGAAAACCTTCAAGCTTCAGAGAGAAAGGTTTTGGGTAAATATGTCAAGATTCTTGAATTAGGAAAATCAGTGTCGGGGATGCATGAATGATTGGCAAAAGTTGCTTGGGATATGCAAGGCGTAAGCTGATGAAATGGGCCGAATAGTAACTTGTATTTAAGCTAAATCTTGGATATGAACTGTAGATGTTGTTGAGAATGATGATTATTTCGGGAAGAGAAAAGATGATCAAATAAGAAATACAATAGAATAGGTGTAGTCGATCACCACTGGATGTATGAGTAGATTATTGTTAGAATAAAGACACTTATCCAAAAAGGAAATTGAGAAAAGAAAGAGTCGCCAATAAGGTGTGGGCATAACATTAAGGAGCTAAAATAATTGGTCGGTAACGATGACAAGTTCTCCTAAAAATTCTTGAAAATGGGAAATGATTAGAATTGACGAAGTTGATTGATATCTTACGACGATGAAAGGTGAATTTAGGAGGGGAATGTACAATACGAGTGGGAGGTGAAGCTTGATTTAAATAATAAACTCGAGGTATGATAGCCCTACAGAGGAGGGTTGGAACTTACAATGATTGTTCATTAAAGGAGGAGGCTGGGTATTCATGTGTTGAATATGACAGATTTTGGGCCTCAAGGTGGTCCAATCGGTCGTTCTCCACCGGAGCGCGGGTGTAGATGTTCCCACTTCATGGTCCTTGACTTACTTTGGTTCTAGGCGTACCTCATCTTGATCCGCATCCATGCTAGGATCTTCTTCTTCTCCGCCACAGGGTGAGCGTGGTCTCCCCATGTGAAGATACATTCGGAACAATTGGTCGTCCCGTGATGAGTGGTGAGAAATGTAAACGAACTGCGTCCGCCGGTGGAGAAAACACGCGCGATGGCGCTATTCCTGCATTGGAAGGCTCTGGTAGTCCTAGCATTTCACGGAGATAGGGTCCTAGTTTGTTAACATAGAGAGTTAGTGACTGCGCAGTTTGAGTGATCATTGCTTCCATCGCTATCTGGTTCCAAGCCCTGACATAGTTGAGGCACCATGCATGGCGTCCTGGTTCTCCTCGAAGGAGCAATTGGCGGTACATGTCCCTGATATCATCCCACAGGCTCTCGTGGGGAAGAGTTGCTAGAAGACATCGGCCTCAGCAAATGTCGTCGTGATATTCAGATTTCGTGTTCACAGCGCAGTGGGCGTCCAGAACGTCTTGTAAAGCCTTGAGATGAACTTGAACGTACGTAGCAGGGTCCATGAACATCGCAAACGGATTTGGGAGGGGATTGCCGTCGGTATCCATCTATACCATACATAGAACATTACGCAAGGTTTTAAAATTCTTATCATAGCAAAAGAGCTTATCAATGTAAGTAATAAGAACAAACTTATGACGAGGTTCGAGACTCAACCAAGTTAACCCCTTATGAGAGACTCAAAGAAGCTCTTATTTAACTTTTAAACTTGCCACAAGCTTAACAATTTCTTCATCCTGTAAATTATGCCACTTTTCGGGCTTCCAGAAAGGTTCATTCCATATTAATATTTAGGACTCATTTCATCCTACACCAATCCCACTTGGGACTTACTTTATAATCTTTTTGTTAACTCTCAAAGACTTTTGAGAAGATACTTTGACATATTTCATAATTTCCCAATATATATTCATAGCTTTACTTGTATAAACTACTAGGCTCAACTCAAATTTACCTAGATTTTCCCCTTAAAAAATTTTGGCTAAAGCTTCCTAAAATCCAGGGAAAAAATTTGGCAGCATTTCCCCTATAAATAGAGCTATCCCCCAAATTTACAAAATCTTGGAAACCTGCGAGGAAGAGCAATTTACATACTACACCAATATTTAGAGCTGCACGCTCATCAACAATTCCCAACATAATCATCACTTATCATACCAACCGTAGAAATACTCATTCTCACATGCCTAACTTTCTCCGTAAACCATAACACAAAATCAATGTCTTAAAGAATTCTATGATCCCAAATTCTAATTAACTTCTGCTCTGATACCACAACTGTAACACCCCAACCTTAACCACAAGATTAAAATCCTACTCAGAATCCCAAACCTGTGATTAGCGCAGCGGAACACCTTAGGTCGAGGCATTGCCGCCGTCCCCAAAAGAGACAAGGCACAAACACTCCAAAACAAACCAAGAAACAACTTTTACAACCCTTGAAACATTAGATACATAACTTAGAAACTTAAAAAAAAATACTAATACAACTTCCGACTTGGTCGTCCTGCCGATTATAGAACCCTGGGAACTACCTCACAACTGGAGCTACTTCTGAATAGACTTGTCCTTGCCTTGGGAGCTCGAACCTCCTAAAAGCAAAACATTAAAACATTGCCAAACGTGAGTGGGGAAACACTCAGTACGTAAACCTCCAACACGTAAAACCGTTCGAAAACGGTTTTAGTGCCGGCATTTAAATTCATTTTGAAAACAGGGAAAGGGAAAAGAAACATTAACTTGAAATGACATGAACATATACATATACATAAGTAAATGTTGTAGAATAGAGAGAGATAGAAAATACGTGGAACCCTTATGATCGGTGCAAGCACCTCACACACGCGCATGCCCAAATCGATCTAGATTTGGATTGGGTGACTGCTGAGCAGTCGACACTGGCCAGGTCTAGGACACTCTGATCAGGAGCATCTAAAAGGCTAGCACTTCACGTAACTAGCTAGAACATAAAACATAGAATACATAAAATGGGTCCACTTTTGAATACAATGATATCATAAAACATAAAACTTGATATGGTAGGAATATAATGAACCATGAACATGATTAGATATAAAAGTTGGACAATTCATGTACCTTGGGATGATAAAGACCTTGGCAGTGCGTCTCGGCTTTGAGATGGCTTTGGTGACATGTCAACTAGGATAAGAGTAATGGAAAATGAAGAACCGATTAAGGTTTTTAGTTAGTTTCAAAGGTTTAGAAACTTTGGAAAATATAAATGAAATAACTTAGGGAGCAAATTTCAGGTTGTATAAAAATAAAGATTATAGCGTAACTTGAGTTAGGAAAATCGGAATGAAGTAAATGAGTACATCCTGGAATAGAAAAAATCATAATCTACAACTTTGTCAACAGAACCAGAGGGTAAAAATGAGAGGGAGGGCTCCAAAATAGGCCCGGACAGAAACTGGGTTCGGATAATTAAGAACTCCGGGTCGAATTTATATGAAAATATTGACGTAGAAAGGTGAATTAAGATGATGGAACTTGAATCTTGGAAAGGTAGCTTAAATTGATGAAAAATGGGACTTAAAGATTGAAGGTTAGAATGGAAATCGTGGACTTAAAGATGATGCGAAGACGTGATAATGAGATTAAAAATGAAGTGAGAATGATTCATGGGGTATGGGTTTTCGAACGTGATTGAGAGTCAAGCTTAAGTTGGTACTTTAGAGGGCAAAAGACTTGAAACTACTTAGGGCTTGGAGGTTATAAAGCTAGATGAGAAATCTTAGCTAGATCAATAATAAAGGGCTTTTAAGCTAAAATCCATGAGGAGAAAACTTATAACTTGCGTTAGATTCATAAACTCTTGGAATGATGACCTTAGGATATACTTAGGCTTCCAAACCATACTTTTCAACCTTAAAATCATAATATAGGATTACAACATATAACTATAACTTATCAATGCTTAAAATCCTCTATTGATATTGGTTTAGGGCCCCAAAGATGGAATTTAATAAGGAATAAACTGGGCAGAAACTTCAAGATGGACAACCCTTCTTTCCGGGCTCATAACTCAAACTCCCGATATCGGATAACTACAAACCATACCTTTATGGAAAGCTTTCAATGTGACCTAAAACTTTCATGTTTACCACAAAAACTAGAAAGATCTTCAAAGGGACGAAAAACAGCCCTTAAGCTACTGTCTTCCAGAAACGTATTCCAGAACGTGACGTTACAGTTTTGGCCATAACTCGGCCTATACAAGACGGAATTTAGAAATTCCAAAGCCTATGGTTAGCTAACACCTTGGGCTATCTTATGGAGTAAAAGTCTGGCCTAAACTCTAACTTTTGAGCCTCTGTAAATTTCCAGAAGTTGGACATAAACTATTTTGCTTTTAAACTCAGCTCTAATGGTAATTTTGGCCCTTAATTGACAATAATTCTCAACTAAATCTCACTTTGGCTATACTCCATCATATTTCCAGAAATAAACCTTGAAAGTTAACTCATCAAAGTGCTTAAATCTCACATGCATCCATAAATTCAACATGCAATTCATCCCCACATCATACTTTGATATTCTTTCACTAAAATCTCTTTAATTTACCCAAATTAAACATAATAACACTTTAATAACAATCTTAACATACATAATCAGCCCTTAATACTCAGAAACTTTTCAAGAATCTTACGTGCATCAAGATTATAACACTATCCATCAAGAATTCAACAAGAAAACCTCAAGAACTCATCCAAATACACATGCATATACTCCAAACTCAAACCCTAACTTAACCAAAACAATTATAACTTGGAATTTATGCTAAAAGAGAGTAAAATAGATAGAAATTACAAAAGAAACATATATAAAACATGAAATTCAGATTAGGGTTTGAAAGAATTGAAATTGGGGGTTTGAGAGATTACCCTTAAGGTTAAAAATTGATGAAAACACAAGAGAGAGGGGAGGAGGCGCGGCGAGGATGACGTGGCGGCGGAAGCTCGCGACCGGTGGTGGTGGCTGGTGCCTCGGCCAGAACAGGGAGGAAGAGAGGGTAGAGAGAGATTGAGGGTGTTTGGGTGTTTGAATTAGAATGATAAATGACCCTTCTAACTAAAACTACTACTATATACTCCACTAGATAAAATAATAGGATGATAAAATTTAGGTCAAATAAATAAGAATTGTAATTAGTAAGTTGAAATAGTGAGGTTTGTAGAGAATAAAATTTAGGAGTAATAAATTGGTAACAACTTGGTAAAATAAATTAGAACTTGGATTAAATAAAATAATATGAGTAAAATTACCACTTGAAATTATATAAAGGAAATGTGATTAAAAAGGATTAAAATTGAGATGCTAAAATACATAAAATGAGACATAAAATATTCAACTGATCCTCGGTAAATAAATTTATAACATAAATCGTATAACCTGAAATACTTTAACTCATTGAATGAATATGTAAAGTAAATTTTTAAGCCGATAATTCGACACCTTAGCCATCTCCTGCACGAGACTTGACACTGATAACAATAAATAATTAAGTAAATAAATAAATAAATAAAGGTAAACGCGAACAATTTATAACATAATTTAAATAATTACGGTAATTTGTATTTAATTAATCATGGTTTTGGGGCGGGTTGTTACAGTACCTGATGGTATTGATATCATTGAAGACAACTTGGCTAAAGCGTCAGCTAATTCGTTGTGACCCCTTGAGAGGTACTGGAAACTGATTTTCTCAAATTAGTCAGCAAGCCCCAAAAGCTTCCGTCGATATTCCATGAGACATTCATTCCGGACCTTCCATGTGTTTTTAGCCTGATTAATGATGAGGCTGGAATCCCCGAAGACTTTTACATGGCGTATGCCTAAGGCCAAGGCGGCTTGCAAACCCCTGATACATGCTTCATATTCTGCAGCATTGATTGTAGCATCAAAGTCCAACTTCACGGACACAGGGACATGTGCCCCTTTTGGAGGGATCAGCAGTACTCCTATTCCGCAGTTCATTTGGTTAGAAGCTCCGTCGAAATACATTTCCCATGTGACTTCATCAGTGAAAAGTACGTCCTCCGGGAATTCCAAGTGAGTGCTTGGAGGTTCCTTTGTCGGAGAAGCAGCTAGAAAATCTGAGACAACCCGTCCTTTGATGGATTTCTGAGGCAAGTACAGAAGATTGAACTCCGAAAGCATGACCACCCATCGAGCAATGCGATTGTTGATGGTAGGCTGTTCCATGATAAATTTGATAGGATTATTCTCAGCTATGACATATACAGTATGTGAAAGCATGTAATGTCTCAACTTCTTGGTGGCCCATACTAACGCAAGAGCCATTTTCTCTATGTCTGCATATCGACTTTCGTAATCCAAGAATTTCTTGCTCAAGTAGTAAATGGCGCTCTCTTAACCTTTGGCCTTCTGAGCTAGCATAGCCCCCATTACAAAGCTAGTTACAGTAAGGTAAAGGAGCAGAGGCTCATCTGGTACTGGTGGCATGAGGACTGGAGGATGTTGCAAATACTCCTTGATTTTGTCGAAGGCCGCTTGACATTGACCGTCCCATTCTACCTTGCTTCCCTTCTTGAGTTTCTTGAACAAAGGTTCACAAGTCATGGTGAGCTTCGAGATGAACCTGCTGATGTATTGGACTCGCCCCAGGAAACCCCTTATCCCTTTTTCTGTTCTAGGTGGCTGCAACTCTTGGATGGCCTTTATCTTCGAAGGGTCATCCTCAATGCCGCGTTGGCTAACCACATAGCCTAGCATCTTCCCAGAGGTGACACCGAAGGTGCACTTTGCTGGATTAAGCCGCATCTTGTATTTGCGAAGTCGGAGGAAAAACTTGCGAAGGTTAGGAATGTGTCCTTCCCTTGTTTTTGATTTCACAATCATGTCATCCACATAAACCTCTACTTCTACATGCATCATATCGTGAAGTAGGGTGTTGGCTGTCCGTTGGTATGTTGCTCCATCATTTTTGAGACCAAAAGGCATAACCATATAGCAGTACGTTCCCCATGGCGTAGTGAATGAGGTATTCTCCATGTCTTTTTCCGCCATTTTGATTTGGTTATAACCCGCATATCCATCCATAAAGGATAGTAGCTCGTGTCCGCAAGTGTTATCCACTAATACATCGATGTGAGGTAAAGGGAAACTATCCTTGGGACTAGCTTTGTTAAGGTCTCGAAAATCTACGCACATGCGCACCTTCCCATCTTTCTTGGGTACTGGGACAATGTTAGCAATCCATTCGGGATATTGGACTGCTTTGATGAACCTAGCGTTAAGCTGTTTGATCACTTCTTCCTCAAACTTCTTAGCCCATTCAGGCTTGATCCTTCTAGCCTTTTGTCGAACCGGCTTCGCATCAGGAAGTAAAGGGATGGTATGCTCTGCAATCCCCTATCAATCCCAGGCATATCTTCGTAAGACCATGCGAACACGTCTACAAACTCCTTGAGAAGCTCTGTAAAGGATACCCGTTCTTCTGCCGTGAGCGAGCTTCCTAACTTCAATTCCCGAGGTTGTCCTTCTGTGCCCACATTTATGGTGATGGTGTCTTCCAACACCGCCATCTTATGCTCATGTTCATTAGAAAATTCTTTTAAGGGTTCATTAAATTCCGGATTATTATTGGCGCAGCAGCTCAGGGAGGAGGGGAAAGAAGAATCAAAGTAAGCAGAAATGTTCATTTTATTGAATGCAGAAAGGAATACATCGCCAGCAGACTCAAGACCAGACTCACTTGACTCTAGACCACTAAAACTTGACTCTACATCCTTAGGAACAGACTCTCCTACAGATAAAGCAAAATTATTCTCCTCAGTGTCGACCCACGAGACCGCCTTAACCTCTCCGTCTTCAGCACTCATAAGACTTGGATCAAAGCTTGGGTTAGATAGCGCAGCAATAACAGCATTGGCTTCAGATTTCTCCGGGATAGCTTCTTGTCTAAACAGCATGCCAAAGATGTTGCTTCCAGCAAGATGAGTCCATTCTAATGGAGGTTGTTTGTCCCGAGCGGAAACAAAGACAGTAGCCATATTAATGGAGCAATCATTGAAGACTTCCAGTCCAGCAACTTGAGCTCCTTTGTTCTTCAGATAGAATGGCTCAGGAAACCCGTAGTAAGGGAAGTCATCACCTTCCTTGATAAATTGTCCATTCAAAATGAGTGGATAGGGCTTTACTTAGAACAAGGTGGGAGGATTGTCCATTCTTTTCTGTTCAATAATAGCCATTTTTGCGAACCTAGCCTCTTTCTCAGTGGGCTTATAGCCTAAGCCGAACTTTCCCTTCTTCTTAAAAGTCTTGAATACAGGAGGTATTTTATTCTTCGGGTTCTTTTCTAGCGGCATTCCCGGGAAATGTCCTTGTTTCTTGAGCATAGCATGTACCTTAGGGTTTGAGTAGGGATCGAAGTCAAAAGGTGCTTCATCCTTGCTCATCATTGCCACGGGCTCAAAATTGTGGAGTTCTTCGTCCATTGAGTTGTGCTCCACCTCGAGAGTTGACTGTTTAGGAGTGAAAACAGCGTTGATGGATTCCCCTGAGATAGTGATCACTTATCCTTGAACCAACATTTTCACCTTCTGATGTAAGGTGGATGCTATAGCATTACACTCGTGAAGCCAGGGCCTCCCTAGTAGCAAATTAAAGGAGGCGGGAATCTCTAACACCACAAACTCCACGTTTCGGGTAATATTTTCAGTAGTAATAGGCAACACCACAGATCCAACAGACTTCCGGGGTGAATTATCATACGCCCTGAGTTGTACACCGTTTTGAGCCAAGTATTGTTGTTGTACTCCTAACTTTTGTGCCGTCCTCCAAGGGAACACATTTACAGTTGACCCATTGTCAACCAAAACCAGCGGGATAGTTTTGTTGGAGCATTGTACTGTAAGATATAGGGCTTTATTGTGAGACGTTCCTCCTTGAGGTAGATCTTCAATCCCAAAAGTGATCATCTCTTGCGGGGTAGTCACATGAGCAACCATAGTTTCAGGGGTTGTTGCAGGTGATACTGTGAGTGCTGTAAGGGCATCCAACATCTTCTGCCTATGGGCATGTGAAGTGCATATGAGTTGCCATATGGTAACCTCAGCCCTAGTCTTTTTGAGTTGAGAAAGAAGAGGATCTTTCGGAGAGGTCGGATTGTCACTGCCATTCGTTGGTGCAAGATTAGGAACAACTACTGGGATGGTAGTATTCCTGTTATTGTTGTGACGGCCAGACCGAGTAAGGAATGCTACATCATCCGACTCATCTTTCTCCATCCATTCTGTCTCTGAATGCTCGTGCTCATCATCCTCGTCACTGTCCCAAATGCCATGAATGAGTAGATCTTCGGGGAATCCAACTATTCCGGGGATACGTTGACCGGTTTCTATAATCAAAGCAGAGGGGTCGAAGCTGAAATCCCCACATAAAATAGCATTTGCATGCTCTGGCATAGGATTACTTTGATTGTTTGGTTTCTTGGCAGCTTTTGGCATTGGCAACGTTCCTGCCCTTATCATATCCTCTATCTTGTTCCTTAAAGTCCAGCATTTCTCGGTGTCATGACCTCGACAACGGTGATAGCGGCAAAATTGGTTGGAATCCCAATTTCTGCCCTTCATTTCTGGTTCTTCCTTTGGTAAGGGCAAAACTAGGATACCTTTCTTAACCAGACGGTTGAGAGCCTGAGAATAAGGAACGTCCAATGGCGTATAAGTCTCATATTTTGGTACATAAGGCCCCTTGCGCTGGATAGAGTTAGTCTCCATGATTTTAGGAGGGTGGCTCGCCGCACTAGTAGCCCTCTTGTTGGAGCTGGACCCTTTCCATCCAGGCGAAGTTGTCTTATCGTTCTGCATGGCTTCTATTTGGACACAGATATCTTTCAGATAATCAAAGTCTTTGACGACATGATACCCCAAGTGTTTGGATAGGCTGCTCTTGAGTCCTTGTTTGAAGGTGGATAACTGCAGACGGAGACGAATTTCCTCGTTGATGTGGGACAATTTTGTGTGCCACCTCTCGAAGTAATCCATAAAGGACTCATCATCCCGTTGCTTCATAGCGGTTAGATCATCCACTGTAGCTTGTTTCTTCTGGATGCGTGTATAGTGGTGGATGAAAGCCTTGAACAATTCAGTCCAATTGGCTTTGACTTGGGGCAACAGAGCATGATACCATACCTTTTCTTCTCCATCTAGAGTAGATGGGAAAACGGTAGAGTATAGGTCAGCATCAATTCGGTTTAAAGGTGCCAGCCTCATGAACTCCTCCACATGATGAATAGGGTTCTCAGAAGGTTTGAACCTAATATTTGGCACTTCAACTTTGTCAGCTACCTTCAAGGTCGGTTGAACAGACAATGGAACCTCTAAGTACTTGTCAGCAAAATCCGGCACAGAGCTCATTGCCTTGGTGAGGTTTTCTAACTTCTGTTCGAGAGCCTTAACAGCGGGGTCCCTCGTAGGTTTTGCCACTTCAGGTGTATTAACCTTAGTCTTAGATATCCTTGTTTCTCCAGAATTTGGGGATACCTTGATGATTTCAGGTTCAGATTCATATCCCTGTATTTCCTCGCCATCCTCCTCAGCATTCAACCCTAACTTGGTGTTGATCTTAGTGATGGCCTGCAGCATGCCATCCATCACCTGTTGTTGTTCATTCAGCTTTTTGCCCATCTTCTGTTCCTGCTCCAGGGAATTAGCAAAGACCAGACCCTGCATCTTGGTGTAGAGTTCGTCCAAATGCTTCGTGATGTTGGCTTCGACGCTTTGGACCGGGATCTCTTGGAATGTCTCTTCAGACATGGTGCTGTCGCTAGTTGCAGATGGATCGTAATGCGGGTTTGGGATCAAACGACCAGTTCGCGGATCTCGAATGCGGGCTCGGAGCCGATCACCAATGGTGCCTGCATGGAAATTCAAAGTTAGAACACTCAAATACATACTCTGACACATACTACCCGATGCATGCATGCCCTAAAGACCTATATGATCCTACTGCCTCGACACATACATGCTGACACAAGAGACTCACCCACTTTTTGGGAGTGCATGACCTAACTCTATATGATCCTACTGACTCGACACATACATGCCGACACATACACAGCGAGCGGGTCGTTAATCGATAGGCTCAAGTCAGTGTTTCTCAATTCGGATGGGCCTAATCCACTGGCCGACCGTTTTAAGGAGAATCCGTAACTTCGGCCTAACAATTCAGACGGCTCAAGCCATAATGACTATTATGTGGACTAGAATAATGCTTGACAAAACCGACGACCCAACTTTTATATTTCTTTTTTATTGCATTTTTTTTTAGTCGAGGGAAACAGATATTATAAAGGATTGAACAAAGTCAGCAATAAGCGAGTTATAATTAACTTATGGGCTTAATTGACAAATCCAATATGGTTGGGCCTATCAACGGGCCGGCCATACATGTGATGGATTTATTAATTAAATCGACGAATTAATTTACTCAAGCCTAGTGACTATTATGCAATCTAAAATAGTATCCACTAACTTTGTTTGACTTTTAATTAATTTTGGGACCTTTCGTTAGGAGAATTTTGTAAAGGGCCATATAATATCATTAAAGGCGAGTCGATTTTATTTATTAATTAAAATAATCACCTTTTAAACATAAATGGACCCTTCCACTTGGGCTAACCATGATGCATTTTGGGTTAATTATTTTAATTAACAAATAATCATTTTCTCAACCTAATGAATTTTATATGGACTAGAACAAAATCTCTAAACTAGAGTCGACTCTAAAACAAAAGAAGAAAGAAAGGGAAGGGGTAGCACATAGCACATAGCATACAACATGAGGGGATACCCTAAACCAAGGTTCTATGTTCATGGATTTTTCTATGGTTGGATTACATGGCATATCGCACGTTTTCCTCTCTGTACCCCATGCCGTCAGGTAAGGAGTGCGAGATATTGCTCAAAGAACTTCAAGGAAGCCTTTTGAGTGTAACGTGGGGAGAGGAGAGACCAAATGTTTGGCGATGTAGAGTGCATCACACAAGTAGTGGCCTACCCGCTCTCGAGGGAATCACCTAGGTATAACTTAACCGTCGCCTTTGTGCTAACGTGTCAAAATATGCGATTAGTGGCCTGGTATGCAAAGGATGCCTACAAAGAATTATAAAATCGCGAAATAAATCAACTTCTCCCTTTTACAATTTCAAATTAATTCGATTTTTTCAAGTCTTACCCTCTTTTTAAGTTTAAGTCCCTAGTGGAGTCGCCAATCTGTAGGACCCGGAAAATTCCCGTTCGGGGAAATTGTTCTCGGATGCGCTACTTAAGTGATCGGGAGCCGACTAAGGTTGCTTAATCCTTAAATAAGGATATTTTTACTTTATGAAATTCATTTTCTGGGTGATGAAACTTTATTTATTTATAAATCCGTTTTTATTATTTAACCATTCAAAATTACACCGAAATATTTTAAAAATAATTCAATATTGGCCCAAATACCATATCCAGGCCCAACAGAAGGCAAACGGGCCGCCATAGAGGATTAAAACCCGCGCGGGTTTTAATACTCCATGGGCCGGACCGTGCGCTTTTGTGGGCCAGAGAAGATGGGTTAAAATTGATAAAACCCGCGGGGGTTTTTATCAACTTCTTGCCCATTTTCTCTCGGTTTTAACCTTGGATTAGTGTGTGGAAAATATTAAACCATTTTTAATATTTTGGTGTAAATTCGGATGTTTAAAATAATTAAACGGGTTATAAAAGAATTAAGAGTCGCCAGCCGATTTAAGGAAACCGACAAACCGTTAAAACAATAAAAATAACTCCGGTCTGCGAAACCCGATTCTAAGTCCGGGGGTAAGGGTTACGAATTCGAGAATTATAAGAATTCTCGAATTCGCCTGTTAGAAAACAGACTCTACTAAAATCGACATTAAAATGAAAAAGAGCGGGGAGAAGTTTAATTAATTTCGCGAAATTATATTCATCATCATGCAATATAAAAAATGAGGTTTTTCATTTACAAAATATGTACAATAACGAAATTAAAGTACGAATTACATAATTTAAACAATGACAATAAGAAAGCAATGAATCGAACCTCTTTTAATTTAGGAGGCCGAATGTGCCGGTTTGAAATCCTTGACTTTGCCTTGCCTTTGGACTTTGATGGAAAGATAGAAGTGGTTTAGGAAATGGTATTATGGTGACAAAAGTGATTAGGAGAGGTTTAGAGAGTGATTATGGATGAGGGAATTTTAAGGGAGTGATGAAAATTCGGTAGAATAAGGGATGATTGTTGATGAAATGAGGGTAGAATAATGGTGTTAGTTGATGAGAATACTTGATAATAGAGAGAGTTTAGGAGAGTGTAGGTAGGATTATGATGATAGTTGGTGGGAGTGATAATGGATGAAATGAGAATAATAGAGGTGGTTTATGAGAGTTGTTGGTGAAATGAGTGCAAGAATGAAGGGGTATTTATAGGTGGTGAGGGGCAGTGTTTAGGAGGGAAATGGAGGGGACACATCCCTTGGATCGTGCCCTCCATTCATGCAAGCATAAAACCCGTGCGGGCTATCCAAGTCAAAGGCAGAATAGTCAAGGCACATGGGCTAAAATCATGGGAATGATCAAGATATTGGCGCTAGCTTCTGGAAGATAAAACCCGCGCGGGTTTTAAAATACCCACACACGGATCGCTGACGTGGACGTGGCAAAACGACGCGCTTCAGATGATAGAAAACCCGTGCGGGATTTGAAGTAACTGGGATGGGGTGCGCCTTGGGCTGGCTCTGGTTCTGGGCCATCTCTGTTGATTAAAACCCGTGCGGGTTTTGTCTCCTCTAGCGGGCCGCTCCTGTTCTGTTTTGTACTGCTTTGATGAGTCGGGATTATATTGGTGCAAATCCCGGTGTCTACACCTTCTCCCAACCTTCTAGCCGGTCTACTCCCTATTTCGGATCCCCGAAGCCTATGGAGACTCCTAAATTCATTTCAGCCCCTAGAACTGACAAGGAAAAGGTAATTGCTATGCCTTCTCTAACGGATCGCCCTCGGCGGAGGGAAGGCAAGAAGTATTTCAAATGTCAAGGGTATCGCCATTTTCAAGAGGATTGCCCGAACCGTCGTACCTTGACTCGTCAGGAGGTCTAAGAGATCGATGATGAGCTTCAATTGGCTCAAGATGAACCCGGAGTGGAAGTTGAGGAGGAGGTTGCTGGTGAAGAGGAGAACGTCGCTCCCGTACCAGCCGTGCATGATGGCGCACTTGTTTTGAGGAAGGTTTTGCATGCTCATGAAACCCCTCTTGACAATGCCCAACAGGAAACAATTATTAAATCATGGTGTTTCGTTGTGGGCAAGGTTTTCAATTTTATTATTGATGGAGGGAGCTGTACCAACGTTGCATTTACTTATATGGTCGAGAAGCTTGGATTGTTGTTATTACCTGACCCTCGGCCTTATTCTCTCAGGTGGCTCAACGACCAAGATGGCATCAAGGTAACCAAACAAGTCCGAGTAAATTTATCTTTTGGTGCTAACTATGATGATTTTGTTCTTTGTGATGTCGTTCCTATGAGTGCTTATCATATATTATTGAGATGTCCTTGGCAATTCGACAAGCAAACTGTGCATAACGGGTTGAAAAACACTTATTCTTTCACCCATGGGGGCAAGAGGGTTAAGCTTTTGCCACTAGCTCCACATGAGATTATATCTCCAAAACTTGGTGTGGGAAGCAAATTGGTCCTTTGTGCTGCCAAAGGCAATTTCCCTGTTTCGATCATGTCCCCCTTATTCTTTAAAGTCCAATAATTCTCAACGTCATGTCCCCGGATCTATTGTAGTTGCAGAATTTCACGTCATCCCAAAATTCCCTTTATTGTTGGCTCAGGCCTTGACCTTGAGACTAGGCAAATGAAGAAAAACCCATCCCAATGCATGTTTGTCCTAAATCACCTATATGGGACTTCCTGAAATGAAAAAGACCTATAGGTCGGCTGGGGAAAAAGACTCACCCATGACATGCGTTTGCATACACTAACTGACCTACATGAGACTTCCTAGCATGCACAACTTCTACATGTTGACTCGTGATACTTACCCAAGACATGGGTTTGAACGTGCTTATTGACCTGCATGGGTCTTCCTAAAAAAAATGAAAGATGCTTTATGTTGACTCGAGAAAGAACTTACCTATGGTATGTACTAATATTGGACTCCATGAAACAAAAAGACTCTTATATGACATAGACCCTATATGAGATTTCCTAAAGTGCAAATGCCTATATGTTGACCTGGGAAGAGTAACCTAGGACATGGGTTTACATCAAACTCCCTAAAAAAGAAAGACACTTACATGATATGCCAACACGAAAAAAAGACACACCCATGACACAGGTTTACACTGGACTTCTAAAAAAATAGGTATTTACATGATGACTCTAGAAACAAACTTACCTATGACATAGAATTTATATGAGAAATCCGAACAAATGAAAAACACTTACATAATAACTAAAAAAAAAAAAAAAGACAACTCACCCATGACGCGAGTATGCATTAGACTTCCTAAAAAAATAACACACATGTTGGCTCTAAAACAAAGACTCACCCATGACTTTGGTTTGCATGCCCTAAAAACCTACATGAGACTTCCTAAGGAATTCACGACACTTACATGCAGATGTTAACACAGAGACTCATCCTATTACTTATATGATACTTTCTAAAGAATGCAAGACACTTACATGCAGACAATAACACAAAGACTCATCCTACACCTTATAAGAGACATTCTAAAGAAAAGGACACTTATATGCAGACTTTGAATTAAAGACACTTACACGTTGACCCTAGAATGAAGACTCACCCAAGACTTGGGTTTCCATACCCTATACAACTATATAAGACCCCTTAAAGAATGCAAGACACTTACATGCAGACTCTAAAACAAAGACTTATCCATAACTTGGTTTTATTAGACCATACATGATACCTCCTAGCGTGTGAGACACCTATATACTGACTCAGGAAACGACTCAATTGTGACACATGTTTGCGTGTTCTAACCTCTATACGACTTTGAGACAAACAACAACACTTTTTACAACAAGAGCATTATAAAGGGCCGGATAAAGTCAAACATAGCGAGTCGATATAAGTTGGAAAGCGCAAGTGAGTGCTTCTCAATTCAAATGGGCTTAAACCTCAAGCCGACCGGTTTAAGGAGAATCCGTCACTTGAACTAACAAACTTTTATTAACTCATGGTAAGCAGGCTATTATGCGGACTAGAATAATGCTCGACGAACTGACAACCTCACTTCCTGACATCTATTTAAACACTTTTTAAATTTATGAATCGACATATTTATTTATTTACACTGATGGAAAATGGATGTTGTAAAGGACCGAATAAAGCCATCAAAAGGCGAGTTAAAACAAAATTATAAACTGAATTATTAAATCCAACATGGATGGGCTCACCAACGGGCCGACCACAGATTTTGTTTTAGACTTGATAATCGAATCTATAAATTTATTTTCTCTAACCTTGAGACTATTACGCGGGCTAGAACAATACACATTGACTTTGTTTTATTATTAATCATTTTCTTTGGACCCAAAATAAGAGAATACTGAGAAGGGCCGAATAAAACCATCAAATGTGAGTTAAAATGAATTGATAAACAAGGTTAATTTACCTGGCCGGCCATAAAATTTAAGGTTAACTAATCGAGTTTATAAACTCATTTCTTCTCAAACCCAATGATTATTATGTTGACTAAAACAATAGCTCAAAATTAGGTCAGACTCTAACGAGGACGCAACACATAAACACAAACACATGTTTACACCTAACAAAGACTCAACAAACTCAAACACAGATTACACTTAACAAAGACTCAACAAACTCAAATACGTATTTACACAAACACATATTTACACCTAATAATGACTCAAAGCACGTGTTAACACCTAATAACTACTCAAAGCACGTGTTAACACCTAATAAGGACTCAAAGCACGTGTTTACGCAACCACACATTTACACGTATTTACACATAGTACAACAAGTTTTATTTATTTACTCAGGGAAAGTAGATAATGTAGAGGACTAAATAAAGTCAACGATAAGCAAGTTATAACTAATTTATGGACTTAATTGCTAAATCTAAAATGGTTGGGCCTAACCACACGCCGGCCATATGTATGATGGATTCAATAATTCAATCGATAAATCAATTTACTAATGCCTAGTGACTATTACGCAGTCTAAGACATTATCCGCTAACTTTGTTTGATTTATTAGTCAGATTTTTTTTTTGACCTAAAGACAACTAATCATTACAAGAGGCCGAATAAAGTTAAGCATGGAGAATCAAGCCTTAGCCAAGGAGCACAAATCAGTGTTTCTGAATTCGGATGGGCCCCATCAACAGGAAGACCGTTTTAAGGAGAATCCGTAATTTAGGCTAGCGACTCAGACTTAATTCGAGCCATGTTGACTGTCATGCGGACTAAAATAACGATTGACAGGACCGACCACCCTTCTTTCTACTTCATTTTTTATTTATTTAATTACCGGAAACCAGGTATCATAAAGGACTGAATAAAGCGAACAACGGGCGAGTTATAATTAATTTATGCACTTAATTTCCAAATCTGATATGGTTGGGCCTGACCACGGGCCGGCCATAAGTGTTATAATTTCGATAATTAACTCAATAAATTAATTTACTCTAGCCCGGTGATTATTATGCAGTCTAAGACTTTACCTACTAACTTTGTTTTGACTTTAATCAGGTTGATTGGACCTTCATTAGGGAGATATTGTAAAGGGCCATATAGAGTCATCATAGGCGAATTGAGTTTACTTTATGAACCAAGATAATTAACCCTTATTGATAAATGGGCCCAAACACTGGGTTAACCATAACTTTGAGGTTAATTGACTTAGTTGGTAAACATGACTCTTCTCAGCCCAATGACTACCATATGGACTAGAACAACACTCTTAATCTTGGGTCGACTCTTTACAATAAATTTAAACACATAGCACATAGCATACACATGAACAAGGGGTATCCTAAACCAAGGGTCTATGTACAAAAGGGTTAATTGGCTGAATAAGGCTTATCGGCTCATGTACTCGCCTCGGTGCATTCAACTTGAATGTGTGGGGTGTTACTCTTAGAGGCTCGAGTGGAGACCCTGTAGAGTGATGCATGAGTGGATGTGGTGACTAATGCTCTCTCGGTGTAAGGGCACCAATTGAGTATAGCCGGTCTGGCATCCCATGGTTTATTTTTGTTGTTTAAAGAGAAAAAGCCTAAACCGTCGATTTACGTGCTCATACGACATATTACATGTGAAGGGAGTGCCCCGGTATATATAATGTTTTATGCCTAAAAAGAATGACTTAATAACCATAATATAAAGTAAAAAATTCATTTTTCTTCCAAAAATTTTAAAGCACACTAAACTTTTTCAAGTCTTACCCACTTTAAGAAAAGGGTTAATTGCTTTGTGGTGTTGGTCTTAAGATTTATTTACAATGAGTGGTTATGAAGACAAGTTTTGATTCGCACGCATTGCATGCATCGATTGTTATAATTAAAATTGCGTTTGCAGTTACCCTATTTGTTCAACTTGTTAATCTACTGTATTTTGGGTTAATCACATCATTGGTTTGGGTTAACTACAATGAACTTCACGTACTCCTAACGCATAGTTCCAACATAAGGTTTGTATACTGAAATTGGTAATTAATAATGTAAAACCTACATAAGTTTTGCTTTAGGGTTATGAAGACAAGTTTTGATTCGTACGCATTGCATGCATCGATTGTTATAATTATTTATTTTTGCGTGTGTGTATATATACGCACACAAAATAAATAAATTTAAAAATCGATGCACGAGTGCGAATCAAAACTTGTTTTGCTTAAAAATTAAAATCCTCAATAATAATTCGACTTTGGATCATGATGGATATTGGCGAGTCAGTGCGGTTAAAGTTATCTTCCTTTCCGTTGTTTCTAAAAATAAGTTAAATAAGTTCAAGATAAATTTTTAAAAACAACTCTTTCAAATGAATTCAAATAAGATCAAACAGCTAAGTTCAAGTTGGTTTAGTATAATAAGTTCAGATAAATTTAACTTGTAATAAGCTCAGTCAAAATAAGTTGGAGTGAATATATCCACAATAAAAATATAGTGAGAGTGTGAGACGGAAGCAAATAGTTTTAAAAATAAGTTTATATTATTAATTATTCTTCGTTTACTCTCAATATGAACAATTATGCATTAATATAGATATGATCTTCCTCATGATAGTTTTTTTTTTTTACTTTTATATGATTTTAATTTATATGTGACAAATATTATCGAATACCTTAACAAATCATTACGTTTCTATTGTTTATTTGTCACATTGGATTTACTGCTTGTTAAATGAGTGCATTTATGCAACTTAGAATGAAGTTATGATAAAGCAAATATTTCTTAGTTAAGTAAGAATCTTGTCTTATAAGACATCATAATAAAATAAAAGAACGAAAAATTATCAGTAATACTCCAACTCTGATATGTAATGACAATCTTTAAATGAAATTGATCGAATCTTTTCTAAAGAAACAAAGAAGATTAAAGTTAATATTATACTTCGTACAAAAGCATCAAAAAATAAATAATGTAAGATGACAACACAGGAACCTAAAAGAAATTAAAAAAATAATAATATAATGTAAATTAGGGTAAATAGAAACCCAAAAAATATAAAATGAAGTAAATGACGGTTCCAATGTGATAGAGGGAAATAGGAAACATATATAAAAAATACTAACTTAAATATGGTGGTCTAGTGGAGTAGTGGTATAGAAATTGGAGGGTTTCCTTTGCATTAGAGGTTCAAATTTTGGTTGTGACAATTTCTTTAATAATTATTTTGGTGCAAATAAAAAATATTGTAATTACTATTCTATCTTTATAATTTATCAATGACAAATGGGTAAAATGGGAAAGAGAAATTTGCGCACCATGCGCCATAAGCCCCTTTGGCTTTATATATTACATAGATCAATGACAAAGGAGTAAAATGAGAAAGTGAAATTTACGCACCATAAGCCCCTTTGGCTTTATATATTACATAGGTTTGAATACTAAATAAATTCCAACATCTTTGTCTTTTTCTCCGTCTCTATATGATACACACACACATGCATGCATGATTTTTTTTATTTTTTTTGAGGAATCACATACATGCATGATTTAATTTAAGACCGATTAACATATTTTGTAGATTTGATGATTTTTCTCATTTTCGTAAATGATAGAAAAATTTATATATGTATGATTTAGTTTATTTAACACCAATCAAAATATTAGGTAGATTTTATGATTTTTCTTATTTTCATAAAATAATATGAAGTAAACGACGACGGTTCCATTATGAAAGATGTAAATAGAGAATATATATGAAAACGTTCAAACTAAAAATATGGTGGTTTAATGGTATAGAAATTAGAGATTTTTCCTTCGCAATTAGAGGTTCAAATATTGGTGGTAACAATTTCTTTGATAAGTATTTTGGTGCAAATAAAAAATATTGTAATTACTAACCTATCCTTATGATTTATCAATGGCGAGGGGTAAAATGGGCAAAGTGAAATTTGCGTACCATAAACCCCTTTAGCTTTATATATTACATAGATATGTCATATGGGTAATGATGCTAACATAAAGCACTCAACATGGACAGTTAACCCATCACAAGTTCACGTTGACCTACTGTATTTTGGGTTAATCACTTACTGATCTGGGTTAACCTACAATGGACAGTTAACCCATAATAAGTTCATGTTAACCAAGTTATGTCTGGGTTAACCACCTCATTGTTTTGGGTTAATCTACATTGAAGTTCACCAACTACTTATGTTAAATACATCAGACATGTCACATCAACAGCAGGCCTTCTTGCTTTTACCAAAATTTAATCGAAAATAAATTCTTGGTCAAACCAAGTTGATTGATAGCAACATCTAGTTGTAAAAAAAAAAAAACATCTCATTTTAAGCTCAATATTAAGCCCAACACTAGAGAGCAATTAGCCCTTAAGAAAAACTCCCCAATGGAATCGACAAAAATCCTGTGCACATTTTTCCTCGCCGTTCAGGCTTTCGAACGTACACGTAGATTGGGGTGTGATTTGATGATTCGTGTTGGGGTTTAACCTTTGAAAACTCTTTAGGGAATCAATTGTATATTTTATGAATAATATTTTGTAAAGTATTTTTCCCTTTTCTTATGCATTTCATGAGTCCTTGAATTAAACTTTGAAGAGTGAACATCAGCTTGTTCCAAACTCTTCTAAATTTAACCCAATTTGCTCATTAAAATGTTAGGCTTGGAAGAAAGCAATATGTGCAAATAGTATTTAGAAATATAAGAACACCATAAAGTTGCATCAATATATTGTAAAACCATGTTGCCTGTAGTTTATGCAACCTTCGATGTGTTTTGGTTCGAAATGGGAGTCGCCACCCAACATTTTAAGGGAAAAGCCAAGACAAAACCAAAAAGAAAACAAGAAAGACTTCGCTTGCAAAACCCAAGAATGGATCCGGGTGTAAGGCTACAAACTCGAAAAGTAAAGACTTTAAGAATTCGCTTCTCACAAAAGGAAAGACTCTTCTAAAAATTTAAAGATGTGCTTTTGATAAAGTTTGGAAGGGAGATGGATGAATACTTTATAGAATTATTTCATTGAATCATGCAACATAAATTTACAAGAGTAAAAGATACAAATACACACTTATTCATTTGAAATATTGAAAGAACACTTAAAGCTTACATTGTGACTTTATTGGGGGAAGCCTTGCCTAGATTTTGTTGTAGCTCCTTGGAATGCCTTAAATCACCCTTGTGAAGATGCCAAAATGGTGCCAAAAGTGGATGGAAATGAATGTGAAAAAGGGGGTGAGAAAAGGGTAGAAAAAGGCTCTTTTTGTGGTATCTTGGATAGTAGAAAGGTTAGGCTTTTTGTGGAGTTTTATGAGGTTTACGGAGGGATAATGAAAGGTAATATGAGAGTAGAGATAAAGGGGCTTAAGAAAGTAGGAAAATAGAGATAATAATGGAGGACAAGGATAAGAAAAAGGGTAAGAAAAGGAGTTCTTTTAGGTGGGTTTTTAGGATAGTTTTATGGTGTTTTTGGGAGGTTTTATGTGGGATTTATGTAGGGAAAAGGAGTAATAGGATAAGAATATGGATTAAAGGATTGAAGAAGATAGATGAATGGATATTATGATGGTAAGAATATGGTGGGAAAGATGATAGAAAAGATGTAGGGAAAAGGGCCTTTTTAAGGTGTTTTTGGGATGTTTTGGGTGGTGTAAGGCTAGGCTTTTGTGGTGTTTATGTAAGAATGGATAGGATGAGGGTTTAGTGGCCTAAGGTAGGATAATATAGGAGATTATGGAGGTAAGGAAGTGGTGGAAAGGTGATAGAAGTGGTGGTAGAATTTCGACACTAGAGTAGAGATTTGAGAGATAATGAGAGAATGAATGAGAAGATGGATGAATGAGAGTGTAAGGGGAAGAATCAGTGAATGATTGAGTGAGTTTAGCTTTGGCAAGAGGTGGTATTTATAGGTGAGGGACGACTTTGGAGATTCATGAACATATAATCACATACACTCCCCTTCAATCACATACAACTCATGGTCAAATTGCAGGCAGCAAAGGGGGGTGTCTTAGAGTTGACGGTGGAGTTGGGAGGCTGAATCTGGGTGTGGACGGAGCTAAAGGCCGACCGTCCATGGGAAAGGGGAGGATGTATCAAGCTCTTGTTCATGTATTCTTGGACGGTGAGGGTTTGAATGGGATTTATTCGAGGTCAGTTGTTCACACCATAGACGGTGGGGGTTTATTTGCAAGCTTTGCACATGTTTTTGTGAGGTTTTGAACTTGATACCTCTTAGAGGCATTTTGCATGTGATCTTTACATAGATTTTGCAAGGCTTTCATGGTTAAATGAGCCTTAATTGCTTACATAAAGAATGTGCATGCAATAGGCTAGGAATTTCACATGTAACGGTGCATCTGCTCTCATCCGAACTTGTGCATGTAGAGTGCATGCGCGGTACTATCTTGGCTCGGCTCTAACTTGGATTTGGCTTCTCTAATTTCCTAAATTTCTAACTAAAAATACATAAAAGGAAATAATAAAAAATCACATTTAAAAGTATATAAAATCTATGCTAAAATCCGATGTCTGAACTAGCTCATCGATCGAATTTTCTTCTTGATTTCTGCTTCGTACTATATAGATATGCCATATATTTAGGTGCCATAATCCAGTGTCTACAAAGAGCCCCCCACTTTGATTGAGTCCGATGATAGGATGAAAATCAAAGTAGACTTGATTTGATGGACACCGGTTGGGACATGACTTTGGATTGCAAAGCTTGTAGATGTGACTTTGGAGTGCAAAGCTTGGGGTGATGCATGGAAGTTGTCTACTGCATCGCAGTTGTGGGTGGCTTGCACAACTGTCGAGGATGATCTCGAGCAAGTATGATGTTCTACTTGACAGTTGATTGGTTTTGCATATCGTGCGCTGATCTAAGGCGAGAATGACGCCCTGCTTGTAGTGATCTCGGATGTTTGATGACGTCCTACTTAAAATGATCTCGGGCGCTGAAGGCCTCCTACTTAAAGGTGTGGGCTGTCACTTGGAAGCTAAGTTTTGTGTCGCGGTTGGCGAACTTGCGCCGATAGGTGATCTCAGGCGAGAATAACGCCTTACTTGTTGGAGGGACTTCATCTGACATAAGTCGATGGCTCTTGGATGTTGATGTTGGTTTTCTAGTCTTTCCCAGTGTCAGTTTTATGATTGTTGGCATGTTCAATGCTGAGGTACTTCACCGATCGCGATGTCGATGGCGTTAGGGGTCGAGAATTCATCGGGCACGATGCCGATGGCTTGGAGATTGACACTTCACCGGGCACGATGCCGGTGGCTGAGGATTGGGACGGCATCGAAACTCTGCCGATGGCCCTGGGTGATGATGATGATGGTGGTGGTGGCAAACTGGACGCGAGGCTGGAAGTCGTTGATGATGATGATGATGATGGTGGCAACTCAATGCCGAGGGACTTCACCGATCGCGATGTCGATGGCCCTAGGGTAGAGACTTCACCAGTCACGATGTTGATGGCTCCGAAATCGGGGAGTTACACCGATCTCTGTCGGCGACTCTGTTTCTGGTCTTCTTGATGACGATGGGATTTTGATGCCGATGAGACTTCACTGGACACGATGCCAGTGGCTCTTATTCCTGAGATTTCGTCGAACCTGATATCGACGACGCTTATTACTGAGACTGCACCGTACGTTGTCGGTGGTCCTGATTTTTTATTTCGGTGGCAATTCAATGCTTGGAGACTTCATTGATCGCGATGCTCCACTCTTGAGAAAATCACCCTTCCTTATTAGGCACAATTAGTCATGATCCTCCTTGAAAATGTACAAGCTCGAGCCCTTGGAAACAAGCCTGGAGAAAAGTCAAAGGCTCATTCTTTCCTTCGGTCGGCCGGATACTAGAGAAAAGATAGGAATCTTTGCATTCACTCGAGCCCTTGGCAACAAGCATGGAGAAAAGACAAGGGCTCCTTCTTTCCCTAGGCCGACCGGACACTAGAGAAAAGAGAGGAATCTTTGCATTCACTCCAGCTTTTGCAGGCCATGCAGATGACAAATCTTATCACAATTATTGTAGATAGCCCCAAGGTCGATCAGACTTGAGCCTAGGGAAATGAGGGCCTGACACTTGGCTATGTGAACCGAGATCTTGCGATTAGTAATTGGAGCTTCTTCTTGGCCTTCTTCTTAGATTTCTTCTTTTTTGTATTCTCTGCTTTTATTTAAAAGTGATGGCTTCTTCCGCTTTTATTTCTACGAGCTAATTTTTATAGCATGTTACCATTTAAATGACTTGCATGCTACTGCTTGTTTTAGCACTTTAAGTTGAATTTAAAGTAGGTGATACTTCAAATTTTGCTTCAAGCACATAGATGCTAAAATTTCATTGGGGGGAAGGGATTCTTGAATTTTGCACGGTCGCTGATCCGTATCAGTCATTTGTGAGGATTCTGTCTTTCGTGTCGGACAATCGCCATTCAAGTCTGACGGATGATGATTTTGTGCTTCGTGTCGGATGAGCGCCATTCATGTTTACCTGATGATGATTCTGTCATTCGGGTCTGACAGGTGATGATGTTGTCCTTCATGTCGGACAATTGCCATTCGTGTCTGGCAGATGAAGATGATTTTGTCCTTCGTGTCGGACAATCCCCATTCATGTCTGGCGGATGAAGATTCTGTCCTTCGTGCCGGACCGTCGCCATTCGTGTATAGTGGATGATGATTCTGTCCTTCAGGTCGGACAATCGCCGTTCGTGTCTGGCAGATGAAGATTCTGTCCTTCGTGCCGGACAGTCGCTATTCATGTTTGGCGGATGATGAAGATTTTGTGCTTCGTGTCGGACAATCGCCATTCGTGTCTGGCGGATGATGAAGATTTTGTCCTTCATGTCGGACTATCGCCATTCGTGTCTGGCGGATGAAGATTTTGTCCTTCGTGTGGGACAGTCGATTTATGACTTGATTTGATGCTGACTTGACCTGCTGGAGTTGGATTAGAGATTGCTCTAATCTTGCTCTTAATGATTCGAAACCTTGATGACAACTGGGAAAAACAAGCCCTCAACGTTGCATTCTGGAGCAACGATGTGACACTTTTTTCTTTTTCTTTTTTTTCATATATTGTTTTTTTTATTGTGAGACAGGATGCATGCAACTAGTCTACTAAACCTACTAACAACGCTTTTTTTTTGGACACAAGTACATATACATTTATGCATGACTATGGACTTTACGCATGATAAACTGACTCAATGTGACTTTGACATGACTTATGGATGCAATGCAAATCTATTATGCTAGGACATGACACAAATACGATGCTTTGTGCTTCTACACATGCAACTCTATATGTAGGTAACCCCCCGACTCTTTATTTAAACAACGACTTTCTAGGACAATGTTTTACTAAGACAACGATTTTCTAAGGGCCAAGGCCACTTGTTGGGAATTTTGGGAGAATCCAAGATCAGTAGCATTTTAGTCCATGGCAGAGGGAATGATGGTGGAGGCGGTAGGCATGAGGGATTTCCTTCTTGAATGCTCACATAGATGATCTCGATTGCTTACAAATCTATGTTGATGTACGACAAGCCCCCGGTTTGGCATAGACTCTTTATGACATTGCTCTGCTTTGGAGGATACATTAGGGGTTCTCAAGCCCCTAGTTTCAATGTGGATTGACAACATGAAGCATGGAGACCATGGGATAGAAGGAGGCATTGCTTCTTATGCTGCACTAATAGTGGTATATGCTTAGGTGTGACTCTTGACCTCTCCTTTTGCCTAACTTGCCCAAAGGGTTTTCAAGTTAGCCTCTCTTTTTTCTTTTTTTTTTCTTTCTTTCTTTCATTCTTTTCTTTTCTTTTCTTTTCTTTTTTTCTTTTTCTCTTTTTTTTTCTCTCTCTCTCTCTCCCTCTCTCTCTCTCTTTTTTTGAGACTACTAGGACATCAATGAAGATCCAGGACCTTGTAGAATAGGGAGTAAGTGTCCTTCTGAAGCTTTCTCCAAAAAATGTCTCGAATGATGTCACAAAAGGTAGCGCAAACCCGCAGTTTAGAGTAGCTTATCTCCGAATCTGTTCATGATCGCATACATCGCCTAGTGTCGTTCATCTGATGTGGACGACTTTTGCTCTTGTTGAGAAGCGAGCCGCACTCTGGTGTGCTGAGAGTGGGTATTAATAAAAGAACCTCATACTTGCAGTAATGACCGAGTTGAAAAGTCCTCAAAGGGTCAGATAGGATGAAAAGGCTTGAAAAGGTTGGTTGGAAGATGTTTGGTGTAAGATATGGTGGACAATGGTCAGCTAATGAATAGAGACACTTAAAGAGGAAGGAGAGATGGGAAAAACATCATCTCTTGGGAAAAGGTTAGCACATGATTAAAAGAGACACTTAAGGATGATGGTGTCTTGAAAGGGTGAAGAGATGGTCAAATGGGGTAGACATCATCTATGGGAAAAAGGCTGGAACATGCGTATTGAAATGATATCCAAGTCTGACAGAAGAAAAGAAAAATAGGGGGTTGATGATAGAAATCCAGGGTTTCCTCTCTTTTTGCCTAGCCCACCCAAGTGGGTTTTTGGACTAGCTTTTTATTCTCTCAAAGACCAGTTTCTTCAACGACAGGCGTTCCCTAAAGCAAAAAAGGTTTTGGTCGGGCCTCGAAGAGGTTTTCCTACGTATCTAAGGTAGAATCAGGTCAGTCGTAGTTCATTAAGCGAAACTTTGAAAGGGTAGTGCCTCAAGGAAGGCTTAATGGTTCAGAAAGATGGTTGTAAAGGTTATTGAACGATTAAAGGTATGATGAGGCGCATGGATGATGAGGTAAAGGTTTGAGATCAATGGGATTTTCTCTGGTGTGCATGACTCTTATTTTCGCCTTCTAGCTTCTTATTCTCCCCCGTTTTCTGCTCTTTTCTTTTGTTTCTTTCCCTTTCTTTTTTGTTCTTCCTAATCTCTTTTTTGCTATCTCTCTCTATTTTTTTTGCTATTCCTCTCAACTCTTTTTTTTGTTTCCACCTTTTTTTCTTTTTTCGAACTTCTTCATTGGTCGCCTCCTTTTCTCCTTCAGTCATAACACACCTTTTGGATTTGATTAACGGAGGGATGAGTTTTGAAAAGGTTGAGGTTGATGGAACAGTCAGTAAGTGGTTGATGGCAAGTCGAGGATGAAAAGATGAGGGTAATGTGGATGGTGAAATGAATGTGGGGTGAAAGCCCCTGTCCTCGGCACATTTGGTTAAGCTGCGAGATTTCTAATGAGGAGCGTTCACTTAAGAGAGAGAGATTATCTGACTTCGTCTTTCCTAATGACGTTCTCTCCTTAGCCTGCTGGATAAGGGTACAGGCTAACTTCTCTCATCGATTTTATTCTCTCCTTTTGCCCGGTTCGCCTCAATGAGGTTTTTAAACCGGCAACTCTATAGTTTTTCACTCTTTTTTTTTTAATTCTATTCTTTTGAATTTCTCTCTTTATCATTCTAACCCTGGATTCAAGAGAATAAAAGATGAGAACGAGGTTTATGACAAAAATGGGAAGATAAGAAAAGGTGAATTTGTCAGACTAGGCTTGTAAGGATGGTAAATGGACGAGAGAACTTTCCAACTCAAATCAGAAGTACAAGCACGAAATTGTGTATGAACAAATAAGAACTAGAGTAACTAAATTCAAGACATGAATTAAGAGCTGACTCTTAACTCTAACAGACTCCGAAAATGAAATGCTTGACAATCGGGGATGTAGCTAACTCTAAGGTTCCCTTGATGATGTGTCCTCCGGATTTGTCTTCGTATGGGGAATTCATGCTCAAATTGGTCCTTTGTGCCGCCAAAGGCAATTTCCCTAATTGGATCATGTCCCATTATTCTTCAAAGTCCAACAATTCTTAGTGTCATGTCCCCGAATCTATTATAGTAGCATAATTTCACGTCATCCCGAAATTCCCTTTATTGCTGGCTGAGGCCTTGACCTTGACACTAGGCAAATGAAGATAAACTCATCCAAATGCATGTCTTAAATGACCTATATGGGACTTCTTGAAATGAAAAACACCCATATGTCAAATAGGGAAAAAGACTCACCCATGACATGGGTTTGCATATACTAACTGACTTACATGAGACTTACCTAGGACATGGGTTTGAACGTGCTTATTGACCTGTATGGGTCTTCCTAAAAAAATGAAAGACGCTTTATGCTTACTTGAGAACGGACTTACCCATGGTATGTACGAATATTAGACTCCATGAAACAAAAAGACTCTTATATGACATAGACCCTATATGAGATTTCCTAAAGTGCAAATGGCTATATGTTGACCTGGGAAGACTAACCTACGAGATGGGTTTACATCAAACTCCCTTAAAAGAAAGACACTTACATGATATGCCAACACGAAAAAAAGTCACACCCATGACACAGGTTTACACTGGACTTCTAAAAAAATAGGTATTTACATGATGACTCTAGAAACAAACTTACCTATGACTTAGACCTTATATGAGAAATCCTAACAAATGGAAAACACTTACATGCTAACTAAAAAAAAAAAAGATGACTCACCCACGACGTAAGTTTGCATTAGACTTCCTAAAGGAATAACACACATGTTGACTCTAAAACAAAGACTCACCCATGACTTCGGTTTGCATGCCTGATGGAGACCATCAATCAGAACAGTCAGCAACAGCAACTTCATCAGCAAAAGAGGCATCCAAGGGATCTTCACGAGTCATTACAGCAATTGCAGCAGCAGCACAAGGAGGAGTATTTGTTGTTTCACACAACTCAGTAGCTAGGAAAGCCTATCCAGAAGAAACAACAGGCTTCCTAATCCCAGCAAAGGCAGCAAGTCACCCAACAGGATTCTCAGCAGCTCCAACTTCCAGCAAGAGGTTCTTAGCATCTACAGCAGCCACCACACCACCAACAGCATCCATCCAGGCTTGCTACACCATTATAAAGCAAGTTCAGGCATCTACAGCCACTCAACTCACCAGCATTGGTCATCCAGACCAATTCCAATTCCCAACAACAACAATCCAAACAGCTGACTTTCTCAATGTTGTATCTATTAATTGAGGAAGAACCAGCTAATGTTTCCTAGGAGTTTTTTGTTCCTTTCCATGCCCTTTTCAAGTCTAAGCCAAGTTCCAGCATGATCAAGCATGGTACAACAAGATTCAGAAGTCAGAACAGAGAATCCCAGCAGGATTGTTTTATCAGTTTTTCCAGAACCCCAGCTCTGGGGCTATATGTTTTGATTTCTGTTCACAGGGGTTATTTTGGTCTTTTCAACATAATATTAACCTGTTGAGATCATTTCCAGGGTAGTGTTGGCGCGGGAATTACCTCAGTACATCAAGTTTTACCCCACAGGAGAGGAAAGCTTGCCATTGGCTCATTTTGCCACTCTTTGGCAAATTGGTCCAATCAGATTTAAGTTAGCTTTTCTCTTTTATTTTTCCAAGCAAATGTAATCCGGATCATATTAGATAGCTTAGGATGTAATCATATGTATTTGTTTTAAGCTTTGTAAGTTAGAATTAGATCAGGGAGATTAGACAAAATGCTTTTGCTAAAGCACCTGTTAATCACGCTGTTAGTTTTCTTTATATTCTGAAGTTTCCTATTAATGAAGGCATCTCAATGTTCATTCAATAGTATTCTCGAGTGTCTTAGTACCTCTGAAAGTTTGTTAGTGTCCTATAACTCTCAGCCTGGGTTCAATCAGTTCCTGTCACTGGAAATTGGCAAAATCCAGCAAGTGTAAACTGAGCTTGATCATCCATGCTTTGGTGTATCTGTAGAGGCATGTGTGTGAGAGTCCATTGCCCTTGATTGCAGTTGTGGTGTGTCTGGATCAGCTGTAAGAAAGCCTATCCTTTTATTCTGTTATTGGGTTGTCTTCTATTCCAACTTGTTGCTTTCTATCAGTTGTTGTGAGTTCAAGCATCCAGCTGTGTGTATCTGTGACTGTATGATGTATAATAGCTCAATACTCTGATCTTAGTGAGTTAGCATACATCATCTTGGTATCAGAGGATTGTGTTCTTTCTTGGAGTATGTTTGCTTGTTTTAGTTAAAATGGCCGGAACTAGTAAAACACCACAGGAAGTCTTAGAACAAACTCTGAAAGAGAAGGAAGAAGTAGAACAGAAAATGAAGTTTTTTAGTGAGCAGTTGAATTATTATATGAGATTGCATAGATATCAGTTGAATAAGGAGACTGATGATGAGATGGAAGAAGGAGAATGTGAGAATCCTTTCAGTAGGACATGGAGAGGAGGTCGAGGTCCTAGACCTACACCCAGGAGAAGGAGAAGGATAATAAGATCACCTAGAGTCAGTGAGCCTGAGTAAAATAGTGAGAGTGAAAGAGAAGTAAGAAGGGAAGATAGGAGGATTGAGAAACTTGATTTCAAGATTGATATACCTGAATATGCAGGAGAACTAGACCCTGATGTTTTCCTAGATTGGTTACAGACAGTGGAAAGAGTCTTTGACTTGAAAGAGGTTTCAGAAGAAAACAAGGTGAAGTTAGTAGCCTTAAAATTGAAAAAATATGCTTCTACTTGGTGGACTAATCTGCAGAGAAGGAGAATGGAGATTGGAAAAGCCAGAGTGAGCACCTGGATTGAGATGAGGCAGAAGCTGAAGGAGAAGTTCCTTCCAGATAACTATATGAAGGGAACTATAACAAGTTACAACATTTTGTGAAGGGAAGCAAGTCAGTGGAGGAATATACCAAGGAGTTTGAGCATTTACTTTGGAAGTGCAATATGCAAGAAAATGAGGTGCAAACCTACATTAGGTACCTTGCAAGCTTAAATGAAGGGATCAAGAATGTTGTAGAGTTGCAGGTCTATGATTCCCTTGATGAGCTAAGTTCTTTGGCTCACAAAGTGGAACAGCAGAAGAACTCTAGAGCAAAGGACTACAGCAGCAGCAGATCTCCTGCCAAACCCTATGCACGAGCCAAACCAAATCCCTATAAACCTTACAATCCCCCACAAAGAGCCTATCCACCCCCACCCCCAACTCAAGTCAGAAATCCAATCCCAAGAACCCCACAAAATCAGCCACAAAATCCCCCATAAAGAACCCCAGCCCATATCAGCAGACCTTATTCAGAAAGAAGATGTTTCAGGTGTCAAGGACTAGGGCACATTGCCTCAGAATGTCCAAACAAGAAAATGGTTACTCTTACTGAGTACCAAGCAGCTTTATTTGTTGATCCTGAACATGTGCAGGGAGAAGAACAGGAGTATGAGGAGCATGAACATGACCCTATCTATGATGATGAGGTTATAGAAGAAGGACCAGATCATGGAGAAATGCTTTGTGATCAGAAGATTTTTGAGCAAATTCAGTGATGAGAGCGGAAGAAGCGAGGGAGAATATCTTTCACACAAGGTGCACTATTGGAGGGAAGGTATGCTCAGTGATAGTAGACAGTGGGATCTGTACCAATGCAGCTTCTAGCATCATGGTGAAGAAGGTAAGCCTAGCAACCAAGCCCCACCCAGCTCCGTACACCATCCAGTGGCTCAGTTTAGGCAAAGGTATCAAAGTTTCTACTAGGTGCCTTGTTGCTTTTTCAATTGGTCAGTCATACAAAGATGAGGTCTGGTGTGATGTCTTACCTGTGGATGCATGTCATTTGCTTTTGGGTCGAACTTGGTTGTATGATAGATCAGTAAACCACTGTGGAAGAGCTAATACCTACACCCTGACCCTCAACCACAGAAAGATTGTCCTAACCCCCATGAAATCCTCAGAGTTGACCAAAAAAGTTAAAACCCTGTGTCTTGAACCTAGTCTTGATGTGTTGCTCTTATCTGATCATCATGAGTTTAGCACACAGAAAGACTTGATCCGTTTAGACCTTGAAGAACCCTCAGCACCACAAAATGACCACCCTTTATTCCTACCTTTACTCCAGCAGTTTCAGCATGTATTTCCTGATGAAACGCCACCTGGTTTACCACCTACAAGAGATATCCAGCACAAAATTGACTTAGTGCCTGGATCAGTATTGCCTAATAAGCCAGCTTATAGGATGACACCAGCAGATACCAATGAGATACAGAGGCGGGTGGATGAATTATTGGGGAAGGGAATGATTAGGGAGAGTTTAAGTCCATGTGCAGTCCCATCCTTGTTAGTGCCTAAGAGGGATGGAAGCCAAAGAATGTGTATTGATTGTAGGGTCATTAACAAGATCACTATCAAGTATAGGTACCCTATACCTAGACTTGAAGACATATTGGATGAGTTACATGGGTCAGCAGTCTTTTCTAAGATTGATTTAAGGAGTGGATACTACCAGGTAAGGATCTATGAGGGAGATGAGTGGAAAACAGCATTTAAGACCAAGGGAGGTTTGTTTGAATGGTTGGCCATGCCTTTTGGACTGACTAATGCCCCATCTACATTCATGAGACTTATGAATCAGGTCCTTAAGCCACTCATAGGCAAGAGTGTTGTGGTATACTTTGATGATATTCTTGTCTATAGCAGGTCTGAGCAAGAGCATGTCAAGCATTTGTAGGAGGTTTAGACCATTCTGAGCAGGGAGGAGTTATTTGGGAATCTCAAGAAGTGTCACTTCTTTATATCCCAAGTGAACTTCTTGGGGTACATTGTTATAGCAGCAGGTATTCAGGTTGATGATGAGAAGATTCAAGCAATCAGGGAGTGGCCTGTGCCCACTTCTATTCATCAAGTCAGGAGCTTCCATGGCCTGGCTTCATTTTACATAAGATTTTCATGAATTTCAGCACCATTTTAGCACCAATGACTGAAGTGGTGAAAGGGAAGTCCTTTATTAGGACAGCAGCAGCCCAGAAAGCCTTTGAAGAAGTCAAGGAGAGACTCATTTCAGCACCAGTCCTAGCACTATCTAGCTTCAGCAAGGTTTTTGAGGTAGAGTGTGATGCTTCAGGAGTTGGCATAGGAGCAGTATTAACTCAAGAGGGCAAGCCAGTTGCCTATTTTAGTGAAAAGTTAAATGATGCCAAGAAGAAATACAGCACCTATGATAAAGACTTCTATGCCATCATTAGAGCTCTTCAGCACTGGAGGCACTACCTTATTGGAGCAGAATTCATACTTCACAGTGATCATGAGGCCTTGATGATTATTCAAGGGCAGCACAAGCTCAACATCAGGCATGCTGCTTGGGTCGAGTATATGCAGCAGTTTCACTTCATGATCCACAACAAATCCGGAGTACCAAAAACAAAGGAGCAGATGCATTAAGTAGAAGGTACATGTTGCTTCATATGCTTGATTCTAAAATTATTGGTTTTGAGCATTTGAAAGCTTTGTATCAGGAGGATGGAGACTTTAAGCAGGTGTACTAGAAGTGTCAGCAGCAATCCCAGGGTCTATATCATATAGACCAGGGATATTTGTTCAAAGGAAGCAGATTGTGTGTCCCTAAGAGCAGATTTAGAGAACTGTTGATCAGAGAAGTCCATAGAGGGAGTTTAGCAGGGCATTTTGGAGTTGAGAAAACATTGTTGATGTTGAGAGAGCATTACAGTTGGCCAAAGATGAGGAAGGATGTGGAGCATTTACTCAAGAGGTGCAGTATCTGTCAGTTGGAAAAGTCTCATAGCTTACCTCAAGGCTTGTACACACCATTGCAGCCTCAAAGCACTGGGAAGATGTCAGCCTTGATTTCATTGTAGGTTTGCCAAGAACTCAGAGAGGGAAGGATTCAATCATGGTGGTGGTTGATAGATTCTCAAAGATGGCACATTTCATCCCATGCCACACCACCTTTGATGCCACAAGAGTAGCTGAGTTATTCTTCCAAGAGATTGTCAGATTACATGGAGTCCCAAAAACAATGGTATCTGACAGAGATACCAAGCTTTTGAGCCATTTTTGGGTTACTTTATGGAAGAAACTGGGCACCCAACTCAAGTACAGCACCACTTGCCACACACAGACTGATGGCCAGACAGAGGTTACTAATAGAACACTTGGAGTTCTATTGAGAGCACTGATCCACAAAAATAAAGCAGGATGGGATTCTCTATTGCCCCATGCTGAGTTTGCTTACAACAAAGCACCATCCAGGGCCACAGGCTACTCTCTATTCCAAGTAGTCTATGGTAAAAATCCAATTTCCCCTTTGGATTTAGTTCCACTAACTACTTGTATCAAATTTAGTTTTGAAGCATGTAAAAGAGCAGATCAAATCAAGGAGCTTCATCAGCAAGTGAAGGAGAAAATTGCCAAGTATACTGAGCAGGTGTCTACTTCGGCAAACAAAAATAGGAAAAAGGTGACCTTCCAGCCAGGAGATCTAGTTTGGATCCACCTCAGGAAGGACAGATTCCCCAGCAAGAGAAAAGGCAAGCTACAACCAAGAGCAGATTGCCCCTTTGAAGTGCTTGAGAAAATTGGAGATAATGCCTACACGTTGGACCTATATGAAGAATATGGAGGCTCAGCAACAATCATTGTACCAGATCTTCGACCATACTATCCAGCAGATGAAGAACTTCTAAGTTTGAGGACAAACTTTCCTCAACCTGGGGAGGATGATGGAGACCATCAATCAGAACAGTCAGCAACAACAACTTCATCAGCATAAGAGGCATCCAAGGGATCTTCACCAGTCATTACAGCAATTGCAGCAGCAGCACAAGGAGGAGTATATGTTGTTTCACACAACTCAGCAGCTAGGAAAGCCTATCCAGCAGAAACAACAGGCTTCCTAATCCCAGCAAAGACAACAAGTCACCCAGCAGGATTCTCAACAGTTCCAACTTCCAGCAAGAGGTTCTTAGCATCTACAGCAGCCACCACACAACCAACAACATCCATCCAGGCTTGCTACACCATTGTAAAGCAAGTTCTGGCATCTACAAAGAACTCAAATTCACCAAAGATTGGTCATCCGCACCAATTCCAGTTCCCAAAGAATAACAAATTCAAAAAATTGACTTTCTCAATGTTGTATCTATTAATTGAGGAAGAACCAGCTAATGTTTCCTAGGAGTTTTTTGTTCCTTTCCAAGCCCTTCTCAAGTCCAAGCAAGGTTCCAGCATGATCAAGCAAACTCAGAAGTCAGAATAGACAATCCCAGCAGGATTGTTTTATCAGTTTTTCCAGAACCCCATCTCTGGGGCTATATGTTTTGATTTATGTTCACAAGGGTTATTTTGGTCTTTCTAGCATAATATTAACCTGTTGAGATCATTTCCAGGGTAGTGTTGGCGCGAGAATTACCTTAGTACATCAAGTTTTACCCCTTAGGAGAGGAAAGCTTGCAATTGGCTCATTTTGCCACTCTTTGGCAAATTGGTCCAATCAGATTTAAGTCAGCTTTTCTCTTTTATTTTTCCAAGAAAATGTAATCCGGATCATATTAGATAGCTTAGGATGTAATCATATGTATTTGTTTAAAGCTTTGTAAGTTAGAATTAGATCAGGGAGATTAGACAAAATGCTTATGCATAAGCACCTGTTAATCAAGCTGTTAGTTTTCTTTATATTCTGAAGTTTCCTATCAATGAAGGCATCTCAGTGTTCATTCAATAGTGATCTCGAGTGTCTTAGTACCTCTGAAAGTTTGTCAGTGCCCTATAACTCTCAACCTGGGTTCAATCAGTTCCTGTCACTGGAAATTGCTAAAATCCAGCAAGTGTAAACTGAGCTTGATCATCTATGCTTTGGTGTATCTGTAGAGGCATGTGTGTGAGAGTCCATTGCCCTTGATTGCAGTTGTGGTGTGTCTGTATCAGCTGTAAGAAGGCCTATCCTTTTATTCTGTTATTGGGTTGTCTTCTATTCCAGCTTGTTGCTTTCTATCAGTTGTTGTGAGTTCAAGAATCCAAATGTGTGTATGTGTGACTGTATGATGTATAATAGCTCAATACTCTGATCTTAGTGAGTTAGCATATATCAATTCCCTACAAACCTATATGAGACCTCTTAAGGAATGCAAGACACTTACATGCAGATGTAAACACAGACACTCAACCTAGAACTTATATGGTACCTTCTAAAGAATGCAAGACACTTACATGTAGACAATAACACAAAGACTCATCCTAGACCTTATATGAGACATTCTAAAGAAAAAGACACTTATATGCAGACTCTGAATTAAAGACACTTACATGTTGACCCTAGAATGAAGACGCACCCAAGACTTGGCTTTGCGTACCATATACACCTATATAAGAACCCTTAAAGAATGCAAGATACTTACAGGCAGACTCTAAAACAAAGACTTATCCATAAATTGGTTTTATTAGACCATACATGATACCTTCTAGCATGTAAGACACCTATACACTGACTCAGGAAATGACTAACCTGTCATACAGGTTTGCGTGTTCTAACCTCTATACGACTCTGAGACAAACAATAACACTTTTTACAACAATAGTATTATGAAGGGCCGTATAAGTCAAACATAATGAGTCGACATAAGTTGGAAAGCGCAAGTGAGTGTTTCTCAATTCGGATGGGCTTAAACGTCAAGCCGACCGTTTTAAGGAGAATCCGTCACTTGAACTAACAAACTTGTGCTAACTCAAGCTAAGATGGCTATTATGCGGATTAGAATAATGTTCGACGAACTGACAACCTGACTTCGAGACTTCTATTTACACACTTTTTTTATTTAAGACTCGACATATTTATTTATTTACACTCATGGAAAGTGGATATTGTAAAGGACTGAATAAAGCCATCAAAAGGCTAGTTAAAACAGACTTATAAACTCAATTATTAAATCCAACATGGATGGACTTACCAACGGGCCGACCACAGATTTTGTTTTAGACTTAATAATCGAATCTATAAATTTATTTTCTCTAACCTTGAGACTATTACGCGGGCTAGAACAACACACACTGACTTTGTTTTATTATTAATCATTTTCTTTGGACCCAAAATAAGAGAATACTGAGAAGGGCCAAATAAAACCATCAAAGGTGAGTTAAAATGAATTGATAAACAAGGTTAATTAACATGGCCGGCCATAAAATTTAAGTTTAACTAATCAAGTTTATAAACTCATTTCTTCTCAAACCCAATGATTATTATGCGGAATAAAACAGTAGCTCAAAATTAGGTCCTACTCTAACGAGGACGCAACATACAAACACAAACACATGTTTACACCTAACAAAGACTCAACAAACTCAAACACATATTACACCTAACAAAGACTCAACAAACTCAAACACGTACTTACACAAACACATATTTACACCAAACAACGAATCAAAGCACGTGTTAACACCTAATAACGACTCAAAGAACGTGCTTACACAACAACACATTTACACATATTTACACATAGTACAACAAGTTTTATTTATTTACTCAGGGAAAGCAAATAATGTAGAGGACTGAATAAAGTCAATGATAAGCGAGTTATGACTAATTTATTGACTTAATTGCTAAATCCAAAATGGTTGGGCCTGACCACGAGTGGGCCATAAGTGTGATGGATTCAATAAGTAAATCTATAAATCAATTTACTCAAGCCTAGTGACTGATGCGCAGTCTAAGACATTATCCACTAACTTTGTTTGTTTTATTTGTCAGATTTTTTTTTGGACCTAAGGACAACTAATCATTATAAGAGGCCGAATAAAGTCAAGCATGGCGAATCAAGGAGCACAAATCAGTGTTTCTCAATTCGGATGGGCCCCATCCACAGGCCGATCGTTTTAAGGAGAATCCGTAGTTTGGACTACCGACTCAGACTTACTTCGAGCCATGTTGACTGCCATGCGGACTAAAATAACGATTGATAGGACCGACGACCCTTCTTTCTACTTCGTTTTTTATTTGTTTAATTACCGGAAAGCAGGTATCATAAAGGACTGAATAAAGCCAACAACGGGCGAGTTATAATTGATTTATGAACTTAATTGTCAAATCTGATATGATTGGGCCTGACCACGGGTCGGCCATAACTGTGACAGATTCGATAATTAACTCGATAAATTAATTTACTCTAGCCTGGTGATCATTATGCAGTCTAAGACTTTTCCCACTAATTTTGTTTTTACTAGAATAAGGTTTATTGGACCTTTGTTAGGGAGATATTGTAAAGGGCCATATAGAGTCATCAAAGGCGAGTTGAGTTTACTTTATGAACCAAGATAATTAACCCTTACAGATAAATGGGCCCAACCACTGGGTTAACCATAACTTTAATGTTAATTAACTTAGTTGGTAAACATGACTCTTCTCAGCCCAATGACTACCATATGGACTAGAACAACACTCTTAAACTTAGGTCGACTTTTTACAACAAATTTAAACACATAGCACATAACATACACATAAACAAGGGGTATCCTAAACCAAGGCTCTATGTACAAAAGGGTTTATTGGCTGGATAAGGCTTATCGGCTCATGTACTCGCCCCGATGCATTCTTGTTGTAAAGGCAACTTAAATGTGTGGGGTGTAGCTCTTAAAGGCTCGAGTGGAGACCTCGTAGAGTGATGCATGAGTGGATGTGGTGACTAATTATCTCTCGGTGTAAGGGCACCAATTCAATATAGCCGATCCGCCTTCCCATGGGTTATTTTTGTGGTTTAAAGAGAAAAAGCCTAAACCGTCAATTTATGTGCTCCTACGACATATTAAATGTCAAGGGAGTGTCTCGGTATATGCAATGATTTATGCCTAAAAAGAAAAACTTAATAATATAAAGTAAAAAATTCATGTTTCTTCCAAAAGTTTTAAAGTGCACTAAACTTTTTTCAAGTTTTACGCACATTAAGAAAAACTCCCTAGTGGAGTCGCCAAAAATCCTATGGACATTTTTCCTCGCCGTTATGGCTTCTAAATGTCAACATGGATTGGGGTGTGATTTGATGATTCGTCCTGGGGTTTAACTTTTGAAAACACTTTAAGGAATCAATTGTATATTTCATGAATAATATTTTGTAAAGTCACTTTCCCTTTACTTATGCATTTCATGAGTCCTTGAATTAAACTTTTAAGAGTGAACATTCGCTTGCTCAAAACTCTACTAAATTTAACCCAATTTTCTCATTAAAATGTTAGGCTTGGAAGAAAGCAATTTGAGCAAATATTATTTAGAAATATAAGAAGTACACCCTAAAGTTGCATCGATACATTGTAAAACCATGTTAACCATAGTTTATGGAACCTTCGATGTGTTTTGATTCGAAATGGGAGTCGCCACCCGACTTTTTAAGGGAAAATCCAAGACAAAACCAAAGAGAAAACAAGAAAGACTCCGCCTGTGAAACCCAAGAATGGATCTGGGGGTAAGGCTACGAACTCGAAAAGTAAAGACTTTAAGAATTCACCTCTCACAAAAGGAAAGACTCTACTAAAAGTTTAATGATGTGCTTTTGATAAAGTTTGGAAGGGAGATGGATGAATACTTTATAGAATTATTTCATTGAATCATGCAACATAAATTTACAAGAGTAAAAGATACAAATACAAACTTATTCACATGAAATAAAGAAAGAACACTTAAAGCTTACATTGTGAGTTGGGGGAAGCCTTGCCTAGCCTTTGTTGTAGCTCCTAGGAATGCCTTAAATCAGCCTCCTGAAGATGCCAAAATCGTGCCAAAAGTGGATGGAAGTGAATGTGGAAAAAGAGTGAGAAAAAGGTAGAAAAACGCTCTTTTTGGGGTGTTTTTGATAGTAGAAAGGTTAGGCTTTTTGTGGAGTTTTATGAGATTTATGGAGAGATAATGAAAGGTAAGATGAGAGTACAGATAACGGGGATTAAGAGAGTAGGGAAATAGAGATAATAATGGAGGAAAAGGATAAGAAAATGGGTAAGAAAAGGAGTTCTTTTTGGTGGGTTTATAGGATAGTTTTATGGTGTTTTTAGGAGGTTTTATAGGGGGATTTATGTAGGGATAAGGAGTAATAGGATAAGAATATGGATTAAAGGATTGAAGAAGATAGAAGATTGGATATTATGATGGTAAGAATGTGGTGGAAAAGATGATAGAACAGATTTAGGAAAAAGGGTTTTTTTATGGTGTTTTTGGAATGTTTTGGATGGTGTAAGGCTAGGCTTTTGTGGTGTTTATGTAAGAATAGATAGGATGAGGGCTTAGAGGCTTAAGGTAGGATAGGATAGGAGATTATGGAAGTAAGGAAGTGGTGGAAAGATGATAGAAGTGGTGGTAGAATGACGACACTAGAGTAGAGATTACAGAGATAATGAGAGGGTGGATGAATGAGAGTGTAGGGGGGAAGAATGAGTGAATGATTGAGTGAGTTTAGCTTTGGCAAGAAGGGTATTTATAGGTGAGGGAAGGCCTAGGAGATTCATGAACATATAATCACATAAACGTTTACACATCGGATTTTGTACCGGATATTTTAGATAAATTGTACATATGTAATAAATTAGCATGCAAAAGTCAAAAGCCAAAAATACTAAAAAACCCCAAAAATACAACCATGTCATGTCATCAAACCTTGTAAGATAACATTCAATCCATGCATCCATGCAATCCCCACAATTATGCACTCCCCTAATCTCCTCTTATCCCATAATCAAATAACTTTAATGGGGGAGGGGGGGGGGATTATGATATTAAAGGAGCATGATTGGTGGATCATGTTTATACCTTCTATTCCATCACCTCCCTTCCTCACCTATAAATACCACACATTTCACCACCAAAATCATCAACTCTTCCTATCAAAAACTCTCATAAAAATACTCTCCATCACTCTCTACTCTCTCCATAATCATCATCCTACACCCTTACTCTCTCCATTTCTCTACTCTGATTATCATCATACTCTCAAAATTCTCTTCCATCATCCATAATTATCATCCATATCATCATTACACCAACCATATAACTATATCTCAACCCATTTAATCCTCCATTTCGTCATTCATATAATATCGATTCCAAGCATCCACTACGAAGAAGGGATCATTTTGAAAGCTTATGTGAGAGTCATGTATATCTTCATTATTGTATTTTCAACCATGTAATTTCTTCTTAGATCATTCTACTTGTACACTATTTTGTAAAAGAAAACTCGTTTTATTCTTGCATGATGGGAATATAATGTCGTGAAATTTATTTAACTTCTACCCGCTCTTTTTCTTTTCAAGTTCGATTTTAGTAGAATCTGTTTTGTTAAACAGGCGAATTCTAGAATTATTTTTCGGGTTCATAGACTGGATTTACTTATTATTACTTTTCAGTTTGTCGGTTTCCTTAATTAAATCGGCTGGCGACTCTTTTTTTATATAATCTCTTTTTATTATTTAACGTGAATGTTTATTACGTCGAACGAATTTATAAAATAATTTACATAATTCCATATTCCGATCCGGATTTTGCTCAAGACAAAATATCATAGGAATTATTAAAGGTCATATGGCCTTTGAATTTTATATGGATTCTCTGTTGGGCTTTGGCCTAGATTCGAATCGGATTTTATGTAAAATTATTTGTAAATTAATTTGACGTAATTTCAAACATGTGAATAATAAAAATTGATTATTGACTAAATAAAAAGATACCACCCGAAAATTAATTTCATCCAAATAAAAATTAATTTGATGTAATTTGACACGTTAGCACAACGGCGACGGTTTAAGTAATAACTAGGACTCTTCCCTCGAGAGCGGGCGGCCACTACTTGTGTGATGCACCCAACATCGCCAAGCATTTGGTCTCTCCTCTCCCCATGTTATACTCAAAAGGTTTCCTTGTAGCCCTGACGAGTAATACCTCACACTCCTTACCCACAAATTTTTAGGGGTAAGGTGAACCGAGGCGAGAACGTTCGGTAGGCCATGTTAACCCAGCCCTCCATGAATGTAGAACCTTAGTTTAGGGTACCCCTCTCATGTTGTATGTTATGTGCTATGTGTTTCCCTTCCCCTTTTCTTTTTTGTAAAGAGTCGACCCTAGTTTGGAGGTTTCATTCTAGTCCATATAAAATTCATTGGGTTGAGAAGAGGATTATTTATTAATTGGTAAAACTAACTCAAAAGGCATTATGTTTAGCTCAAGTGGAAGGGCCCATTTATTAGTTGAGGGTTGATCTTTTTTATTAATGAATAAAAATTGACTCACCTTAGATGATATTATATAGCGGTTTACGAAATTCTCTTAACAAAGGTCCAAAAATTAATTTAAAGTCCAACAACGTTAATGGATAACGTTTTAGACTGTATAATAGTCACTAGGCTTGAGTAAATTAATTTATCGATTTAATTAATAAATTCATCATATTTATGGTCGGCTCGTTGTTAGGCCTAACCATATTGGATTTGTCAATTAAGCCCATAAATTATTTATAACTCGTTTATTGTTAACTTTATTCAGTCCTTTACAATATCCATTTCCCTTGAGCTAAAGAAAAAAAAAGAAAAAAAACGGGTCACCAGTCTCGTCGAGCATTATTCTAGTCCGCGTAATAGTCAGCATAGCTTGAGTTAGCCCAAGTTTGTTAAGTTCAAATGACGAATTCTCCTTAAAACGGTCGGCTTATGGTGTAAGCCCATTCGAATTGAGAAACACTCACTTGCGCTTTCTGACTTATGTCGACTCGCTATATTTGACTTTATCCGGCCTTTTATATTGCTCTTGTTGTAAAAACTGTTGTTTTTACGCAAACCTGTGTCATAGTTGAGTTGTTTCCTGAGTTAGTATATAGGTGTCTTACACGTTAGAAGGTGTTATATATGGTCTATTAAACTCGGGTCATGGGTGAGTCTTTGGTCTAGGTCATAAATGAGTCTTTTCCTGGGTTAATGTGTGTTTATCTATTTTAGAAAGTACGGTGTAAACCCAGGTCATGCGTGAGTCTTTGTTTTAGAGTCAGGATATGAGTGTCTTTTTCTTTAGAAAGTATCATATAATGTCTAGGATGAGTCTGTGTGTTAGTGTCTGCATATAAGTGTCTTGCATTCTTTAGGAGTCTCATACAGATTCGTAGGGCATAGGTGAGTCCTTTTCCAGAGTCAACATATGAATGTCCTGCAGGGTCTAAGTCGTGCAAACCCATGCCATGGGTCAGTCATTGAGTCGTTTCTCGAGTTAGCGTGTAAGTGTCTTTCATTCTTATGAATTCTCATATAAGGTCTAAGTCATAGGCAAGTCTGTGTCTAGAGTCATCATGTAAATATCTGTCTTTTTTTAAGAAGTCCAGTGTAAACCCATGTAATGGGTGAGTCTTTTCTCGTGTTGGTACATCATGTGAGTGTCTTTCTTTTGAAGAAGTCTAATGTAAACCCATGTCATAGTTTAGTCTTTCCGGGTCAGCATATTGGCATTTGCACTTTAGGAAGTCCCATATAGAATTTAGGACAGGTAGACCCATGTCGTAGGTGAGTCTTTTCCTTAAGTCAACTTGTAGAGTTCTTGCATCCTAGGAAGTCTCATGTAGGTCAGTTAGCACATTCAAACCCATGTCCTGGGTGAGTCTCTCCCGAGTTAGCATATAGGCGTTTTTCATTTTAGGAAGTCCATATAGATCATTTAGGTCATGCCTGCATTGGGATGAGTTTTTTATCATTTGTCTAGTGTCAAGGTCAAGGCCTAAGCAGATTATAAAGGAAATATTTGGATGATGGGAAATTCTGTAACTACCATAGATCCTAAGGGAACAACACATATAATTGTTAGACTTTGGAGCACATAATCCAGCCAGAGAAACTGCCCCTACCGAAAGCAGCACAAAGGACCAGATATAACATGGATTCCCCATACGAAGACAAGGAGGGCACATCATCAAAAGAGCTTTAGAAGTAGCTACAGTCCTGGTTGTCAAGCATTTCATGCTCAGAGTCTGTTAGAGTCAGTTCTTCATTCATTTCTTGAATTCGATTGCTCTTCTTGCTATTTGATCAAACACAATTTCGTGCTTGTGTTTTTTACTTGAGTTGAAAAGCTCTCTCATGCGTTCATCATCCATACAAACCAAGTCTGACAAATTCACCTTCTCTTATCCTTCCATCTTTGCCATAGACCCCATCCCCATCCTTCAGTTTTCTTGAATCAAGGGTTAGAGAGATGAAGAGGGAAATTCAAAAAACATAAAAGATTTCAAAAAAAAAAGAGTGAAAAACTATAGAGTGGCCGGTTTGAAAACCTCATTGAGGCAAACCGGGCAAAAGGAGAGATAAAAAATTGATTGAGAGAAGTCAGCATGCACCTTCCATCCAACAGGCTTACCAAAAGGAGAGAATGTCATCAGGAAAGGCCAATAATCTCTCTAAATTGAACGATCTTCATTAGACATCTCGCAGCTTAACTATATGTGCCGAGGACAGGGGGCTTTCGCCTCACCTTCATTTCATCACCCGCATTACCCTAATCTTTTCATCCAATGTTGATTGGTCACCTACCACTTATGTTTCTAGCCTTTCCATCAAACCTTAACCTTTTCAAACCCTTAACGCAATCCAAAAGGTGTGCCATGACCAAAGGAGAATAGGGAGGTGACCGATGAAGAAGTTCGAAAAAAGAGAGAGAGAGAGAGAGAGAGAGAGAGAGAGAGAGAAAAGAGAGCTAGAAAAATGGAGTTAAAAAAAAAAGAGAAGTTGAGAAAAACAAAAAAGAGAAGGAAATGGAGGAAAGAAAATTAAAAAAAAAAAGGAAGAAAGAAAAGAGGGGAGAATAAGAAATTAGTTAGAAGGCGGAAATAAGGGGCATGCACACCAAAGAAAAGATCTCATCCTAAACCTACATCTCATCATACCTTTCAGCCTTCATAACCATCCATAACCTGCATATGAACCCTCAAACCTTCATGACCATCTTTTTGAAGCATTAAGCTTTCCTCGAGGCATTACCCATCAAAGTTACGCTTAAAGAACTGCGACTGGCCTAATTCCACCTCGGATATGTAGGAAAACCTCTTCGAGGGCTGACCAATGCTGTTCACTTTAGAGAATATCCATCGATAAATAAACTGGACTTTGAGAAAATAATAAAACAAGAGAGAATAAAAAGCTAGTCTGAAAACCCACTCGGGCGTGCTAGGCAAAAGGAGAGGAAACCCTGGGTTCTATCACCATCGTCAACCCTTCATCTTTTCGTTCGTCAGACTTGGATACCATTCCAACACCCATGTTCCATCCTTTCCCAAGAGATGATGTCTACCCCATTTGACCATCTCTTCACCTTTCAAGACTCCATCATCCTTAAGTGTTTCTTTATTCCCATGTTCCAACCTTTTCTCAAGAGGTGATGTCTACCCCTTTTGACTATCCTTTCTCCCTTTCAAGACAGGATCATCTTTACCCGTTTCCCTATCCCATTCATTAACCAACCATTGTCAACCGTCTCTTTCACCAAACACTTTCTAACCAACCCTTTCATCCCATCTCACCCTCCAAGGACTTTTCAGCTCAGTCTGTAATGCAAGCATGAGGCTCTGTTCTTAATGTCCACTCTTAGCACACCTAAGTGTGGCTTACTTCTTAGTTAGAGTGCATGAGTGCATCATCATTCTCATGATCATGAACAGATCAACGGCTAACTGGCAACTACATGATCATGAACAAACTCAGAAACAAGCTACTCTAAACTGGGGGCTCGCGCTACCTTTGTGACATCAGTCAAGACATTTATCGGAGAAAGCTTCTAAGAGGGACACCTACTCCCTATCCTACAAGGTCCTGCATCTTCATTCTCATAGACGTCCAAATAGTGGTCTCATAAAAAAAAAAAAAAAAAAAAGCCAGAAAAAAAAAAGAAAAAAAGAAAAAATAATAAAGGAAAATGAGGTGCTAACTTGAAAACCCTTTGGGCAAGTTAGGCAAAAGAAGATGCCTCCTCCTATTACATGGTTTTCGTGCATCATGTCGTCAATCCACATGAAATTGGGGGCTTGCAAATCTCCAAGGTGCCCTCCAAGGCAAGACAATGTCATCAACAGTCTACCGGGGGCTGGGCGTACATTAACATGGTCATCTGCATGAGCATTCAAGAAGCGCATCCTTCAGGCCTATTGCCTCCATCATCAGTCCCTGTCCCGTGGACCGAAACATTCCTCATCTTGAATTTTCCTTAAATTCTCCGCGAGCGGCCTTGACCCTTAGAAAGCATTGTCTTAGGAAAGCATTGTCCTAGAAAAAAATTGTCTAAATATGGAGTCGGGGGGTTACCTACATGTAGAATTGCATGTGTAGAATAGCATGAAGCATTGAGCCTTGTCTAAGCATAATAGGTTTGCATTGCATCCATGTATTGAGTCAATCAGTCTTGCGTAGAGTCAGTTACTCTTGCATAGAGTTAGTTTGTCTTGCATGGAGTCAGTCTGTCATGCATAAAGTCAATAGTCATGCATAAATGCAGGAGTGCATGAATATTTCTGTCAAAAACAAAACGAAAAATTGCATTGTTTGCGCAAGAGTTTAATAGACTAGTTGCATGCATACCCGTATATCTGAAAATGAGAAAAAGAAGCAAGGAAGTGCCACATCGTTGCTCCAGAACGCAACACTAAGGTTGATCAAGCGCATATGCTATATCAATCATACCGGTCGACATGGTTTCCAGTCACTGAGAGCAAGATTAGAGTAATCTCTAATCCAACTCTTGCTGGACAAGTTAGCATCCAGTCAAGTCATACAGCATCAGCCAGACACGAATGGCGCATGTCCGACGCGAAGGACAGAATCTTCACTTGACTAATATGGATCAACGACCGGACAAATTTAAGAATCCATTCCTCACAGTGAAATGTTGGCACCTATGCGCTTGAAGCAAAATTTAAGGAAAATAAGGGTCATCGGCAGAGTTTCAGTGAAGTTCCTCGGCATCAAATTGCCATCATCAAATCAAAAAAATCAAGAGCCGCCGGTAGAGCTCGGCACAGTCTCAGCAATAAGAGTCGTCGACATTGGGTTCGAGGTAATCTCAAGAATAAGAGCCACCGACATCGCGTCCAATGAAGTCTCGTCGGCAAGACCAAAAACAGGGTCGACAGCAGAGATCGGCGTAAGTCCCCAACATCAGAACCATCGGCATTGTGACCGGTGAAGACTCTAACCCAGGGTGATCGACATCGTGATTGATGGAGTCCCTCGGCATTGAACATGCCAAACAAAAGACACCGGGAAAGGCTGGAACGACACTAGGAAAGACTAGAACGTCAACATTAACCACGACACAGGACGAAGCTCCCAAGTGTCAACCCACACAGTCCAAAGTTGCAGGCCCAGAGCTCATGGCCCAAGGGTTTCTGAGGCTCATAATCCTCTCAGGTAAAAACCTGAACCAAAAATCCCTCTTACATTTTAGAAAACACTAACACTTTGTTTTTCTTGTGTTTTTCAGGTTTCCATATAAAAGAGCACCAACATCATCGACATCTTCAGTCGTTCAACAGTTGCCACCTAAAGGCCTCCGACGACATCTCCGACAACTTCAGTCTTCCAACGAGTACCACCTAAAGAACTCCGACGACATCACTGACATCTTTAGTCGTCCAACGGTTGCCACCTAAGGGCCTCCGGCGACATCATCGACATCTTCAGCCGTCCAACGGTTATCACCTAAAGGTTTCCGACGACGTGATCAACATCTTTAGTCATCTGATAAGTCGTTTTAATATAGAGTTTTTAGGGCTCAAAACACGTTTATTTCATGCTTTTTATATCCGAAATTCCGTATTTTTATGTCAATTTCTGTGATTTATAACTTGTTCACGAGATTGATGACTTTTGCAGGAATTATTGGAAATATATCAAAAAGCATGAAAAGTTGAAGGAAAAATGGGAAAAATCAAAGAAAATAAAAAAGGAGTTGAAGAAAAAGAAAGGAAAGAAGAGAAGCGGCCAAGAATGCTATGGCCCAAGCCCATCTAGAACGGAGCAACAAGGCACACCCATCATTAAGAAAACGCAGTCAGCGCCTTGTCCAAAAGCTTTAGAGGCCAAACAAAACCAAAACGCAGCCAGTGTTTCTTCAGGCGCAGCTAGCGCCCATTCGTGGAAGATTCTCACTTTTAGGACAAAACGCAGCCAGCGTTTCTAAAACCCAGCCAACGTTTTGTACCCTAGCATAGCCCTATAAAAGGGATTTATATCCGCCGTTTGAAGGCATCTTGGCATCATCTATTTTTTTAAGCTATTCCGTAAAACGCTTAGTCATAGGTTTTTCTCTGTAACTCCTACCTTCGGGGAGCCATCCTAGTAGATTAGGAACGAAAGAGGAAAAGAAATAGATCGAATCGGGTGACACGAAGAGATCGAATTCGACGACTCGAACGTTCGGTTTAATTTCTATTTCATTTATGTTTCGTTACTCAGTTTTTACTATTGTTTTCCCAGTTTTTATCATTATGAGTACTTAGATTCCTTGTTTGGGGGATAAACTCGATGTTTCTTGAATAATTTTTAGTGTGTAATTTCAGTTTTAGGTTTTAATACAGTCGTTTAATCTGCGTGTATTGTATGTCATGGTAATTCGGCAACATAACGACAGTTTGAGCCTTTACTTGGTATTAGATTCTCGACAACATAACGACAGTTTGAGTCTTGAATTGGAAGGCTAAGATTGAATAGGTTTAGAAAATAGATAGACATAATGATTCTTGCCAAGGGTCAATTTATAATCAGTTCTTTATCTTTGATTGGATTAAATAGTTAGAAATAATGTTTAGTTTAATCACTGTAACTCACTTCGGATCGAAAGATCGATGTGATAAGGCCTTAGAAAGATTATAGACCCCGATACTACCAATATTACCTCGAACTAGAATCACCGCTTAATTGATTAAGTTGCTAGAGTGGACTCCCCTGAACACCTTTAATTACTTGGTTAATTCCTTTAATTTCCTGCTTTCTTAGTTAATTATCTGAACCATTACAACAACCTTTTGATCGACCTAGCATCCTTTGTAGTGCACTACTTTAGTGCGTAGTTGAACACAAGTCCCTGAGAGATAACGATATTTTTATTACTACACAGACCCGTACACTTGCGGTACACAGACACCTATACGTTTTAGGTCTGTCAAGTTTTTGGCGCCGTTGCTGGGGATTTGTCCCCCCAACCGCCATTGGACGAACGCACTCTGGATGACTAGGTTTTTCATGTTTTTTATTAAACCCTAAAAATAGAAATAAATAAAATTTTAAAAAATAAAAATAAAAATATGCCAATGCTTTGTTTTCCTCAATATAAACGTGAATTATTTTGGTGATATTTTGAGCGATTAATTGCTGCTCATGTCCCATATTATATCACGTTAGGGGAAACTGAAATTCTTGATATTGTTTTTGAAGGAGTGAATGCGGAAACCCGTGACCTTCTGAATGATTTAGGTCTTCGTGATAAACCTTTTGATGAAGCTTTGAAATTACTTAGATCGCTTGCAGATGACACCTATAAATTTGAAACTTCTAACTGTCTATCTGAGTACCTTGATCCTTGTACCATTCATGCTATTTCCTATATGCAATCTCGTAATGCAATTGCTTGCACTCTATGCAATTCTTCTGGGCATGATGATTCTGCTTGCCCTAGGGCTACTGAATTTACTGACTTGACGGATTTGTTGCAGGACAATAACCCTAGTTCTAATTCTTCCAATTTTAATGATGGAATATGTGATGATAGTAAGTCTGTTGTCCCTTTAAAAGACAGTCTAGATAATTCTTCTTGTCCTAGTTTACCTGAAAACACTACTGATGGTGTTTCTGATTTGCATGAAAACACTACTGAGGTGAGTGAAACTTTTGACTTAGATACTGGGAATGAAGATTATTTTCATCATGAGTTAGTTGAAATTATTAATGACGAACCTAGCGAGAAGGTTAATAGTGAATTAAATTTTTTGAACAAGGACCCTGATAATATTGTAATCTTTGATTCCAGTGATTTATTTCTTGCTTCAATTCCTTTTTCACCACCTTCAGTTTCACAGGAAACCCCTGAGGAACCCATACCTGAACAAAAGACCATTGACGTTCAAATTAAATTAGGGTATGAGGTTAATTCTTGTAATGAAACTATCAGTGTCAGTGATGAGTTGTCCTTAGCAAAATTTAGAGGTTATGACTCCTCCCTTGATCCTTATTGGATACACCTAGAGGGCATTCCTATAAAATTCTTGTGGACCACATATTTTAATTCGTTTGATTTTTCTAGTAAATTTGATTTATTACTGAGAGCATTACTAAAGTTTTATCTTATAAGATTCCAGTGGCTCTCTTGTTTACTAGCTTGCAGACCGTATGAAGGAGAGTTTGACAAGCTACTAAGGGCATTGACATCATCCAGAACGAAGACCCGAAACCTATCTTAGTAGGGTCCATAACATCGAGCTAACGACGTTAAACAAAGCAACCTGGGGAGGTACATCATTATCTAATATCTATTCCTCCCCACTTTTTTAATTAATATTTTAGTTCAATTATTTTCTTTCAGTTTTTATTCCTTAGTAATTTTTATTTTGATGTTTACTAATATTTTTCTTTAGTGTGTAGAGAGAAAGAAGAAATTCAAGAAATTTATGGCTTTTATTTACACTTTTATTTCTAACCTAATAAATTTTATGTTGGTAGATGTTTGTAGGGATTTTTGGTATGTCAAATTGTAGGGAAAATAAGGAGCAAACAAAGAAAAAAGGAGAAAACAAGCAAAAAAGTGGCCCAAAAATCGAATTACCTTCATTGGGTGAGAAAACGCAGCCAGCGTTATCAAGGCGCTGGCAACGCCTCATCCAGAGAGTTCAGGCAAGTATTTTTTGCAAAAGGCTGGCCGCGTTTTAAAAATGCTGGCTGCGTTTTGTTATTTTGCCCAGTTCTTTTGCCCGCCTCTTTTAATTTAATTGAGGTTGTCCCCTTTTTCTTTCAATTGAGAAAAAAAACTCCTCCTTGCTTTTGCTCTAACCCCTCGACCCCCTCTCCCACAAACGCTCCCAGCGCCACCACGCACCACCATCGACGTCGCCATCAACCTCGCCGGCGGCGCCGCCTCACACCACCATATTCCCTCTCTTTTCTCTTCTCACTCACACTCTAACACTTTGAACCTTCAAGCTCCATTCCTCTTCCAACTTCAAACTCAAGGTATGGAATTCTCAACTCTTTCTCTTGTTCTTTGATTATATACTTCGATTGTGGTATAATTTTGATTGAATACTTGAGTTTATTGAGTAATTTGTTCAATTTATACCGTTTATCATGTCCTAGATTCGAATTTCTTGATTTGGGTTTGATTCTTGGTTTGAATTCTTGATTAGGGCTTGGTTTGAGTTGATTGATTTTTGATCTTTTTGTTCTAGAATTGAGAGAATTGTGAAGTTGGATGTAATGAGAGAACAATGTCATGTTGACATTGAGAAATTTAAGTCTAGACTTTGGTTGTGATTGTGTTTTGGTGTTATACTCTGTTTTTAGTAAGGTTTTAGGTTAGATATATCTTGATTTCAATCCCTAGTATCAAATAAGCATGGGAGGTTTGTTAGGACTAAGTTTATGCATTATGATCATGCTTATTTGATACCTAGAATCTATCTTGGTGATTGTACTGATTTTGTGAGTATTTTTAAATGGTGAGAACTAAGAATTCTAGCTTCTCCAGACCCCCGGGCGATGACAACGAAGCCGGAGGTAGCTAGAAAGCGAAAGGCTATGGCGGCGGAGAAAGGAAAACAGAAAGTTGCACCTCCAAGGGACTCGAGAAGCTCAAACCCCTTCAACTTTGAAGGGGAGGTCAAGAAAAGGTACGATTTCCTTTCCCAAAGATCCCTCATCCCCACCAAATATATGCATGAGCCATTCTTGCGCAACTGTGGTATGTTGGATGATGTGAATTGGATGTTGGGACGTTGTCACATGACCACCATAGCTAGATTAGGCGAGCCGACCTTTAGGAGAATCACCGTAGAATTTTTGTCTACCTTAGTAGTTAACCTCCAAGGGAGGGATGGGTGCATTCGATTCCAGCTTTTGGGGGTAGAAAGAACTATGACTGTGCCCGAATTTTCCCGTGCCTTTGGCTTTTCCTGAACGTACATGTAGGGACTCGTCCCTTATACCTATAGAGTGGGATGGAAAGGGTTTCTTTCACAGAATTTCTGGTTTTGACAATTGGGACTCTAGCAACACCCCCGCGACCTTGATTATGAACCCCGTATTGAGGTCTGTCCACCGCATACTCTCCTGCGGTATCTTCGGGAGACCCGGTAGCTCAAACAAAGCTACCCGGGCTGATTGTTATATGTTGCGTTGCATGCTTGATGCCGATACACGTGCCGACCCTGCAGCTATGCTTGCTCATCACCTATCGAGTGTCGCCACCTCAACCAACAAAGGCATTGCCATAGGGGGTTACATCACACACCTTGCACGCCAATACGACTTTAGAACGCCTAGCAACCTCACTGACCTTGTCCCGGGTAGCCTGTTTTTGGATGGGGACCAGTGTAATTCTTTGGTTTGTGCAAGTTTGACAAAGACTCGCGTTGCCTTTGGGTATATCCCAACAACGCTAGGTATCCCGTGCCTAACCCCCACACCTCACCCAAGTTGCTGAGAATTTGATGTGGATGTCACCCTTTCCCGAGTTTGATCCCGAGTATGAACCTAAAATCCACCCTGACCCGCAACCCGAGCAACCCCAGTTAGACTATGAGGCGAGCTTTCGTGACCTCCAGACCTCCATTGGCCGAACCGAGCACCGTGTCAACGAGTTGCGAGAGAGTTTTGTCGAGTATAGGGGTCAGTCTGACTTGTTATTTTACCGTCTTGACGAGTCAATCGCTGACCTCATCGGCCTTATACAGGCCATGTTTGACCGAGCCTCACCACCACCTGGACCGAGCCATACCAACCCTTCCCCACCGACCGAGGATCCTTGATCCTTTGCTAGCCCTCCCCTTCATCGTTGTCTTCTGCATTGAGGACAATGCAACCTTTAAGCATGGGGGGTTGAATATTTCACTTTTGTGAATATTTCTTCTTGTTTTTCTGTTTTTCGTTTATTTTTCTTTTATTTTCGTCTTCCTTTTTCTTGTTTCATGCTTATTTTTTAGTTTTTAGTGTGATTTTCTTATTTTTGTTTTGTTTCTTTTATTTTGCTTATTCTTAGTTTAGTGTGCTTTCTAGATTTAGCTTGTTTGTTTTCTTTCATTTGAGTTTCTAGTTTATTTTTCTTTTGTTTTTCTTTCTAAGTTTTCTTAAGTTTTTCTTTTTAAAATTGCATCCACCTAGATTGCATTAGATAAAAGCATATAGATTTTTCTTTTTCTAGTTTGTTTCTTTTTCTATCTTTTGCATCCACTTATTCAAAAATCCAAAATGACCAAAAAAAATTAGAAAAGAAAAAAAACCAAAAAAATATAGGATAGGACTAGGATTAAAACCGAAAACACCTTCGGTGATGATTTGTAAACCTTTCTTACTTTCAGTTTAACTTGCTCCGCTTAGAAAAATCTGGATGAGATCTCAAAAGTTATTGAAACTTTTTTCCTTTAAATCTTCTGATTTTGAGTCAAGTTATGAAAGTCGTATCTTACTGCTTTGACTATCTTAGAAGGTATAAATATCCGTGTCGGAAATCTTTGGGCTAAGTTTAGTTGATTGAGCCCCATCCCGTGAGTCCACATTGCCTAAAACTTTGAACTGATCACTTTTATCAATTCCATGATTCCCTGAGTGGCTCACCCATTAGTTGCATCTCTAGAACTTGCTTTGCGTCTTGCTTAAAACTACATATTTGCATTGCACGCTGTGACAAAGTGATTAAGGCATTCATTTTATTTTTGTTAAACTACATAGCCAAAGAGCCTACCCTACATTATATTTACCGATCTTTTTGCCCCGCCTAGCCTTTGTTTACCCTTCTTTCATGATTGAACCCTGACAATACAAGCCTTCGCCTTTGATATTCAGTATCCCTTTGCCTTGCTTGGTTGAATTAGAGTTTGTCATTTTTTTTTGGAAGGAACAGTCGGTTTGGTGTGTTTGTGAACAAAAATATGAAGTTTGGGATAGATTGTGCTTATTGTTTCAAGTTGGGAGAAACTGAAAGTCCCACCTTTTGAATAATTGGTGTTTGGTTATGTTGTTCATATATTATATCGAGGTCGAACTTATAATTCCATAGTTTTCTTCTCCCCGATCACCCACCAAAAAGACAAGAAAAAGATAAGTATAATATAAAAAAATAAGAGAAAAAAAGAGTTCCAAAAGAAAAGGGTGATTAGGGAGATTCAATTTAAAGTTCTGAAAACTTTGACCTGGTTGTATTCAATTGAGATTTTCATATTGTTGAGGGTGAAAGGTGAAATTCCTTGCATACATTAAGCAAGAAAGAGAGTTTAGAGTGTTATACTCGTTGAGAATCAATCCAAGCATGGCTCTTAACTCCTGATTCCCAAAGTTTACTGATCCTTTCCCCTAATCTAAGCCCCGTTATAACCCGGAAAAGTCCTTTTGATTGTCACTTGTGCATTGCATACCAGTAGTGTAGAGCGAGGTTCTTACCAAGCTTATGGTAATTTGTTTCTATTGGTCTGAGTATGAGAAAAACCCACATACATATTCAAATTTGAGTGATTGAGTGTTCTTATTCTTTCCTATGTGAGGTTTGCTTTTTTTGACTGACTTATGTCCATAACTAACTGCGCATATTTGCATTATTCTTAAGATTGTTGGCGGATTTATGCTTTTGAAGTACTTGTTCTCTCCTTTTTGGTTTCGAAAATTTCTTCCTTTCTCTTTTGAACTGAGTTTTGATCTTGTCTAGACTGATCTTTGTGTTTGCTTGTTAAATTGATGTCTTGGAATGGTTAGCTTAAGGGGGTGTTAAGATTTTGTTTTTATAATCCTATCGAAAACTCTTTTCACTTCTTTTTCTTCTCATGTTCTGTTTTTCCTATTTCGGGGACAAGCAAGAGCTAAGCTTGGGGAGATTTGATAAGTCGTTTTTATATAGATTTTTAAGGGCTCAAAACACGTTTATTTCATACTTTTTATATCCGAAATTCCATATTTTATGTCAATTTCTGTGATTTATACACTTGTTCACGAGATTGTTGAGTTTTGCATGAATTATTGGAAATATATCAAAAAGCATGAAAAGTTGAAGGAAAAATGGGAAAAATCAAAGGAAATAAAAAAGGAGTTGAAGAAGAAGAAGAAGAAAGGAAAGAAGAGAAGCGGCCCAGAATGCCATGGCCCAAGCCCATCTAGAATGGGGAAACAAGGCGCAACCAGCGTTTAGAAAACGCAACCAGCGCCTTGTCCAGAATCTTTAGAGGCCGAACAAAACCAAAACGCAGCCAGCGCCCATTCGCGGAAGATTCTCACTTTTTGGACAAAACGCAGCCACCGTTTCTAAAACCGAGCCAGCGTTTTGTTCCCTAGCCCAGCCCTATAAAAGGGATTTATATCCGCCATTTGAATGCATCTTGGCATCATCTATTTTTTTTTCAGTTATTCCGTAAAATGCTTAGTCATAGGTTTTTCTCTGTAATTCCTCCCTTCGGGGAGCCATCCTAGTAGATTAGGAACGAAAGAGGAGAAGAAGGAGATCGAATCGGGTGACACGAAAAGATCGAATTCGACGACTCGAACGTTCGGTTTAATTTCTATTTAATTTATGTTTCGTTACTGAGTTTCTACTATTGTTTTCCCAGTTTTTATTATTATGAGTACTTAGATTCCTAGTTTGGGAGATAAACTCGATGTTTCTTGAAAAATTTTTAGTGTGTGATTTTGGTTTCAGGTTTTAATACAGTCGTTTAATCTACGTGTATTGAATGTCATGGTAATTCGGCAACAGAACGACAGTTTGAGCCTTTACTTGGTATTAGATTCTCGACAATAGAATGACAGTTTGAGTCTTGAATTGGAAGGCGCAGATAGAATAGGTTTAGAAAATAGTTAGACATAATGATTCTTGCCTAGGGTCAATTTATAATCAGTTCTTTATCTTTGATTGGATTAAATAGTTAGAAATAATGTTTAGTTTGATCACTGTAACTCACTTCTGGTCGAAAGATCGATGTGATAAGGCCTTAGAAAGATTATAGACCCCGACACTACCAATATTACCTCGAACTAGAATCACCGCTTAATTGATTAAGTTACTAGAGTGGACTCCCCTTGTTTAGACCCAATTTTGTGTCTAAATACCGCCTAAATCCTTAGGCTTTTGACTTGTTTCGTAGCTTGTTTTAATAACTTTTAATGTGTTTTTGGTATTTTTTGTAGATTTCGAAGTTTTTACTCAACCCCAAGATTTCCCAAGATTTCCCGAGTCTTGGTCGTGTCGAAGACAGTGGAAACGGAAGGGTCGATCATGTCAAAAAGCTCGGAAGGAAGTAACTTGTCGAAGAGCACCGAAGGGTAACCCCCGCCACGCCTGCCGTAGCGGGCGCTATGCCTTCCAAACCCTTGTGGCTGATCGATGCACTCCCAGGCGTAGCCGCGTAGCCCCCGCCACCATCTTCGTAACGGGCGCTACCCCCAGAAGGAATTATGTTGCCGAGATAGACCGTGGCCTCGGTCATGTTGACCGTAGTTACGGTGAGTTGAAGCCAAGCCTAAGGAAGGAAAGGAGTGGAAGCCGAAGTAGACCGTGGCCACGGTCAATCTGACCGTAGCCACGGTGGGTTCATGTCCTGCCCAAGGAAGATTTTGGCCGAGCAAGACCGTGGCTACGGTCTCCCATGATCGTAGCCACGATGGTGTGAAGGAGCGAAAAGTTATCTGCCCTAATCGCCTAGACTGTACCCACGGTCCATGTGCACCGTGTCCACGATGCTGCGAAGAGAAGAGAGAAATCGCCTGCATTACGCAGGACCGTAGCCACGGTCTCCTTGACCGTGCCCATGGTCCCCTGCAGATGCATTTTGTCTGTTTTGCAAAGTGACGAGTTTTGAGTAACAAACTTGGTTCATATTTTAATGTATTTAGGTCTTTTAGCTGATTATCTATCTTTAGCACCTATTATCCTACTTTAGCATATACTTTATCACATTTTAAGCTGGGGAATTAGAGTGATTAGAGAAGGTTTTTAGTTAGGTTATTGGTTCTTGTATTGGATTCTCTTGGGTTTTATTTGAAGTTTGAAGATTATTCTCATCTTTGGAGCATTGGAGCTTTATTATTTTGGAGTTTTCCTCTTTGTCATAAAAATCAATGAGCATTTTTTAACCTTTCTCTCTTTAATTCATTGTTTATTTATTAACTTCTGTTTTGTTATTATTGGTATTGTTGGTGCTTGAGTGTTTATTGTTATTGTTGTTTTGATTATCCTTTCAAGCATGACAGAAGTTGTTGATGTTATTATCATGATAGTTAGAATGTTTAGTGGCTAGAACCCTAATGGGTTAGGGAGATATTAAGGGTGTGAATGGGTGATTTGGTTTGGGTTAGCAATATTAGTGAGTAATAAGTTAGGAAATCAACTTCCCACTCCTATCCTTCCCTCAAGTGGGATGTATTTTGGTGCGAAAGCATCCCGAATACATCCAACACTTGTGTTGGAAGGTAGGAATTGGGATAGTTAGTATTCTACTTCGCGAAAGCGAATAGAAAATAACTAGAAAATTATGTTTCATTAACCCCCCGGGTCTGTCGATGGACTTTGGGGAAGTTAATTCGGACTATCCTTGAAAGAGGAAGCCCGGTGGGTATTTTCTAACGGAATTACCACTTGATTCTCCCTTCTTGTTACTCCCTTGTTGTAAAACCCATTCCCTCATCCCCGTTTGCATCCCGAAGTCTCCTGACACCCATTGTTTCTCCTTTTTGACCGAACCTTAGTGTGTTTGTGCTGTTTTTACCCTAAAACCTCTCACCATTTCATGATCATAAACCCTACCTAGAGTCAAGTAGTCATTGCTAAGGCCCCTCGCTCCCTGAGGAAGAATGATAAAAACCGAGGTCTTACAAACCACGTTACACAAAATGGCGTCGTTGCCGGGGAGCAAGCGCACCTAGCTTAGCTCTTTGTCTTTAGGTTGTTTAAGATCATTTCACTTGCTAGAGATTTTTGTTATCCTTGGTTATTGGAAATTTGATTTTTTTTCTGTTTGTTCCTTTTGAGCATGTGGACTCGATCTCGACGAGGCCAAACTCCGATAACTCCACCGAATCCAAACCCGGAGAGCATTATTCGCCAAGCAAACGCCGGCTCGAGACGAAGAAGTCAACAAAGGGAGCGAGAGACGATTGAAATTCCAATGGCTGACGGAGAGCAAGATCCACCCCGAACCTTAGCATCATATTCCTTACCATCGTCGGGTACGAGAGGCAATCTCATCATACTACCTGCATTACCACCGAACGCAACGTTCGAGTTCAAGCCATATTTGTTGGATATATTCGAGAACACTCCGTACCATGGAGGAGAGCATGAAAATCCTATCGACCACATCAACAAGTTCGAGCAATGCATCGGTTTCGTATAAATGAATGGAGTCTCCGCCGAATACATGAAGCTGAAATTTTTCCCTCTCACTTTGAAGGGGAAAGCACTATTACGGCTCAACAAGTGTGCGTCCGGAACCTATTCTACATGGGACGCCTTTATCCGCGACTTTCTTCAAACGTTTTTCTCCAATGATGAGACGTGTCGGTTGAGGCAAGCCATCATGAGCTTCAAGAAAGAGTCGGATGAATTCGAAGCATGGGGGAGATTCAAGGGTCTCCAACGGAGGTGTCCACACCACAATCTTGAGGATTGGCTATTATTGCATCATTTTTATTCCGGACTGAGTAGCTCTTTGCGAGAATCCATTGACCATGCCTCGGGAGGCATGTTCCTCAAGAAGACGGCGGAGGAAGCAAACGAATTTCTTCACGAGTTATCACAAAACTCTCCTCATTGGGAAGGCGCCCGTGGTCCAAGAGATGGTCCTTCTCTTGAAAGAAATCCTACTATTAAATTTCTCATCCATGCCGTTCTTGAGATGCAACAAAAGTAGGCTTTGGAAGACACCACGAGGCAAGTAAAGGCAGCTCAAGAAGTACCTATGCTTATTCCGAAAGCCCGAGTTCTTGTATGTGATTTTTGTGGAGGGGCGCGTTCTTTGAAGAGGAGTGAAGAGTATCAAGCCAACCAAGTCCAAGCTATCTATCCCAACAACAACCTCTCCTATGCCAACCAAAACCCCGTTCGACCTCGTGGGAATTATGCCAACCAAAACCAACAAGCTCCATTAAACTCAAAATCCACCCCCAGTTTCCCAAATCAAAATCGCCGCCAATACCACCAAAATCATCACCCAGGTCAACCTTCCCAAGCACCCAAACCACCACAACCAGAGCCAATTGAGCAAACCCTTCAAAAGATGGCCTTATCTCAAGAAAAGATAATCCTATCTCAAGAAAAGATGGCCTTAGAAAGAGAAAGAGATCAAGCACGCATCAAGAACCTTGAATTACTATTGGCTCAAATGGCACAACAATCTCAACCCATCCAATCTTTACCTAGCCAACCCCTACCAAATTTGAAAGGACAACTTAATGCTATTACATTGAGGAGTGGTAGAGAGATTGATGGCCCTAGGATGGTGGTAGAGGATGTTTTGGGTGACAAAGAGGGTGATGTGGTAGATGTCACGGAGGAGAAAGATTTAATAGAGGAGCGGGAGAGTGAGTTAGTCTTGGGTGAGGGAGTTGATGGAGTACATGAGGAGGAATTGGAAGAATCAAGTAAAGAAAGAGAGAAGATAAAGAAGGTAAGAAAAGGAAAAGGAAAGATGGTGGAAGAAGAGCCGATCCAAACCATTGAGAAACCAAAGCTACTGCCGGTCCCTTTTCCCGAGCGGTTAGCAAAGCCCAAGTCTGATGCGAAGTTTTCAAAGTTCATTGAGATGCTCAAAAAGCTTCAAGTGAACATTCCATTTCTTGATGCTATTTCTGAAGTCCCATCTTTCAAGAAGCATTTGAAGGAGCTTCTCACAAGCAAAAGGAGGATTCAAGAGAAATCTACAATTCATTTGACGGCGGATTGTAGTGCCATTATTGATAACAAATCACCGGAGAAGTTAGCCGACCGCGGAAGTTTTTCTATTCCATGCACCATTGGTGACATGCGGATTGGTCGTGCCTTATGTGATCTAGGAGCAAGTGTAAGTGTCATGCCTTACTCGATTTGCAAGAAGTTGAATCTCGATGATCTAGCTCCTACAACATATAACCTCCAATTGGTTTACCGTTCCGTGCGAAGACCTTTGGGAATATTGGAGGACATCCCGATCCAAGTGGGGCGATTTTTGATTCCTTGTGATTTTGTGATCTTAGAGATGGAGGAAGATAACAACATCCCTATTATTTTGGGAAAGTCGTTCCTTGCTTCGGCGGGAGCAATAATTGACGTGAAGAATGGAAGCATGTCGTTGAATGTCGGGAATGAAAGCATCATTTTTCAACTTGAGGGGTCATTGAAAGGTCCGTCGTATGGGGACTCATGCTATGCTATTGATATGATGGAGTTTCTCGTTGATGAGTATATTGAGGAGTCCCATCTACTTGAGTCTACTTGAGACGATCCCTTGGGAGCTTTCCTATTGGAGTCTTTCCAATTTGAGACCGACGGCACCGATATTACTTTCTTCACTAACCTTCTTGACTCATCACCCATGCACGAGGAGATTATTATTGATGAGCCTTATATGGAGTGCATGGAGATTCAAGATGCGATCTACAAAGGTATGTCTTCCTCTCAAATTCAATCTTCTACTCCTTTGGAGCATAAATCTTTGCCCCCTTCCCTCCAATATGCTTTCTTGGATGATGAGAAATCTTGTCCTGTCATTGTGAATATGAAATTGAATGATTCTGAATTGTCCAAGTTGCTTGATTTGCTTAGAAAACATAGAGGTGCATTAGGTTATAAGATAGAAGATTTGAAAGGTCTGTCCCCTTCCATATGCATGCATTCGATTGACTTGTTAGAAGATGCCAAGCCTACTAGGCAACCCCAACGTCGATTAAATCCCAATATGCAAGAGGTGGTTAAAAAGGAAGTAGTGAAGTTGCTAGCTACTAGGATCATCTTCCCCATCGCAAATAGTGAATGGGTAAGCCCGGTTCAGTGTGTACCAAAAAAAGGTAGAATGACCGTAATTGAAAATGACAAGAAAGAAATGGTTAGTACCCGGACTGTGACCGGTTGGCTAATGTGTATTGATTACCGCCAACTTAACAAAGTAACGAAGAAGGACCATTTCCCCCTTCCTTTTATTGACGGGTATTCGGGGTTCTTTCAAATTCCAATCCACCCCTCGCACCAAGAAAAAACCACCTTCACTTGTCCATACGGGACATTTACTTATCGTCGCATGCCCTTTGGTTTATGTAATGCGCATGGGACTTTTCAACGTTGTATGATGGCTATTTTTAGCGATTTCATTGAAAAATGCATGGAAGTTTTTATGGATGATTTTTCTGTGTACGGTAATTCTTTTGATGACTGTTTGCTAAATTTGGAGAAAGTGTTAACCCATTGTGAGGAAGTGGATCTAGTATTGAATTGGGAGAAATGCCACTTCATGGTGGAACAAGGTATTGTTTTGGGTCACTTAATCTCTTCTAGGGGCATCGAAGTGGACAAGGATAAGGTTGAGGTCATAGAGCGCCTACCACCCCCAGTTTCTGTTAAGGGGGTGCGTAGCTTCCTTGGCCATGCCAACTTCTATCGCCGGTTCGTCAAGGATTTCTCTAAAATCGCTCGACCTCTAACCGACCTCTTGTGCAAGGATGCTCCTTTCTCTTTCATTGATGAGTGCCTTGAGTCGTTCTACAGATTAAAGCATGCTTTAATTTCCGCTCTGGTAGTTCAACCTCCGGATTGGACACTACCCTTTGAGATCATAGCTGACGCAAGTGACTTTGCCGTGGGGGCGTGTTTGGCCCAAACAGTAGACAAGAAACCAAGGGTTATCTACTATGCAAGCCATACGCTTGATAGTGCCCAAAGGAACTACACGACCACGGAAAAGGAACTTTTGGCGATCATTTTTGCGCTCAACAAGTTCCGGCAGTACCTTATGTTCTCTAAGGTGGTAGTCTACAGGTATCATGCCACTAATTAATATTTGATGGGAAAGAAGGAGACAAAGCCGAGGCTTATGCGGTGGGGCTTGCTTATGCAAGAATTTGATTTTGAAATCCGCGACAAGGCCGACATGAAGAATGTCGTAGCCGATCACCTCTCAAGGATTCTTGTCGACTTGGAAGATACCCAACCAACTGTAGATGCTTTCCCGGATGAGCGACTCTTGGCTATCAATTCTCATCCACGGTATGCGGATATTGTGAACTATTTGGCCAGTGAAGTGACTCCTAAACATTTGAACCATCATCAAAAGAAGAAGTTTTTCCACGACATGAAACATTACTTTTGGGATGACCCCTTCCTTTTCCGGTTGTGCAACGACAGGATGTATCGGCGATGTATCCCCAAGAGTGAGGTGCAATCCGTTTTGACTCATTATCACGAATTTCCGGTGGGAGGTCACGGTGGCTCCCAAAAGACGGCGGCGAGGGTTTTGCAAGCCGACTATTGGTGGCCGACTCTTTTTCGTGACGCCCATTTGCATGTCAAGAAATGTGATATATGTCAAAGGTCCAGAAATATTTCCTGGAAGAATGAAGCATCGTTGAACTTCATCCTTGAGGTAGAGGTCTTCGATGTGTGGGGGTTAGACTTCATGGGTCACTTTCCGTCATCTTGGGGTTTCCAATACATCCTAATGGCGGTGGATTATGTCTCAAAATGGGTCGAAGCCATCCCATGTGTGAGGTGCGATGGGAAGTCCGTATCGAGATTCTTAAAAAAGATTCTATTCCCAAGATTTGGCATTCCACGGGTTATCATCAGTGACAACGGATCCCACTTCATTGAGAAGAAGTTCGAGTCCCTTTTGGCAAAGTATGGCATCAATCATAAGAAGGGACTCCTTTATCATCCACAAACACAAGGTCAAGTGGAAATCTCAAACTGAGTCATCAAGGAGATTTTAGAGAAGACGATCAGCTCTTCAAGGAAGGAATGGGCGGAAAAATTGGATGAAGTTTTGTGGGCATACCGCACCGCCTTCAAGACACCAATCGGTACAACTCCTTATCGTCTTGTCTACGAGAAGGCATGTCACTTTCCCGTAGAGATTGAGCATAAAACCATGTGGGCAATCAAGAAGTTGAATTTCGATCTCAAGGCGGCCGGAGCTAGTCGGTTATTTCAATTAGAAGAACTTGAGGAGTTGAGGCGTCATGCTTATGAAAATAACAAGATCTACAAAGAAAGAACGAAATCATGGCATGACAAGAGGTTGAACCGTCGTGAGTTTGTGGTAGGCAATAGGGTTCTCATCTTCAACTTAAGGCTGAAGTTATTCTCCAGGAAATTGAGATCAAGATGGTCCGGGCCATTTGAAATTGTGAGAATTCTTCCCGCCGAGGTGGTTGAATTGAAGGATGTATAGGGAAACTGTTTCAAAGCAAACTCATCAAAGCTTAAACCATACTTCATGGGCGAGGACTACACGGGGACAGTTGTGGTGTATCTCGCAGACTTTGAAGATTGAAAGCATCGGGATAGGTCAAACTAGGACCTAAAACAAGCACCCGGGAGAGGTATGAACTACTTCCCCTTCTTTTAGTGTTTTCTTTCATTTTGTTCCATTTTATTTGTCTTGTTTTAGCATTTTCATTTTCATTTTCCTTTGTTTTTATTAAAAATTTTGAGAAAAAAAAGAAAGAAAAGAGAAAAAATAGAAAAGGTTAAAAGAGTTGAAGAAAAAATTGAGAGTGAAAAACAAAGAGAGGTTCTATGGGGGACGGGCTTGAAAGTGGTTTTGAGTGATGGGAAAGTGTCTTTGAATGTTAATTGAGCGAGAAAGAAAAGAGAGTTGATGATAAGAGGGTAGACTTTAGGACTTAACATTTTTTCCAAGTTTTGAGCCTTGTAGGTGCTGTGGAGTTGCCAAGAGGGCCCGTGCCGCAGTCGCTGCCAGGCCAAGTTGTGTAAATGATGGCCATTTTTCAAGCCGAGGTCCACCGTGCCCACGGTGGGTTTCACCGCACCCACGGTCTCAGCGCAACCAATTGTCCTGGAAAATTCTACCCGAGGTTTACCGTAGCCACGGTAGGAGTCACCGTAGCCACGATCTCCACCCAGCATCTTTCCCAATTTTTTTTCCCTTCCCGAGTTATACCGTGCCCACGGTTCCATTGACCGTGGCCACGGACAATCGGCATTCTGCGATATTGTCGGGACTTCATACTCTTTCTCCATCATTTCTCTTTCAATTTCTTCCCTTCCCTCTCACTCGAAAACCTCCTCCCAAACCTAAAACCCTAAATCCCTTGCCAAATTTTACAAATCCATCACAAAATCCTCCCTTTCTCTCCAAATTCTCCTTCGATTTTTGCCCTAGCTGCGCGCTCTACTGTTCGTTGACATTGTTGGGGTTCCTCAAGCAAGCTTTCTGGGCTTCTTTGTTCTTTGTGGGGCTCGAATCTGTCAAGAAAAGTCTTCAAAGTCTTCAACCCAGGTATTCCTTGTTTGTTGGTGCATCAAATCTTGTTTTCCTTGCACATTTGGGTCGATTATTGTGCGTTTCTTGTGGGTTTTGGTTGGACGAGTTTGGATGAGTTTGGGGATGCCATTTTCATAGCTAGTTTGGAGATTGGAGTGTCCTTGGTGAATTTCTTGGTTGAGACTTAGTTATTGGTCGGGATTTCGTGGTTACTCGAGATTTTGGCTTGTGTTGTTGTTGTGCTTCGTTGTTGTGGTTGTTTTGCTTTCAGTTGCCTTCAATGGGACGAGCTAAATGTGCCCGGTCTGAGCCGGAATCGACCCCTGCCCCATCTACTTCTGCTGAACCCGACAAGACCCAGTACAAGGGTCAACCTGCCTCGGTTATTCAATGTAACCTGAAAGTGAAGGTCAACTTCCGGGACGATATGCACAAGGCGAGGTTTGGGAGGCTAAAAAGGCGAAAAATCTGTGCTCCGGACTTGTATCATTAAGAGACAGCTCGAGATGTCTACTGTAAACCGAGCATGGACTTTTTCATCAAAGTCATGGGCTGGGAAGTCTTCACCACAATCAACGACCCCATCATCGAGCAACCGGTGCTTGAGTTCCTGAGTTCTTTAGTGGTAAAGGAAGATGGCACATCCAACGCCTCTTTCTCTTACATTGTGGCCAAGAAGGAGGTCGAATGTAAGGTCCAAGATCTTTGCAACGCTCTAGACCTTCCTGAGGATGGTATCTTCTACGGGGAGTATGTCGAGTTTGATGAGCAAGAAGCTATGCGATCCTTCACTTGCTGGAGGAGACGTTATCCAAAGGTTCGATCCCAAAGATCGCAATACCATTGCCCAAGCAATTCTAAGGCCAGAGATTTTTGTAATCTAAGCGTCCGCATCTTCCACCGCATCATCTCGAACTCCGTTTGTGGCTGTGACACCGGACGTTCAAGCATCCGAAAAGACGACCTCTTCGTCCTCTACAACGCAATTAATGGTCGCCGGGTCAACACCGGCTCATGCATCCTCCACTATCTTCGGGAAAAAAGCCTCGAAACCGAGAACATGACCATTGGTATGGGTCACATCATCTGCCATCTTCTAAGGAAACAAGGGTTCGAGTCTTATCTAGACAAGTGGACTCCACGGTATTTCCCCGATCCTATCGACGGTGTTCGCCTACGAAAGATGGAATTCTTGGAGAAAAACAAAACGCGAACATTTTACCGCCACGGAAACGACCCCCATAGCGTCGCGGTTCATTTGGGCGATGACAACGCCGAGAAATGACTAGATGTCACCGACCAACGCAATTGGTCGTGTGGCCAAACTTTAGGGGACCGTTTTGTGGTGGGTTGTCCCGAGGAACCCGAGGAGGAGGGTGAAGAAGAAGACGAGGAAGAAGAAGTAGAGGGTGAACAAGGACAAGGGGAAGAAGCTAGCGGACCCAAGCGCCTAGAGCGTATCAGCGAGCAACTCCAGGAGCTTCATGACGAGTTTCAAGAACAACGAGAGCTCATCCAAAACCAGCAGACCTTGATCGAGAACTTGCAAGGGTTGATTGAGACCCAACAAGAGATGCTAGCTAGCATTCAATCGCAACTCCAACCCCGTCCTCCTCCGGGAGGGTCCACTTGAGGACCGTTTGTAAGCATTCTCCCCCCCCCCCCCCCGACTTTTATCACTGTGTTCTATTTACTTTGTTTTGTGAAGTATAAGTGTGGGGGGATGCTTGTTCGGGGTTTTGGATGCAATGTCTAGTGGTTTTGGTTTGTTAGTCTCTCGGTTTCTTTTGGCATGATTGGGGTTGCTGTTTTTAGGATGCTCGGGATTTGGCTAGTATTCTTTGTCATTTGACTCTATCGGGGTTGTCTTTTGGTTGTTTGATGTTTGTTTTTTGTTGGCTGGGGCAGTTTGTTTCATCATGTTTTGATTGTATTTTGATTATGGCTGGGTTTGTAAGCATGTCATTAGAAACTAATCCAATGAATCATTTGTTCTGGTGAGTGTGTAATGCGTTTCACCCTTATTTCCCGCCTTAATGAGTGAGATTCGGAGATAAGGTGAGTCATTGGCAATGTATATATTGTTAATAGTTTTATTTTTTCCTCTTTGTAGTTTCTTTTCAAAGTCTTTTAAGTTAGTTTTTCTTACTTTTGCTTTTGATCTCGCATGTGAATTTTGTCGTTTGTAAAGTCGTCTTTTACTCTAACATCGTTTTGATTCACTTGAACGACGACTCCGGATCGCTGTATTAACGCTTATGAAGAGCTTGAGGTAATATCTTTCCACCTTACTCTTTCTCGTGTGAATTCTCATCATGATCCGTCGCATGCTTGATTTTCTTTTGGGTGGCGAACACCTTTCAGTGTTTGTGTTGGGATATATTGTTGTAGGAGCCGTGTGGGCTCGGGTCGCCACCATTTCTACTTGCTAGATGTTTGTGTTTTGTAGGTTCTTTTCCCTTTTTCATGTGACACCTTCCCACAATGAGGACATTGTGGCGTTTTAAGTGTGTGGGGGGGGGGGGAGATATTCTGTTTCAAGGGTAGATCACCTAGTTGTTTTGTTCTTTATTTTCTTAGTTTTTGCATAAAATTTGAAAACTTTCGTGTGAAAAAGGAGAAAAAAGGGAGTGAAAACCTTCAAAGTTTTTCTTTTAAGTTTTTTTTTTGTTTTGCTTTGTTTCCTGGATCTCGTTATCGAAGTTGAGAAGCCGTTCTTAAGCTTCTTTAAAAGTAACCGGTTGGAGCATTTTTGACCCTATCTCGGGTTCTAGTCAAGACTTACCTTTAATAGACTCCCTTCATTAAGTGTCTAGTGAGATCCCCGTTCCTTTCATGTTCCTATTGGAACCGGGAGATTCTAGGGGCTTGTGTCCGAATTTGTTTTGTTCTCGTTTAGCAAAAGCAAAAAGTGCAAAAAGAAAAGAAAGAAAAGAATTCATAAGATATAATAACCTGATTAAGTGAAGTGTGTTGCTGAATGACACTAACCACCTACACTTAGCCAACCTACACGGGTCCGATATCAGTGGTACGGCACGGATACCCCTTAACCCTCCTCCTATATCGCTTTGCGACGGAGAGGCGAATGGAAAAGACCGTGTTGGGAGGGTATCCCCTTATATGGGTCGTCCAATTCTCGAAAGCAAGGCTAATACCGACTCTTAAAAAGAAAAAAAAAAGAAAAAGAAAAGCAAATTTCGTTGGTAAATCCAACCCAAAACGAAAAGAGAAAGTTTTTGCTTTTAAAAAGAGTGGGGCCTCTCCTTGCATCACTTACGACCCTCACCAAGCCAAGGGCAACCAAATGCGAGGGAGCGCAACGCTCCTCTTGGTTGTTTCATTGTTTTCAAGTTCGGACACGAGTCTTTAGAGTCTTTCGGTTTCCGTTAGAACCCATTTGTGCTTTTGCATGTGGGGTTTTGCTAGGTACAAGGTGTAGGGAGTTGAAAATCTTCAAGATTGACCTTTATCTGCGTTTGGTGTTTGTGAGATGCTCCTAACGGTTACTTTTGGAGACTTAATAACGTTTTCTTAGTTTGGATTGCGAGATCTTTTGAATCAAAGCCTTTGTTTTTCTTTCTTTTTGATTTCTTCGGTTTTCTTTTCACTTTCCATCTCTCCTTTTTCTTTGACTTTTGTGGGTACAGCCACTACAAACCCTCACGAGTCCATCTCGTCCACCTGGGCTGTCAGGGGGTTCAGAGGGCTTGGTGCATACGCTAAATGCACCCGTTTCTCTCCCACGACAGAGGAGTTAGTGTTAGTTTAGTTAGTTTTTGTTTTGTTTTGCTCGGGACGAGCAAAAGTTTAAGTGTGGGGGGTGTTTAGACCCAATTTTGTGTCTATATACCGCCTAAATCCTTAGGCTTTTGACTTGTTTTGTAGCTTGTTTTAATAACTTTTAATGCGTTTTTGGTATTTTTTGTAGATTTCTAAGTTTTTACTCAAAACGAGTTTTTACTCAAAAGGGCCAATTTTGCACCTATCTTGGGAATCCCGATATTTCCAAAGATTTCCCGAGTCTTGGTCGTGTCGAAGACAGTGGAAACGCAAGGGCCGATCATATCAAAAAGCTCGGAAGGAAGTAACTTGTCGAAGAGCACCGAAGGGTAGCTGTAACACCCCGGGTATGTGTTTAAAGTGTGGCTTAAAAGGATTGAAATGACTACTTATATCACCAAGGTGCACCTTCTTTTATGGTAGCTCATCCGTTGGGAACTCCTCAGTTAAGCGTGCTTGGCTGGGAGTAGTCAAAGGATGGGTGACCTCCTGGGAAGTTTTCTTAGGCAGCGTGTGAGCGAGGACGCAGTACGCTGGAAAGACTCGTGGTGATTTGTGGGGCCAGTCAGCGATCCTTAAAGTAGTTATCGGTAATGTCCGCGGCCCGGGAGGGGCTGGGGTGTTATAGTAGCCCCCGCCACGCCTGCCGTAGCGGGCGCTATGCCTTCCAAACCCGCGACCGTAACCTGTGCCAGTGGACGGGAGATCCATGGGCAGCCACCTAGCGGGGCAAAGATTCTGGAATGGATTGTGGCACAACGAGGACGTTCTGCGCTTAAGTGGGGGTGATTGTAACACCCCGGGTATGTGGTTAAAGTGTTGCTTAAAAGGATTGAAATGACTACTTATATCACCAAGGTGCACCTTCTTTTATGGTAGCTCATCCGTTGGGAACTCCTCAGTTAAGCGTGCTTGGCTGAGAGTAGTCAAAGGATGGGTGACCTCCTGGGAAGTTTTCTCAGGCAGCGTGTGAGCGAGGACGAAGCACGCTGGAAAGACTCGTGGTGATTTGTGGGGCCAGACAACGATCCTTAAAGCAGTTGTTGGTAATGTCCGCGGCCCGGGAGGGGCTGGGGTGTTATAGTAGCCCCCGCCACGCCTGCCGTAGCGGGCGCTATGCCTTCCAAACCCTTGTGGCTGATCGATGCACTCCCAAGCGTAGCCGCGTAGCCCCCGCCGCCATCTTCGTAGCGGGCGCTACGCCCAGAAGGAACTATGTTGCCGAGATAGACTGTGGCCACGGTCATGTTTACCGTAGCCAATGTGAGTTGAAGCCAAGCCTAAGGAAAGAAAGGAGTGGAAGCCGAAGTAGACCGTGGCCACGGTCAATCTGACCGTAGCCACGGTGGGTTCATGTCCTACCCAAGGAGGATTTTGGCGAAAGCGAGCGTGGCGCCACGGTCTCTCCATGGCCCGTAGTACCCACGGTCCATGGGCACCGTGCCCACGATGCTGCGAAGAGAAGAGCGAAATCACCTGCATTACGCAGGACTGTAGCAACGGTCTCCTTGACCTTGGCCACGGTCCCCTGCAGATGCGCTTTGTCTGTTTTGCAAAGTGACGAGTTTTGAGTAACAAACTTGGTTCATATTTTAATGTATTTAAGTCTTTTAGCTGATTATATATCTTTAGCACCTATTATCCTACTTTAGTACATACTTTATCACATTTTAAGCTGGGGAATTAGAGTGATTAACGAAGGTTTTTACTTAGGTTATTGGTTCTTGTATTGGATTCTCTTGAGTTTTATTTGAAGTTTGAAGATTATTCTCATCTTTGGAGCATTGGAGCTTTATTATTTTGGAGTTTTCCTCTTTGTCATAAAAATCATTGAGCATTTCTAAACCTTTCTCTCTTTAATTCATTGTTTATTTATTAATCTCTGTTTTGTTATTATTGGTATTGTTGGTGCTTGAGTGTTTATTGTTTATTGTTGTTTTGATTATCCTTTCAAGCATGACTGAAGTTGTTGATGTTATTATCATGATAGTTAGGATGTTTAGTGGCTAGAACCCTAATGGGTTAGGGAGATATTAAGGGTGTGAATAGGAGATTAGGTTTGGGTTAGCAATATTAGTGAGTAATTAGTTGGGAAATCAACTTCCCACTCCTATCCTTCCCTCAAGTGGGATGTATTTGGGTGCAAAAGCATCCCGAATACATCCAACACTTGTGTTGGAAGATAGGAATTGGGATAGTTAGTATTCTGGTTCGCGAAAGCGAATAGAAACTAACTAGGAAATTTCGTTTCATTAACCCCCCCGGGTCTGTCGATGGACTTTCGGGAAGTTAATCCGGACTATCCTTGAAAGAGGAAGCTCGATGGGTATTTTCTAACAGAATTACCACTTGATTCTCCCTTCTTGTTACTCTCTTGTTGCAAAACCCATTCCCTCATCCCCGTTTGCATCCCAAAGTCTCCCGACACCCATTGTTTCTCCTTTTTGACCGAACCTTAGTGTGTTTGTGCTGGTTTTACCCTAAAACCTCTCACCATTTCATGATCATAAACCCTACGTAGAGTCAAGTAGTCATAGCTAAGGCCCCTCGCTCCCTGAGGAAGAATGATAAAAACCAAGGTCTTACAAACCATGTTACACAAAAACCGAGGACCTCCGACGACATCACCGACATCTTTAGTCGTCCAATAGTTGCCACCTAAAGGTTTCTGACGACATCATCAACATCTTCAGTCGTCCATTGGTTGCCACCTAAAGGCCTCCGACGACATCACCGACATCTTCAGTCGTCCAACGGTTGCCACCTAAAGGCCTCCGACGACAGCGCCGACATCATTCGTCATACGGTCGCCACATAAAAGAGCATCTACAGTACCACCACCAAATCAGGCGTCAAGCAGTCAGCATCTCTCAGGCTACTTTGACCTTCTTCCTATTCAGACTCGATCAAAGTGGGAGCTCTCTGTAGACACCGGATTTTTTACCGAAAATTTTAGATAAATTCTACAGATGTAATAAATTAGCATGCAAAAGTCAAAGCCAAAAATACAACCATACCATGTCATCAATCCGTGTGAGATAACATTCAATCCATGCATCCATGCAATCCCAACAATCAAGCACTCCCCTAATCTCCTCTTATCCCATAATCAAATAGCTTTAATGGGGGAATTATGATATTAAAGGAGCATGGTTGGTGGATCATGTTTATTCCTTCCATTCCATCACCTCCCTTCCTCACCTATAAATACCACACATTTCACCACCAAAATCATCAATTCTTCCTATCAAAAACTCTAACAAAAATACTCTCCATCACTCTCTACTCTCTCCATAATCAGCATCCTACACCCTTACTCGCTCCATTTCTCTACTCTCATTATCATCATACTCTCAAAATCCCCTTCCATCATCTATAATTATCATCCATATCATCATTACACCAACCATATAACTATATCTCCAACCATTTAATCCTCCATTCCGTCATTCATATAATATCGAGTCCAAGCCTCCACTACGAAGAAAGGATCATTTTGAAAGCTTTAGGTAAGAGTCATGTATATCTTCATTATTGTATTTTCAACCATGTAATTTCTTCTTAGCATTCTACTTGTACACTATTTTGTAAAAGAAAACTCGTTTTATTCTTGCATGATGGGAATATAATGTCGTGAAATTTATTTAACTTCTCCTCGCTCTTTTTCTTTTCAAGTTCGATTTTAGTAGAGTCTATTTTGGTAAACAGGCGAATTCGAGAATTATTTTATTTCTCGAATTCGTAACCTTGCCCCCGGACTTAGAATTTGGGTTCGTAGACCGGAGTCACTTTTTATTATTTTTCGGTTTGTCCCTTTCCTTAAATCGCCTAGCGACTCTTTCTTTTTTTATATAATCTCTTTTTATTATTTAACGTGAACGTTTATTATGTCGAACGAATTTATAAAATAATTTACATAATTCCATATTCCGGTCCGGATTTTGCTAAAGAGAAAATACCATCGGAATTATTAAAGGTCATATGGCCTTTGAATTTTCTAAGTATTCTCTATTCAGCTTTGGCCCGGATTTGAATTGGATTTTATGTAAAATTATTTGTAAATTAATTTGATGTAATTTCAAACATGTGAATAATATAAATTGATTATTGAATAAATAAAAAATTACCCTCCGAAAATAAATTTCATAAAATAAAAATATCCTTATTTAAGGATTAAACAACCTTAGTCGGCTCCCGATCATTAAGTAGCGCATCCGAAAACGATTCCCCGAACGGGAATTTTCCGGGTACCGACAACACTCCCCTTCAATCACATGCAACTCGTGGTCAAATTGCACAAAACAATAGGCAGCAAAGGGGGGAGGGGTGTTGGAGTGGACGGTGGAGCTGGGAGGCTGAATCTGGGTGTGGACGGAGCTAAAGGTCGACCGGCCATGGGAAAGGGGAGGATGTATCAAGCTCTCGTTCATGTATTCTTGGACGGTGAGGGCTTGAATGGGATGTACTCGAAGTCATCTGTTCACACCATGGACGGTGGGGGTTTCTTTGTAAGCTTTCCACATGTTTTTGTGGGGTTTTGAAATTGCTACCTCTTGGAGGCGTTTTGAATGTTATCTTTACATAGTTTTGTAGACATCGTATTTTGGCACATAAATATATAGCATATCTATATAAACGAAGCAGAAATAAAGAAGAAAAAGTCGGCCGACAAGCTAGTTCAGACATCGGATTTTAACATAGATTTTATACACTTTTAATGTAATTTTTATTATTTCTTCTTTATGTATTTTTAGCAAGTAAATTAGGAAATTAGGAAATAATGGAAACCCAGCCATGCAAGGCATAAGATCAACTACAGGAGGTAGCGAGATCGAATCCTCACAAAAACTCTCAAAAACCATCTCACAAAAGATAATAACATCTGCTTTCTCCGTTCAGTGTGAATCACATATTCCACCATCCATGCATGCATGGACGAGGTGGGATCCATCCCCCCTACGTGAAGGTCGATCGGCCTTGGTGGCTCCGCCCACACGTGGTCAATTGACCACGTGCTTCCATCCATCCCCATACACTCCCCCTACTGCCTAGTGACTTGCATTGTTGACTGCCACAGCCGAGGTGAATGCATATGCATGTATTCTCCACCCTCTACTCCTCTCCAAGCCATTTCACTCACCAATTCACTCATCCATTCTTCCTCCTACTAATTCTCTCATCTCTCATCGCTCAAATCTCATAAACTCTCTCTACTTCTTATACTCTAAAATCATCTCTCTTATCATTCTACTACCATCCTTATTAGCCTCCATCATCTTTCTCACCACCATTTTTCCATCACAAAAAGCCTAAACACATATCCTATCTCATTCATCCTAAACTCCACAAGAAACCCTAGTCTAAACACATTCATAATCAAAAAAGAAGCCTTCTTATTACCCTCTTTCCACCCTCTTTTCTTATCATCTTTCACCACCTTCTCTATCATTATTTTGGCACTTGGAGAGGAAAGTTTATAAGGCGTCAAAGAGGATTCAACAAGCATCTAAAGGCTACGCAAGGCTTTTCCCCGACAAAGTAGCAATGTAAGCTTTAAGTGTTCTTCTTTTTGTACATAATTGTGTATTTTGTATCTTTCTTTTATCTTGTATATTTCATTCTTATTGCATGATTCATCAAAGTAATTCTATAAAGTATTCATTCATTTCCCTTCCAAACTTTATCAAAAGCACATTCTTAAATTTTTAGTAGAGTCTTTCCTTTTGTGAGAGGCGAACTCTTAAAGTTTACTTTTCGAGTTCGTAGCCTAACCCTCGAATCCATTCTTCGATTTTGCAGGCGGAGTCTTTCTTTCTTTTCTTTTGGTTTTCTCTTGGCTTTTCCCTTAAAAAGTCGGGTGGCGACTCCCATTTCGAACCAAAACACATCGAAGATTGCATAAACTATGGTTAACATGGTTTTACAATGTATCGATGCAACTTTAGGGTATTCTTTCTTATATTTCTAAATAATATTAGCATAAATCACTCTCTTCCGAGCCTAACCTTTAAATGAGCAAATTGGGTTAAATTTAGAAGAGTTTGGAACAAGTGGATGTTCACTCTTATAGGTTTAATTCAATGACTCATAAAATGCATAAGTAAAGGGAAAGTGATTTTACAAAATATTATTCATGAAATGTAAGGTTGGCTTCCTTAAAGAGTTTTCAAATGTTAAACCCCAGCACAAATCACCGAATCACACCCCAATCCAACCTGGACGTTCGGAAGCCCGAACGGCGAGGAAAAATGTCCACAGGATTTTTGTGACTCCACTGGGGAGTTTTCTAAAGTGGGTAAAACTTGAAAAAATTTTAGTGTGCTTTTAAATTCTTGGAAGGAAAATGAATTTTTACTTTATATTATTAAGTCATTCTTTTTAGGCATAATGCATTCCATATACCGGGGTACTCCCTTGACATCTAATATTTCGTAGGAGCACGTAAATCGGCGGTACGTATTAGGTTTTTTCTCTTTAAACAACAAAAATAACCCATGGGATGTCGGACCGACTATACTCAATTGTTGCATTTACACAGAGAGAGCATTAGTCACAATATCCACTCTTGCGTCAGTCTACGAGTTCTCCACTCGAGCCTCCAAGAGCAACACCCCATACATTCAAGTTGCCTTTATAACAAGAATGCACCGAGGCGAGTACATGAGCCGCTAAGCCTTATCCAGCCAACAAACCCTTTTGTACATAGAGGCTTGGTTTAAGATACCCCTTGTTCATATGTATGATATGTGCTATGTGTTTAAATTCTTTGTAAAGAGTCGACCTAAGTTTAGGAGTGTTGTTCTAGTCCACATAGTAGTCATTGGGCTGAGAAGAGTCGTATTTACCAACTAAGTTAATTAACCTCAAAAGTTATGGTTGACCCAGTGGTTGGGCCCATTTATCTATAAAAGGTTAATTATCTTGGTCCATAAAGTAAACTCAAGCCCTTTACGAAATTTTCTTAACGAAGGTCCAATAAACCTGATTAAAGTCAAAACAAAGTTAGTGGATAAAAGTTTAGATTGCATAACAATCACCGACCTCGAGTAAATTAATTTATCGAATTAATTATTGAATCCGTTACACTTATGGCCGGCCCGTGGTTAGGCCCAACCATATCGGATTTGGCAATTAAGTCCATAAACTAATTACAACTCGCCTGTTGTTGGTTTTATCCAGTCCTTTACAATATCCACTTTCGTAAACAAATAGAGTAAAAAATATATAGAAAAGTGTCGGATCGTAAGTACTGTCGATCATTATTCGAGTCCGTATAATAGTCAGCATGGCTCGAGTGGGTCTGTGTAGGTAGTCCAAGTAACGGATTCTCCTTAAAACGGTCGGTCTGTGGATGGGGCCCATCCGAATTGAGAAACATTGACTTGTACTCCCATACTCGGTTCTCATCCGCCGTGTTTGGCTTTATTCGGCCCTTTATAATGATCAGTTGTCCTTAGGGTCCATATAGAGTTAGGTCCGTAAAGTAGATAAAGTGTGTTGTAGACTAAGTGTAAATATGTGTTTATGTATGTGTATCTGTTTGTGTAACCACGTGTTTGAGTTTGTTGAGTCTTTGCCACGTGTTTAAGTCTTTGTTAGTGTTTTGTTAACACGTGTTTTGAGTCTTTGTTAATTGTAAATATGTGTTTGTGTTTGTGTGTTGTGTCTTTGTTAGAGTCGGACCTAATTTTGAGATGTTGTTTTAGTCTGCATAATAATCATTGAGATTGAGAAGAAATGAGTTTATGAACTCAATTAATTAACCGTAAATTTTATAGGCGACCTGGTTGTAAGGCCAATCCGTTTTAAAGTGTAATTGGCCTTGTTTATCGATTCATTTTAACTCACCTTTTGATGGTTTTATTTGGCCCTTCTCAGTATTCTCTTATTTTGGGTCCAAAGAAATTATTAATATTACAACAAAGTCAGTGTGTGTTGTTCTAGCCCGCGTAATAGTCTCAAGGTTAGAGAAAATAAATTTATAGATTCGATTATTAAGTTTAAAACAAAATCCATGGTCGGCCCGTTGGTAAGCCCATCCATGTTGGATTTAATAATTGAGTTTATGAGTCTGTTTTAACTCACCTTTTGATGGCTTTATTCGATCCTTTAAAACATCCACTTTCCTTGAGTTAAATAAAAAAATAAATAAATATGTTGGGTCATAAATAAAAGAAAAAAGTGTGTAAATAGAAATTAGGCTGTCAATGTGTCGAGCATTATTCTAGTCCGTATAATAACCAACGCAGCTTGAGTTAACACAAGTTTGTTAGTTCAAGTGACGGATCCTCCTTAAAACGGTCAGCTTGTGGTTCAAGCCCATCGAATTGAGAAACACTCACTTGCGCTTTCCAACTTATGTCAACTTGCTATGTTTGACTTATCCAGCCCTTTATAATGCTCTTGTTGTAAAAAGTGTTGTTGTTTAGAGTGATATAGAAGTTAGAACACGTAAACCTGTATCATAGTTGAGTTGTTTCCTGAGTCAGTATATAGGTGTCTTCCACGCTAGGAGAAATCATGTATGGTCTAGTAAACCCAGGTTATGGGTGAGTCTTTAATTCAGAGTCTGCATGTAAGTGTCTTGCATTTCAATGTCAGTAAATAAGTGTCTTTATTGTAGAGTCTTTGTTTTAGAGTCACTATGTTGGTGTTTTTCATTCTTTAGGAAGTCGCAAATAAGGTTAGGGACCTAAGTGGGTCTTTTCCTAAGTCGATCTGTGTTTTTCATCCCTGGGTAGTCCAATGCAAGGTCGTGTCATGTGTGAGTCTTTCTTGAGTCAACATGTGTGTTCCATTTGTAGGAAGTTCAATGTAAACCTAGGTCTAGGATGAATTTTTGTGTTGGCGTCTGCATGAAAGTGTCTTGCATTCTTTAGAAAGTTTCATATGAGGTCTAGCATGAGTCTTTGTGTTAGCGTCTGCGTGTAAATACCTTTCAGTCTTTAAGAAGTTTTCATACGAGGTCTAGGTCATAGGTGAATCATTTCTTAAGTCAATGTGAGTCTGTCTTTTTTAGAAAGTCCAAAGTAAAATCCATGTCATGGGTAAGTCGTTAGGTCGTTCCTTGAGTCAGCCTGTAAGTGTCTTCATTCCTTAAGAAAGTCTCAATAGGGTCTAAGTCATGGGTCGGTTCTTTCCTAAGTCAGCACGTGTCTTCCACTTTAAGGTCGTCAATTGCAAACCCATGTCGTGGGTGCGTGTGTGTCTAGAGTCATCATGTAAATATCTGTCTTTTTTTAAGAAGTTTAGTGTAAACCCATGTCATAGGTTAGTCTTTAAGGGGCAACATATAGGCATTTGCATTTTAGGAAGTCTTATATAGATTTTAGGACATATAGACCCATGTCGTGGGTAAGTCTTTTCCTTAAGTCAGCATAAGGAAGTCTTGCATCCTAGGAAGTCCCATGTAGGTCAATTAGCATATTCAAATCCATGTCCTAGGTGAGTCTCTCTTGAGTCAGCATATAAGCATTTTTCTTCTTTTTTTTACGAAGTCCATATAGGTCATACATGCATTGAGATGGGTTTTTCTTCATTTGTCTAGTGTCAAGGTTAAAGCCCGAGTCAACAATAAAGGGAATTTTGGGATGACGTGAAATTCTGCAACTACAATAGATCCGGGGACATAACACAGAGAATTGTTGGGATGTGAAGAACACGATTGAGGACATGATCCAGTTAGAGAACTGGCTACCGAAAGCAGCACAAAGGACCAATTTGAGCATGGATTCCCCACACGAAGACAGGGAGGGCACCACATCAAAGGAGCTTTAGAGTTAGCTACATTCCTGGTTGTCAAGCATTTCGTTTCCGGAGTCTATTAGAGTTAAGAGTCAGTTCTTAATTCGTTTCTTCGATCCAATTACTCTTGTTGCTATTTGTTCAAATAGAATTTCGTGCTTGTATTTCTGATTTGAGTTGAAAAGTTCTATCGTCCATTCACAATCCTTATAAACTAAATCTGACAAATTCCTCTTCTCTAATCCTTCCATCTTTGTCATATACCTCATTCCCATCCCTTCATTTCTTGAATCCAGGGTTAGAGAGATAGAGAAAAGAATTCAAAAAGACAAAAAAGGATTAAAAAAAAGAGTGAAAAACTATAGAATGGCCGGTTTGAAAACCTCATTGAGGTAAATTGGGCAAAAGGAGAGAATAAGATCGATGAGAGAGTTCAACTTGTACCTTCATCCAGCAGGCAAAGTAGAAGGAGAGAGTGTTGTCAGGAAAGACCAAGCCCAATAATCTCTCTGAAGTGAGCGCTCCTCATTACAAATCTTACAGCTTAACCTTATATGCCAAGGACATGGGGCTTCTGCCCAGCCTTCATTTCACCAACCACATTACCCTCGTCTTTTCATCCAATCTCGACCTACCACTTACTACCTATCATTTACATTTCTAGCCTTTTCCATCAAACCTCAACCTTTTCGAAACTCTTTCATTCATTAAACCAAATCCTAAAAGGTGTGTTATGACCTAGGAGAATAGGAAGCAGTCCATGAAGAAGAAGTTCGAAAAAAGGGTTAGAAAAAAAAGGGAGAATAAGAAATTAGAAGGTTGGAATAAAGAGTCATGCACACTAGAAAAACCTCATGAACCTTTCCCGTCTCAAACCTTTCCATCATCATCCATACACCTCATCAGACCTTTCAACATTCAATAGCCTTCCCTATCTTTCAATAACCATCCATTACCTGCATATGAACCCTCATCCATCTTTTGAGCCATTATGCCTTCCTCGAGGCACTAACCCTTCAAAGTTGCGCTTAAAGAACTACGACTGGCCTAATTCCACCTGGGATACGTAGGAGAACCTCTTCGAGGCCCGGCCATTACCTTTTCACTTTAGAGTGTTTTGTCGCTTAATAAACTGGTCTTTGAGAGAATAAATAAAAAAGAGAGAATAAAGGCTACTCTGAAAACCCACTTGGGCGGGATAGGCAAAAGGAGAGGAAACCCTGGATTTCTATCACCATCATTAACCCTCCATTTTCCATTTTTCATTTTCATTCTGTCAGACTTGAACATCATTCCATCACCCATGTTCCGACTTTTTCCCGAGAGATGATGTCTACCCCATTTGACCATCTCTTCACCCTTTCAAGACACTATCATCCTTACCTTAAGTGTCTTCCAACCTTTTTCCGAAGAGATGATGTTTATCCCATTTGACCATCTCTCCTTTCTTTTTAAGGCCCAATCATTCTTAAGTGTCTCCACATCCCATTCATTAATAATACTTCTCCCATCATTTCTTTCACCAAAAACTTTCTAACCAACCTTTTCAAGCCTTTCTATCATATCTCACCCTTTGAGAACTTTTCAGCTCAGTTATTACTACAAGTATGAGGCTCTATTATTAATGCTCACTCTCCGCAAATCTGAGTGTGGCTCAAATTTCAGCAGGAGCAAAAGTCGTTCACATCGAATCGGAGGCTAACTGGCAACTACATGATCATGAATAGACTCAGTGACAAGCTACTCTAAACTGGGGGCTCGCTCGACCCTTGTGACATCATTCAAGACATTTATCGGAGAAAGCTTCTAAGAAAGACACCTACACCCTATCCTTCGAGGTCCTGGATCTTCATTCTCAATGACGTCCTAGTAGTCTCAAAAAAAACAAAGAGAGAGAGAAAAAAAAATAAGAAAAGAAAAGAAAAGAAAAGAAAAGAAAAGAAAAAAGGAAAAAAAAAGAGAGGCTAACTTGAAAACCTTTTGGGCAAGTTAGGCAAAAGGAGAGATCGAGACTCGCGACTATGGACATACCAGACTTCCATTAGTGCAACATCAGAAGCAATGCCTACTTCCATTCTATGGGTGTTTAAACCCAATTTTGTGTCTAAATACCGCCTAAATCCTTAGGCTTTTAACTCGCTTTGTGGTTTAATTTCATAGTTTTTAATGCGTTTTTGGTTATTTTGTAGATTTTGGAGTTTTTACTCAAAACGTAGCAAAACAAGCCTTTTTATAGCATTTTTGGTGATTTCCCGAGCCAAGCCGAACCGAAAGTCGAGGCGAAGTTGACCCGGGACCACTTTCCTCACCTTTGGTGTCAATTAGTGAAGTAATACCTGCTACGACCCTCGGATCAGGCGTTACATGCTTCGGAAAGAACGAAGAAACAAAGGGAAGGAAAGCGAAGGCGTAGCCCCTGCCACGATTGGCGTAGCGCCCGCTACGCCCAGAACACATTTGGAGTCGAGCTGGACCGTACACACGGTCCTGGTGTCCGTAGCCACGGTGGGCATATGCAGAGGGTGATGTGACCGAGAAAGACCGTACCCACGGTCTTGGGATACCGTAGCCACGGCGCTGCGAAGGAGAAAAATCGCCTGGAGGATTTCACTCGTCGCGCCTGCGACGGGGGTGGTCGTGCCCGCGACCCCCCTGTTGTTGCGCGCTTTGGTGGCTTTGTACGATGCGTTTTGGGCAGTGTTTATCCCGTGTATAAATAGCTCTTTTGCTGCGATTTTTGGGACGTTCAATTCGGGGGAATTCGATTCTAGTCTTAGACTCTATTATTTCAGCTTTGTATTAGTGACTTTTAGATAGAGATTAGTGAGTGATTAATCTAGGGTTTTGGAGATTTGTGTTTATTATTGAAGATTTGGGTATTCAAACAATTGAGAGATTGTTGGATTATCTTTTTATTGCTTTCCTTTGTTCATCTACAACATTTTGATAAGTATTCTCTTCCCTTAACTCTTTTATTAATTACCTTGCTAATTACTTTACTTGTTCTTAATTTCTTTACTTGCTATTCCATTGTTCTTGCTTGTTTATGGTTGTTTGATGTTAGAAATCATGTTTAGGTTTGGTTTGGATGTTGTTAGCTTAGTTTTTATCATGATTAGTGGCTAGAAACCCTATGGGTTATGGGGTAATTAAGGGTGTGAATGGGTGATTAGGTTTGGGTTAGCAATATTAGTGAGTAATTAGTTGGGAAATCAATTTCTCATTCCTTTCCTTCCTTCAAGTGGGATGTATTTGGGTTCGAAAGCTCCCGAATACTTCCAACACTTGTGTTGGAAGGTGGGAATTGGGATAGTTAGTATTCTATTCATGAAAGCGAATAGAAGCTAACTAGGAAATTTCGTTTCATTAACCCTCCGGGTCTGTCGATGAACTTTGGGGAAGTTAATCCGGACTATCCTCGGAAGAGGAAGCTCGGTGGGTATTTTCTAACGGAATTGCCACTTGATTCTCTCTCCTTGTTATTCCCTTGTTGCAAAACCCATTTCCTCATCGCCGTTTATATCCCGAAAAGACTCCGAAGCCCATTTTCCATTCCTTGACCGACCTTAGTTTTGTTTCTTGCTTTGTGATCCTTTTCAAACCAAATACCTTACCTTAGAAATCTCATCCCGACCATTGACTTAGTTTCTATGACCAAGGCCGCTAACTCCATGAGAAAGAACGACAAAACCGAGGTTCACAAAACCACTCTTACACAAAATGGCGCCGTTGCCGGAGAGCCAGCGCCCCTAGTTTTAGTTTCTTGGTTTTTGGTTATTTGAGTTTGCTTTCACGCTAGAAATCAGTTTGTGTTAATCCAAATGAATTTGATGCTTCCTCATTTCTTGTAGTAGTTTTCGCATTCTAATGGGTGAAGCTCAAGCTTGTTCACCTCGTACCCTTCTATCATATGCCGTTCCATCATTGGGTACGGGAGGAAATCCTATCACATTACCACCATTACCACCCGATGCTGTGTTCGAGTTTAAACCGCAGTTACTTGAGGTCTTCGAACGAAACCCGTTTCATGGGGACGATGCTTCTGGAAGTCCCATTGTTCATATTGATAAATTCGAAGACCGGATTAGCTTTATACACATTCCAAGGATATCATTAGAATATTTGAAGTTCAAATTCTTTCCTCTCATTCTTGCGGGGAAAGCAAAGATATGGCTACAAACATGTCCACCTGGTTTTTATTCTTCATGGGAGGCACTCAAAGGAGTTTTTCTTCATCGTTTCTTCCCGGCGGGGGAGACACACCGACTTCGAGTAGAAATTTTGAGTTTCAAGCAAGGGCCTGGGGAGAGTCTTTTCGACGCTTGGGGGAGATTTAAGAATCTTCAACGCCAGTGTCCTCATCATAATTTACCGGATTGGATGTTGCTTCAACATTTCTATCATGGGCTCCGTGGTGCTCTTAGAAAGTCTATTGATAATGCGTCCGAAGGGATGTTCCTAAAGAAGACTTTGGAGGAAGCCAATATTTTTCTTCTTGAGCTATCTCAAAATGTGCCTAGTTGGGGAGGCGGCCAAAATTCAGGAAATGGGGATGATTCTTTGGAACACAACCCCAATATCAAGCTTCTAACTTCTACCGTCCTTGATTTACAAAAGATGATGGTGAATGATGAAGTTTCCAACCAGTTGAATTTAGCCCGAGGTATGCAAGCTTTTGCATCCATTTCCGCTCCACATCTCGAGCATCGAAGTGTGGAGTATCGTCAAGTAGAACATGTGAATGTCGTTTATTCCAACCAACTTTATTCCCATTCTTATGAAGGTAATGATCCTGGTTACACTACATTTGCCAATCCTACATTTGATCCTGTTTCTCAAGTTTATGACCATCATGCATATTTTCAAGAAGAGTTTTCACCTCAACCCACCTCACAACCTCAATTTTCTCAACCATCCCAAGATTCTATGATTGAAAAGTTGTTGCAACAAATTGTGGCTAATCAAGAAAGTGAGGGTACTCGCCTTAGAGACCTTGAAACCCAAGTGACCCAAGTTACTCAACAAGTATACTTTTCTCAACCCATTCAACCTCAACCCATCCAAGGGAGGCAAGTTGAAGTCATTACCCTAGGGAGTGGAAGAAAAATTGAAGAACCTATGGTAGTGGAGGAGAATGTGGAGGAGGAGAGACTTTTGGGAGAGAATGAGGGAGTTGAGGTGGATAGCAATGAAGAGGAGAACTTAGAAGTTGAGCAGGCTAGGATTGAAGAAAAGGAGAATGATGTTATGGCTAATGGGGCCGAGGATGAAGAAAAAGAGAAGTTGGAAGAGAGGGTAGAGATTGAGAAAAGACGAGAGAAAGGAAAGGAAGTCTTAAGGGAGGATATTCATGTAAACCCATTGGAGAAACCCGTTTCCTATAGACCTCCAATACCTTTTCCCGGAAGATTGGTTCAACAAAAGAATGATGATAAATTCTCTAAGTTTATTTTGTTGATGAAGAAGCTCCAAGTTAATATACAATTTCTAGATGCCATGTCGGAGGTCCCTTCATTCAAGAAACATCTCAAGGACCTCTTGACAAACAAGAGAAGAATCAAGGAGTCGTCCACCGTTCATCTCACGATCAGTTACAACGCCATTATGGGAAGCAAGTGTCCCGAGAAACTAGCCGATCCCGGTAGTTTCTCTATTCCATGCTTAATTGGTGATATGAAGATTGATAATGCATTATGTGACTTAGGGGCAAGTGTGAGTGTCATGCCACACTCTATATGTAAGAAGTTGAACCTTGATGACTTGACCCCTACAACTATTAACTTGCAACCTGCAGACCGAAGTGTTAGGAGGCCCTTGGGAATATTAGAAGACATCCCGGTTCAAGTGGGAAGTTTCCTTATCCCTTGTGACTTCGTTATTTTGGAGATGGATGAAGATTGGAGAAATCCTATTATTCTTGGTCGACCCTTTTTGGCTACTACAGGAGCTACTGTAGATGTGAAAAGAGGTTGTTTGTCTCTTCATGTGGGTAGAGATCGTATTGATTTTGACATTGACCCTACAAGAATGAAATCCCACAAAGAATCTCATTTCAAGGCCAATGCGATGGTAGGCATCTTGGATGAACCCCAAAAGGAGTCTTATTTTCTTGAAGTGGAACCGGGTGATTGGGGTGGAGAAAGTCACTCTAAATCTATTCATTATGGGCTTTATGGAGATAGTCTCACCTTCCGTGGTGATTTCCTCAACACTGTGCCTTTGAGGAGGGAGATTGCCTTGGGAGAAATATATATTGAGAATATGAAAGTGAGAGAGATGGCTTACCGAGGCCTGAGACCCGGCACATCATCGAATATCAAGCCGAGGCTATCTTCCCTTTCTATCCGGCCTATCAAGTCTTCAAGGAAGCATGCTAAATTCTTACGCAAGAAGAGGAAGCGATGGAAAAGGAGGAAGAAATTTTGGTGGAGTAAGTCTAGGAGGCCATTGCCCTTAATTCCTTCGGAGTTGGCTAGACCACCGGAGGATCATTCCAGTTTATTCATGAGTTTTATTAGAGTGCGCGGGAGGAGAAGGAAGAAGAGTTGGTGGAAAAAGCTTACCATGCTCCTTTCTTGCACACCACGCCTTTGAGAATCAAGTAAGTAATTAGGTCAAGCTCGGGACCTTAAACAAGCACTCTATGGGAGGCACCCCATAATTTTTGAGTTTCTTATTTCAAATTTTTAGTTTTTTGCATTTTTCTAATTTTATTCCTTTTTCTTCTTTCTAATTTTTCTTTTTTAGTTTTTTTTTATGTTTTTCCATTTTTCTAGTCTTTGTAGGTTTTCTTTATTTCTTTCTTTTGTAACTCGAGGTATTAGTTTTAGGTTCAGAAAGAAAAGGTTTGAAAAAAAAATAGAGAAAAATGATGAAAAGAGTTGGAGTTGAAAAATAAGAAAAATTGAAGGGGAATGAAGGAAGAATATGTGAGTGAGTGAAGTTTTGGAAATATATGAGTGATAAGAGAATTCGAGAGTTGGAAAATTTTAGATTGAATGTGAGGAAGTATGAAAAAAATTGAGTGTTGAAGTATGATAGTTTTTTAGGAGTTGGATTTTATTTGGGAAGTGTTGGAATTTTTGATTCTCAACAAGGGTAGCAGTCGCTGCTTAAATCGTAGCCCCCGCTACCAAGCAACAATAGCCACAGCAGCGCATCGTCTAGGGAGAGATCGTAGCTACGGTGTAGAAGACCGTGCCTGCGGTACCGTGCAGCAACGCCCAGCACGCCCAGTCGCTCAGCAGTGTCACGCCCGCGACAGTGTCGGTCGCGCCCGCGACCTGACACTGTTAGCGACTTAATTCCAGCCTTAAATCCCCGATCTATTCTCATTTCTTTCTCACTCACTCGACTCTCATCCTCTCTAACAACCTAAGCGACTATGAACAACTTCTCTCACACCCATTCCATCCCTCTCATTCATCAATTTGAAACCTTCACTCTCCTCCATTTTCGAAACCTTGCCCTAATTCTTCTCCTCTGCTGCGAAACCTGCTGCTAGGGTACGAGTTTCTGCCCAGATTCAGTCCAAGGCGTGCGACATTATTCAAATACGCATCCTACACAGCTAAGTGAGGTACCTCTTGTGTCAATTATGCGAATTTCTTTCCTTTCTCACCTGATTTTGTTCGTTTGTCATGCTTTGTTGAGTTGGGTTAAGGTTTGTCAATTTTTGCACATGAATCTGCCTTGCTATTTTGCTGAGATTGGGTGTGTTGAATTCGAATGTTGTGCTCTTGCTTAGTGTGTATGTGATTAAGTTGTTGTTTTTCATCCGTTGAAAGCACACACACACTCCGGTTACACTATAAGTTCTTGTCAATACACACACACAGTGAATGGTATTAGTGTACTGCTTTGATATCCTGTGTGTATATGATGTGTTAATTCATTAGTGTTTAGTGTGATTAATTGTTGCAGTTCATTTGTCAAAGCGTAAGCATGCTGATTTTGCTAAGAATTTGTTGACTTTCACACACACCCACACAGTACACTGAGTTAGTAAGTTGTCTCTGTGCTATTTGTGTGTTCTGTTTTTGTTGGCTGTGTGTTTGGTTCATTTTGACAAGCAAAAGTTGTTCCTCCTTGGTGAGTACACGTTCAAGTGCTCCGATCTAAGGTAATCTCTAGTGAATTTTTGTGCATAAGCTTTTCAAACTCACGTGTTTGTTGCTTGTGTCGATTATTTTTTGTTTACCTTTGAAATTAGGCACTGTTATTTGCAAAATTCTTGCCAAGTCTTGCCTTTGTTCATCATGAGTGGAAGAAGCAAACCTTCACGAGTCGAGGAAGCTCCTTCATCACAACCGGGACCATCCTCATTCACAAAGGATCGTTACCGAGCGCAAACGGCCACACTAATTTGGTGTGAACCAGATGCGGATGTGACTTTCCAGGATGAAGAGCATAAACGACGGTATGAAACGCTACAAGCACGGAAGATATGTGCACCGGAAATTTATGATGCAGCGACGATCGAAGCCATCAATTGCAAGCCGAGCTTCGATTATCTCATTGGTGTTCTTGGTTGGGGGGTATTCATCATGATTGACGAATCTATCGTGGACTAACCCATCCTCGAATATTTAAGCTCCTTGAAGGTTCACGATGATGGCAAGAAGAATGCGCATTTTGAGTACCGGGTCGCCAACAAAGACAAGACATGCACCTTGAAGCGTTTTTGTCAACGGTTGGGGTTGCCTGAAGATGGGAGACTTTATGAGCGATGCGCGAATTTTGATGAGCAGAAGGCAATGATGGACTTAACTTGTTGGAGGAGGATGAATCTTGGCATGAGAGGCGAATATCCACGGTATCATTGCCCCCGCAACTCTAAGGGGCGTGATTTTTGCAATCCAGTTGTTCGAATCTTCCATCGAATCGTGACTAGTTCACTGTTTGGGAGAGATGACGGACGCCCCAAGGTTCGAAAGGTCGACCTTTTTGTGATCTACAATGCCATAAGGGGCAAACGGGTCAACACCGGATCTTGCCATTAGTGGAAGTCATCCATGGGAAGCTTCATTTGAGCATCTCAACTCTCAATTTGAACAATTGAGAGTTGACCTTCGAGAGCAACGAACGCTACTTCAGCGTCAAAACAACTTGTTGGAGACCCAACAAGATCTGATACATGCCCAGCAGTCTACACTTCAGAGGCACGAGGGGTACTTTCAACAACAAAACCAGTTTTGGTGTGACTGGGGGTATTATCACTATTCCATTGCGAACCATCCCCCGGCACCACCGAAGTACATCAACAGCTATTATCCCACCTACTTTTCATATCACCCATATCCTCCCCCAGGAGGATCCAAGCAATAATTTGTAAGTGTCCCCACTCCCACTTTACTCTTTTCATCGGTTTTATTTACACTGTTCGTGTCAGATGAGTGTGGGGGGTGCTTTATTGGGAAGTTGGGGGAAGTGTGCTAGTTAGTTGGTTTTGTTGAATTCGTTGTCCCCATGGTTTGAGTTGTTTTGCTTTCATTGCTTCATCATTGGTTAAGCCAGTCATGAGAGTTGTTTCACCCTCAATTCCCGCCTCAAACTAGTGAGATTCGGGGTTGAGGTTAGTAAGTGTCAATGTACATGTTGTGAATAGTTTGTCTTTTCTTTAGTTTTAGTCTTTAGTGTCTTGTTTATTTTTCTATTTTTGTTCTTTTTATGCATGCGACATTCACACTTACTATATTTTTCTTGTTTATTCCTAACCCAACTGTGATGTTTTCCTGGATCGCAGATTGGTTCGTTAATAAATTGAAGACCTCGAGGTAACCTCTTTCCGCACTCTTTGTTGTGTATATATATTGATCTATGCTGCATGCTTGATTTTTCTTTTGGGTGGCGAACCCCTTTGAGTGTTTGTGTTGGGATATATTGCTGTTGGAGCCGTGTGGGCTCGGGTCGCCACCATTTTTACTTGCTAGTTGTTTTTGTTTGTTTGTTTTTGTAGGTTCCCTACCCTTTTCATGTGACACCTTCCCACAATGAGGACATTGTGGCGTTTTAAGTGTGTGGGGGGGAGATATTCTGTTTCAAGGGTAGATCACCTAGCTGTTTTGGTTTTGTTTTCTTAGTTTTTGCCTAAAATTTGAAAAAATTTTGTGTGAAAAAGGAGAAAAAAGGGAGTGAAAGCCTTAAAATCTTTTTCTTTCAATTTTGTTTTCGCTTTGTTTTGCTTTGTTTCTTGGATCTTGTCGTCGAAATAGAGAAGTCGTTCTTAATCTTCTTTAAAAGTAACCGATCTGAGCATTTTCGACTCTATCTCGGGTTCTAGTCAAGACTTACCTAAATAGATTCCCTTCATTGAGTGTCTAGTGAGACCCCCGATTCCTTTCACGTTCCGATTGGAACTGGGAGATTCTAGGGGTTTGTGTCCGAGCTTGTTTGTTCTTTTACCTGTTTAACAAAAGCAAAAGCAAAATGTTCAAAAAGAAAGACAAAGAAGTTATAAGATACAATAACCTGATTAAGTGGAGCGTGTCGCTGAATCATATTAACCACCATACACTTAGCCAAACTACACGGGCCCGGTATCAGTGGTACGGCACGTATCCCCTTAACCCTCCTCCTATATTGCTTTGCGACAGAGAGGCGAATGGAAAAGACTATGTTGGGAGGGTATACCCCATATTTGGGCCGTCCAATTCTCGAAAGTAAGGCTAATACCGACCTTTAAAAAGAAAAAAAAAGAGAAAAAGAAAAAGCAATTTCGTTGGTAAAACCAACCCAAAAAGAAGAAAAGTTTATGCTTCTTAAAGTGTGGGGCCTCTCCTTGCATCACCTACAGCCGTCACCAAGCCAAGGGCAACCAAATGCGAGGAAGGGCAACTCCTTTCTTTCCTTGTTTGTTTCGTTGTTTTTGAGCTCGGGCATGAGTCTTTGGAGTCTTTTGGTTTCGGTTAGAACCCACTTGCACATTTGCACATGGGGTTTTGCTTGGCATAAGGTGTAGGGGGTTGAAAGTCTTCAAGATTGGCTTTTATTTGAGATGGGTGTTTGCGAAATGCTCCTAACGGTTGCTTTTGGAGGCTTAATAACGTTTTCTTAATTTAGGTTGCGAGATCTTTTGAATGGATGCTTTTGTTTCTCTTCCTTTTATTTTCTTCGGTTTTGTTTTCACTTTCCCTCTCTCCTATTTCCTTGGCTTTTGTGGCCACAGCCGCTACAAGCCGTCACGAGTCCATCTCGTCCACCCGGGCTGCCGGGGGGTTCAAAGGGCTTGGTGCATACGCTAAATGCATTTGTTTCCTCCTACGACAAAGGAGTTGGTGTTTAGTTTTCTTATTTGTTTTGTTTTATTTTGCTCGGGACGAGCAAAAGTTTAAGTGTGGGGGGGTGTTTAGACCCAATTTTGTGTCTAAATACCGCTTAAATCCTTAGGCTTTTAACTCGTTTCTTGGTTTAATTTCATAGTTTTTAATGTGTTTTTGGTTATTTTGTGGATTTTGGAATTTTACTCAAAACGTAGCAAAACGGGCCTTTTTATAGCATTTTTGGTGATTTCCCGAGCCGAGCCGAACCGAAAGCCGAGGCGGAGTTGACCCGGGACCACTTTCCTCACCTTTGGTGTCAATTAGTGAAGTAACACCTGCTACGACCCTCGGATCGGGCGTTACATGCTTCGGAAAGAAGAGAGAAACAAAGGGAAGGAAAGCCAAGGCGTAGCCCCTGCCACGATTGGCGTAGCGCCCGCTACGCCCAGAACACATTTGGAGCCGAGTTGGACGTACCCACGGTCCTGGTGACCGTAGCCACGGTGGGCATATGTAGAGGGTGATGTGACCGAGAAAGACCGTAACCACGGCCTTGGGATACCGCAGCCACGGTGCTGCGGAGGAAAAAAAATCGCCTGGAGGATTTCGCTCGTCGCGCCCGCGACCCCCCTGTTGTTGCGCGCTTTGTTGGCTTTGTACGCTGCGTTTTGGGCAGTTTTTATCCCGTGTATAAATATCTCTTTTTCTGCGATTTTTGGGACGTTCAATTCGGGGGATTCGATTCTAGACTTAGACTCTATTATTTCAGCTTGGTATTAGTGACTTTTAGAGAGAGATTAGTGAGAGATTAATCTAGGGTTTTGGAGATTTGTGTTTATTATTGAAGATTTGGGTATTCAAACAATTGAGAGATTGTTGGATTATCTTTTTATTGTTTTCCTTTGTTCATCTACAGCATTTTGATTTGTATTCTCTTCCCTTAAGTCTTTTATTAATTACCTTGCTAATTACTTTGCTTGTTCTTAATTTCTTTACTTGCTATTTCATTCTTCTTGATTGTTTATGGTTGTTTGATGTTAGAAATCATGTTTAGGTTTGGTTTGGATGTTGTTAGCTTAGTTTTTATCATGATTAGTGGCTAGAAACCCTATGGGTTAGGGGGTAATTAAGGGTGTGAATGGGTAATTAGGTTTGGGTTAGCAATATTAGTGAGTAATTAGTTGGGAAATCAATTTCCCATTCCTTTCCTTCCTTCAAGTGGGATGTATTTGGGTTCGAAAGCTCCCGAATACATCCAACACTTGTGTTGGAAGGTGGGAATTGGGATAGTTAGTATTCTATTCACGAAAGCGAATAGAAGCTAACTAGGAAATTTCGTTTCATTAACCCTCCAGGTCTGTCGATGGACTTTGGGGAAGTTAATCCGGACTATCCTCGGAAGAGGAAGCTCGGTTGGTATTTTCTAACAGAATTGCCACTTGATTCTCCCTCCTTGTTATTCCCTTGTTGCAAAACCCATTTCCTCATCCCCGTTTGCATCCTGAAAAGCCTCTGAAGCCCATTTTCCATTCCTTGACCGACCTTAGTTTTGTTTCTTGCTTTATGATCCTTTTTAAACCAAATACCTAACCTTAGCAATCTCATCCCGACCATTGACTTAGTTTCTATGACCAAGGCCGCCAGCTCCCTGAGAAAGAACGACAAAACCGAGGTCCACAAAACCACTGTTACAATGGTCTCCATGCATCATATCGTCAGTTCACCAAACTGGGGGCATACAAATCCCCAAGTTTCTCGGGTTTTTTGCTTTTTGAACCCTGTATTTTGGGGGTATTTACAATCTGGACCCCCATGTTTCAAAGTTTACAATTTGGACCCAAAATATTTAGCCCAAAGTTAAGTTGAGTCCGGTGAAGACCAAAATCTTGCATAAACTAACCGATTTACCCTTATTTCATTTATTCATTTATTTTGAATTTCCTTTTGAAATTGACTAGACTGAAGACTTCAATTTCACAGCCCATACGCATATCCCACCCTTAGTGACTATTCAACTCTAAACTCCAAGAAAACCGAATAAATGAAGGGTAAATTTGGAAGTTCAGAAATAATTAAGGGGCAACTTTGGAAGGAAAAATCAGTCAAACTACACTAAGGGCCTCTTTTGGCCGGACCCCTCTAATTATGTCCAAATTGTTGCCGGAAACAAAGTATAGGGTCCAAATTGTAAACTTTGAAACATGGGGGTCCAGATTGTAAATACTCCCAAAATACAGGGTCCAAAAAGCAAAAAACCCCAAGTTTTTCTCCAAAGTAAGACAATGTCATCAAGAGTCTACGCTAAACCGGGGGCTTGTCGTACATCAACATAGATTCGCAAGCAATCATCTACATGGCCATTCAAGAAGCACATCCTTCAAGCCTAGCGCCTCCATCATTATTCCATGTCCCATGGACCGAAACGCTACTCATCCTGGATTTCCCTAAAGTTCCCCACAAGTGGCCTTGACCATTAGAGAGTCATTGTCTTAGAAAAGCATTGTCTGGAAAAAAAAAAAAAAAGTCATTGTTATAGGAAAGCATTGTCAGGAAAAAAAAAAGTCATTGTCTTAGGAAACCATTGTCATAGAAAGTCATTTTAAAGAGTCGGGGAGTACCCACATATAGAGTTGGATGTATAGGAGCATAAAGCATCATGTGTGTGTCCTGTCCAAGCATAATAGGTTTGCATTGCATCCATCAGTTGTGTTAGAGTCACATTGAGTTAAGTTTATCATGCATAGAGCCAGTTTGTCTTGCATTGAGTCGGTTTATCATGCATAAAATCCATAGCCATGCATAAATGCATAAATGCTTAAATACTTGTGTCAAAAAAAAAACAAAAACACAAAAAAACAAAAAAGAAAAAAAATGCATTGATTGTGCAAGAGTCTGGTAGATAAGTTGCATACATACTTGCATATTGAAAAAAAGAAACATTAAAGAAGCGCCAGAACGCGACACTGGGAGCTGGTTAAGCCCGTATGTCGTCTCATTCAGACCAGTCGACATGGCTTTTTATCACTAAGAGCAAGATCAGAGCAACCTCTAATCCAACTCTAGCAGGTCAAGCTAGCATCCAATCAAGTCATAAATCGATTGTCCAACACGAAGGACATAATCATCTTCATCTACTAGACACAAATGACAACTGTCCGACACGAAGGACAGAATCTTTACAAATGACTATTGTGGATCGGTGATCGGGCGAAATTCAAGAATCCATGTTCCCCCAGTGGAATTCCAGACTCATGCAACTATGAGCAAAGAAGATGTTGGCATCTATATGCTTGAAGCAAAATTTGAAGTATCACCTACTTTAAATTCAACTTAAAGTGCTGAAACAAGCAGTAGCATGCAATTCGTTTCAATAACAACATGCTATAAAAATAAGCTTGTAGAAGAAATAAAGCATACCGAGGAATAAGAGCGAAAGAAGCCATCACTTCTCAATAAAAGCCAAGAATACAAAAAAGAAGAAAATCCAAAAAACAAGTAGAAGGCCAAGAAGAATGTCCAATTTGTGATCACAAGAGTTCGATTCACACAGCCACGTGTCATGTCCTCATTTTCCCAGGCTCAAGTCTGATCGACCTTGAGGATATCTACAAAAATTGCAAGCAAGTTTGGCCTGCAAAAGCTGGAGCGAATGCAAAGATTCCTCTCTTCTCATTAGTGTCCGGCCGGCCTAGGGAAAGAAGGAGCCTTTGTCTTTTCTCCATGCTTGTTGCCAAGGGCCCGAGTGAATGCAAGGATTCCTCTCTTCTCTCTAATGTCTGGCCGGCCTAGGGAAAGAAGGAGCTTTTGTCTTTTCTCCATGCTTGTTTCCAAGGGCTCGTGCTTGCACATTTTCAAGAAGGAGCAAGGCCAAGTGTGCCCAATAAGGAGGGGTGGTCTTCTCAAAACTGGAGCATCAAGTCCCCAAATAAGAGCATTTTCCTAGTGATCATAATGACATAATCAGAGGAAAATAAGAGTCGTCGGCATCACGTCCGATGAAGTCTCAAGGCATTGAATTGCCACTAAAAACCAAAATCATAGCCACCGGCAGAGTTCGGTGCAGTCTCAGCAATAAGAGTCGTTGACATTAAGTTCGGTGAAATCTCACTAACATCGCGTCTAATGAAGTCTCATCGGCATCAAAAATGCCATCATCATCATCAGAAAATCCAAAAACAGGGTAGCCAATCGGCGTAAGTCCCCATCGGCAACAGAGCCACCGACATTGAGAACGGTAAAGTCTTAACATCAAGGCCATAGGCAGAATTTCGGTGCAGTTCCTTTGGCTTCCAGTGTTGCGTCTGGTTGGTCGGCTTCCAGCCTCGCGTCTAGTTAGTTTGGCATCTAGCCTCGTGTCCAGTTTGTCATCATCCTCATCATCATCATCATCACCATCATCATCATCATCATCAACAGCTTCCAGCCTCGCGTCTGGTTAGTCTCGGCATCTGGCATCACGTCCAGTTTGTCACCACTATCATCGTCATCATCAAAAAGACCAAAAACAGGGTCGCCAATCGGCGTAAGTCCCCATCAGCATCAGAGCCACCGGCATAGTTTCGGTGAAGTCTCAACAGTCAGGGTCATCGGCAGAGTTTCAATGCAGTCCCAATCCTGAGCCACCGGCAGAGTTTCAGTGAAGTCTCAACCCCCAGGGAGATCGACATCGCGATCGATGAAGTCCCTCGGTATTGAACATGCCAACAATCATCAACATCGAAACTGGGAAAGACTGGAAACGACACCGGGAAAGACTGGAACCGACACCAGGAAAGACTGGAAACGACACTAAGAAAGAATACAAAATCAGCACTAATATCCAAGCGACATTGGCATCGTGTTCGATGAAGTCTCTCCAACAAGTAAGGCGTCATTCTCGCCTGAGATCACCTATTGGCGCAAGTTCACCAATCGCGACATAGGACTTAGCTTCCAAGTGTTAGCCCACTCCTTCTACTAGGACGTCATCAAACGTCCGAGATCATATAAAGTAGGACGTCACCAAACGCCCGAGATCACTTCAAGTAGAGCATCACTTCAAGTAGAGCATCACTCTTCCAAGCATCACCCTAGGCTTTGCACTCCGAAGTCATATCCTCAGGCTTCGCACCACAAAGTCATATCCCAACCGGTGTCCATCAATTTAGGTCTAGTTTAATTTTCATCCTATCCTCGGACTCAATCAAAGTGGGGACTCTCAGTAGACACCAGATTTTGGCACATAAATATATAGCATATCTATATAAACGAAGCAGAAATAAAGAAGAAAACGTCGGCCGACGAGCTGGTTTAGACATCGGACTATAGCATAGATTTTATACACTTTTAATGTAATTTTTATTATTTCTTCTTTATGTATTTTTAGTTAGAAAATTAGGAAATTAGGAAATAATGGAAGCCCAACCATGCAAGCCATAAGATCAAGTACCGAAGGTAGCGCGATCGAATCTTCACAAAAACACTCAAAAACCATCTCACAAAAGATAATAATATGTGCTCTCTCCGTCCAGTGTGAATCACCAATTCCCAAGGCAATCTCTCTTCACACTCCATCGTCCATGCATGCATGGACGAGGTGGGATCCATCCCCTGCGTGAAGGTCGGTTGGCCTTGGTGGCTCCACCCACACGTGGTCAATTGACTACGTGCGGCCATCCATCCCCACACACTCCCCCTATTGCCTAGTGACTTGCATTGTTGACTTCCACGGCCGAGGTGAATGCATGTGCATGTATATGCACGTATTCTCCACCCTCTACTCTTCCTATAAATACTACTCCTCTCCAAGCCATTTCACTCACCAATTCACTCATACATTCTTCCTCCTACTAATTCGCTCATCTCTCATCTCTCATCTCTTAATCTCATAAACTTTCTCTACTTCTTATACTCTAAAATCATTTCTCTTACTACCATCCTTATTAGCCTCCATCATCTTTCTCACCACCATTCTTTCATCACAAAAAGCCTAAACACATATCCTACCTCATTCATCCTAAACTCCACAAGATACCCTAGCCTAAACACATTCATAATCACAAAAGAAGCCTTCTTATTACCCTCTTTCCACCCTCTTTTCTTATCATCTTTCACCACCTTCTCTATCATTATTTTGGCACTTGGAGAGGAAATTTTCTAAGGAATCAAAGAGGATTCATCAAGCATCTAAAGGCTAGGAAAGGTTTTTCCCCGACAAAGTAGCAATGTAAGCTTTAAGTTTTCTTCTTTTTGTATATAATTGTGTATTTTGTATCTTTCTTTTATCTTGTATATTTCATTCTTATTGCATGATTCAATGAATAATTCTATAAAGTATTCATTCATTTCCCTTCCAAACTTTATCAAAAGCACATTCTTAAACTTTTAGTAGAGTCTTTCCTTTTGTGAGAAGCGAACTCTTAAAGTTTACTTTTCGAGTTCGTAGCCTTACCCCCGAATCCATTCTTGGGTTTCGCAGGTGGAGTCTTTCTTTCTTTTCTTTTGGTTTTGTCTTTGCTTTTCCCTTAAAAAGTCGGGTGACGACTCCCATTTCGAACCAAAACACATCGGAGATTGCATAAACTATGGTTAACAAGGTTTTACAATGTATCGATGTAACTTTAGGGTATTCTTTCTTATATTTCTAAATAATATTTGCATAAATCACTCTCTTCCAAGCCTAACATTTAAATGAGCAAATTGAGTTAAATTTAGAAAAGTTTGGAACAAGTGGATGTTCACTCTTAAAGGTTTAATTCAATGACTCATAAAATGCATAAGTAAAGGGAAAGTGATTTTGCAAAGTATTATTCATGAAATGTAAGGTTGGCTTCCTTAAAGAGTTTTCAAAGGTTAAACCCCAGCACAAATCACCGAATCACACACTAATCCAACATGGACGTTCGGAAGCACGAACAGCGAGGAAAAATGTCCACAAGTTTTTGCATGGCTTTCATGGCTAAATGAGGCTTGATTGCTTACGTAAAGAATGTGCATGCAATAGGCTAGGAATTTCACATGTAACGGTGCATGTGCTCTCATCCAAACTTGTGCATGTAGAGTGCATACGCGGAACTGTCTTGGCTCTGCTTTAACTTGGCTTTGGCTTGGCTTCGGCTTCTCTGATTTCCTAATTTTCTAACTAAAAATACATTAAAAGGAAATACTAAAAAATTACATTTGAAAGTATATAAAATCTATGCTAAAATTCGATGTCTTAACTAGCTCATCGGTTGACTTTTCTTCTTTATTTCTGCTTTGTACTATATAGATATGTTATATATTTAGGTGCCAAAATCTGGTGTCTACAACTCCTTTCGTCGCTACGGGACATTCTCCTTTCAAAACTTGCTACGGAGTCAATCCTATCACTCCCATCGAGCTCATTCCTCTTCTATTAGAGTCGAGGGTATGTTTTGAAGCTAGCGAGAAAGCCACCGAGATTCAAAAACTTCACCGGCAAATTCGTGACAAGATCGAGCGAACTAATGAGCTTTACAAATCCAGGGTCAACAAGTATAGGCGGAAATCACTTTCAAAACCGGAGACTTGGTTTGGATTCAGTTGAGGCAGGAACGTTTCCCTTCCAGGAGGAGAATTAAACTTATGCCACAAAGTGAGGGACCGTTCAAGATATTGGAGATCGAAGATAAACAACAATGCGTACAAGCTTGATCTTCCAGGGGATATGGGGCTCTCCTCTACCTTCAACATTGGGGATCTTTCACCGTATATTGAGGACGACGAACCTGACGCGGACTTGAGGGCAAATCCTCTTCAAGAAGGGGAGGATGAAGAGTCTCGGGTACCGTTCTCATCCCTTTCCACATTCGCTAAGCGAACCACCTCCACTACATTGAACCTTGAAGTTCAATTCATGTCGAAAATTCGGAAATTCAAGGTTAATCTCAACCATCTAATGGATGGGTTCCGAGGCCTTCTAAGGGGGCTCCCGCGAATCCACCAACCCTGGCCGCCTCGGGACTTAAGACCGGGCCATCTCGAGAAGTTGGAATAGTTGGTAATTGGGTTCGGGTGTGGTCCCGGATAATAACATGCAAGGTGGTAAGACTTGAGTGAAGAAAACATGCACAGCAGGCGGTCGCGCCCGCTATAACGCTTTTAGCGCCCGCGACCATGGCAGCTAAACCCAACGGAAAGAATTCTCAGACCGTCACACCCGCGACGCTTTTTGTCACGCCTGCGACGCCATGGAGCCATTACAGGGAAGTTGGACAGAACGTCGTGACACCCGCGACGTCACGTCGTCGCGCCCGCTACATCCGGGTTGTCGCGAGCGCGACAGGAAGTGTAGGGCCCGATACATCGTGCTACCGCCGAGTCGCCTTGCCCTCTTCAACTTGTCGCGCCCGCGACCGACCTGATTTACCTATGTTTTTTACTTAAAATGGTTGTTTTTAAGGCCTAATTTTCCCCCTTGTATGAATACTCTATTTTCACTGTTTACAAGGCAGACTTGGATGATGATGTTAATGATATTGGGAATACCCCTAATTCCTCCTCAAATCTTGTTTACTTTATCCAATTGATTATTGGTGGTGTTATAAGTCATTTCTTTATTTATGAATGGTGGATTACTTTTAGCTAATCATTGTGGAAAGCTGAGCCATTGGTGATGGATTTCTTCCTTTATCCAAGGGTCATATCCAATCTTTTGGTGTTCAAGGCTATTGTTCTTGGTTGATTTGTGAATTATTGCTCAAGCTTCTTCTTCCCCTCTACGCATATGCTCCACCCAACCAACGCCATATTCAAGTGTTCGCTATAAGGAGCCCTATCTTCCTTCCATCACATCGAAACTTAAAGTGAGGTTTGTTCATCTTTTGTGTTTCAATAATGTAATTTATTTTCGAATCATCTTACATGTACATTATTTTGTAAAAATATCATATTTTACTCTTGCATGTTGGGAATATAATCTTGTGAAATTTATTAAAACTTTTCCCCGCTCATTTCATTTCAAGTTCGATTTTAGTACAGTCTGTTTTTAAACAGGAGGATTCGAAAATTCTTTAATTCTCGAATTCGTTGCCTTATCCCTGGGCTCGGAATCTAAGTTCGTATACCAGAGTTTTCTTTTTTTAAGGTTCATTGATTTCCTTAAATCATCTAAATTCATACGTCAACGTGGCCAAATAATCCAAAATGTGTCGATAACATCCAATATCCATATTCGTAGGCTAAACCGTGAAGAAATGAATAGAATCTTAGGCCTTGCTCAAGCCCTACAACAATTTCTCCACGGGCCAAGAGTAATGGGCCTGCCTGGGCACCTAGCAACGCCCAACGGCCTTGCTGTCGTGTGTCTAGTCCCGTTTTCGCGTCTAAATACCACCTAGATCCTTAGGCTTTTGACTTGTCTGGTAGCTCTTTTTAATAACTTTTAATGCGTTTTGTTTACTTTTTGTAGTTCCGAAGGTTTTACTCAAAACTGTGCTAAATGGGCCATTTTTACACCAATCTTGGGAATCCCGAGATTTCCTAAGATTTCCCGAGCCCCGGTCGTGTCGAAGGCAGCGGAATCGGAAGGGCCGAGTATGTCGAAAGCGCGAAAACGCAAGTGCAAGTTCCCAGGCGTCAAAAGGTAGCCCCCCGACCAATTCCGAAGCGGGCGCTACGCCCTGAAGTAACCAAGTGGCCGAGATAGATCGTGGCCACGGTCACCTTGACCGTAGCCACGGTCAGATTGAAGCCAAACGCCCAAAAGGAGGAGTTGCAGCCGAGATGGATCGTGGTCACGGTCAACTTTACCGTGGCCACGGTAAACATACTGCCCTGATCAAGAAGAAGTCGATCAAGGAGACCGCGCCACGGTCTCCATGACCGCATACGGCAGTGCGAAAGAGCGAAGAAGTGCAAACCCTAAATCGCCTACACCGTGCCCACAGTGCTTGGGTATCGTGCCCACGGTACAGCGAAGAGAAGAGAGATTTCTCCTGCCTTACGCAGGACCGTGGCCACGGTCACCTTGACCGTGCCCACGGTCCCCTGCGGACACAGTTTGTCTGTAGTGACTTAAGTGCTGTGTTTTGAGTAACAACCTAAGTACTATTTATTGTTTTAGGTCATTTTAGCAGAGGGAGACTTTTTATCAGCCTTTAGACAACCTTTAATCATCTTTTACTTAGCTTTTATGATACTTTGAGCCTTTTCTTAAGCCTTGGATTAGAGAGTTAGTGAAGATTTTGCTGAGTTATTGGTTCATGTTCTGGAATCTTTCAAGTCTTATTCCAAGTTTGAAGATTATTATCTTATTTTGGAGCTTCAAGCATTTATTATTCAGAGTTTTTGCCTCTTTATCATCAATCAATGAGCATTTCTTAACCCTTCTCTCTTTTATTTCATAGTTTATCTTTTAATCTCTGTTTTTGTTATTGTTGCTATTGTTTGTTTTATTGATTGTTGGTTGTTATCTTGTTTATCTTTTTAAGCATGTTTAGGCTTGGTTTGGATGTTGTTAGCTTAGTTTTCATCATGATTAGTGGCTAGAAACCCTAATGGGTTAGGGAGATATTAAGGGTGTGAATGGGTGATTAGGATCGGGTTAGCAATATTAGTGAGTAACTAGTTAGGAAATCAATTTCCCAACCCTATTCTTGCTTCAAGTGGGATGTAATTGGGTGTGAAAACACCCGAATGCATCCAATGCTTGTTGGAAGGTAGGAATTGGGATAGTTAGTGTTCTAATTCGCGAAAGCGAATAGAAACTAACTAGGAAATTCCGTTTAATCGACTCCCCGGGTCTGTCTATGGACTTCGGGGAAGTTAATCCGGACTATCCTTGAAAAAGGAAGCCCGGTGGGTATTTTTTCCAACGGAATTACCATTTGATTTCCCTTTCTCGTTACTCTCTTGTTGTGAAACCCATTTCCGTATCCCCGTTTGCATCCCGAAAGTCTCCCGACACCCATTGTTTTACCTTTTGACCGAACTTAGTGCTTTTGTGTTGTTTTTATCTTAAAAGTCCATCGCCTTTTTCTTAATCCTAAACCCTACCTAGAGTTAAGTTATCGCTGTGAAAGGCCCTAGCACCCTGAGGAAGAACGATAGTACTCAGGTCCACTAACCGCTGGTGCGACAAAATGGCGTCGTTTCCGGGGAGCAAGCGCCCTTTCTAGTTTTTACCTTACTCTACGTGTGTTTGTTTAGGATCATTTCACCTGCTAGAGATTTTGTTATTCTTTGATATTGGAAATCTGACTTCCTTTGTTTGTTCTTTTTGTGCATGCGTACTCGATCTCGGCGAGGCCAAACTCCGATAACTCCACCAAATCCATACCCGGAGAGCATTATCCATCAAGCAAACGCTAGCTCGAGACGAGAACGATTGCAAAGGGAGTGAAAAACGGTTCAAATTCCAATGGATGGAGAGCAAATTCCACCCCGTACCCTAGCATCATTTTCCCTTCCATCATCGGGTACGGGAGGCGATCCTATCATTCTACCTGCATTACCACCGAACGCCACGTTCGAGTTCAAGCCGTATTTGTTGGACATCTTCGAGAACGCTCCGTATCACGGAGGGGAGCATGAGAATCCTATAGACTACATTAACAAATTTGAGCAGCGTATTGGCTTTGTGCAAATGAATGGCGTCTCCGCCGAGTACATGAAGTTAAAATTTTTCCCCCTCACCTTGAAGGGGAAGGCACTACTATGGCTCAACACATGTCCGGCCGGAACCTATTCTACTTGGGAAGCCCTTAGCCGGGACTTCCTTCAGTGGTTTTTCCCCAACGATGAGACGTGTCGGTTAAGGCAAGCAATTATGAGCTTCAAGCAAGAGCTTGATGAATCATTGTTCGAAGCATGGGGGAGATTTAAAGGTCTTCAACGAAGATGTTCGCACCACAACTTGGAGGATAGGTTACTACTGCACCACTTCTATTCCGGATTGAGTAGCTCCTTACGAGAATCTATTGACCATGCCTCGGGAGGCATGTTCCTAAAGAAGACGGCGGAGGAAGCAAATGTATTTCTTCATGAGCTATCGCAAAACTCTCCTCATTGGGGAAGAGGTTGTGGTCCAAGTGATGGTCCTTCGCTTGAAAGCAATCCCACGATCAAATTTCTTATGAATGTCGTACTCGAGATGCAGCAAAAGACGGCTTTAAAAGAGACCACGAAGCAAGTCAAAGCGGCTCAAGAAGTATCAATGATTATTTCAGAAGCCCGAATTCTTGTGTGCGATTTTTGTGGAGGTCCACATTCATTGAAGAGGTGTGAGGAGTATCAAGCAGAACAAGTTCAAGCCATCTACCCCAAAGACAACCTTTCCTATGCCAACCAAAACCCCATTCGACCTCGAGGAAACTATGCTTACAATCAACAAGCCCCATTAGCCCAAAATCCACCCCCCGGTTTCCAAAACCAAAATCGCCGCCAATATCACCAAAATCATCATCAAGGGCAATCTTCCCAAACACCCAAACCACCACCCCCAGAATCCATTGAGCAAACTATTCAAAAGATGGCCCTATCCCAAGAAAAGATACTTTTCTCTCAAGAAAAGATGGCCTTAGAAAGAGAAAAAGATGTCGCACGCATCAAGAACCTTGAGTTGTTAATAGCTCAAATGGTGCAACAGTCTCCACCCATCCAATCTTTACCTAGGCAACCCCAACCGAATCCGAAGGGACAACTTAATGCAATTACATTGAGGAGTGGTAAGGAGGTTGATGGCCCTAGGATGATGGTGGAAGATGTCTTGGGTAAAAAGGAAGGTGACGTGGTCGATATCACGGAGGAGGAGGATTTGGAAGAAGAGCGGGAGTGTGAACTAGTCTTGGGTAAGGGAGCATATGAGGAAGAATTGGGAGAATCAAGCAAGGAAATAGAAGAAATGGAAAGAGTAAGAAAAGGGAAAGGGAAGATGGTAGAGGAAGAGCCAATCCAACCCATTGAGAAACCAAAGCTATCGCCGGTCCCTTTTCCCGAGCGGTTGGCAAAGCCGAAATCCGATGCAAAATTTTCAAAATTCATTGAGATGCTCAAGAAACTTCAAGTGAACATCCCTTTTCTTGATGCCATTTCTGAAGTCCCATCCTTTAAGAAGCACTTGAAGGAGCCTCTTACGAGCAAGAGGAAGATCCAAGAAAAATCTACAATTCATTTGACGGCGGATTGTAGTGCCATTATCGATAACAAGTCACCGGAGAAACTAGCCGACCCTGGGAGTTTTTCTATTCCATGCACCATTGGTGATATGCGAATTGGTCGTGCCCTATGCGATCTAGGAGCGAGTGTAAGCGTCATGCCTTACACGATTTGCAAAAAGTTGCACCTTGATGATCTAGCTCCTACCACAATCAACCTTCAATTGGCCGACCGTTCCATACGAAGACCTTTGGGGATTTTGGAGGACATCCCGGTTCAAGTAGGGCGATTCTTTATCCCTTGTGATTTTGTTATCTTGGAGATGGTACATCCCCATTATTTTGGGAAGGTCGTTCCTTGCTACGGCGGGAGCAATTATTGATGTGAAGAATGGAAGTATGTCATTGAATGTCGGGAATGAAAGTATTATTTTTCAACTTGAGGGATCATTGAAAGGTCCTTCTTATGGGGACTCATGCTACGCTATTGATATGATAGAGATTCTTGTCGACGAGTATGTTGAGGAATCCCACCTTCTTGAATCTATTTGGACGATCCCTTGGGTGCATGGTTATTGGAGTCCTTCCAATTCGAGACCGACGGCTCCGACATCACTTTCTTCACCAACCTTCTTGACTCTTCACTTATGCACGAGGAAATTATTATTGATGAACCTATTATGGAGTGCATGGAGATTCAAGATGCGATCTTCAAAGGTATGTCTTCCTCCCAAGTTCAATCTTCTATTTCTTTAGAACTTAAACCGTTGCCCCCTTCCCTCCAATATGCTTACTTGGATGATGAGAAATCTTATCCTGTGATTGTGAATGCGAATTTGAATGATTTTGAATTGTCCAAGTTGCTTGATTTGCTTAGGAAACATAGAGGTGCAATAGGTTATAAGACAGAAGATTTGAAAGGTTTATCCCCGTCCATTTACATGCATTCGATTGACTTGCTAGAAGATGCCAAGCCTATTAGGCAACCACAACGTCGTTTAAATCCTAACATGCAAGAAGTGGTTAAAAAGGAAGTAGTGAAGTTGCTCGCTGCTGGGATCATCTTCCCCATCGCAAATAGCGAATGGGTAAGCCCGGTTCAGTGTGTGCCAAAAAAGGGTGGAATGACCGTAATTGAAAATGATAAGAAAGAATTAGTAAGTACCCGAACTGTGACCGGTTGGAGAATGTGCATTGACTACCGTCAGCTTAACAAAGTAACAAAGAAGGACCATTTTCCCCTTCCTTTTATTGACCAGACGTTAGAACGGTTGGCAGGTCACTCACATTTTTGCTTCTTAGATGGATATTCCGGGTTCTTTCAAATTCCAATCAGCCCTTCACACCAAGAAAAAACAAACTTTACTTGCCCATACGGGACATTTGCTTATCGACGCATGCCATTTGGTTTATGTAATGCCCCTGGGACTTTTCAACTTTGTATGATGGCTATTTTTAGCGATTTCATTGAGAAATGCATGGAGGTTTTTATGGATGACTTTTCTGTGTACGGTAATTCTTTTGATGATTGTTTGCTAAACCTGGAAAAAGTATTAACTCGTTGTGAAGAAGTGGATCTAGTGCTCAACTGGGAGAATTGCCACTTTATGGTGGAACAAGGTATTGTTTTGGGTCACTTAATCTCTTTAAAGGGCATCGAGGTGGATAAGGCGAAGGTTGAGGTCATAGAGCACCTACCACCGCCAGTTTCTGTTAATGGGGTGCGTAGCTTCCTTGGACATGCCGGCTTCTATCGCCAGTTTGTTAAGGACTTTTCGAAAATTGCTCGACCTCTAACCGACCTCTTATGCAAAGATGCTCCTTTCATTTTTACTGATGAGTGTCTTGAGTCGTTTTACAGACTGAAGCAGGCTTTGATTTCCGCCCCGGTGGTTCAACCTCCGGACTGGACACTACCATTTGAGATTATGGCCGACGCTAGTGACTTTGCCATGGGGGCGTGTTTGGCCCAAACGGTGGACAAGAAGCCGATGGTTATTTATTAGGCAAGCCATGCGCTTGACAGTGCCCAAAGAAACTACACCACCACGGAAAAAGAACTTTTGGCGATCGTTTTTGCACTCAACAAGTTTCGGCAGTACCTTATGCTCTCGAAGGTAGTAGTCTACACGGATCATGCCGCTATCAAATACTTGATGGGAAGGAAGGAGACAAAGCCGAGGCTAATACGGTGGGTCTTGCTCATGCAAGAATTCGATTTAGAAATCCGTGATAAGGCGGGCACGAAGAATGTCGTGGCCGATCACCTCTCGAGGATTCTTGTCGACTTGGAGGACACCCAACCGATTGTTGATACTTTCCCGGACGAGCGACTTTTGGAGATTATCTCTCATCCTTGGTATGCAGATATTGTGAATTATTTGGCAAGCGAAGTGATTCCCCAACACTTGAACCATCACCAAAAGAAGAAATTTCTCCACGACGTGAAGCATTATTATTGGGATGATCCCTTCCTTTTCCGGCTTTGCAATGACGGGATGTACCGGCGATGTATTTCCGAGAATGAAGTGCAATCTTTTTGACTCATTGTCACGAGTTTCCGGTAAGAGGTCATGGTGGCTCCCAAAAGACGGCGGCGAGGGTTCTACAAGGCGGATATTGGTGGCTAACTCTTTTTCGTGACGCCCATTTGCATGTCAAGCAATGTGATAGATGTCAAAGATCCGGAAACATTTCCCGGAAGAATGAAGCACCGTTGAATTATATTCTTCGAGGAATGGGCCTACAACCATTTCTCCATGGGCCAAGAGTAATGGGCCTGCCTGGGCACCTAGCAACGCCCTGCGGCCTAGCTGTCGTGTGTCTAGACCCATTTTCGCGTCTAAATACCATCTAGATCCTTAGGCTTTTGACTTGTCTGGTAGCTCTTTTTAATAACTTTTAATGCGTTTTGTTTACTTTTTGTAGTTCCGAAGGTTTTACTCAAAACTGTGCTAAATGGGCCATTTTTACACCAATCTTGGGAATCCCGAGATTCCCTAAGATTTCCCCAGCCCTGGTCATGTCAAAGGCAGCAGAATTCCGAGTATGTCGAAAGCGCGGAAACGCAAGTGCAAGTTCCCAGGCGTCAAACGGTAGCCACGTAACCAATTCCGAAGCCGGCGCTACGCCCTGAAGTAACCAAGTGGCCGAGATAGACCGTGGCCATGGTCACCTTGACCGTAGCCACAGTCAGATTGAAGCCAAACGCCCAAAAGGAGGCGTTGCAGCCGAGATGGACCGTGGTCACGGTCAACTTTACCGTGGCCACAGTAAACATACTGCCCTGATCAAGAAGAAGATGGCCGAAGGAGACCGTGGCCACGGTCTCCCATGACCGTGGCCACGGCAGTGCGAAGGAGCGAAGAAGTGCAAACCCTAAATCGCCTACACCGTGCCCACGCGGTACACGGGTACCGCCTGATCTGTGAAGAGAAGAGAGATTTCTCCTGCCTTACGCAGGACCATGGCCACGGTCACCTTGACCGTGCCCACGGTCCCCTGCGGACACAGTTTGTCTGTAGTGACTTAAGTGCTGTGTTTTGAGTAACAACCTAAGTACTATTTATTGTTTTAGGTCATTTTAGCAGAGGGAGACTTTTTATCAGCCTTTAGACAACCTTTAATCATCTTTTACTTAGCTTTTATGATACTTTGAGCCTTCTCTTAAGCCTTGGATTAGAGAGTTAGTGAAGATTTTGCTGAGTTATTGGTTCATGTTCTGGAATCTTTCTAGTCTTATTCCAAGTTTGAAGATTATTATCTTATTTTGGAGCATTGGAGCATTTATTATTCAGAGTTTTTGCGTCTTTGTCATCAATCAATGAGCATTTCTTAACCCCTCTCTCTTTTATTTCATAGTTTATCTTTTAATCTCTGTTTTTGTTATTGTTGCTATTGTTTGTTTTATTGATTGTTGGTTGTTATCTTGTTTATCTTTTTAAGCATGTTTAGGTTTGATTTGGATGTTGTTATCTTAGTTTTCATCATGATTAGTGGCTAGAAACCCTAATGGGTTAGGGAGATATTAAGGGTGTGAATATGTGATTAGGATTGGGTTAGCAATATTAGTGAGTAACTAGTTAGGAAATCAATTTCCCAACCCTATTCTTCCCTCAAGTGGGATGTTATTGGGTGTGAAAACACCCGAATACATCCAATGCCTGTTGGAAGGTAGGAATTAGGATAGTTAGTGCTCTTATTCGCGAAAGCGAATAGAAGCTAACTAGGAAATTCCGTTTAACCGACTCCCCGGGTTTGTCTATGGACTTTGGGGAAGTCAATCCGGACTATCCTTGAAAAAGGAAGCCCGGTGGGTATTTTTTCCAACGGAATTACCATTTGATTTCCCTTTCTCGTTACTCTCTTGTTGCGATACCCATTTCCGTATCCCCGTTTGCATCCCGAAAGTCTCCCGACACCCATTGTTTTACCTTTTGACCGAACTTAGTGCTTTTGTGTTGTTTTTATCTTAAAAGTCCATCGCCTTTTTCTTAATCCTAAACCCTACCTAGAGTTAAGTTATCGCTGTGAAAGGCCCTAGCACCCTGAGGAAGAACGATAGTACCGAGGTCCACTAACCGCTGGTGCAACATCGGGTAGAGGCCCATTACCCCCTTTTCAGCCCGAATCTGGAATGGTTCGTTACCGGTGCATTGATAATTTGGCAGAGTTGCGCAATGATTAAAATGAATTTAGTTCTCTTCTTTCGAAAGTAAAAAATATCCTTATTTAAGGATTAAGCAATCTTAGTCGGTTCCCAATCACAACATAAGTTCTACATTCGAGGAAAAGCGGAACCTTTTTCCGGGGTCCTATAGATTAGCGACTCCACTAGGAACTTAAATTTAAAAGAGGGTAAAACTTGAAAAAACCGAGTTGTTTTGAAATTGTAAAAGGGAGAAAGTTGATTTATTTCGCACTATTATCATTCTTTTAGGCATTTTCCATACCAAGCTTTTCCCGTGTCTTTTGACAGGGGAGCACATAAGCGATGGTTTAGGATTAACCTAGGATCTTACCCGAAAGCGGGCGACCACTACTTGTCTGATACACTCTACATCGCCAAGCATTTGGTTTCTCCTCTCACCCGTGTTATACTCCAACGCTTCCTTGAAGTCCGACAAGCAACACCTCACACATTTTACCTATAAATCTTATATAGGTGAAGTGCACCAGGGGAGAACATGGGGTACCTCATCCAATCCCAAACTTAGTAATCCATGAATATAGAGTCTTGGTTTCGGATACCCCTCATGTTGTATGTTATATGAATATGTGTGTTTTCCTTCCCCTTTTCTCTGTTGCAAAAGAGTCGACCCTAGTTTAGAGGAATTGTTCTAGTCCATGTAAGGTTCATTGGGCTGAGAAGAGGATTGTGTATCAATCAACTAGGGTGGTCAACCTTAAGCATTATGGTTAACCCAGTAGTCGGGCACATTTATGCACGGAGGTTGATTACTCTAATTCATAAAGCAAACTTAACTCGCCTTTGATGATCTTATATGGCCCTTTACAATGCTCTATTAACGAAGGTCCGAAAATACGACTAAAATCTCGACCAAGTTAGTGGGTAACGTCTTAGACTATATAATACTCACTAAGCTTGAGTAAATTAATTTATAGATTGAATTATTAAATTCATCATATTTATGGTCGGCCCGTTGTTAGGCCCAACCATATTGGATTTACCAATTAAGCCTATAAACTAATTATAACCTGCTTATTGTTGGCTTTATTTAGTCCTTTACAATATCCATTTTCCTTGAGTAAATAAATAAAAGAAATGTGTAGAAGACTATTAGTCTTGTCGAACATTATCCTAGTCCGCATAATAGCCAGTATAGCTCGAGCTGTCTGAGTTCATTGATCCAAGTTACGGATTCTCCTTAAAACGATCGACCTATGGATTGGGCCCATCCGAACTGAGAAACACCGACTTATGCTTTCTAGCCTAAGATCGGCTAACTATATTTGACTTTATTCGGCCCTTTATAATGTTCTGTTGTTAGGTTCATATAGAGTTAGGTCATGCACTCCCAAGAACTGGGTGAGTTATCTTTGTGTCAGCATGAAGGTGTTGAGTCAATTAGGGTCTCATACAGGTCTCTTAGGACATACATGCATCGGGTAGAAAGTGTCAAAGTTAATCATCGAGTTGCTAGCTAATTCCATGCAGGCACGATTGGAGATCAACTTCGAGCCCACATTAGAGATCCGTGCACCGGCCGATTGGTTCCAAATACGCATTACGATCCATCTACTGTTCAACACTGCGTCATGACTGAGGAACGATTTCAGGAAATTCCCGTCCACACTACCGAGGCTAATATCACGAAGCAGCTAGAAGAGTTGTACACCAAGATCCAGGGTCTAGTTTTTGCTAATTTTCTGGAACAAGAACAAAAGATTGGGAAAAGGTTCCACGAACAACAACAAGTGATGGATGGCATGCTCATTAAAACGTCGGCAGAGTCTGGGGGTGTGGAGTCATTCAACGGAAAGGCTAAGTCAGTCTCAGGAGTTCCCAAACCTGTGGAGGATCCCGTTGTTAAAGCCCTGAGCAGATATTAGAGAATATTACCAAGATGATGCGCACTGTGCCATCCTTTGCTGATAAATATACAGACCTGCCTGTGCCCATTCAACCTATTTTGAAGCTTGCTGATAAGATTGAGGTGTCGAATATCAAGTTCAGGCCATTTGAGAATCTCACTCATCCATTGAGGAGTTTATGCAGTTGGCACCACTTAATCGAGTTGATGTGGGCTTATACTCCACAGTCTTCCCATCCACCCTAGATGGAGAGGCCAAAGTGTGGTATCATGCCTTACCACCTCAAACCAAGGCCGATTGGAATGAGCTATTCAAAGCCTTCATTAATCATTATAGCCGTATTCAAAAGAAACAGGCCACGGTGGATGACCTGACCACCATGAAGTAAAGGGACGAAGAATCCTCCTAGGACTATTTCGATAGGTGGCACACCAAGTTGTCCCATATCAATGAAACCATCCCACTTCGCCTACAATTATCTACCTTCAAGCAAGGACTCAAGAGCAGCTTATCCCGGCACTTAGGATACCATTTCATCAAGGATTTCGATTACCTTAAAGACATTTGTGTCCTGCTAGAAGCAATGAATAATGACAAGACTGCAGCGCCCGGTTGGAAAGGATCCAACTCCAACAGGAGGGCCACTAGTGCACCTAGCCACCCTCCTAAAATTGTTGAGACTAATTTCATCCAATGCAAGGGACCCTTTGTGCCAAAGTATGAAACCTACACACCTTTGGATGTTCCTTATACTCATGCGCTTGATAGGCTAGTTATGAAGGGTATCCTAGTGTTGCCATTACCAAGCGGTGAACTAGAAGTTAAGGGAAAGAATTGGGATGCCAACCAGTTCTGCCACTACCATCGTTACCGGGGTCACGACACTGAAAAGTGTTGGTCTCTCAAGAACAAGATCGAGGATATGATAAGGGCAGGGACACTCCTCATGCCAAAAGCAGCGAAGAAGCCGAATAACAAGGACAACCCTATGCCAAAGCACACGAACACCGTCTTCTGTGAGACCTCGCACTTTGAACCTTACTCCTTGATAATCGAAGTAGGTCATCCTATCCCCAAGATATGCGAGATTCATGAAGTATTGTCCATCAATGGCATTTGGGATAGTGATTAGGATGATGAATATGAGCATCCTGAAGAAGACTGGGTCGAAGAAGATGAACAGGCCCCAGGCATTGTAGCATTCCTCACCCGATCTGGCCGCCACAATAATAGGAACACCACTACTCCGATTGTTGTCCCTAATCCTGCTCCGGTAAGTAATGATAATCTAACTCCTCCGGAGGATCTTCTTCTTACTCTACTCAAAAGGACCAAGGCAGAAATCACCATCTGGCAACTGTTGTGCACATTACAAGTCCTCAGACAAAAGTTATTAAGTGCTTTCAATGAGATGATTGTCTCACCAACAATGACCTATGAATCTCTAGTGGCTCACATGACTACCAACCAAGGAATAATTGCCTTTGGAGATGAAGACTTACCCAAGGGCGGCGCATCCCACAACAAAGCATTGTATCTTATAGTGAAGTGCTCTAATAAGACTATTCCCTTGGTGTTAGTAGACAACGGGTCAACTATGAATGTGTGCCCTTGGAGGACGGCACAAAAGATAGGAGTCCAGTAGCAACATCTAATCCAAAATGGTGTGCAACTCCGGGCTTATAACAACTCTCCCCGGAAGTCAGTCGGGTCCATAATTCTTCCTATCACTATGGACTGCATCACTTCGTGGTTGACAGGGCCGCAAGCGCACGGTGTACGGTGTAGCACGTCAAGGTCGATCCTACAAGGACTCAATTAGCAATGCATTTAACTAGCTCTCTATGTGATTGCTAAGCTAACAGGTTATAGTTTGAAAAGCTTCTAGAACCTAATTAGAACTAATAAAGCAGGGACATTTATCTAGGATTTAATCAAGGGAGAAAGAGTTCTAGGAAATTGATTTCCTAATAACGAGTTTGACACTTAGAACCTAGTTTACACAATCATTCATTCAAGCCGAAACAAGAACGATAACCATAAGAACTCTACTGCTCTTTCGATGTTAATAGAATTACCTCGATTAACCTAAATTACAACGTTCATATGCTTTTCAAGTTAATCAAAGTTGAAGGTTTCAAATATTCTAGTTATCAAAATGGTTCCCTAGTCTGCTATTCTTTTCTCAAATTTCACAAACTAGGTAGAAAGGTTGGTAGTCAAATTATCCTAATTCACCTTTCAGTACTTCTCAAGTTAATCTCAAATCACAAGTATTCCAGGCCTTAAGAACACACATGAACATGAAGAACACAACCATCTATTTATTCAAAACAAGAATTCATGCACAAACTAAGAACATTCAATCAAACTACATTGTTTCAGGTTGCAAAACCCTAGAATTCAAGAAATCTACTAACTCATATTCAATGAAAACATGAAACAAGTTCCAATCATCATAATCAAATCTCAAAACAAAGAAGGAATACAAAAAAGAAATAACAAGCTGGGAAGAATACATCCCGATTAAGTATTTCGATCCCAGAGTGGAACTTTCTTCGCGAACGTCACTACGTTCTTCTCGAATCTTGATCCATGCCTCTCTTAACTCGATTCGATCTTGAATCTTGATGCAGGGGAAAAGGAGTAGGATGGAAGTATTAGAGTTGTCTTTATCTCCTTGACGGCCAAGAAGAATGAAGGAATGAATGAATGAATTTCTGAGAATCTCTTTTTCTATTCACGAAACCTACTCGGCGAGCCCGGGCCATATAAGTCCGTACATGTCCATACAAGGAGCAATGTACTACTGTGCTTATAGAAACTAGTACTATGAGGTGGTCTTTTGCCTCCACTCTCCAATATTCTCTTCCTTTTAAATATCAACAATATAAGACATTGAAAATAAGATGAAGAATAAATTTACCTTACAAAATAGGGTTGCATCGCCAAAGAAGAGGTCACAACTCAAACTCCACCATTGTTGCCCGTTGCTGAGAAATTGATATTGTTGTTGGATGACTTGTGAGAGACAAAGATGAAAAATGGAGTGGAGGTTTGAGACGGTGATTTGAGCTTGGAGGTGAGAGAAGAAATCTAAGAATATCCAGCTGTCAAAGCTTTGGAATGTTCTGCAAATTCCTATATCTATTTTCTTAAAAGCTAATTATCAGAACATGTTGAGCACAGAATGCCTAATATGAAAAATGCTCAATCAACCTTGCTACAACCAATTTTGAAGGTCCAGTACTAACCCATATCCCCATAACCATGGCCTTCTACAATTACCAAGAAATCAATCTAAAAACATTCAATTTTCAAAACATAAACTCAAATCTTTTTGGAAGAAAACTACAAAACCACATATGTTGCAAATTGTTCTACAAATCATCGACCTGGATAACATGGAACCACAATCGGGAACAATTCATTGCAAGAATTCTATTACAAAGATGAGAAAAGTCAAGATAAACCAACTGGGATCAACAAAGAGAGAGAGAAGTGAGTAATCCAGAATCCCTAATTAACAAGACGTCGTCGATGAAGCTAATACACGCACCCCCTCACTATCGGAGGCTTCTTCACCACTGCCCGTTACACCATCGTTGTGGACGCGTGAATTCATCCCCCCCCCCCCCTTCTTAAGTAAGGATGTCGAATCCACAGGGATGGGTGTTAGGCTTGATGAGGAGATCGGTTTAGTTAGGGGGGTTTTCAATGCGGAAAGCAATAAACAATTAAGAAAGCAATTAAACTAATCTAAATATGGATACATAACAATAAGCAAGTAAGCATGAAAAGAAGAACTAAACCTAATTTTGACAAGAAAGGAAATCTCTAACTAAGAAAGCAATAAAAAGCAATGAATGAAAAATGAAATTGGGAACAAGATATTATACCTTTGATGTACTAAACCTTCACTCAAACCTTCAATCTTCACTTGGATTTCCCCCTGAACAAACAAGAAAATTGTGAATTGGATTACTAAGAATCCCCAAATTCTCACTTGAAAGTAGAATTTGTGACCCTTAATAATCCTCCTCCTCACTAAAAGTTGGATTGGTGGTGAACTAGCACTAGAAAGCTTGAATCAAAGCATCAATGGACGCTAAAGCTAAAACTTTCCTCCTAAACTAAAACCATCACATCAACTAGCCTAGAAGTGAAGTTCTAAGGATACCACATGGTTGCAAATACCGGTGAGGTTATTATGTTTAGGAGAAGCAACAATCAAGTTCGAAGCCTATCAAGCATTCACTAACTATTCCTAACTAAGCAATTGCACTATTCTAGCAATCAACTACTCAACCATATATAGAAACTACCCTTAGCCGACGAAAATTTTTAAAGTTTCGCCTAAATTTAATGACAACTAAAGTTGTTTCTCTTCCAAAAACTGTACAGACACTTGTGCCACCCCACTCCCACACAAAACTCTACAATGTCCTCATTGTGACTAAGGTGACACCACACACAAAAGAAAAATCACTAAGAGAAAAGAAAACACAAGCCGACATGCATGCCACCCCCACTCCCACACAAAAAGGCCAATAATGTCCTCATTGGTATAGAAATAAGGTAAGCAAGCACCCCAAAAGAAAATCAAGAAACACACCAAAAGAAAACAAAAGAAGAAAAGAAAGAATACTCACTAATTGTACAAGAAAGGTGAGGAATGATATTACCTAGAAGGCTTCTTATCAAAAGACTCACTCCTTCTCACCTCAAGATATCGGGCACCATGTCAGAACCATTCAACGCCCGTAGTAACAAGTCATGCATTCTTGCATGCATCTCAGAATGGTGAACATAAGAGCTTACTCTCAATAGGACATTAGCAAACGTTAGTGCTCTCAACAGTTTATCGAATGCCTTAGAAAAGTCATAGAAATGATGGAATGCAGGAATGTACACAACTTTCCTAGGCACTATAAATGGAGACATGACAAATGATTCCTCCCATTGACTTATAAATGGAGATTAGGTATGCAAATCAACGGGAGGGGGCAATACAACACATTCCTTAACTTGCTCATGCACAGACTTGGACGCAAACAATGACTCAAACTCAATTTCCATGCAATTTTCATCAAACACTGATTCCAAATCACAACTTTCATCCAATTCATCATAATCATCAATCGGTGATAAGGAAAAAGTAGGGTTAGACCACATCATAACACTCCCAACATCACAAGAAGGTACATCTTCATCTTCATCAATTTCAGACTCATCAAAAGAACTATCAGTATCAGAAGACAAAGGTGCATCATTCAAAACATCATCAAAAATGAAAGTGGAAGCTTTAGGGTCATAACCCATCGTGAATGACTCATCAAGCATAGCACCATCAAAAGTATCATTGTCAACAACCAAGTTCAAACAATTAGGATCAATCCCCAAAGAATTAAGTTCATCATCACAAGATTCTACATCTATGGACTAGCAAGAAAGGGTAACTAATGCCTCATTCATACAATGATCCTTAATGAAAGTGAACAATTCAGTATCTAGCACACATTCAATCACAGAGGATTCTATTTCACTCTCAACAAGATCATGTTCATTTGCATTACAAACACCATGGCATTCATTAGACTCAACCTTCTCTTCACATAAAATCATGGATAATGGTGTGGACAATGGGTCATCATCTAACAAGTTTTCGTCAAGTTCTACGTCATCGCATACAAAATCAACAGTTTTCTCTTGCTCTCTAGATGTAGCTAGAGATAAGGATCTCCTAAACTCGATACATGCAAAACTAGGTCTGTTATAGTAGTCATCATCCTCATCATAATCATACACAGAAGAATCAACACGCATTTCAGGACTCAAAGATGATGAATGCTCTATTTCAACTATCGAATTAACCACATGTGAAGAAGAAGCTTCTACCCTAGTACTAGTCTCATGTAAAAATGCATGCGTGTACTCAGTCATTTTCGCACACATATCATTCATGTTCGCACACATGTTAGCTCGAAAATCATCTATTTCAGCTTTTAAACAAGAAGCAGAACTATGCCACGGCGAATCACAATATGAGCACAAAGGATGAGACTCAACAACATCACATTGGGGAAGATCAAAAGAATTTTCCACATAATCCCTACCATATGATTGGTCATCAAAATACATGGGATATTCACATGATTGTTCAGTTAAGGTCTCCGAAAAACTTCCCATATACACCCCACCACTAGATTGATCATTCAAATTTTGGGGGTACTCATGATACGGTATGGCTAAAGTCTTAGAGGGTGGTGCATGATAAGAAGGTTGGACACTAGGAATAACATTTTGATGCTCGAATTCATAAGAATCCCTAGACAACCACTCAAGTAATTCCCATGCTTTATCTTCCCCTAAATCAGAAAACCCGTAATATTCTAACAGATTTCGGGTCTCATAATTCATACCCTGATTCACAATTCCCAAAAGATCTAATGTATCAGAAAAGATACCATACAATTCACATTGAGCACGGTAATCATGTAATCTAGCAAAATACCTCCAAAATATTTCATGCTCAAAATGGGGAAATTGGGGACTAGCCATAACTCTTTTTTCTTTATTTATTTATTTATTTCGTATTTTTTTTTTAATTTTGTATCTACATTTTCTTGGAAGAATCTAGAAATCAATAAACTATTTACACAAACCAATAACCTAATCTACCAAATAACGCCATCCTCGACAACGGCGCCATTGTTCGTTTGCGTATTTTTGTGGTTTTTCTGGAGTAAGGATGTCGGTCCACTGGGATTGGGTGTTAGGCTTGATAAGGGAATTGGTTTGGTTAGGGTTTTCAATGTGGAAACCAATAAATAATTAAGAAAGCAATTAAACTAATCTAAACATGGATTCATAATAACAATAAGCAAGTAAGCATGAAAAGATGAACTAAACCTAATTTTGACAAGAAAGGAAATCTCTAACTAAGAAAGCAATAAAAAGCAATGAATGAAAAATGAAATTAAGAACAAGAAATTTTACCTTTTATGTACTAAACCTTCACTCTAAACTTCAATCTTCACTTGGATTTTCCCCCAACAAACAAGAAAATTGTGAATTAGATTACTAAGAATCCCCAAATTCTCACTCGAAAGTAGAATTTGTGACCCTTAATCCTCCTCCTCACTAAAAGTTGGATTGGTGGTGAACTAGCACTAAAAAGCTTGAATCAAAGCATCCATGGTCATTAAAGAGAGAGAGAGAGCGAGAGAGAGAGAAAGAGAGAGAGAGAGAGAGCAAAAATTTTGTAAATTGCTTGAATTGAAAGAGCTTGAAAGAAAGTTGATTACAATGAAAGAAAACTTGAAGAACAATTAAAGGCTTAATGAAAAACTTGATTAAATCTAAAGAAAGATAAAGAAACATGCTTAAAAACTAAATCTAACCCTAATCCTACTCTAAAACTACTTGATACTGATGCTGAAAATATGTGGATATTTATAGAAGGAAAGAAAACAAGCCAAAACCCTAGGATTAATCTCCAGCAGTCGCGCGTAATTTCCGCTGAAACCGACAGGTCGCGGGCGCGACCCAGCTCTGCTCGTTTTTATCCGTCACTCGCTCATCATCCGTCGCGGGTGCGACACCACCTCTCGCTGGTGCGACACCACTCTAGCGATCGTCCGTCATTCTTATCATTCAACTGTCACAGGTGTTACAGCCTATGTCGCGGGTGCGACAAGATTCTGTCCGCAGGCATTTCTTCTCTCCGTGGTATGTCACGGGTGTGACAAGACGTGACTCTGGCACGACGCTTTTCTGGTTCTTTGCCTTGGCTACTGTAATGGAGAAGGAGTTCTCGGTTTGGTTCCACTTCGGGTCTCGGCTAGGGAAATCGCTCGGGATTCCCTAAAAAGCCTCAATTAAGCTCAATTTCCTTCTAACTCATTCTTATCCTACAAAAACACAAAATCATCATAACTAATCTATATTCAAGGGGCTAGAACAAACAAAATATACCCTATAAATGATAAGAATTCGGATTGGAACGAGACCGAACACGAAATTAGATTAAATAGAGTATATTCGTGAAGCAGAGTAAACAAGTTTTGCAGCGTTCAAGTTCAACCAGTCAGATCATGTCTTTTTCAAAGCAATAGACCACATATGAGTATGGTAAACCACATTAAGTAAACCCCAATCAAAATGTAATGACGATGAATAAATACCAAGATACACAAAGATAAATACCTTGCAAGACCAAATGCAAGGGATTCTTTCTCCAAAAGAAGGGATTCTTTCTCCAAAGGATTGTATTCAGAGAGTGCCAAAATGCACTTATAAGCTTGCTCAAGAGCAGCAATTGATGACAATCCAAAGAGACCAATAAACAATATAATATCAATATGCCATAAATCATCATATCAAATTAATGATTATCTCAGTGACTAATAACAATATAATTAACTTTCAAACAACAATATGCAAAAATCTCAAACTAAATAATATAATCAATTGGCAAAAATACAAATCAGTGTGCAAAATTCACACTCAACAATACAAGTTCATCGGCAGAGAAATGGCGATGCCATAGAATGCTTGTCATTCACTTCAGGATCTGAAAATAAACTCACAGAAACAAAGTAGTTAACTACAAAAGCTTGAAGTAGAACAAAGGAAATTTATGTCTCTCAAATTTATAAACTTATTGTTCTTCAAGTAAAAAAAGGATATCAATCATATATAATAAGGGCTTGTTTTAAAAAGTTTGATTGATTGCTAAGCTCACACAGTTGGAATAGATTGAAGGCAGTAGCACACCTTCCCCCAAATTATCTCCCCAGAAATATTTAGCAATTAAACTATACCATTACAATAATGACATTTATTTGTCGGTATGATAATCGGTGATAAAATGCAAAATCGTGACTGTCTTACTGATATGTTAACATTGCTCAAGAGTTGTATGCATAAACCCAAAGAAACCAAAGGAGTAAAAAAACAGAAATCTAACAGCAAAGGGGATGCAGTTGAAAAGATCCTTTTAGTGAAAGTTATTGTCAATGCTTTGAATTAAAATATTTATTTCAAACTAAAGCAACATTAAAAATAGAGCTTAGAATATCAAATGTATAATAAAAGACAACAGTTTACCTAAGGTTTGCCTTACAGCAGATCGCCATTTTATAGTTGTGGGCATATATGCAGCCTTGGGGGATCTAAAATTAGTAAACTAAAGTTCATGAAATGGCTGATTCATGCAGACCTAAGAAGACTTTCTAAAACACAACTTGAAACTCATTTTAAACACTACTGAATAAGAAACATTGATCATGATATCAACAGTAATGCCCCAAATAGTTTAATATATAACGTGTCATATTTGAATTGCAAATAATGATAGTTTAAACCTCCTAAGCTTCAAATTAGTGATATAAAACCCCCTAATTTATATGTTTTCATAGTTAGTGCAAAACAAATGTTCCCAAAGTACAGAATAAGTATATATCTTCTGAAACATTACTAAACACATTCGTAGAGGAATCGTATTACAAACCATTATCTGCAATGTTTATGGGGCTCTTATCCAGTTTCGATCGTACAACAGACTGTAGTAATGACTTATGTACTTTCTGCAAAAAGAGTGTCCAGTAGACAACTAAACAAAATTCAGAAATCCAACTACAATAAGATAGAAGGCCAAAGATAATAAGGGAAATGAAGAAACCCAAATCTATCCTGTAAAAACTCAAGAATATATGATAGAACTATTATTGCATGCCAAGAAGACAATATCATGAAATTAGCATGTTCATATGTGCTATGAAGAAATTAATTCTATGCAATATCCAAACCATACATCTCTTTCTGAATTTGTGGCAAGTAAAACCCAATGAAAGAACCAAGCATCATCACACAATCATGCATAATTTACTCCTAACCATAACCAAAACCAATAGTCTAAAATCCCAACTATGGAAGGATATGGAGGGGTCAAATGTGGCACCTTACCCCTAAATTTTACAATTCAGAGAGACTAATTCTAGATGACTCAAGATTTAGAAAACTTCCAATAGATAATTAGTAATTACTTTACCTAATATTATGTGGGTATTCAATTTTCCCCACTTTGACAGCTCCAGAACTCCCTCAAAAACCCAACTAATAGACCATTCTCGATCTGGGTACAATCCAAAACATCAATTTACAAACCCACAATGCACAAACTATATCACATTGACAAGGGGACAAAGTAATCAATCGCTCAATGCACAGGGGGCAGAGAGAGAGAGAGAGAGAGAGAGAGAGAGAGAGAGAGAGAGAGTTACTTACCTAATCTAAACCCCAATACCCCCACTAATTGACAAATCCTACAAGGGTACAACTGAAATAATCAAATTCCAACCCCTCAATGCATAACTAAACTAAATTAAAAAGGCAACAAAGTTATCAATTTTCTAAGTGAATCATTAAAATTTAGTGGGGCAAAGTAAGAGCTAATAAATTCACTTAATCTTATGTGGGTATCGTAAAATCTAATATTACGACCGATGGTGGCAGTATCACCTCGCCCTACACAAGAAATAAAACAAAAGTTAAAGGTGAATATAATTTGATTTGATGTCTAACACAGCCAAAGGACAAGTACAACAAACATTCCCATTTCGCATAATTTACTTCTGATACTCAGTTTTCTTAGGCGAGTATGCAGGTCTCCAAGGCAACAAAGTGATAAATTACCTAAAGTGTAGTTTGTAGCTTTCTCAGTTAGGTCACCAATTACCTTTGGCATAGGGCTTATCTCATAGAGCAACATTGGCCTACACCATCGTAACAATTAAATAAAAGTTTTCTATATAGTGCTTACTAATTACATACCTAGCTTGTTACTAATATTTAGGATACATTTTTTGGCGAAGGAAATAACACTCCAATACCACATTATATGTGTCAATCTAAAATTCCAAAAGTAAAATACATATTCCAATCTTTCGTCCTTTGCTTTAATCACCATACTAGAATTTATTTTTCTTTATAAAGAAATGCCTATTAGGCTTCAAATTAGAAAAGTATGTTTTATTAAGCATATAAATATAGTCTGTAGGTGTTGGCTTTTGGATTTCTTGTAAAACGGTTTTACTTAGCTTCTAACATGCCAAGAAAAATAGGTTTCAGTTAAATATATGCTTATTGGGATAAGAGGTTTTCCCCCTTTTTTCAATAATGGAAAGTCAATAATGCTAGGTAAGGATTCAAATAACTCTAAAACAGTAAGAAATAAACCAACTACAAGCGGAATAAAACAATCAGCGCTGCAATAAGGAGAACAAAAGATTTTACACATAATGACTTGTTTGACAACAGAAATATGCATAATTCACTTACTTATGGCCACTCGTGTAGCTGTAAGCACTGTTAGTGGAATGATTATGAATCTCCACAGGTTCAACTAATCCCTTGGCATAGATAATAATTTAGACAAGTTAGTTCCATGTAAAAAAAAAAAAAAAAAAAACCTATAATATAGGACACGATACAAAGACAAAGCTTTCGGCCAATTAATCTAGAGGTACAAAATAATGTTGAGCATATAGAGACAAAGAATTAAGTACAAAGTCAACCTTAACTAAAGAACTAAAATTGAATATTCTACGACCATGAACAAAAAAATTTCCACAACGGATAAGTCTCCTTCATGCTACAAATTAACGTATTAAAAAATGCAACCTACGATAATAATAAAAATTGACAGGATGATGTTCCACGATGAAGAACCCCTGTTAGCAAAGGACATTCGCCCAATGCACATCAAGGACATCTACGTCAACAGAAGTGAAGGACATTGACACTGCTCACTGGGTTTTGAAGTGAAAGACAAAAGACGACACTTACTCAGGGAAGTTCTCCAATTAGGCAAGAATATCTCCTTCCCCTACTTACTATGTGAATCGGACTAACTTCCTTAATCACTGTGCAGGAAAAATCGAAAATGAAGATTGGAAGAAATCTGGAAGATCGCATCGAAAAAGGGAAAGAAAATCTCGCCTACTCTATGAAGAGAAAGTGGAGCAAGGAACTGATTCGTCTCCAACGGATACAAAAGCGCAGCATAAATAGAAGCATTCAAGAAGAACAAAGGTATTCGATTCCAAGGAAGAAATCGAGAGTTCAACCAAGAGTGTGTTCTTGAGTTGAGTGAGGTGTTCGAGTGTTCATATTGAGAGTGCTATCAAACTCTTAACGGATTTAGAGTTGTGTTAGGCTTTCGTGGTTGAATCCTAGACGGAATTAGGATTCTATATGTGTAAACACCAAATCGAATTTGGTGGGTGAAGAATTCTGAGAATTTGTGTAAGTTACCCGAACTGCTCAAGTTTTCTGGCTTGTCTCAATCCCTAAGGACATTCATCTTTGGGATAACGTACCGATCACTGCAAGGTCATTTATCGCAGCGGTTGAAACGCCATCGTGAAGGCCTTTCCGGACAATAAGAAGCGCCCATCAGAAGGCGCTGTCCGTTGTAATACCTAAGGTCCTTCACCTTAGGTTATCTCTCTGATCAGTGCAATAAAGGAGGTTATTCAGTTATATATTATTTGTCCTTTATTCATTCTAATTCTATTCTGTGTGAAGGAAGTTCTCATGCTTTAGGCCGAGAACCTAACGCCCTTGTCAAGTTGTGATTTGTGCAGAAAAGTTCAATAACCCTATTCACCCCTCTAGGGTTCTTTCAATTGGTATCATCGAGCCAGTCCATCAAAAGTCAGAGACTAACCGCTCTGTGGCAAAGATCATGGGAGATCACAACATGGGTGATTTAAGCCAAGGACGATCATGGAACAGATCACCATTGCTGACAGGTGATAACTATCGAGTATGGAAGCGCCAAATGGAAATCTTCTTGAGAAATCAAGATGAGGACATTTGGGACATAGTCAGGGAAGGAAACTATCCTACACCTCAAAAGACTGCCGAGGACGGAACAGAAAGTAACAAACCGAGATCTGAGTATACGGCGGAAGAAAAAGAGCAAGCGAAAAAGAATACTCATGCTCACTATCTTTTAATTTGCAGTCTTAATTCTAATGAGTTTGAAAGGGTGTCAAATTTTGATACAGCTAAACAGATATGGGACTACTTGGTCACCACCTACGAAGGAACAAATCAAGTAAAGAAGACCAAGATCAACTTGCTTGTTCAAAAGTATGAAGGCTTCAAGATGGAAGAAAATGAATCCATTGAATCTATGTTCAAAAGATTCAGTGCCATAATCAACCATCTCAAATCTCTCGGGAAAACATACACAGATGAAGAACAGATGAACAAGATCCTTCAATGCTTGCCTGAGCACAAATGGGGTTCCAAAGTGACTGCCATTGAAGAAGCCCAAAATCTAGAAACCTTGAAGCTTGAAGAGCTGATAGGAAAACTCCTTGCTTATGAGATACAACTGCCTGAAAGAAATCAGGTCAAGGACATTGCCCTTAAAAGCACCAAGGAGCCAGAAGAAGAATCGGAGGATGAGGATGAAGAAACCATGGCCATGCTAGCCAAAGGATTCAAACGACTATACAGAAGAAATCCCAGATTCCGTGGTTACATAAGAGAATCATCATCCAAACGACCTTCACCCAAAGGTAAAACACTAACCAAGGATGATAATGAATACAGATGCTTTGCTTGTGGTGCAACAGATCACTTGGTCAGAGAATGTCCTTATGTAAAGAAAGTCAAGGAACAAAGCGACCTCAGAGGAAAAAGGTCAAGCAGCAAAGCTATGGTCGCCACATGGAGCGAAAGTGAAGGCAGTGAAAGTGAATCTGAGGAGATTGCAAATCTTTGCCTCATGGCAAAGGACATTACAGAAACACAAGCAGAAGAGACATAGATAAATGACAGTGATGAGGTATGTCTCAGGGCTCACAACGACCTCTGGTATTTGGACAGCGGATGCTCAAGACACATGATTGGAGATCCAACCAAATTCAGAGAACTCAAGGACATCAGAAGTGGGAAGGTAACGTTTGGAGACAAAAGCCAAGGGAAGATCCTTGGAGTCGGCAAGGTCGGTAAGGACTCTACCAACTGTATAAATGATGTATATTATGTAGAAGGCTTAGAGTACAATCTGTTAAGTATTTCTCAGTTTTGTGATAGAGGTTATAAGGTTTGGTTCAATAAGAACTCATGTGTCGTAGAAAAGGAATCTCATGAAATAGTCCTTAAAGGCCATCGTATGAACAATGTATATGTTATTGACCTAAGTGAGTATATGACCAAGGACCTTACCTGTCTTAGAGTTGCATCAGATGAAACCTGGTTATGGCATCGCAGATTAGGACATATGAACATGAAAACACTTCAAAAGCTAAAAGTCCTAGGACTGGTTAGAGGATTACCACCTCAAAACTTCATTCGTGACAAAGTATGTGATGCATGCGCTAGAGGAAAACAGACCAGAGCATCATTCAAGCCTGTATCTCAAGTAACAACCTCTAGATGCCTAGAACTGCTGCATATGGACCTCTGTGGACCAATTCCATACAAGAGTCTAGGAGGACGTTCATACATACTAGTTATTGTTGATGATTATTCCAGATTTACCTGGGTTTTATTTTTGAAGGATAAGACAGAAGCCTATCCAGAGTTTGAGAAATTGTACAGGCAACTCAAGGTCCTTACAGGACTAAATCTGGTGTCAATAAGAACAGATCATGGAAGAGAATTTGATAATCGAGATCAATTTGGAAAATTCTGTGATCAAGAAGGGGTCACTCATAATTTCTCTGCCCCAAGGACACCACAACAGAATGGTGTGGTTGAAAGGAAGAACCGCACACTGGAAAACATGGCCAGAACAATCATCTGTGAGAACAATTTACCCCTTTTTCTCTGGGCTGAAATTATAAATGCTTCAAATTATATTCTCAACAGATGTACCATAAGATCCTTCATGAAGAAAACACCCTATGAGCTGTTCAAAAAGAAAACACCAAATGTAGCTCATCTCAAGCCCATTGGATGCAAATGTTTTGTTCACTACAACGGCAAGAAGGCCTTAAGCAAATTTGAACCAAGAAGTGAAGAAGGTGTTTTGGTTGGTTATTCATTAACCAGCAAAGCCTATAGAGTCTACTTCAAAGCATCCAGAAAAGTGGAAGAATCAATTCATGTCATCTTCGACGAGACTTCCACCACTCCATCAGAAAGGACCTCCATCAAATTCCAGATCCATCAAGATGATGATGACGAGGACCTTCCCCATGAATCTCAACAAGGTCCTCACCAACAAAAAGAAGAACCTCATCCAGATGACACCTTACAACCAAATTCAGAAGATGAGGAAATTGAGACCCAAGGACCTTTGCATGAGGAAGAACAAGATCCCTCCTCAAGCACTGAACAAGAACACTCCTCCAATGAAGGACAAAGCCCTTCATCGACAGAGATTCCTCAACCGATTGATAACGCACAACAGAACATTGAGGAATCCACAAGGACCTTCAGATTCAAACCTGCTCATCCAGCAGACAACCTCCTTTCTGGTCTGGAGACAGGTATTAGAACTCGATCCTCTCTTAGAAACTTTTGTGCCTTTCACGCGTTTGTGTCTCAGATTGAACCTAAAGGACCTGAAGAAGCTTTAAAGGATAGCAACTGGATCCTAGCTATGCAAGAAGAATTGAATCAATTCGAGCACAACAAAGTATGGAAACTTGTTTTGAGACCCACACATCATCCAGTCATTGGTGTAAAGTGGGTCTACCGTAACAAGTTAGATGAACATGGCACAGTCACAAGAAACAAGGCAAGACTTGTTGCCAAAGGGTACAACCAAGAAGAGGGCATTGACTATGAAGAAACCTTTGCACCTGTTGCAAGACTTGAGGCCATTCGAATACTACTTGCCTATGCTGCATCAAGTCACATGAAGCTATATCAGATGGATGTCAAAAGTGCCTTCCTAAATGGCTATCTAAAGGAAGAAGTCTATGTGGAACAACCTCCTGGATTTGAACAAAATTGACACTCATGTTCTGCACTTCGTAAGGCCCTTTATGGTTTGAAACAAGCTCCCAGAGCTTGGTATGAAAGACTAAGTTCGTTCCTTCTCAGAAATGGATTCACAAGGGGTCTCATAGACAAGACTCTCTTCATCAAAACCTCAGGTCAGGACTCTACTATAATTCAAGTTTATGTAGATGACATTATATTTGGCGCTACTAATGAATATCTAGTGAAGAAATTTTCTAACCTAATGAGCAAAGAGTTTGAAATGAGTCTCGTGGGAGAGCTAAGCTTCTTCCTTGGACTGCAAATCAAACAAAGCAACGACGGCATCTTTCTCAACCAAAGTAAGTATGTCAAAGAGCTCCTGAAGAAATATGGATTAGAAAATGCTAAACACTGCAACACCCCAATGTCCTCCACACTAAAACTTGATCAGGATCTACAAGGTAAGGACGTTCCTGATAAGCAATATAGAGGTATGATAGGATCTCTACTTTACCTAACTGCAAGTCGTCCAGATATTATGTTTAGTGTGTGCCTATGTGCCCGCTTTCAAAGTGCTCCTAAACAATCTCACTTGATTGCTGTCAAAAGGATTTTAAGGTATCTTGCAGGAACCAAGGACCTTGGTCTATGGTATCCCAGAAACAACGCGCTAAATCTCATTGGATACACAGATGCTGACTTTGCTGGCTCAAGGACTGATAGGAAGAGCACCTCTGGAGGATGCCAAATGCTTGGCTTCTCCCTAATCTCCTGGTAGTCCAAGAAACAAAACGCCGCTTTCTTCGATCGCAGGGCGGAATACATAGCAGCCGGGGCATGCTGTGCTCAAATTTTATGGATCCAACAGCATATAAAGGACCTTGGGATAACCCTCTCAAAAATCCCCATCAAGTGTGATAATCAGAGTGCCATTCAAATTACCAAAAATCCAGTTCAGCACTCTCGCACCAAACACATTGAAGTACGACATCATTTCATCAGAGATCACGTTGACAAAGGCCATATCACACTGGACTTCGTCCCCACTCATCAACAACTGGCAGATATCTTCACCAAGGCCCTTCCCACTGAACAATTCATCATCAATAGACAGGAACTTGGCATGCTGCAACTTGATGACCAGTTGAGGGGGAGCTAGTATTCCTCTACTCAGGGGGAGCTAAGGTCCTCCACTCCCAGGTATGTTCTTATCTCTGCAGACTCATCAAGGTCCTTGACAATCTTGTCACTAGACCCCTCGAGTCTCACCTTCATCTCAAAAATTAAACCTGGCAATGACGTTCAGCAGTCAGTTCCTCAATAACTGCCCTGCTTAACTCAAATCTTTTTCAAAAAGAAAACCTTTCTCCTTCTCACGTCACTTTCCAAAATAAATCCCACGGTTTTTCACAAAATCTCATCAAATCAATTCCCCTTTTTCACTTTCCCAAAAACATCCAATCATCATAACTTCCCTTTTCAACCGCCCCCTTTACCTTCCCCAGATTAACCCTCTACCCTTATCCCCTTCCTTATTTACTGCCCTCCCTTCCAAACCTAACCGTCCTTCTTTTTTTTCTATTTAACCCTCTCTCTTTTACTCTTCCTTCCTGTCACCATCCCTCCTGTCTCCATCCCTTCAGTCCTCTACCCCACCATCCATCCACTCTCTCTCTCCCTTTCCAGCCATGAAAAAACGTCCAGCCCTTAAGAACACAGCCCCATCCCCCTCTACAGGGGTGGCCAAACGACTTCGCTCTCGCAAGTCGTCCCCAAATCCTCCCGAATCCACTCAATCTCGCTCATCCTCATCCACCGCCCTTGCCCTTCAAACACAACCACAACCTCTCAATGCCATCACCCACGAGCAACGGGTTCAAGCCATCGCCAACCGACAAATATTATGCTGTGAGAATGTCGACACCGACTCTCTCCTCACCATCTTTCCTTCATTCTCAACCCTGAAGGACCTTGGCTGTGACACCTTCTTCGACTGTGAACCGGTAATCTATCCATCCCTCATTGTTGAATTCTTTGCCAACCTCATCCCAGACACTAATCGTCTATCTGTAAAATCCCTTGTCTCCGGGTCAAATTCACGACACCAACCCTCATTGAACGTCTTCTTCACAATCAACCCAGCCCAACCAAACCACCTTTACCCACTCCTTCAGACCCAAAACAAGAACTACGCCGGCAATTTGCTCGACCCACTGAACTGAAAAACACCTAGTACACTGGTCTAAAGTCTGAAGCCCGTTTCCTTTATTACACCCTAGTTCGGACAATCCTTCCCCGGGGTACAAACAAGGAAACCATCAATGAAGCCTGTGCTATCTTTATCCTGAACGTCCTCAACAATCGTCATCCTGACATTGGTGAATTGGTCGTTCAACATTTTCTAAAAGCAGCCGCATCTCCTTCCGGCCCCTTGCCCTATGGGAACTTGCTCACCAAAATCTTTCGCCAGTGTCATGTTCCCCTTGACACTGCTGACAAGTCCACCCTCAACTTACCCACAATTGGCCCCTCTCTCCTCATTACCCTTGGATACCAGCAGCAACCAAATGGCCTATGGCTTCATTTGGATGAGATCAAAGCTGAAGAAGCCTCGAACTCTGCTGTTGCAGCAAAAGATGCCTCTGACGCCCTCCAAAATCATATTGCCAGCATCAACTCTGCCATAGAGGTCCTTCATCAAGAGGTGTGCCATCTACAACATGAGGTCAAGGCCCTTCGAGAGGCACGCAATGACATCACCGCTGCCATCTCCACTCTGAAAGATGTTGCTCCAGCAGGCATGCAGACTGTACCAAGCACCCCCACTCCGAGCTCCCCAACCATCGCCCCTGACAACACTCCCACAGAACCCCAGTCCTAAAAACTGTGCTCCTCCTCCTCTATTTTCAAACTTCTTTTTCCTTCTTTTGCCAAACATTCCTCCTGTTTCCTTTTTGCTTGAAAGCCAAAAAGGGGGAGATGATCTATGCGTAGTATAGCATAGTATGTTTTTCTGTTTTTCTTCTGTTTTTCTTTACAGGGCTGTAAACATTAAACTCTCTCTTGCTATTTTGCTATATCCCTGTATGAATGATCTGGTTGCATTGAATATATGCTGCACATACTATGCTTGTATCTGCTTGTATCTAGTTTTGTCTTTCACTCAAAAAGGGGGAGATTGAAGAACCCCTGTTAGCAAAGGACATTCGCCCAACGCACATCAAGGACATCTACGTCAACAGAAGTGAAGGACATTGACACTGCTCACTGGGTTTTGAAGTGAAAGACAAAAGACGACACTTACTCAGGGAAGTTCTCCAATTAGGCAAGAATATCTCCTTCCCCTACTTACTATGTGAATCGGACTAACTTCCTTAATCACTGTGCAGGCAAAATCGAAAATGAAGATTGGAAGAAATCTGGAAGATCGCATCGAAAAAGGGAAAGAAAATCTCGCCTACTCTATGAAGAGAAAGTGGAGCAAGGAACTGATTCGTCTCCAACGGATACAAAAGCGCAGCATAAATAGAAGCATTCAAGAAGAACAAAGGTATTCGATTCCAAGGAAGAAATCGAGAGTTCAACCAAGAGTGTGTTCTTGAGTTGAGTGAGGTGTTCGAGTGTTCATATTGAGAGTGCTATCAAACTCTTAACGGATTTAGAGTTGTGTTAGGCTTTCGTGGTTGAATCCTAGACGGAATTAGGATTCTATATGTGTAAACACCAAATCGAATTTGGTGGGTGAAGAATTCTGAGAATTTGTGTAAGTTACCCAGAAACTGTTCGAAGTTTTCTGGGCTTGTCTGAATCCCTAAGGACATTCATCTTTGGGATAACAGTCGCTGATCACTGCAAAGGTCATTTACTGCAAAGCAGTTGAAACGCCTTACTGTGAAGGCCTTTCCAGACAATAAGAAGCGTCCATTGTAAGGCGCTTGGTCCGTTGTAATACCTAAGGTCCTTCACCTTAGGTTATCTCTCTGATCAGTGCAATAAAGGAGGTTATTCAGATATATATTATTTGTCCTTTATTCATTCTAATTCTATTCTGTGTGAAGGAAGTTCTCAGTCTGTTTAGACCGAGAACCTAACGTCCTTGTCAAGTTGTGATTTGTGTAGAAAAGTTCAATAACCCTATTCACCCCCCCCCCCCTCTAGGGTTCTTTCACACGAGAAAGAATTTGGTTGGGGCATTTTATCGAACACATGGCGGGCAGAACCCATTCCGCAAAGCTTTGTTTTCATGGAGATATGGTGGTGAATACGAGCCTGTGTTGAAGCTTGAAATCATCAAATTCGACATCTTTCGAACATTATATCAAAACAACTGAAGTTTGATGCTCAACTCCAAAGCAATTGATGAAGAAAGCTTCAACTTTTTAGTAACCTCAATATATTGACCATCGATAAGTTACACCTTAACAACAAATGCATGTATTTATGAATTCAGGCATGAATAAAAATGCAATCATATCCAGAACATTGATGAAGGTAGAAAGAAATGCAACGTCCATGACCCGAAATGGTATAATAGTTAAAAAAAATTTATATAATAAAATATGACAAACATTAATGGTATAATAGTTAAAAAATTCTAAATTAAATGACACTAAAACTATGATTCCACCAAATGGATGTATAGATAGGTGAAAGAGAGAGCAGTTACCGGGGCATTTAGTCATGTTAACTTTAGCGAGGTGGCAAATTGAAGGCAGTTGAAGTAACTTACTTAGGCTCCTGAATACACAAGCTCTTGATCTGCTGGCTTCCATAATGAGCGGTGATGATGACGATGACCTCCCCTCCACCGTTGATCCTATCATCATCACGGCCACCATCATGACCACCTTGGCTACCCTGCTCCTCACCACACATGAACTCATCTCTAGCTGGCTGACATCACTGTATCTCACTATTTGGAGAGAGGAAGGAGAGAGAGAAAAAGGTGTAAACTCATATTAGAGCTAGGGAAAGGTAGAAATGCAACATGATGAAGGAATAACATTACCTTTCATGAAAAGGTAGAACAAACCATCATCCTTAGGGGAAAAAATAGCAAATTTACAAAAATTATCTACATATATGTAACACCCCAAATCCTGTAATCACTCAATTTACCTAAATCTGCTAGTAAACCTGTGATTAGCGCAGCGGAAATCAAGGAAAGGGGTATTACCGCCGTCCCAACCACGGACAAGGCAACGACCGAACAACAATAATCACAACCACAAATCAACAACGACGACTCCAACTCCAAGTTCGCAAATACATAAACCACCATACAAGCATAGAGTTGGATAACAACTAAACACTCATACACTTATACATCAATTACCATGCTTGGTTCCTAGATTCCATACCACCTATTGAAAATTCACTCCGAAGAGCATCACTACCTCCTTTACTCGACTAGGAGAATCACTCCTCTTGATCTCGCTAGACTTGAATGATCGGGCCGCCTAAAACAAAACATTAAAACATTCGCAAATGAGTGGGGGAAACACTCAGTACACAAACCTCTAATAAGTAAAATGCATTTCACAACAAACTTTCTTGATGGCCCATCAAAACTTTTCGAAAACGGGAAAGGGGGAAATGAAAGAAATTGTTGAATATATAAATATATAAGTAGAATAAATGTTTCTTGCGATAGATAATTGAGTGGTATCCCTTACGATCAATGCTAAGCACTTCACACACGCGCATGCCCAAACCGATCTAAGTTTGGATTGGGTGACTGATAAACAGTCGACACTGGCCAGGTCATTAGGACACTCTGATCAGGAGCATCTAAAAATGGGGCTAGCACTACACGTGACTAGCTAGAATAAATAGAGCAGGACCACTTAAAACATGAAACATAGATCATTAGTCATGACTTGAAATATAAATAATAGATATTGGAGTTAAAATGAAGGATTAGACAATTTGCGTACCTGAAAACTTGAAACACGTTCGACACGAGCAGGGACTTGAACGATGGTGCAACGATTTCTTGAGGAAACTTAAAAAGGATAAAGACCATGAATTAGGATCTAAGCCAGGTAGAACCATGAAGTAATAACTTGGGAAATTTCCTATAAACATTAATAATGAACTCGCTCCTTAAGGCGTACTCCTAGAGTCCTATTCCAATCTTCGGATATCGGACCAAGACATAAAAGGACCTTTCGGGAGGCTTAGAACATACACCTCAACTTTGAAGTTGACCATAAAGACTAGAAACCTGGCTAAGGATGTTAAATATTTTTGTCTTTACAAGTCGCCCAAAAGATATAACCATTTAAACCTCAATTATTCGGAAAATCATATCTCGAACTCCACTTATCGAAATCTCACATAAGAGGACTTTTTGGAAAGCTTGGTTCACATACTACAACTTTTATTTAAACCACCCACTAATTTGATCATGGGAACAAGTCAGATTTTTGGCCATAAAGATGGGTAGTCACATGACATTTTCTGGGGCAACTCAGATTACCAACCAACAATCGGAGACTCATAAATCTCACTCCCGATGTTCAATGAAGGCCTAAAACCCCAATTCGGAAAGCTTACAGAACAAACTTCAAGTCTTATGTTGGCCACAAATTTAGTAAAACATTTTAAGGAGGCGAACCATAGCCATTAAGTCAAAACACGTAAATAAAATTATGGGCAGAACCCAGATTACAGCCCTTCAGAAGAAACCTCATATCTCTCTCTCCCGATATCGTATGGACGCATACTAAACCTTTCCGGAAAGCTCAGAATGTCCTATAATACTTTCATGTTCGACTCTTAACCCATAGGGATCTCTAAAAATTCCAAAAACAGCAATTTTTAAACTGATGACAGAAAACGTATTAATTTACACAACTTCACGGTTTTGGCTATACCTCGGGTTATACATATCGAAATTACGAAATTCAAAAACCGGGAGTTAACTAACATCTTAGGCCACCTAATCATACCAGAAATTTAGTCAAACGCATACTTTATATTCCCTGAAATTTCCAGATTGCAACCAGATTCATTTGCCCTTGCAATTCCTTAACATGCATCACTCAAAAACATCATCTTATTTAATCTAAGTCTAATCTACACACATGCATTTAACTTTAATCAACTTTTCATCCTTCCACAGTGAGTTTAATTATCAAAAACCACATGCATGCTCATACTTTCACATATCTTTCACTAATTCAACATATAGAACAAAGAATCCATCTCAACTTACCCAAAATTCCCTTGATTCTCTTAGATCTTAGAAAACTCCTCTTGAAGAACTTAAATTTCTTGAATTTACCTTTGGAAAACCTAATAGTAACAAGAAGAAACGCGTCAGTATAACCTTGATTTAATCTTGAAAGAGAGAGGAAGAGAAAGGGGTGTTATACCATTTGAAATGGAAGAATAAGAGGGATTAGATGATGAGGATGATGATGGCCGGAATTTTGGCCGGAAAACTCACTGGAGTGGCTGGTGGTGGCCGGACAGTAGGTGGCAGGAGGGTGGTCGGGCAGAGGCGGCAACTGGGCAGAGGGATTATATGAGGGAGTGTGAGAGATGGGAGTTGTATTTGAATTGGAGCAAAATTGATTTAATTTCATCAACCCAAAACACATATATAGTCATAGGCCCATGCCATTGCCCCCTCCTTTCAGTTGGGCCTGCTGAAATGGGTTTAGTTGACCCATAATTTCATCAATTTAATCTCCCTCCTTACACTAATATCTCCTTAAACCCAACTTACCGAAATTTCTTAAACCGTAAAAATGTTATCGATCACCCAAATAAATATATCCAACACCTCCATAAAATTTCGCATAATTATAACCTTAATAAATTTAATCGAATAAAGGAGGACCTGAAATATCGGTCTCGGTAAAAGAATTCAGATACGATCGGAAATCATCATAAAAATTTATCGGTAGAGATTTCTTGTAAAAAGAAAATTGAACTGAACCATGGATGATCGTTGCACTGTTCAAGTCCTGCAAAACACACACTGGGTTAAAAAGAAAAAGAAAATTTTAGGCACAAATTAGATAATTAATACGATTAAGAGATTTAAATAAGAATGGTTTAGGGCGGGTTTTTACACCCTCCCCCCTAAAAAGAAGTTTCGTCCCCGAAACTTGCTGTTGGATAAATTGTGTTCGAAATACCTTTAAAAGAGGTGCGGGTAGTTTTTCCGCATGTCTTCCTCGGTTTCCCATGTTGCTTCCGAGGTAGCTTGATTTGCCCAAAGGACTTTGACTAAAGGAATTTCTTTGGAACGAAGTCATTTGATTCAGTGGTCCAAAATTTGGAGCGGTTGTTGCTCGAAAGTGAGGTCCTTTGCCAATAGTGGGGGTTCTTCTTCAAGGACCTGCGTCGGGTTCGACACATATTTGCGAAGTTGGGAAACATGAAAAACGTCATGAATACGCCCTAGGTTGGAGGGTAAATCTAAGCGATATGCTACCGGATTGATACTACATTAGGCATGTTGCCACGATTTTATTGCTCAATGATTGACTGCCACTATTCTTGAATGAGTCATTGAATTGGTTTACTCCATGAATTGCAAACTCATATTTTCACATAACTATTTGAAATAGGCTATTGCCTTTGAATGGTAATCTTACTTGCTACTTACACATTGGGTTTCCATCAGTTTGGCTATGTGGGTTCACCCGTTTCGCCTCTTTGAATTATAAAAAAAAAAAAATCATAATGCCTACATATCTCAATATGACAGGTCCACCATGCTTGCTTTTAAGACAACCATGAATTCTCCGAGTAATTTATATTTCTAAATGGACATATAAGATAATCCCAAATTGTTTAATACTCAAGGTCCTTGCATACTTCCTCATAATCTGTCATGATTCTCCCCAGACAACCACTAAGACTTCTTATAAGATATTTTGTATAATCCTCCCATTATTTCATTGCATTAACTCACGGGACTTTTATTTTCCTATAATTCACCTCATTTCTTTGTCACTAGCACTCCTTCCCGAAAGATGATGACAAAGAAGGAGACAATTGTAGTAAAAATAGATGGGTATGAGTAAGGTAATGAAAAGATAAGAAAATAAGATTGATGATAAGTACAGATATGAATATTAAGGATAATGGGGGAGCCAAGATCTATAACAATGGCTTTAGTAATTCATGGTGGGATTTGGATAATCGATCTATGAGTTCAAAGGAAATATCAGATGTGAATGATAATTAATAAAAGATATTCAGAAATGATAGTGATCATAATTATTCCAAAGCACGGCAAACAACAAGGAGTAACTGACTTGAATTAATTTGGAAAAGAAAATATCGGGGCGAGCTTTTGATCTTTAGAACAAGAACAAACAATGATTGTGATCGATAAATGAATAGTAATTAAGGATAGTATAAATGATAAGAAATCAAGATAAATATGAGAATTTGAAACTTAAGGAATTATTCGGAATGACAGCTATTAGTACTATTTGAAACAACCCAAAGGTTTAGATTATTGAACTTGAATGAATTTCAACATATATTGAGAATAAACTTTGAATTCAATGTGCTAATTAATTGAAGAGAATAATGAGAAAAAGAGGGACACGCCAAGTGAAGAGCAATATGAAGTAAATAAAATTAATTACCAATGAAGATATGGATTGATGGTAGTTGAAGAGAAAGACAATAGTCATGAGAAAATCAATCTTAGTTGATGACAAAATCGGTAAAGACATGTTGTTAGGTAACAAGAATAATAGGCCAACACGACTGATATAATCTCATAAGAATTCACGAGGTCATGTAAAGGTGAGCAATAATACAGAATGATCAAGTGGGATTCATTGTGAAAGGTAATGGAGTAAACATGATATTAAAGAAAAGAGAATAAAATTTGGATTAATAGATTGATTGATGAAATTGGTGGGGAGCATAAACTAAAAATCAAGCATGAATATCAGACAATTGGTTCATGTAATAGAAATAGAGTGTGCTGGTTAAGTAAAAATGCTTGAATTTACACCAGGGCTATTTAAGGGAAATGATTAGGTATATAAATATTGGAAATTGAATAAAGGATGAGGGAGGCTTTTAAATCCCAAAATCAAGCTAGACATTACCCAAAATAATTTCCTCCATACATTCAAATAAACTATATTTACATGACATCATCAGTCTTTCATTTCTATCTCTTAAACCCCTATGAAAAATTCTTAAAACTAATTTGGCAATCGGAATACTATAGTCATTTCTTTTTCCTTAATGTCCTAGGGAAATTTCGGCAGAGCTTCCTCTGTAATATGGACTATCCCAAATTATATGTAATCATCACAACCTGCCAAAACACATTTTAACTTCAATTGGATACAATAAGGGGCCACACGCCCACTTAGCCACAACAAGAACCACAATCCAATAGTCTTGCTTACAACACAAATCTCAAACCTTTAAATCAATTACGTATAGAGGCTAGAAGCACTCACTCTTGTACTAACAACTCAACGGTATCACGTACCAAACCCTCAAATCCCGGTATGGAGAGAACTCTACCCTCGAGGTGCAGTAAGATCATGTAGGGGTTTGGCAACCCTGGACGGGCTATTAGCTAAAATAGAACAGAACAAAGAAAATAACAAAGTTAGTAACTTATACTGATATACTTTGCTAATTAACTCACAAACCAAGTAGTTTGACTTCCTACCCATTCCAATTGGTTGGATTTTCTACTAATACCTATAAGACCATATAAATAAGAAGCACAACTTTAGACCCACGTCATGATACTGAACTTGACTAACTTAGTCCATCCATAAGCCCATGTACTATTTTAAGCCAAAATTAGAGTCTTGGCATCTACCATTGTTTCATGTCATTTCTTCCATGTTATCTTAACTATGTATTAATAAACTTATAAACTTCCATTAGCATATGCAAGCCAACCTAAACCTCAAAAAGAAGCCAACTCATAATCCCAAGATGAAACTCATATTTCCTTTGATTGCCCTTTTTAAGGCCTAAACAACTCGCTGCAATACTTATGTCTAGAAACTTCCGCTCTGATACAACTAATGTAACACCCCAAATCCTGTAATCACTCAATTTACCTAAATCTGCTAGTAAACATGTGATTAGCGCAGCGGAAATCAAGGAAAGGGGTAATACCGCCGTCCCAACCACGGACAAGGCAACGACCGAACAACAATAATCACAACCACAAATCAACAACGACGACTCCAACTCCAAGTTCGCAAATACATAAACCACCATACAAGCATAGAGTTGGATAACAACTAAACACTCATACACTTATACATCAATTACCATGCTTGGTTCCTAGATTCCATACCACCCATTGAAAATCCACTCCGAAGAGCATCACTACCTCCTTTACTCGACTAGGAGAATCACTCCACTTGATCTCGCTTGACTTGAGTGATCGGGTCACCTAAAACAAAACATTAAAACATTCGCAAATGAGTGGGGGAAACACTCAGTACACAAACCTCTAATAAATAAAATGCATTTCACAACAAACTTTCTTGATCCCGTCAAAACTTTTCAAAACGGGAAAGGGGGAAATGAAATAAATTGTTGAATATATAAATATATAAGTAGAATAAATGTTTCTTACGATAGATAATTGAGTGGTATCCCTTACGATCAGTGCTAAGCACTTCACACACGCGCATTCCCAAACTGATCTAAGTTTAGATTGGGTGACTAATAAACAGTCGACAGTGGCCAGGTCATTAGGACACTTTGATCAGGAGCATCTAAAAATGGGGCTAGCACTACACGTGACTAGCTAGAATAAATGGAGCGGGACCACTTAAAACATGAAACATAGATCATTAGTCATGACTTGAAATATAAATAATAGATATTGGAGTTAAAATGAAGGATTAGACAATTTGTGTACCTGAAAACTTGAAACACGTCCGACACGAGCAAGGACTTGAACGGTGGTGCAACGATTTCTTGAGGAAACTTAAAAAGGATAAAGACCATGAATTAGGATCTAATCCAGGTAGAACCATGAAGTAATAACTTGGGAAATTTCCTATAAACATTAATAATGAACTCGCTCCTTAAGGCGTACTCCTAAAGTCCTATTCCAATCTTCGGATATCGGACCAAGACATAAAAGGACCTTTCGGGAGGCTTAGAACATACACCTCAACTTTGAAGTTGACCATAAAGACTAGAAACCTAGCTAAGGATGTTAAATACTTTTGTCTTTACAAGTCGCCCAAAAGAGATAACCATTTAAACCTCAATTATTCGGAAAATCATATCTCGAACTCCACTTATCGAAATCTCACATAAGAGGACTTTTTGGAAAGCTTGGTTCACATACTACAACTTTTATTAAACCACCCACTAATTTGATCATGGGAACAAGTCGGATTTTTGGCCATAAAGATGGGTAGTCACATAACATTTTCTGGGGCAACTCAGATTACCAACCAACAATCGGAGACTCATAAATCTCACTCCCGATGTTCAATGAAGGCCTAAAACCCCAATTCGGAAAGCTTACAGAACAAACTTCAAGTCTTATGTTGACCACAAATTTAGTAAAACATCTTAAGGAGGCGAACCATAGCCATTAAATCAGAACACGTAAATAAAATTATGGGCGTAACCAGACATGACCCTTCAGAAGAAACCTCATATCTCTCTCTCCCGATATCGTATGGATGCATACTAAACCTTTCCGGAAAGCTCAGAATGTCCTATAATACTTTCATGTTCGACTCTTAACCCATAGGGATCTCTAACAATTCCAAAAAACAGCAATTTTTAAACTGACGACAGAAAACGTATTAATTTACACAACTTCACGGTTTTGGCTATACATCGGGTTATACATATCGAAATTACGAAATTCAAAAACCGGGAGTTAACTAACATCTTAGGCCACCTAATCATACCAGAAATTTAGTCAAACGCATACTTTATATTCCCTGAAATTTCCAGATTGCAACCAGATTCATTTGCCCTTGCAATTCCTTAACATGCATCACTCAAAAACATCATCTTATTTAATCTAAGTCTAATCTACACACATGCATTTAACTTTAATCAACTTTTCATCCTTCCACAGTGAGTTTAATTATCAAAAACCACATGCATGCTCATACTTTCACATATCTTTCACTAATTCAACATATAGAACAAAGAATCCATCTCAACTTACCCAAAATTCCCTTGATTCTCTTAGATCTTAGAAAACTCCTCTTGAAGAACTTAAATTTCTTGAATTTACCTTTGGAAAACCTAATAGTAACAAGAAGAAACGTCGAGTATAACCTTGATTTAATCTTGAAAGAGAGAGGAAGAGAAAGGGGTGTTATACCATTTGAAATGGAAGAATAAGAGGGATTAGATGATGAGGATGATGATGGCCGGAATTTTGGCCGGAAAACTCACTGGAGTGGCTGGTGGTGGCCGGACAGTAGGTGGCAGGAGGGTGGTCGGGCAGAGGCGGCAACTGGGCAGAGGGATTATATGAGGGAGTGTGAGAGATGGGAGTTGTATTTGAATTGGAGCAAAATTGATTTAATTTCATCAACCCAAAACACATATATAGTCATAGGCCCATGCCATTGCCCCCTCCTTTCAGTTGGGCCTGCTGAAATGAGTTTAGTTGACCCATAATTTCATCAATTTAATCTCCCTCCTTACACTAATATCTCCTTAAACCCAACTTACCGAAATTTTTTAAACCGTAAAAATGTTATCGATCACCCAAATAAATATATCCAACTCCTCCATAAAATTTCGCATAATTATAACCTTAAATTTAATCGAATAAAGGAGGACTCGAAATATCGGTCTCGGTAAAAGAATTCAGATACGATCGGAAATCATCATAAAAATTTATCGGTAGAGATTTCTTGTAAAAAGAAAATTGAACTGAACCATGGATGATCGTTGCACTGTTCAAGTCCTGCAAAACACACAATGGGTTAAAAAGAAAAAGAAAATTTTAGGCACAAATTAGATAATTAAAACGATTAAGAGATTTAAATAAGAATGGTTTAGGGTGGGTTGTTACAATATATGACAAATGTTTGATTGGCTCATGAAAATGTTGGTGAATTGTGTGATGTGAAGTTTGATTGGCTCAAAAAATGAAGAAAATCTTGCACATCAAGCGTCCAACCCTAAAAGTACAAAAATATCAAACTCAAAAAGTCACTTAAATGAAATAAATCAGACATCAACCCATAAATTTTAAACATGCAACAATGAAATACTGAAATTCAAAAAATCAAACTCAAATAAGATTAAAGGAATACTCTTAGCAAATAATCAAGTAACCGAATATGAAGCCCAAACCCATAAATCATTCTATAAAGCCAAAAAATTGTATAAACAGTCTAGAAATCATAAAACTCAGATCTTGAATATCTGTCGTCAGGCTTGAACAAATACAAATTGTGACACATTAAAACCCTAAATTTCTAAATAAAAATATAGAATGTAAAGATCCTGAAATTGGAGAAGAAGTTGATCCCCAAACCATTCAACCCAAATTAAATAGGTGACACTATCGAATGAAGCATGATAGAGAGTGTTGTATGTATGTATGCCTGGCGTCTAGTTCTTTGCATCATTGCTGCCATTTCCTGCATGAAATCTGAAAAATCTACAGTATAATATCCCCACGTTTTCATAATTAATTAATTAATTAATTATCATTAACACATGTTATGTGAATTAAAGAAGTAATGGATGGATGGAGAAGCATTCATCTCAAAATGCTCACCTCATCATCATCATCTGATAAGAAACCCTTCAAAATTATTATCATTACTATGCATCATTATCATTCCTTTATTATCATCCACCTCAAAATTATGACAGTTCCTATGGTTCAAGCACATCTTATATAGCTTATTATATGAAAAATTCATCAACTCGAATACCATCTATGATGTACAAGGAACTCAAACAGAATCCCATATATTCTTACTCAAAGTATCCTCCCAGTGGGGATTACCCAGATTACCCACCCAATGTGGGTCCTCACGGATATCTTGGGTATATGATGAACCAAGAGGGGAGTGTTAATAGACAACAGAATCAGCACACAAGCAGCATCATCATGAAGAATTCAGTAATCCAAGAAGAACTTACCTGGAATTGAATTCTCGAAACCCTGCAGCAGCATCAGGTGACTTGGCTTCATAAGAAATTGAACCATCCATCAGATCTCAAATTTCTCAAGCTTAAAGAAATTCAACTTGGACAGAGTAAACCCTTAAAAATTTTGAATTTGAAAATCTAGAAATTAGACACGAAATTGCATTCCCGTAACCCTTCAACCCTAATTAACTAAAAAAGTTACCTGATATTGATACGGTTAGAAAGAGAGGAGAGGGTCTTGCATCTGTGATTGATCGCAGATGGAGACACCGTAGCTGTAGTCAGCATACCAGTAGTATTATTGCTTGATAGCCAACACAAAAAGAGCAAACCTTGAAAATTCAATGAAAAACTATCATGTGCTGCTCCACAACTTAATTTGAACAATATTCAATTCCAATACTTCATAGTAAGGAAAAGCAGAAACCCAACAAAGTAAACAAGTTAGGGGCATTGTAAAAATGTCAGCATTATCTGTGTAAAGATTATCCGTTACCGATTCCAAAAATATCGAAAAAACGACAAATTACAGAAGAAAAATCGATAAAGAAAGTTGGATAAGAACCTGAATTAAGGAGGGTCGAACGAGGGCAGCATTAGAGAGGGAGCGAGAGAGCTTTTCAGAGACACTGAGAGAACCCAAATTCGATAGCGAGTAGCGACGGAGGAGAGAGATGAATTAAGGTGAGAGAGAGGAAGGCTGGGTAAAATGAATTGAGATGAAGGGTGATGGGGCGGTGGAGTGCAGGAGGGTGAGAAACCCTAAGTTTCCAATTGAAATGACAGACGTGCCCCTGGATAACTAACAGAATCAGAGCCGTGCCATTTTACTGTAGATTGGAACAGTAAGATTTGGGAGGCAGTGTTTCAGCTTTTATAAGGATATATAAATTTGTGTGTGAGAGAGAGAGAGAGTCCATACTGAATAATTATTAATTTATGATTTCTCTAATTATTTAACTTCTTATTATCATCTTTTTAGTATTTAAATATATTAACATTCCTTTTTCTTATAGTTTTTTTACCACTTTGTTAATATGATGTTGAATATTACTTTAAACAATAATTTTATTAAATCATATAAAGTTTTTTTTACAACAAGCACAAGGAGTAATTCATAATTATATTAGTATGTAATTTTATTTACTAAATTGTTACATTATTTGGCTTACCAATGAGCTCTAGCTCAAGTGGTATCAGTGATTCTTATGATCCCACAGTCAGGCTTGATTCTTGGGAGCAAAGACAGCAGCGTGTATGCTGATTTCCCTCCCACGTAAATGGGTGGACTCATTGGGCTTTCCCTGAGATAGGGGGGCCTAGTGGGTGGCCCGACTTAGCATTGTAAAAAATAAATAAAATTATTTGGTTTCTTATTTGATAGTTGCTTACGTTGTATAAGAGCACCCCAACAGTGAGTTTGAGTTTGGTTAATTGGATGATTTGGAATCCGTAAACCCCTACCAAGACAGTCAAAATTTATCACTTTATTTAAATATTTTTCAATGGCGAAAACTCATATTAATTAAAAAAGTAAGTATGTCCTACTTAATAATATAATTAATTTGATTATATTGATTAAAAATGATGTAGATGAGGAGAGAGAAAATATAATTAAAATATTAGTGTGTTAAATTCATTTGCGAGACGAGTCTAATTCTCTCAATTAAAATGTCTTACACAACTTAATTTCATTATCATCTTATATCTTATACTATGTTAGCAGTGAGTTGACTATTGAGGATGACCTAATTATATTCTTCAATATTTTTGTTATTACATCTTTATATTTTTTTTATTTAATTCATTAGTCTAAATAAATACGGAGAGGGTAGTTGGTTCAAAAAAACAAATATTTCAAGGAACAGTCGTACCTCCCTCTCACACTCAGCGTCTCTCTGTTTCTCTCTCTTCATGCTTGGCTGCACGCCATTTAAATTGGGACCACGACAATCTGAGCTCTATAGCATCTTTTCTCTGATTCCTTCTAGCACAACTTCCTGAATCTCGGGCGCCGGGGACTGCTTACCGATGAGATCCGCCGGCAACTTCGACGGAGATTCCACTTCTTACTGACTGCTTATCCTCATTACTATGAGCTTTGCAGGATCTGATTTCTTCCAGAATTCTACATACACTTCCGGCGAGCAATGAGAGGTTCCCCGAAGAGCCGGAGGGTGTTTCACCGACTCCGGCAACTCGCTCGCTCTGCTGTCGGATCCGCCAAAATTAAGCTTCTGCTTGGATTTTGCATCGTCTTTGCGTTGGTATTGTTACTTGATCGAGCTTCCTCTTTCACGCGGCTGAAACCCCACCAGAATTTCGTAGATCCTTCTGATCTTCACAGGTTTCTCAATTTCGCTGTTTGTACAGTTATACTACTCGGACTGAATTTAATCTGTCGCTCTGCGTGTTAGTTACTTTGATTAGTTCGTGATTGAGTTTGACTATTGTGCTTTTTCTTATATTTTTGAACTGTGTGTGCTAGTTTTTGTGTTTTAAGCTATCTTTAACTTGCGAAATTCGTAATGACTTCATGTGAAGTTGTTGGTTTCGTCAGAATTGCATCTTGTCTGCTTTTTGACGGTCCACATTGCAGGGATGAATTTGCAAACTTTATGGCCGTTACTGCATGTTCAACTATAAAACACCTGATCCTGAGTTTCAATTAACAACATATTCTTTTGGATGTGATGGTTCCTGAACATTATAGTCAAGTTTATTGTCAATGTTTAATGTTTTTGAAGAAGAAAAGAATTCGATTCCGTTTTAGGTTGTACCCGAAAAAAAAAGGGAAAGAAAGAAAAAAGTAGAATTGCAGGTTGTTTCGCTGGCAGTTCAACAAAAAATTGTTTTTTTCTTAAGATGGGGAACAAAGGTCTATTTCTACGGTAGGTGATTTTTGGTTATTTCTACCATAAGAGAGAAACAAAGTCCCTGTTGAAGAGTTACTGAAATTGGCATTTAAGTGAAGTGATGAGGGCAGGGCTTGAATATAGTCCTATCTTTCTAATTTTAGGTACTCTAACTTATCATTAAGTTTCTCTTGTCACCTCATAATGGCACTCTAGGTGATCTATCCAACCTCTGCGACTACATCTACAAGTATGGCTATCAGAGTATGTGAACACAAATATTTGAATCATTTACTTATGTAGCTAGAGTGTAGGGCTTCTATAAATATATGATGGCCTTGTCATACATAGCATATAACTGGTATATAACTGCTTGCTGACAAGTTGAAGAATGAACATGGCCTGGTTTATTGCATAATGGAACTTTGAAACTATCTTACAGATTAATCTCCCAGTATTAATTCGATAGCTGCGCCTCTACCTGGGACTTCTGTATCTTTGAATTTATGATGAAAAGAAGAGTTTCTTAGGAGGCCAATTGCCCAAGTGGCAAGTGATGAAACTAATGGAGTACCTCTTTCGTTTGTCATTAGATTATTGGAGCAAGTGATTTTTGTAGAACTCAAATTTGTAAAGTAAGGGACATAAGTTCTTCTTTCTTGAGCTAGAGTGGACTTATTTCTATGGAAGTCAACCTCTATTGGTCATTTGGTGTTGAACTATAGAATGAAAGTGCTTATCCATTTATGCTTGGACCCCACCATTTAAACTTCAAAGAGTATGTTTGTGTGGACCTCACAAAGTGCAAACCATAAGCCAAGTGCCTGCTCAAACCTATGAAATATAGTTTGAGACAAGCACCTTACTATTGTTCTGTTTGATCTGTTGGCCTTTCAGTATTGTGCCTAGTCTTTTGGTGTTTCTTTGCTATATGGGTTGGATACACGAATCAAGTGAAGAATCTTGATGTAGATGCTCTGATACTAACCATTCCAAATTGTGGGTGATCAAGCCATGAGTTTTCCTTTTTATTTTCTGTGTGTATAAATGTGTATGTGTGCGTGTGTGCATGTATTTTGTGGTGTTAGATCTCAAAATTTGTCTAAGGGTGTTTTTTGAAATCCCCCCTTCAATCCAAAAGTGTCAAGCGCCCACTTTAGGCAAGTGGATGAAAATCTGAGCATTCTTGTATTATTCTTTCTGCAAAGTTTTAACCAAACAGTGTCTTGTGTGTGTTGTTTTAGCGCCACTGCAAGAGAGAAGAGGGGGGCAGAGGTGCTGTGTTTGCTTTTGTTTGTTTTCATCCTTCTTCTGATGCATGTATTGGATTTACTCTGTGTGTAAGGCTCTGTCTGGGTCACAGGGGGCAGGTTTCTGTGGCTATTCATGTATTTAGTTGCATCATTGGACGAATATGTTTGTTGTTAGTCTGTTACAGTCAGTAGATAGGATCTTATACTCTGGGTGAGTTTTATTCCATGCAAGTCATTGCGACATAGTTTCTCTCAATTTTGTGATGAATTCTGCTTAACCATTCTAGATGACTCATCGGTCGTTGACTCTGTTGTATTTGATTTGCAGGAAGGGATACACACTTTTAATAAATACCTGGAAGAGAAATGATCTTTTGAAGAAATCCATCTCTCACTATGCAGCATGCCCTCGTCTTGACTCTGTACACATTGTGTGGAGTGAGCCTGATCCTCCATCAGGCTCTCTTGTCCATTACCTAGAGAATGTTATACTAGAAACCCATAAAAGTGGGAGACATGTTGAATTGAAGTTTGACATTAACAAAGAAGACAGTTTGAATAATAGATTTAAAGGAATCAAGGATTTGAAGACCGAGGTAGTCTTTTCAATCGATGACGATGTCATATTCCCGTGCTCCTCTGTAGAACTTGCGTTCAGTGTATGGCAAAGTGCTCCAGATACAATGGTTGGCTTTGTGCCGCGCATGCATTGGCTGGATCAAACTGTACGGCCCCTCTCTTTCTCCTGTTAATTTTCCCTCTGTGACACGTTATTTTTTCATAAAAAAAAAAAAAAAAAACTTAGGACTGTTAATGGGCCTTTCGTGGATCCAATTTATAGTAAGGTTCCCCCCCTCCCTCAAAATGATGAATTTACATCATGAAAAAATTGAATTTGTCTATCCTTTATGCAAGAGCTTCAACAGCAAACCTTTCAAGTTAGGTGTGTGCCAGAGCCTTGAACCTACATAAATTAGGATCTGGTCTATGTACCTCTTTACCCTCTAGGTCCGCACAATCACACTTGATATTGCTTATCTAAATTTAGGACAAGAAAGTAGTTTTATTTATGTACAAAGCTCTCTACTCTCTAGATGTGTGGCATGAAGGTAAGTCAACTGATCCTTCTATGTATAATGTTTGTACAAGGATTCAAAGTCATATCAGATCTATTGCCTTTTCTGAAGAAGTAAATTAGTGGGCTGTATTTGTATTGTGGCATTCATAAACATGCAGCCTTCTATTCGTGATTACTGAGAGATTGTTTTCACTAGACCCTTGATTCGAATTAGACTGAATGCTTTCTTTTTTTTTTTTTAATTTATTATTATTTTTAAAGTTATTGTTAGCATTGAGCATTGAAGCCCTTGAAATGCCAGAAGGCAATTAGAGCAAACTCAGGTATAAGTGTATAACTGTATAAGATTGATTGGCTGGCTCGACAGCAAACTAGAAATATGGGGCATTTAATGCAGAAAATTTTATTTAGCCCATTAGGATATAAGTTTGAAGGTCCACAAGTGTCTCATTCACTTCTGTGGAAAGTTGACATATATAGACATTCAAAATTAGCTGATTAGACTAGACGTAGGCTATGGCCAGGCTATCTCTTGTAGTCGACATGCATTTGGGTGACTTTTCATTTTTTAGTGAAGTCTAAAGTAAAATATCTACATGATAAATTAGGTTTTTGATTTCTTCCGATAATATATTTGATGTGATGCTTTCTCATCCTTTTCCTTACTTCTCTTTTCCTCTTTCAACTATATTCAGTTGTCATATATGTTAATTTGATAATATTTGTGCAGAGGAGCAATGTGGATTACTATGTTTATGGAGGTTGGTGGTCTGTTTGGTGGACAGGCACTTATAGTATGGTTCTTTCCAAGGCAGCCTTTTTTCACAAAAAGTATCTAGAAATTTATACAAATGATATGCCAACATCCATTAGAGAATATGTTGCTCATAACAGGTTAGTATTTCAACTTTTTGATGTTTAATACATAGGTTTTGTTACATCTCATTTCACATTGCTTGTGTTAATCCCCTCGCCTCGCGTTCGCGTCTTTTCCTATTATGATCGAGCTGCTTAATTTATTGGTCATCTGTGGTTTACCTGTAGATAATGTTGTGGGACTTATTCTTGGATTACTATGCAGGAATTGTGAAGATATTGCAATGTCATTTCTTGTTGCAAATGCTACTGGTGCTCCTCCTATATGGGTGAAAGGTGAGTAGTTGTAATTGAATAATGCTGCATGACTAAACCGACGCTTCTACTATCCCATTGTGTTCTAAATAATCATCCTACTTATGATATTTGTAGAAATTTTTGTTCGCGTTGTACTTGCTGAATAATGGACTCCTCACTTGGTTGTTGCATGCATTTCTTGCTCCACTAATTGTGTGGTTAATTCATTTCTCTACCACCTCTGTTGTGATTATCTTTCACCTGCATGTTCTAGGAGTTGTAGTCAATGTAGATATAAAAATTATCTATTTCTTCAGAGTTGGTTATGTGTTTTGACTCTGGTGTTTAATGTTCATATGTTATTATTTAGTGGCTTTGTTCTCTATGCTTGTGGATGGGACTTCTCATGTTGATGTTGATGGTTGCCTTTAGCATTGCACACCATCTACTTTAGAGTGATTGATGTCAATGTTGTGTCAAAGGACCTTATTCAAATATGGCAATTATCTTAATCATCTCAGGAAATTGAAAACTGATAGGGAACAACCTTAAGGCCTTTGAGAATGTAGTGTTAATAGGCTAATAGCCTTTGGTGTCGGGAAGTAATGAGGATCAGAGCATGTCACAAAAATGAAATAAGAGAGCAACAGCAGGGCTTGCTTTCGGGGTTATGTGAGATACTCAACAACAAAATTTTCTTTTGCTTGTTATTATGTTCCAGGTGTTGTTCTCCCCCCACCCCACCCAAAAAAGAAAAAGAAAAAAACTCTCACTGGGGGAAGGTTGGGAGGAGGGATTCATGTCTTTTGCTGCTGTATACACAAAGATGCAACTGTCTGGTATCCAATGATTGATTTACCTGTCACTGAGTAGTATAGAGATGTTGACTTCAGTGATTTGGAATTTCTTGGGGTGTGTTCATGTTGAACTGTCATGATTATGATGCTTAAGTATCGGGAAGTTGCATTGGTCACTATACTCATTTTGGGTTATGTTGAACGTGTGTGTCACTGATTGTGCCCCCAACTTTTATTTTTTGTCAAATTTGCCACCTCAACTTTTTATTTTTATTCTAAGATGCTACTTAACTTTTTAAAGTGATTGAAATTGCCACAGCAACCTGCCATTGTGGGTGGAAAGAGAGTGTGTAACTTATGATTGGTAGTGGCATAACATATGATTGGAACATGTTACTTCCCTCGAGTGTTGATTTCTCTTTCTTCTTCCCCTTAATTACTTAGTCCCTTTTTTTTTTATTTTAAATTTTTTATCTCTTCTTGTGCATGAGTTATTCACACTAGACACAAATATATTAAGGTTCAATTTGCTCGAAATCACTGGCCAACAAAATCCCAGATTCAAGTTTAGGGTTTCTAACTATGTTGGAGGTGAAGTTTGGCAATGAAGTTTTATGGTTCATGGGGAAGTTGAAAGAGAAGAAGAAATAGGATGAATAAAAAGAAGGGGAAGTGTCTGGCTGGTTTTTGCATTGTTGGCTCCCAATTTTACTTGGTTTTTCCAGAAAAAATAAAGATAAGTTAAAAAAAAAAGCTACAATAGCTGGTTGTCGTGGCAATTTTGATTAGTTTAAAAAATTGAGTGGAAATTTTAATTAGCTTAAAAAGCTAAGTGGCAATTTTGACCAAAAAAAGTTGGGATGACAATTTAGACCCAAAGTAAAAGTTGGATGACACAATCAGTTGTGCACACTCTGTTGAACTAGGTTTGATATTTTCTAGTTGTGTGCTTGTGGAGCTGATGCATTCATATGGTGGATTAAATTGTAAGGTTTGGGTTCTTTTAATTTCAGTGGCTATACTGTCAGTATCTAGCATGGAATAACCGGAATAATGAGGGTTATTGAGATACTCTGTCCCATAAAAGTTGTCCACAGTTTCTATTTTAGATGTCACAGATGTATTGTCAATTTTTCTTTATAAAGTTAACAAGTGACTCTTCATTTGACAAGTGTGAGTAATAAATGAATATGGCTTAAAATTTTGTCTTCTTAATACCTGAAAAGGTATGACAGATGGAGTGTGCTAATGTGCCTTTTTCTTTAGTAAAAAGAAGAAAAGAGAGATGTTTCTGATTTTGTGTTGCCCTGACGACAATATTTTAAATAAGTCTGACGATGCGTCCTATTCGATGTGCCGATCATGAGTTGACAACAAAGACCTTAATGTTGTGTTGATAAATGTAGGAGCGGATGAACTATTTTCTCTAATTAGCTCAAGATGCTAGGTGTATGAAATTATATGTCAAATAATGATCGCCCTCATTGTAGGGGATAGGAGCAAATGCAAAGATTGTTTTAGTTTTTCCTTTAATTTTTGTAACGCCCCGGCCTCACCCGGGCCGCGGCATTACCGATAACCGCTTTAAGGATCGCTGACTGGCCCCACAAATCACCACGAGTCTTTCCAGCGTGTTTCGTCCTCGCTCACACGCTGCCTGGGAAAACTTCCTAGGAGGTCACCCATCCTTTGACTACTCCCAGCCAAGCACGCTTAACTAAGGAGTTCCCAACGGATGAGCTACCATAAAAGAAGGTGCACCTTGGTGATATGAATAGTCATTTCAATTCTTTTAAGCCACACTTTAACCATATACCCGGGGTGTTACAATCACCCCCACTGAAGCGCACAACATCCTCGTTGTGCCACACAATACACTCCAGAATCTTTGCTCCGCTAGGTGACTGCTCATGGCTCTCCTGTCCACTGGCGCAGCTCACGGTCGCGGGTCGGCTCTAATACCATCTGTAACGCCCTGGCCCCACCCGGGCCGCGACATTACCGATAACCGCTTTAAGGATCGCTGACTGGCCCCACAAATCACCACGAGTCTTTCCAGCGTGCTTCGTCCTCGCTCACACGCTGCCTGGGAAAACTTCCCAGGAGGTCACCCATCCTTTGACTACTCCTAGCCAAGTACGCTTAACTGAGGAGTTCCCAACGGATGAGCTACCATAAAAGAAGGTGCACCTTGGTGATATGAGTAGTCATTTCAAACCTTTTATGCCACACTTTATCCATATATCCGGAGTGTTACAATTTTATTTTTATTAAGGGTAAGCAGGCCAGTTTATTGGGCCATTGTTTTAGGTATCCCTAGACTAGAGCATGCAAATAATTTTAATCTACAATTTACAGAGGTGACAGAACATGAAGGAAATGAGCTTCCCAGATGATCCATGTACTCCTGAGTAAAAGTATGTCAACTTTACTGATCGCCTAGGGGTCAAGCATAATTACTGGTTAATAGATGCGGCAATTGCCTCTAGCTAAATCCTAAACAAGTATTACTTTTTTTTTGTTTTTTTTATTTTTATTTTTTTTTGGTTGGGGGGGGGGGGGGGGGCTGGACACTGGAATGATGATTATAAGCTGGTTCTTAGCAGACTAAGATCTGGGACTTTATGGGATGCAAAAACCCAAAATAGAGCTGTGTGAGTTCAGGTAGTGCAGCTGCACGGACGTAAGCAACAGGCTGATCCAAATGGGAGGGAGTAATCCCTAATCACTACAAAGATGGTGTAAGATGTAGTTGACTGCTCCACAGTGAGACTATACGGAATTATAAATAAATGATTAATTTTTTGAATAAATATGAAAAAAAAGAAGGGATGCCCTTCTGAGAAGGGGTCTACCTGAGCTATACCATAGCAGTGTAACCAATGTTTGCATATGTTAAAAAGTACCTTTATACCTTCATATATAGAAGGTTAAAAAACCGTGGCAGCGTAGCACCATGGTGTACAAATCCATGATGGCCTCGACATACAGACTCCCCTGCTAAGACCATCACTCTGGTCCACTCAGGAGGGCATTCTAATTCTCAAGCTGGTTTACAGGCGATGTTCTGGAAACTAAGCAGGAGAAGTAGAGAAGGTTGGAGACTTGGAGTGTAGTCAATGCTAGAGAAAGAGCATCATATTCCTATGTCCTCTTATGTTCCTTGCTTTCAAATAAGTTCCAACAATATCCCTCTTACAAGTGAATCGGAGAGAATGAAGGGAATGTCATATTAGCATGCATTTGAACGTGAACATCAAGGCATAATGATGTCCACCTTGACTTAGTTGTGTATGTAACATTAGTATAGTGTAAGCCACTTGTAGGGCTGGAGGGGCTGGGTCAAATTGACCTATTATACAGACTTTAGAATAAGATAGACCATTCTCACCAGGATAGAGACTTCCCCAGGGATTTCTATAGTACATGCAGACATGCGGAAGCCTCTCCATTAGGGCATGACAAGCTGGCACCCCACTGAATGCCATGCTGTGGCTTTTAATGGGTTGAACACCAAGAAAGAGAAGATGGATTTGATAATGCTAAAACCTCTGCATGGAAGAGGCCATCATGTTAAGGAGCATGGATTTCATCTAGAATATGGTGTCATGAAGTCCATTGATTGGGCAGCAAGCTTGTTGGAGCCATTGACAATATTTGATTATAGGGAGTCCTACAAATAAGGGAGGTGTGCATAAATTGCTGGAGAGCATCATGGATAGAGATAGAGAACAGAGAAATAGGTAGAGATAATGTTTCTCTGTAGAGACAGAAAGCGTAAAGTTTCATTCAAGGATTCGATAGATATTGCAAGAGGTGATGTTTCTCAGAACAAGCAGAAAGCATGAAATATCTCTTAGGAATTGGATAGAAAAAGTGGAAAATGATTCTTGGTACCAGAAAGAAAGTATAGAATCCCACTCATGGATTATGCAGAACTGCATATAGGAAGAGGGCAAGTAATATGATCATAGAAAAGTCTGTGATCCTGAGAACACGAAGGGCTATTCTACTTGAGTTGATACGGTCTTACTCCAAATATAGTGAGATCTAAAAATAGTATATGGATGATGTTTGGTTGAAAAATTAAAAAGATTTTATCCCTCGAACAATAAGAGAAGGGGGAATTTCTAAAAGTGATAGTGATCAGAATAGAGAATCTGAAGGCAAAAGAAATGTGGATAGAAGCTGCTTTTGTCATGCACTGCATGCATGAAAGTATATTTGTACGCACACTATGATTTCATTTGCTTGAAATATCAAAAGACAAATCAAGCATCCATTTAAAAGAATAGTTGCCAGACAAAATGACAGAAAATGGTGTTCCTTAAAAATCATTTACATTTCAGTACAAATTCCAGCTGGAAATTAAAGAGTAATCGATTATTTTCTCCCCATGTTTTGCAATATGTTGTTTTCTGTGATTTCTTAATTGATTTGTAATTAGAAAAATGATTAGATTCATGCTATATGTAAGATCTAGTTTGTTAGTTCATGAAAATCTTTTATAATTGTGGCACTGAACTCAGTCAGTGCATCCAGCAATAAGCTGCAACACTTTGTTACTTGGACATAAAGCTTTGAAATGACATTATAGATCTTCTTGCAATTGAATTAGATTTAATTAATAGTATAGTTATGTAAAGTGTAGTTTATGAATGGTTGAAGGTAATTAAGTAAATCTTTTAAATTGTGGCAGTCATTCAATGCATCCAGCAATAAGCTGTAACACTTTGTCGCTCTTTGCTTGGACTAACGGCTTTGAAATAACATTATAAATCTTCTTGCAATTAGAGTTAATTAATAGTATACTGCTGCAAAGTATGAAACCCAGAACGTGATACTTTTTTAGTGATCTCCAACTGTATCGAAAGTGTCAAGTTCTTTAAAGTATTGCATATTGTGTTCGCAGCCTTGCATCTAAGTGTAAACTCTTATGTCTGGTATGCAGGCACGATATTTGAGATTGGTTCAACAGGAATCAGCAGCTTGGGAGGTCATACTGAGAAAAGAACCCAATGTGTTAATAGGTTTGTTGCTGAGTTTGGGAAGATGCCTTTGGTTTCGACTTCTGTGAAAGTCGTTGACAGCAGAAGCACCTGGTTTTGGTGACATTTGATTGGTTTCAACTCGCATTCCTTTTGTTTTCCGTTCTCCTGACGATGGTACCACTTTTGGTGTGTGATTAGCTGGGGATAGCCGTAGTTAGAGTTAGTGTCTATTGGGTCTATCAAATGAAGCAAAAACACCATTTACTTATGCTGTATGCTCAATGGGTCAGTCCTCCATAACTTGTATTTTTGTCTCATGGTTGGCTGGCCCATCTGCAGTGGTTTGGATACTGAGTCAGCAGCACTAATCCTAATTATCTCTCCAAGTTGGATGTGAGACAAACTGCATGAGAAAAATATCTTTGCTGGGTTATGTTTTCTTTGTAGATCAACTGATTAGGTGTGTAATGTGTATGATGCAGGCAGCTCAGCTTCCATTTTTGTCATTTATTATGATGTTGAAACTTTTGCTTATATATCCACCAAAACTGGATCGTTGTATATTCCTACTGGGCCCCTGCTCTCAATAATTAGTCTGATGTGTGACACAAAGATACATACGTGCATTTGGATAAGCTTAGAGAACAATCAACAGGGTTAGATATTGAGTTTTTGGAATGAAATGACAGGAAATTGCATAATTGTATTTGTCGTGCGTCTGAAATATGACCTGCACATTTCTATGCACAATTCAACTTAAGACAATATATATGTTGATCAATTTTCTCCGAGGTAGGTATGGCCTTCACTGCTGCACATTTCTATGCAGAATTCAACCTACAACAATATATGTTAATCGATTTTCTCCGAGGTAGGTAAGTGTTGATTCCAAACTAAGACTAGCTGAGAGGACTATCCTATGCTTTCCTTTCTAACCTGTAACTACTCTGTAGCTTGAGATATCCTTCAACATCCTTTTTGACTTCTCTGCGTTTACATTACATGTCAAGGGATAAGTTGGCATGCATGCCGTGATCTTTTATTATTTGAAGATTTTATTTATTTCGCGTTCACATAAGATATAACTATAGTTTTGTTCAATAACATATAGATTTCTTCCAAGCATCAAAAGCAAATTTGAGATTGTCAAACAGTGAATTGTAGAGTTTGAGTCTTTGTTCGGTACTTAACACTCGGAGGTACTCTTTACAAAGGTAAGGATGATTATAATCTAATCTTACTAATATTTGTAAAAACAAAATTTTCTGAAAAGCGAAAGCTATACAGTGAATGTTCATAAATTTCATACTCTTGGTTCAATCAGTATTGGTGGGCCTGGGGCCTTGATGGACTTTGAGCCCTTGAAAATGAAATCTATTTATTAGTATTATCCATAAACCAACTTGTAAGAAGACATTGGTGAATTAAGACAAAATTTTGGTTTGCAAGGTCAAGGCCAGATATTTGGTTTAGGGATACAGCTGTGTGGACCTAGGAACACATGATCCAAGGTTTGCGCCACATTCGAATGGATTATGGACTTTACTACATCCTCATGGTTATGCGCTGGGCATGCGTTGTCATCGATGGAAGATTCACTCTAAACTAGGTTATTATATCTTTTACAAAAAATTTACTCTGAGGTACCCTAATTTTTTGTGAAATGTTTTTCTGGTACCCCAACTTTTCAAAACTAATTTTGAGGTACCCTTACCTTTTAGGTTAGTAATTATTTGGTGCTTTCCCGACCATCAATTTTATTAAGTGACTAAAATGCCCTTATTCTTCCTTTCTTAAAGAAATATCCTTGAAGAAGAAGAATGAATCCATTAATTTTTCAGAAAATGATTTTCTCATTTTCAGGTATTCAGCAATGTCATTTTTAGTGAAATTTATTTCATCCCCTTCCTTCTGTAAACTAATTTCCTAGGTCTAATCTTAAAAAAATCCAATTTTAATTTTTGGGTCCATGTTCCTCCTTGCTGCCCAAGTTCCTTGCATCCGCTCATATATATTACTACTAGAAACTGTTCATTTCCCATCCATTTCTTTTTTTTCTCATTTGACTCCTCTTTCTCTCTCTTTATTTTTCTATCTCATCCAATCCAAGAGTGGTATGTACGTTTATATATTTACCAAACAATTAAAAATATCACTTGAAATCATATTTTCCTAACAACCATTATAAACGAAAAATGATGAAGTTAGAAGATAGAGAGGAAAGGCAGATTTGCAGGCAAGAGTTGATGGTCCCCTGACTCATCCAAACACATTAGTAGCGGGAATTGTTACTGCGAGAAAGGGCAATACTGGTGATAGGTTACTGCTAGAGGAGGATTCCATACTCGTGATGAAAGACGCAATAACACAGTCATGTTATTAACGTACATTTGCTAAGAGAAAGGGACTTCCAAATGTTGATAGGAAATCACGGATTTATCAAAGATTCAAACACCCATTTTATCTTGTCTTCTGTCATTATCATTTTCTCATGGACACCGTCATCAACTTCATTTTTTTGGTGCCAATATGGTAATTTGGTAAAGGAAGGTGGATGTTTATGTTGGAACAAAGTAGGTAATATACAAATAATGGTGGTCTCACTTTAATAAAGCTGAGATTGTGGCCAAATTTACATTCATTAACAACTATACTTATTATTGTAGACACCAAATTTTATCCCGGTTTTTGTAAAATATATTGTAACATTTTATTTAATTTTAGTTTAGATTAGGACTCGAGTAAGGCAATATGTGATAGCACACATCCTTTCCATCTCCACAAAAACCCAAGAGCCTTCACTATTTCCAGCCATTTCTAAGTCTCCCACAAAAGAATCTTTCATTTCTAAGCCAAAACCACTCTTTATATATATATATAACATCACTGTTTCGAACGCTCAATTGGCATCCATCTTAAACTTCATGAATTGGCTAACATGAAAATTCTTATTTGACACATTCTTCGAAATATACTTGGCTTCAAGCATCTCCCAAAACTTCTTGGTCGTCTCCATATGTTGATAAACATCGAAGAGGGTGCCAATCATCCCGCTGAGAATGCACCATTTGCAAATGTAGTTGTCATTCTTCTTCTTGAGCCTTAGCCTTATAGCCTTCGGATCTTCCGATGGTGTCTTCGCCACACGTGTGCTATAGTCATTGCTTCATACTTGCCCTTGTGACCATCTTTGGAAGATTCACCATTTACACAGGTGCCTGAACTGTCTTTGGAGTAATCTCAATATTAAGCACATAGGCCACATTGAGAGTAGTAAGCAAGAAGTGCATCTTGCTTTGGCAACGCCTAAAATGCACACCTTCAAATTAATCTAGTTTTTGGAAGTTAATAGACATATTATGAAGTGAGGCTGTTCTAAATAGTTCTTAATAATGTTGGAGAAAAGGGGGTAAAATGTGTAGAAACAATGGTGATATCTCACTTGGATAAAGCTAAGATCGTGGACATATTCACTTTCCTTAATAACTATTTACTACACCCTAAATGTCCAAAGGGATCAAACTTAACATTGCCTAAAACACCGAAGAAACTTGTTTCTCATTTGATTCACTCAAGTATAATTGTATCCTAGTCTTCCTAGACAAGAACCAGATGCGTGAGTAGATGAAATAATGATCCAAATGGCTTGCAAGTGACTCCTACTTATAGGGGACATCCAACATTCCCTTAAGACTTGGTCAATGACTTAACTGTGGTCCTAATGAGAATCATAACCATGACCATGGTTATTGACCACATGTCATTATAGAAATATAGTTGTTGGGTCAAATAACTTTTTTTTTTGCCACAGAGACAGCACAACCATACAAACACACATATAAAACTAGATAACTGAAACTAAAATAACACAAAAGATAGAAAACCTATTGACAAGCCGTTTACGCTTAACTAGACTTGTTTCGCCAAATCCTGTGCCGGCTTGATCTCATAACGGACCCCTGTTGGAAGGAACTCCTAATAAACTTTGTGACAATTGTCTAGTGGCGTCCAAGAAACTTGCTGGTCACTTTCTTGCTGGCCTCCGCGGTTGAGCTGCTTCTTTAGAGAGACACGAGCTCCCCAGAACATACTCTCCTCCCGCAGCTTCCTCTTGGTACCCGCAACACAAACATCTTGGCACCTAGTAGGACGTCGGGCTTTCTCACATGTTTGATGGTGTCTCTTAGAAACCTTGCGTCCTCCTCTGGAAGCAGTAAACTTAAATAGATCATCATGTTGTTGTGACTGTTGGATCACCCCTCCAAGCTGATCCGACACCTCTGAGGAAGTATCCACTTGCTGAGTGATCATGGCTCCCATAGAATTAGAAGTTTTCCCCACAGGATTTGAAAGAACCTTATCCAGTACCATATTCTCGCCATCCTTACAACGGTCTACGGCAACTCTCACTGTCATAAAGCTCATACTCTTTGGGTCGTAGAAAGTCACTGTCTTCTTCCGCAACACCTCCTCATACGTGTTGTCTGAAATGGACAAGGTGTCGCCCCTGATGCCTGTCTAAAGAAACTTTTTAAATGATTTTACAACTGCTCTGTCCATCTTGACTGGATTGAAAGTCGGAGATTGTGTAGGACTTGGACAAGTCCTATCCTCCACACATAACATTGAGGTTTTTCTAGGGGGAGGGCATGAGGTCTCCTCATAACCCCCCCCACAATTCCACTCCCCTACACCTTGAAGTAACTCCCATGTACTCCACATTCCTTAACTACCTTCTATTTCTTCAGTCGTCGACTCGGTAGGGCAGTACCCAATCCCTGCACCCCTTCGATGCTAATCTGTGAGACTTCTTGCAAATCACTGAAAAATGATGGTTGTACATTCTTGTCATTCTCCGAGACGAGGGTTGTCTCTGGTACCTTAGTAGAGGTAGTCACCGTCTCTAATTCTTTCCTAGCCTCTATATTTGAAGGATCTATCCCCAAAACCCGGGTAAACACATTCTTCGCTTCATCCGAACTCCCTAACTTAGTGTAAGCAACACGACATCGGTACAGAGCCTTCTGTAGGACCCGGAAAATTCCCGTTAGGGGAAATTGTTCTCGGATGCGCTACTTAAGTGATCGGGAGCCGACTAAGGTTGCTTAATCCTTAAATAAGGATATTTTTACTTTATGAAATTCATTTTCGTGGTGATGAAACTTTATTTATTTATAAATCCGTTTTTATTATTTAACCATTCGAAATTACACCGAAATACTTTAAAAATAATTCAATATTGGCCCAAATACCAGATCCAGGCCCAACAGAAGGAAAATGGGCCGCCATAGAGGATTAAAACCCGCGCGGGTTTTAATACTTCATGGGCCGGACCGTGCGCTTTTGTGGGCCAGAGAAGATGGGTTGAAATTGATAAAACCCGCGAGGGTTTTTATCAACTTCTTGCCCATTTTCTCTCGGTTTTAACCTTGGATAAGTGTGTGGAAAATATTAAACCATTTTTAAATATTTTGGTGTAAATTCGGATGTTTGAAATAATTAAACGGGTTATAAAAGAATTAAGAGTCGCCAGCCGATTTAAGAAAACCGACAAACCGTAAAAACAATAAAAATAACTTCGGTCTACGAAACCCTATTCTAAGTCCGGGGGTAAGGTTATGAACTCAAGAATTATAAGAATTCTTGAATTCGCCCGTTAGAAAACGGACTCTACTAAAATCGACATTAAAATGAAATAAAGCGGGGAGAAGTTTAATTAATTTCACGAAATTATATTCTTAACATGCAATATAAAGAATGGAGTTTTTGGTTTACAAAATATGCACGTATAATTGAATTCAAAGTACAAATTACATGATAATGACAATAAGTAAGCAATAGATCGAACCTCTTTTGATTTAGGAGCCCGAATTTGCCGGTTTGAAATCCTTGACTTTGCCTTGCCTTTGGACTTTGATGGAAAGATAGAAGTGGTTTAGGAAATGGTATTAGGGTGATGATATGGATGTGACAAAAGTTATTAGGAGAGGTTTAGAGAGTGATTATGGATGAGAGAATTTTAAGGGAGTGATGGAAATTCGATAGAATAAGGGATGATTGTTAATGAGATGACGGTAGAATAATGGTGTTAGTTGATGAGAATGCTTGATAATAGAGAGAGTTTAGGAGAGTGTAGGTAGGATTATGATGATAGTTAGTGGGAGTGATAATGGATGAAATGAGAATAATAGAGGTGGTTTATGAGAGTTTTCGGTGAAAATGAATAGAAGAATGGAGAGGTATTTATAAGTGGAGGAGGTGAGTTTAGGAGGGAAATGGAGGGACACATCCCAAGGATTATGCCATGCAATCACAAAGTCAAGGGTATGAGTCAAACACATGGGGCTAATATCATGGGGGGTGATCAAGATTTTTGGCGCCGGATTCAAACAGAAAACCCACGCGGGTTTTATGAAATCCAGGCACACGGATCGCTGACGTGGACGGCAAAACGACGCGTTTGGGCACAAGAAAACCCACGCGGGTTTTCCAGCATGGACCGGGGCGCGCCTTGGGCCGGTCTTGGTTCTGGGCCGTCTCTTGTTGGCTTAAAACCCGTGCGGGTTTTACCGCTGGACTGGGCTACTTCTGTTTTATTTGTTTTGGCATTGTTTGCTACATTGGCCCACTGATGTATTCGGCTTTCAATGCTTTGATGAGTCGGGATTATATTAGTGCAAATCCCAGTGTCTACAGAGAGCCCCCACTTTGATCGAGTCCGAATAGGACGAGGGTCAAAGTAGACCTGATGGCTGTCTCGATGCTGGTGGTGCTCTTTTCATATGGCGACCGGCTGATGACGTCGTTGGTAACCTTTAAGTGGCGACCGTTTGGACGACTGCTGTTGTAGATGTCTTTGGAGACCTTTAGGTGAAATCCGTCTGGACGACTGTTGCTGTTGATGAAGAGGTCGTCGGTAACCTTTAGGTGGTAACCGTTGGACGACTGATGCTGACGACATCGTGGGTGGCTTTTAGGTAGCAACCGTTGGACGACTGTCGTTGACGACATCGATGGAGGCCTTTAGGTGGCAACCGTTGGATGACTGTCGTTGACGACATCGATGGAGGCCTCTAGGTGGCAACCGTTTGACGACTGTCGCTGTTTGTGCTTTTTTGTATGGCAACCTGATGATAGATGGTCCCCTTTTGGCGGCGACCGGGTGGTGGTGCTCTTTTATGCGGCAACTTGCTGGATGGTCCCTTTTAGCGGCGACCGGGTGATGGTGCTCTTTTATGCGGCAACTTGCTGGATTGTCCCTTTGAGCGGCGAACGGGTGATGGTGCTCCTTTATGTGGCAACCTGGAAATCATCGCAAAAACAGGTGTTAGTTTTCGCGAAAATATAAATGGGTTCAGATTTTTACCTGAGTTTTGGGGACCCTTGGGTCGTTGACAGATGCTGGGCCGCATGGACTTGGGCCACTGATTTTTTATGTAAAACCCGTGCGGGTTTTATGGGATCTATTGGGCCATTTCAAAGGCGCTGGGCCGTGAGAACGGGCCTGCAGGACGCTCAAAACCCGCGCGGGTTTTGGCTTTCATTTCTCTCTTTTTTTTTCTTTTTCTCCTCGTGAAGGGAATCATGGTGGGACCCAGGCTTCTTGTGGACGAGAGAGAGACACGCAGCTCGGTCTCCTCTTTGGGTAGCAAATGGATGACCTTTGGATTTTCGACCAATGAAACGCATTTGGCATCTCGAGGCGAGTCCTAAAAACGAACGGTTCACATTCACTCTTCATTTCTATAAATGCCAAGCCTCATTCATTTCTTTCATTCACTCATTCAACTTCTTCTCATCATCTCCTAGCTCCTCTTTTCTCTCTCTAGAGAATTGCTTTTTGGAGATAATTCAAGCTCTTGAGAAAATGCATCGTCGCAGAAATCCTCCTCTTCCTCATGCAGCGACATGGCCTCATGAGATGTCTTCGAGACGCAATTTCATCCCAGGTGCAAATTCCGACCCTTCGGATCTCACTATCCAGTCTTGGAAGCATGCTTGGTTCTACCGTTCTCATGGCAAGGTACTCCTCTTTTGATGCTTAGCTTTAATAATGAAAAATGAGCAAGCACGAATTTATTGTCCATGTCTTGTCGATTTTCATTGTTTTCAACATGCTTGTATGTCCTCATGATTTATTCGCAACCCATTTTGAGAAATGGACCACACTCGACCCAAAGAAAAAAAAAAGAAATAGGTTGTATGCATATTCGGCCCAAAAGGAGCAAAAACACACGGCCCATTTGAACAGAGAAAACCCGCGCGGGTTTTCTGGACCATATCCCGGGAATAGAAACTGGGCCTGGATGGGCGGCCCACTTGCGGAGTGAAAACCCGTGCGTGTTTTTTGGATCATAAACCCCAAAAGCAAAAGGAAATCGGGCCTGGATGGGCGGCCCATTTGCGGAGCAAAAACCCGTGCGGGTTTTAATTCTGCTGGGCCGACTTATTTGGGCCGGTAGATTCTTTTTGCCCAGTTGCTTTGTCTTGTGGGCCATGGCTGTGAGGCCCAGTGTCGGTGCTGGGTCCAGCTAGGGCTCGAAAGACTATGTATGAGCCCTCGACTTTAATTTTGCACTGTTTTGTCGTTAGGAGGACAATCTGAAAACTCCCGGCGTCCTAAAGGATCTCCTTAAGGTAGCCGATTTGATTCCCGGGGATTTCGTTAGCAATACGCTTACTGCAGTAGGACTCATGCCGTTCTGGAAATGCCTGGTGGCTTGGAAAGGCCGTACATTTCGCGTGATAGGTCGCGCTATGGCGGAAAGGTTTAGGGACACGACCAACTCCTTCCATCTACCTGTGGGGGAAATGACGATTACCCCCATAGATTTTGTTATGATCATTGGTCTTCCTTGGGGTGGGCGTGACATAGTCTTTAGCGCGTTTAGGCCTAGGTCAGGGTCTGTCCAACCTTGCTTATGCGCACTTCGAGGCAGCTATCTGTGATGCCACCTTTCAGAATTTGCCTGGAGATCAACGTCGCTTTATCTTCCTGGCTTATGTTATTTCCATCACTCTTTTTGCCAATCTGGGAGATAACATTACTTTGACCTGGTTTCGGAATCTCCTGGACTTGAACGAGGTTCGGAACTTGAATTGGGGCAAGGCTGCGTATGCGAATTTCCTCCTCTGGCTTCGTCGTGGTGTCAGGCTGACGCTGGACGACGATCCCGTTTACCTCCATGAGTCTCATACCCGCTTTCAGTATGGTCCTTCTTTGTGGAAGGTGCTCGAGGTACGTACCCGAGACTCTTCTCTTTGTAGCCTTGCTACTCTTTTGCTATTTCTTTTGACTTTATAATCATGTAGTCATGGGCATATGAGTATATCCTGTCCTTGGGCATTCGCTCCAAGAGAAATAGGACGGTCCCAGCTTCTAAACGCTGGATTGCTGAGGGCATACGAGGGAAGAAATTTCAGTCGGGCGGCCTTGATCATATTCGTTGTGTACTGGATGACCTCACCCCGGTATTTCTTTATGCCTAACATCTTAATCTTACTTTTGCCTCTATTCTTGAAATGACTCTCTATTTTTCACAGGACCACATGAACTGGCGTCGATGGGCGGGGTTTGACTTGAGTGGGTTGCTCACCCCTTTGCAACAATTGGAGCACGATACTCGCCTTCGCATCCTGATGGAGGGACCCTCGGGCTTCATATGGTATCTGGGGGAAAGAGCTACAAGGCAGATCCTAGGCGGATATCCTGGCCTTATACCTTGGGATCCTCTAGAGCACATGTTCGAGCCTTGGCGCACCAATCTGGATGTCTTAGGAGACTGGATTCGGGGTCGGGATTTTGACAACTTCGTGCATGACGTTCCTCAGGGGCATTTCAACTAGGAATTCCAACGCTACTTGAGCCGTCTAGCGCCCCGGGTGGTGGGTATTTCTCGCTTTTCCTTATGTTGTGCCTTTGATACACTCCTAACCATAAAGTCTCGTAGTTGGGGCCCTACGCTATGGGTGCTGAGGTGGAGGCCTAACCGGCGGGAAGAAAAATCGGCGGTTTCTTGGAGGTTGAGACTAGCAGTCAGTGCTCCGCGCTCCAAGAGTTTGAGCAGAAACCGGTAATCCCTCATCCTTTGTAGCTTCCTTATATGCCAATTATGCATGTGTAACCTTTGTCTTTATTACCTTTCAGCCACGATGGTCTGTCTTCAGGCAAGTGACCAAAGAATGGAGTACTATGTTGAAATACGTCAACCGGTCATTTACGGGCTCAGGCAGATACCGCGGTAACACCGCCAGGCGTGCTGATATGGAGGCTGACGCTGATTATGTTCCTCGGGAACCACCTCGACACTCTACTGCGGGAGTTCCTCGTACCGAGCCCCCACGTCGCTCTTCGGCAGGGGAATATTCTTCCTGGGGTTAATCACGGGAGGAGGTTGGTGGGTCTTCTCGTCCTCCTCTAGCAGCTGTGCCGGAGGGTCGTGGTAAAGGCATCATGGCCGAAGGTCATCATTCTATGGATTCACATCGTAGTGGTTCTGGTAGCAGGGGCCGTCGACCTGTGAACGAAGACATGGCTCAGATGTCCCTGGAAGAGGATTCTAGCCAAGGGGGGTCACATCACAGCGTTGGGTACGGTGGTGATACTCAGCCTCGCTCTTACTGGGTGGAGGATGCTTCAGAATCGAGTGCTACCAACCGGCCTACTCACTCCCGCCGCACTCCAACTTCGCGCTTGCTTGCCGTCGCGAGAGATTGTGGTGAGGGACCATGACTCAGGTGCATCCGTAGGGTATCCTGGCGGTCAGGCCCTAGCGAATGACGCTACTTCATGTCCTGCACTACACGATGCCTCCTCCTTTGGTTCTGGCTCTTACTCTACTGGATGGCCAGTGCCGGTTCCTGGAATGGGTCCTTCATGGCCTGTGGATACGCAAGAGTGGTCTGTACCCCGGCACTCTTGGCTAGGAGGATCTACTTCTTCTGGTTGGCCAGTCCCCGGTTACAGAACTGGTCTTGTATGGCCTACCCCTTCTGTTGAGTGGCGTGTTCCTAACCATTCATGGCTAGATGGTTCACGGGAGCATTCCATTTCATCACCGTCGAGCGTGCAGCCTTCCGAAGTTCCCTTGTCTAGGCCACCGCAGACAGCACCTGGTTCTGACTATTATTCCTGGGACACCTATTTTGTTACAGCTGGTGCTTCTAACACTGGGACTTCTCATGCTGGTGCCGATCTGATTGAGGATAGCGGCGATTCGGGTTCCCTGTGGTGATCAAACCAAAACAAGCAAGACTCTATGCATCTTTTTTTATTTATTTTTTATTTATTTTTATGCGAAGCTAATTTATACTATTTTTTATTTTATTGCAAGACTTTCATGCATTTTATTTCTTATTTTTATATGCAAGACTTGGTAAACGCACAACTTTATTTTATTGATGCATTGAACGACTCTCTACATGACGGGATTAATCCCAACTTAATCCCGCTTCCCCCAAAAAGAAAAGAAAATATAAGAAAAAGAAAACTTAAGTGTCAGAGTGAACTTGAGCGACAATTTCAGAACCGAACATCATCGGGTCAAGATCCAAAACATTAAAACACACGGACGGGCCAATTTAATTCCAGAGCCCAACTACAATCAGAAGCGAGTGGGCCGAGCTGCGGAAAGGCGGCCCATGTCGACGGAAAGCCCGCGAGGGCTTTCTCCTCAGCAGGCCTGGGCCTTGGGCTTGGGCGAGCATGCAGGCGGATTTGGGCACATCAAAACCCGCGCGGGTTTTGATGGGTTTTGATTTATATATATATATTTTTTTGTTTGCTAGCCGTTGTTGATGGGCTGAAATCTTTGGATATAGAGGGCAATGGTTATGTGATCGTTGCTGGTTGTATTTCTCCATTTTGAGCTTGAATGGGGGTGTATAAATACCCCATGTTATGCATGTGATCATTACTCCTCATCATCACTTCAAAGTCTTCTTCACATATCCAAAAAAAACGCAAAGAATATCCCCCTTTCCTCATGGCGTTCGAGAAGAAACTTGCAACTTGGATGAGCACCCTATCCAAGGAAGAAAAGAAAGAGCCCGGAAGATACAAGCTGACGGGCTTATTGAGTCTTCGCCAAGTGAGGATCAACCACGATTTTCTCCGCGCGGCGGAAACTTTCTGGGATCCAAAAATGCACGTCTTTCGCTTTGCGTGGAAGGAACTCTGTCCGCTCCCGGAGGAATAGTCCTCGATCCTAGGGACAAATCATTTTTCTCGCCCGACATTGCCTCCTATACCAATGGACACTCCCAAGCAATACAAGGAGTTCTTGTGTCTTTCGTCTCGGGTCGTCGGGAGCGCAATATTTGGCGAAAAGGTACACTTCCAAACTATAGTCGAATATTTTCAATCTCCTCACACTTTAGAATTTGGTCCCGTGATACGAGTGCGAGCGCTCGTACTATGTCTCCTTGGCGAGTTTTATTTTTATCATGGCGGTAAAAGAACTGGACCGGCGAATTTAATCCAAATCGTTGACGACATGTCTCGAGGCTACAATCCCGTGCCCCTAATGTTAGCGGAAACCATGATGGGATTGGATGATCCGCATCCAGAACATGACTTTCGAGGGAGCCCGCTGCTACTTCAAGCATCCTGTATGCCACTGTTTGATTTGCTCTTTTTATTTCGCCCCTACTGTTTGCAAAACCCGCACGGGTTTTCTGTCCTTTTTTTTTTAGCTTGGGAGAATTGGTGTGCAATTTCTAACCCTGGCTAATTTGTGGACAGATCTGGTTAATGGAGCATTTAGGCCTTATTGAAGAACCCCGGAATTCATCGGCGTTGGCGAACTATTGTCAAAGAAAGAGAAAGTACGCCGACCTCCGCTCGGTAACAGAATGGATTGCGTTCTTAAAGGAACCTCGGGAGATCATATGGTGGATCGAATGGTGGCACATTTCCGATTATATAACCCATGATTTCTGTAATGCTTATGTGTGTCTCGCCGGCTTGACGCACATGACCATTTATTTTCCTGCGCGAGTGAAGTACCAAATGGGCCGCCAGCAGGACATTCCTGAGCTTCTGTGTGAAACCCCTGACCAACTGCTGCTTCGAAGTTCGATGACCGAGTCATGGCTGAAGTATTGGGAAAGAAGATCAACTTTCAAATCTCCGCCAAAAATGCGTGTCTTACATCGCCGATGCTAGTTATCATTGATGGTTGTTTGCTACCATCGAATCTCGCCGTGCTAGGGAGGCGAGACGAAGACAAGCACCTGTGAAGGAAATATTAGGTCCTCGTACCTCAGTGAAAGACCGTCTTGGCGCGAAAGACTCGATAAAAGACAGACTTGGTCCGAGAATTAATATGCGGAAATCAGGCAGGCGGGCCTATAAGCCCAAGGACAAAGAGAAAGCGATTAATGGACCCGGAGACATGGAGATCGACCATGAGACAACTGGCGAAGTAGAGAAGGTGAAACAAGATTAGAAGATGAATGGAGTGAAGGAACTTGAAACTGCTTTGCCAAAATAATCTTTTATTTAATTATGCCTTTTGAATTTTCTTATATTACAAATAATGTATTTGCATTTTTCGATTAATAAAGGAGAAATATTGTTCACAAAGATTGTGTGCTTGTAAACTTTATTTTCCTTAAGTACATGAGCGTTTATTAAATATATCCCAAGTGTCTAAAATTTAGTTTTTCAGTTGCTTGGTGATATTAAGCGTAATATCGCTTTAGTTGATCCAAATTCGTGGGCTGAATTATATCTTCTCCATCCATGGTGGCGAGCCGAACTGCCCCTCCTGGCAAAATATCCTTAATCATATAAGGACCCTTCCAATTAGGTGCAAATTTTCCCCTTGGATCCTGTATAGGTGCCCTCATCTCCTTAAGCACCAAATCACCTGCTTGAAGTGAACGACTTTTCACCTTCTTATTAAAAGCTCGAGTGATCCTATTTTGGTATACTTGCACATTATGTAGTACTCTCAATCGCCTTTCGACCATCAACATCAACTCCTCGAACCTTGCCCTAGCCCATTCTGCTTCTGGCAACTGACTCTCGGCCACTATTCGTAACGAAGGGATCGCTACTTCAATTGGTAGGACTGCTTCCATCCCGTATACCAAGGAATACGGTGTTGCCCCCGTAGCGGTTCGTATAGAGGTTTGGTATCCCCATAGGGCAAATGCTAATTTGTCTGGCCAATCCTTGTAAGTGACAACCATTTTCTTGATGATTCCTGACACCGTCTTATTAGCCGCTTCCACAGCTCCATTGGCTTGAGGCCGGTATGGCGAAGACCGATGGTGCTGGATTTTGTAAGTGGCGAGCAAGGATTCCACCTCCTTTCGAAAGTGGCTTTTGTTGTCACTAATGATCTCATGAGGCACTCCATATCAACATATGATGTTTTGAAGAATGAATTTAGCCACATGTTTGGATGTAAGTTTGGCAAAAGAGGCTGCCTCCACCCACTTAGTGAAGTAATCGATGGCGACCAATATGTACTCATGTCCTCCGATTCCGGATGGGTGTATTTTGCGAATGATGTCAATACCCCATACCGAAAATGACCACGGAGATGTCAAAGTAGTCAGGTATGAGGGGGGTTGATGCTGTAGGTTGGCATATTCTTGGCATTTGTGGCATTTTCGAACGAATTCTAAGCAATCTGCCTCCATAGTGGTCCAATAGTAACCTGCCCTCTGAATCTTCTTTGCTAACATTCGTCCATTCATGTGGGGACCGCATTCTCCTCCGTGTACAGTAGTCATGATCTCCTTGGCACTCTTAGCATCAATGCACAACAAATTAATGCCCGTAGGTGACTTCTTGTAGAGTCGATCTTGGATTAAGCAGTACTGTGCTGCTAAAGACCTGACCGCTCGCTGTCCTCGAACATCCAACTCAGCCGGATATTCTCCTTTTCGAAGAAAATTGTATATGTCATGGAACCATTCCTCAGTTTCTTCCTCTCGTGCTTCTAAGTGGCAAACATATGCCGGTTCAGACTGCCGCTCCACTACTACCGGTAATTGTAGCGTGCCCGATGGTATGGATATCATTGAAGACAACTTGGCTAAAGCGTCAGCTGATTCGTTGTGATCCCTTGAGAGGTACTGGAAACTGATTTTCTCAAATTGGTCAGCAAGCCCCAAAAGCTTCCGTTGATATTCCATGAGACATTCATTCCGGTCCTTCCATGTGTTTTAGCCTGATTAATGATGAAGCTGGAATCCCCAAAGACTTTTACATGGCGTATGCCTAAGGCCAAGGTGGCTTGCAAACCCCTGATACATGCTTCATATTCTGCAGCATTGTTTATAGCATCAATGTCCAACTTCACGGACACAGGGACATGTGCCCCTTCTGGAGAGATCAGCAGTATTCCTATTCCGTAGCCCATTTGGTTAGAAGCTCCGTCGAAATACATTTCCCATGTGATTTCATCAGTGAAAAATACGTCCTCATCCGGGAATTCCAAGTGAGTGCTTGGAGGTTCCTTTGTCGGAGAAGCAGCTAGAAAATCTGAAACAACCCGTCCTTTGATGGAGTTCTGAGGCAAGTACAGAAGATTGAACTCCGAAAGCATGACCACCCATCGAGCAATGTGATTGTTGATGGTAGGCTGTTCCATGATAAATTTGATAGGATTATTCTCAGCTATGACATATACAGTATGTGAAAGCATGTAATGTCTCAACTTCTTGGTGGCCCATACTAACGCAAGAGCCATTTTCTCTATGTCTGCATATCGACTTTCGTAATCCAAGAATTTCTTGCTCAAGTAGTAAATGGCGCTCTCTTGACCTTTGGCCTTGTGAGCTAGCATAGCCCCCATTGCAGAGCTAGTTACAGTAAGGTAAAGGAGCAGAGGCTCATCTGGTACTGGTTGCATAAGGACTGGAGGATGTTGCAAATACTCCTTGATTTTGTCGAAGGCCGCTTGACATTGACCGTCCCATTCTACCTTGCTTCCCTTCTTGAGTTTCTTGAACAAAGGTTCACAAGTCATGGTGAGCTTCGAGATGAACCTGCTGATGTATTGGACTCGCCCCAGGAAACCCCTTATCCTCTTTTCTGTTCTAGGTGGCTGCAACTCTTGGATGGCCTTTATCTTCGAAGGGTCAACCTCAATGCCGCGTTGGCTAACCACATAGCCTAGCAGCTTCCCAGAGGTGACACCGAAGGTGCACTTTGTTGGATTAAGCCGCATCTTGTATTTGCGAAGTCGGAGGAAAAACTTGCGAAGGTTAGGAATGTGTCCTTCCCTTCTTTTTGATTTCACAATCATGTCATCCACATAAACCTCTACTTCTACATGCATCATATCGTGAAGTAGGGTGTTGGCTGTCCGTTGGTATGTTGCTCCAACATTTTTGAGACCAAAAGGCATAACCACATAACAGTACGTTCCCCATGGCATAGTGAATGAGGTTTTCTCCATGTCTTTTTCCGCCATTTTGATTTGGTTATAACCCGCATATCCATCCATAAAGGATAGTAGCTCGTGTCCGTAAGTGTTATCTACTAATACATCGATGTGAGGTAAAGGGAAACTATCCTTGGGACTAGCTTTGTTAAGGTCTCAGAAATCTACGCACATGCGCACCTTCCCATCTTTCTTGGGTACTGGGACAATGTTAGCAATCCATTCGGGATATTGGACTGCTTTGATGAACTTAGCGTTAAGCTGCTTGATCACTTCTTCCTCAATCTTCTTAGCCCATTCAGGCTTGATCCTTCTAGCCTTTTGTCGAACCGGCTTTGCGTCAGGAAGTAAAGGGATGGTATGATCCGCAATTTCCCTATCAATCCCAGGCATATCTTCGTAAGACCATGCGAACACGTCTACAAACTCCTTGAGAAGCTCTGTAAAGGACACCCGTTCTTCTGCTGTGAGCGAGCTTCCTAACTTCAATTCCCGAGGTTGTCCTTCTGTGCCCACATTTATGGTGATGGTGTCTTCCAACACCGCTATCTTATGCTCATGTTCATTAGAAAATTCTTTTAAGGATTCATTAAATTCCAGATTATTATTGGCGCAGCAGCTCAGGGAAGAGGGGATAGAAGAATCAGAGTAAGCAGAAAGGTTCATTTTATTGAATGCAGAAAGGAATACATCGCCAACAGACTCAAGACCAGACTCACTTGACTCTAGACCACTAAAACCTGACTCTATGTCCTTAGGAACATACTCTCCTACAGATAAAGCAAAATTATTCTCCTCAGCGTCGACCCACGAGACAGCCTTAACCTCTCCGTCTTCAGCAATCATAAGACTCAGATCAAAGCTTGGGTTAGATAGCGCAGCAATAACAGCATCAGCTTCAGCTTTCTCCGGGATGGCTTCTTGTCCAAACAGCATGCCAAAGATGTTGCTTCCAGCAAGATGAGTCCATTCTAATGGAGGCTGTTTGTCCCGAGCGGGAACAAAGACAGTAGCCATATTAATGGAGCAATCATTGAAGACTTCCAGTCCAGCAACTTGAACTCCTTTGTTCTTCAGATAGAATGGCTCAGGAAACCCATAGTAAGGGAAGTCATCACCTTCCTTGACAAATTGTCCATTCAGAGTGAGTGGATAGGGCTTTACTTGGAACAAGGTGGGAGGATTGTCCATTCTTTTCTGTTCAATAATAGCCATTTTTGCGAACCTAGCCTCTTTCTCAGTGGGCTTATAGCCTAAGCCGAACCTTCCCTTTTGCTTAAAAGTCTTGAACACAGGAGGGATTTTATTCTTCGGGTTCTTTCCTAGCGGCATTCCCGGGAAATGTCCTTGTTTCTTGAGCATAGCGTGTACCTTGGGGTTTGAGTAGGGATTGAAGTCAAACGGTGCTTCATCCTTGCTCATCATTGCCACGAGCTCAAAATTGTGGAGTTCTTCGTCCATTGAGTTGTGCTCCGCCTCGAGTGTTGACTGTTTAGGAGTGAAAACAGCATTGATGGATTCCCCTGAGATAGTGATCACTTGTCCTTGAACCAACATTTTCACCTTCTAATGTAAGGTGGATGCTATAGCATTACACTCATGAAGCCAGGGCCTCCCTAGTAGCAAATTAAAGGAGGCGGGAATCTCTAACACCACAAACTCCACGTTTCGGGTAATACTTCCGGTAGTAATAGGCAACATCACAGATCCAACAGACTTCCGGGGTGAATTGTCATACGCCTTGAGTTGTACACCGTTTTGAGCCAAGTGTTGTTGTTGTACTCCTAACTTTTGTGCTGTCCTCCAAGGGCACACATTTACAACTGACCCATTGTCAACCAAAACCAGCGGGATAGTGTTGTTGGAGCATTACACTGTAAGATACAGGGCTTTGTTGTGAGACGCTCCTCCTTGAGGTAGATCTTCAATCCCAAAAGTGATCATCTCTTGCGGGGTAGTCACATGAGCAACCATAGTTTCAGGAGTTGTTGCAGGTGACACTGTGAGTGCTGTAAGGGCATCCAACATCTTCTGCCTATGGGCATGTGAAGTGCATATGAGTTGCCATATGGTAACCTTAGCCCTAGTCTTTTTGAGTTGAGAAAGAAGAGGATCTTCAGGAGAGGTCTGATTGTCACTGCCATTTGTTGGTGCAAGGTTAGGAACAGCTACTGGGATGGTAGTATTCCTGTTATTGTTGTGACGGCCAGACCGAGTAAGGAATGCTACATCATCCGACTCATCTTTCTCCATCCATTCTGTCTCTGAATGCTCGTGCTCATCATCCTCGTCATTGTCCCAAATACCATGAATGAGTAGATCTTCGGGGAACCCAACTATTCCGGGGACAGGTTGATCCGTTTCTACAATCAAAGCAGAGGGGTCGAAGCTGAAATCCCCACATAAAATAGCATTTGCATGCTCTGGCATAGGATTACTTTGATTGTTTGGTTTCTTGGCAGCTTTTGGCATTGGCAACATCCCTGCCCTTATCATATCCTCTATCTTGTTCCTTAAGGTCCAGCATTTCTCGGTGTATGACCTCGACAATGGTGATAGCGGCAAAATTGGTTGGAATCCCAATTTCTGCCCTTGATTTATGGTTCTTCCTTTGGTAAGGGCAAAACCAGGATACCTTTCTTAACCAAACGGTCGAGAGCCTGAGAATAAGGAACGTCCAATGGCGTATAAGTCTCATATTTCAGTACATAAGGCCCCTTGCGCTGGATAGAGTTAGTCTCCATGATTTTAGGAGGGTGGCTAGCCGCACTAGTAGCCCTTCTATTGGAGATGGACCCTTTCCATTCAGGCGAAGTTGTCTTATCGTTCTGCATGGCTTTTATTTGGACACAGATATCTTTCAGATAATCAAAGTCTTTGACGACATGATACCCCAAGTGTTTGGATAGGCTACTCTTGAGTCCTTGCTTGAAGGTGGATAACTGCAGACGGGGAGGAATTGCCTCGTTAATGTGGGACAATTTTGTGTGCCACCTCTCGAAGTAATCCATAAAGGACTCATCATCTCGTTGTTTCATAACAGTTAGATCATCCATTGTAGCTTGTTTCTTCTGGATGCGTGTATAGTGGTGGATGAAAGCCTTGAACAATTCAGTCCAATTGGCTTTGACCTGGGGCAACAGAGCATGATACCATACCTTTGCTTCTCCATCTAGGGTAGATGGGAAGACGGTAGAGTATAGGTCAGCATCATTTTGGTTTAAAGGTTCCAGCCTCATGAACTCCTCCACATGATGAATAGGGTTCTCAGAAGGTTTGAACCTAATATTTGGCACTTCAACTTTGTCAGCTACCTTCAAAGTCGGTTGAACAGGAAATGGAACCTCTAAGTACTTGTCAGCAAAAGCCGGCACAGAGCTCATTGCCTTGGTGAGGTTTTCTAACTTCTGTTCGAGAGCCTTAACAGCGGGGTCCCTCGTAGGTTTCGCCACTTCAGGTGTATTAACCTTAGTCTTAGATATCCCTGTTTGTCCAGAATTTGGGGATATCTTGATGATTTCAGGTTCAGATTCATATCCCTGTATTTCCTCGTCATCCTCTTCAACATTCAACCCTAACTTGGTGTTGATCTTAGTGATGGCCTGTAGCATGCCATCCATCACCTGTTGTTGTTCATTCAGCCTTTTTGCCATCTTCTGTTCCTGCTCCAGGGAATTAGCAAAGACCAGACCCTGCATCTTGGTGTAGAGTTCATCCAAATGCTTCGTGATGTTGGCTTTGGCGCTTTGGACCGGAATCTCTTGGAATTGCTCTCCGGACATGTTGTTGTTGCTAGTTGCAGATGGATCGTAATGCGGGTTTGGAATCAAACGACTTCATGGATTCGAACGCGGCTCGAGTCGATCACCAATGATGCTGCATGGAAATTCAAAGTTAGAACACTCAAAGACATACGACACATACTACCCGATGCATGCCCTAAAGACCTATATGATCCTACTGACTCGACACATATATGCTGACACAAGAGACTCACCCACTTTTTGGGAGTGCATGACCTAACTCTATATGGACCTATGGACGAAGCACTATAAAGGGCCACACAAAGTCATACACAGCGAACGGGTCGTAAATCAATAGGCTCAAGTCCGTGTTTCTCAATTCGAATGGGCCTAATCCACTGGCCAACCGTTTTAAGAAGAATCCGTAACTCGGCCTAACAATTCAGACAGCTCAAGCCATAATGACTATTATGTGGACTAGAATAATGCTTGACAAAACCGACGACCTAACTTTTCTTTTTTCTTTTTATTGGATTTTTTTTAGTCGAGGGAAACGTATATTATAAAGGATTGAATAAAGTCAACAATAAGCGAGTTATAGTTAATTCATGGGCTTAATTGATAAATCCAATATGGTTGGGCCTATCAACGGGCCGGCCATACATGCGATGGATTTATTAATTAAATTGACGAATTAACTTACTCAAGCCTAGTGACTACTATGCAACCTAAAATGCTATCCATTTACTTTGTTGGACTTTAAATTAATTTTTTTTGGATCTTTTGTTCAAGAGAATTTCGTAAAGGGCCAATATAATATTATCGAAGGTGAGTCGATTTTTATTTATTAATTAAAATAATCATCCTTCAAGCATAAATGGGCCCTTCCACTTGGGCTAACCATGATGCCTTTTGGGTTAATTATTTTAATTAATAAATAATCATTTTCTCAACCCAATGAATTTTATATGGACTAGAGCAAAATCTCTAAACTAGAGTCGACTCTAAAACAAAAGAAGAAAGAAAGGGAAGGGGTAGCACACAACACATAACATACAACATGAGGGGATACCCTAAACCAAGGTTCTATGTTCATGGATTTTTCTATGGTTGGATTATACGGCCTACCGCACGTTTTCCTCTCCGTTCCCCATACCGTTAGGTAAGGAGTGCGAGATATTGCTCAAAGAACTTCAAGGAAGCCCTTTGAGTGTAACGTGGGGAGAGGAGAGACCAAATGCTTGGCGATGTAGAGTGCATCACACAAGTAGTGGCCTACCCGCTCTCGAGGGAATCACCTAGGTATAACTTAACTGTCACCTTTGTGCTAACGTGTCAAAAGACGCGATTAGTGGCCCGGTATGCAAAGGATGCCTAAAAAGAATTATAAAATCGCAAAATAAATCAACTTCTCCCTTTTACAATTTCAAATTAATTCGATTTTTTCAAGTTTTACCCCCTTTTTAAGTTTAAGTCCCCAGTGGAGTTGCCAATCTGTAGGACCCGGAAAATTCCCGTTCGGGGAAATTGTTCTCGGATGCGCTACTTAAGTGATCGGGAGCCGACTAAGGTTGCTTAATCCTTAAATAAGGATATTTTTATTTTATGAAATTAATTTTCGGGATGATGAAACTTTATTTATTTATAAATCCGTTTTTATTATTGAACCATTCGAAATTACACCGAAATACTTTAAAAATAATTCAATATTGGCCCAAATACCAGATCCAGGCCCAACAGAAGGCAAACGGGCCGCCATAGAGGATTAAAACCCGCGCGGGTTTTAATACTCCATGGGCCAGACCGTGCGCTTTTGTGGGCCAGAGAAGATGGGTTAAAATTGATAAAACCCGCGAGGGTTTTTATCAACTTCTTGCCCATTTTCTCTCGGTTTTAACCTTGGATAAGTGTGTGGAAAATATTAAACCATTTTTAAATATTTTGGTGTAAATTCGGATGTTTAAAATAATTAAACGGGTTATAAAAGAATTAAGAGTCGCCAACCGATTTAAGGAAACCGACAAACCGTAAAAACAATAAAAATAACTCCGGTCTACGAAACCCGATTCTAAGTCTGGGGGTAAGGTTACGAACTCAAGAATTATAAGAATTCTTGAATTCGCCCGTTAGAAAACTGACTCTACGAAAATCGACATTAAAATGAAATAAAGCGGGGAGAAGTTTAATTAATTTCACGAAATTATATTCTTAACATGCAATATAAAGAATGGAGTTTTTGGTTTACAAAATATGCACGTATAATTGAATTCAAAGTACAAATTACATGATAATGACAATAAGCAAGCAATAGATCGAACCTCTTTTGATTTAGGAGCCCGAATTTGCCGGTTTGAAATCCTTGACTTTGCCTTGCCTTTGGACTTTGATGGAAAGATAGAAGTGGTTTAGGAAATGGTATTAGGGTGATGATATGGATGTGACAAAAGTGATTAGGAGAGGTTTAGAGAGGGATTATGGATAAGGGAATTTTAAGGGAGTGATGGAAATTCGGTAGAATAAGGGATGATTGTTGATGAGATGAGGGTAGAATAATGGTGTTAGTTGATGAGAATGCTTGATAATAGAGAGAGTTTAGGAGAGTGTAGGTAGGATTATGATGATAGTTGGTGGGAGTGATAATGGATGAAATGAGAATAATAGAGGTGGTTTATGAGAGTTGTTGGTGAAAATGAATGGAAGAATGGAGAGGTATTTATAGGTGGAGGAGGTGAGGTTTAGGAGGGAAATGGAGGGACACATCCCAAGGATTATGCCATGCAATCACAAAGTCAAGGGTAGGAGTCAAACACATGGGGCTAATATCATGGGGGGTGATCAAGATTTTTGGCGCCGGATTCAAACAGAAAACCCACGCGGGTTTTATAAAATCTAGGCACACGGATCGCTGACGTGGACGGCAAAACGACGCGTTTGGGCACAAGAAAACCCGCGTGGGTTTTCTAGCATGGACCGGGGCGCGCCTTGGGCCGGTCTTGGTTCTGGGCCGTCTCTTGTTGGCATAAAACCCGTGCGGGTTTTGCCGCTAGACTGGGCCGCTTCTGTTTTATTTGTTTTGGCATTGTTTGCTACATTGGCCCACTGATGTATTCGGCTTTCAATGCTTTGATGAGTCGGGATTATATTGGTGCAAATCCCGGTGTCTACACCTTCACATTGTTTGGTTCAAACTTTAACACAAACCTACACGCTTCAACGACCCTTAAGAACCCTCCCAACTTCAATTCACAAGCAGAAATATTAAGATTAATCGATACAGCCAATTCCAACAGCAACAAGTATTCCGATTCGGACATTGGAACGCTCGCACACACAAATTGGAGGCCTTTCCCATACAAAGCGGCAACACCATTATACTGTCATGATCTGAATAATAGATTACCATCCTCTTTAAACTTCTTCACCACAAGCATGGCATGACTAGGATGTTCCCTCTGCCCCAAAAGGTTTAACACATCTCCATCAAAATCCTTCTCCCAAGATTCCAAAATTTCACTGCAAGGAGTATTCGTTTCCATCCTAATACAAGCCCACACCAAGCAACAGTACCTCACACCTAGCTAGAAGGGACTAGCTGAGGCACCCCAGCCAGTGGCAAGACCATAAGCCAAACCAAATCTACCTTAGGAAGCCAGAAGAGACACCACCAAGACAACCACACCAACCAAACTCCCAACACTGGGCACAAACGTGACTGCAAACTCCACGCACAAACTACCCAAAAAACCGAACGAGAGCGAGGAAAGACAAAGAATGCAAACCTGGCTCACCACTTCGGACCCCAACCCCGGAACAATCCCGACTTACTACTGCTGATAGCTGTGAACCAAGCGCCAATGAGCCGCCTTGTTTACGAAATTAGGAATACAGCCCACAAACCCACTTTGAGGGCGCCGACCCCGACTTACTAGCATCAAAAAACATATCGGCCCCTGTGGCACAACACCGCACCTTCACCGACGGAACGTCGAATGGAGAAACCCACTTCTGACTGCTCTGAAGAGGCCCCACACACACCAACTCGAACTAAAACCACCTTACACCACTAAAGAAACACTTTGAAAAACACACTAAAGATTGGGTAACAAAGAAAGAGAAGAACAAGGATGAATAGATCGGAGGACAGTGGTGCCGGCGGCGGCCTACCTTCTTCGGCCATGGCGGCCTCCAGTTGGCCGTTACCGGCACCAACGATAGCTAATTAATACAAGCGCTATGGTAGGTGATGTGTTAAAGAGAGAGAGTTTTTTTTTTTTCCAAGATCCCATCTTCATTGTGACAATAATGTCCTATCTCTCTCTTTCTATGACACGTTGGGGTCAAATAACATGTGGATATATAATTGAGACTATATATTAATAATCGGATAAATTAATTGTTGGGCATTAATTAGGCATCTGAGCCATGAGACAGTTCATGTCATAGTTGACAAGAACCATGTTAAGGGCGACATGGTCCGTGTCGCTCATGATCACACGACGCGTGGAAGGCTGAATGCCCCCTTTTATGAGTTTTTGGACCACGACGTACCCATGTTAGGTACAAAATCATCCATGTTGGTCATTTTACTTGTGTTAAGTGTTAATATGATCTAATAACATGCATTACATATTTTCAACACATCCTATGATCCTCCTATATTCTTGAAATAATCTGAACAGTTAATTTCTATTCTTTAGAGTGATAAATATCCATTTATATCCATTTTATTCATAATTTTTAACACTCAACTTTTCAACATTATATAAACTTATCCAAGCTTGCTTGATTCAACCTCACCTTACTCCTCTAAAGAATAGAGTGGTCCTACATAATAGTAGTTTTATTCATTACATAGTGTACTCGTGAGATTAGGGTTTATTATATAGCTTATTGGCAAGAGTATGAAGGTTAGTAGCTTCAGGCAGCAACTCTAACACAAAAGAGATTCCAAGGGTAAGGTTCGTAATCGATCTTAAATCCAGGAACCCAGGACTGCCGTTCAATTAATTTGTCCTAATTAAAGAAAGGATAGGGAAGAAACAGATGTTTTGAATGATGGGTTGTTGACGCATAAAAGATGGACAACTATGAGCTACCCCAATTACATGCTAACATATTTTGGAATTGTAGAGGAGCATACGAAAGGTTGCTATAACTTCAGCATTACGGCCAAAATTGTTGAAACATGATTGAGAGTTGAAAATGAAAACATGAAACAAGTTGGCTAGATTTTTTTTTTTTTAAAGAGGCCCTTTTCAAATAGAGGGTGATCTTGATATTCAGACTGCTTTTAAGCGTTATCCTATTGATGGAAATGTTAGCCCACCTATCCAACACACGTTTCTCCAAAAAATCTGGTGAAGTAAGAGCTGAATTTGAAAATCAGGTAACCCTCTTCTGGAAAGTTACTGGCATTTCATTCATACTAGGGTTTTAATGAATGAAGCCTGTTCGCTGTACTGTTGAGTTCAACCTGGTCAAAACTCAGCGCAGGCTTGTGTGGGAAGTACCAGATTTCCTGTATGACTTGCAACCCTTGGCTCCAAATTGCAGATAGTAAACATTCGGGTCTAGGCTGGACTTGGGGTCGGTCAATGCAAAAATTGGACGGAAATTTGATGACTGGTTACCTTGTTTTCTTTTTTACATCAGACGGGTTGGAACAAATATAAACTCATGTCAAAATTGGGTTCGAGCAATTAGAAAAAAAAAAAAAATTTGAACGCAGCCATATAGTATATTTTGAGGGTGATGGTCAATGATATACTAAAGTTTTTTCTTAAACAACAATATACTGCACTTTGGGGTGTTGGACAATATTATATCTCGAATTATTCTAGCAGCGGCTGACTTGGTGGCGATCCTATGTAGCAAAAAAAAAATTAAAATTTTGATTAAATTAATATTAGTTCAACAAGTCCAAATAAATTTTATTTCATTTTTTAAAAATATAAGGTCTCATTACTCCATATTTTTCCTAACATATAACTGTGTTTTTTTTTTAAAAAAATATAAATCATCTTTGCTCATTGACATGGTGACATAACATTAATTTAGTAAAGATTTTAATCTTTCTGCTCATGAGTTTGCCACGTAAGATTGTTATTGAATCAACGAAGAATAATTTTGTGTGCATTATTGTGATAACTCTACCTTAGTAAGTTATAATTGTGTTAATTAACGGGTTTAAGTAACTAAATTGATACATTCAATTCAGTTAATCATTTATGTTTTTACATGACTCGAACAGTACATCCACCCCCATGTGTCAGCTTCTTATATTGTTTTTGTTATCTATGCATGTCATTATTATATAAATTATTTACACTTAGTCTTAAGTTTTAAATTAAATCGAGTTATACTACTATTATTAAGATTATTGGACGATAATACACTGAACTTTATAGGTATTGGACAATAATATAATAAACTTTTTTTTGGGCTCTAACACACTGAATTTTAAGGGTATTGGACAATAATGCACTTAGACTAATTCTGGTAGTCGTTGACGCGGTGGCTGTCTTACTTTGAGATGTCGTTTTTCTATTTTTCTTAGAAAAAAATTTTTCCGTGTAAGAAAGTACACATAAACAGGATGACTAATATATTTATTTTTTTAAAAAAAAGAAAAATGACACTTTAAAGTAGAATCACTGTCAAGTCAACAATAGCCGGAATGTTTCTACTACTACTCCTTGTTTAACTTAGATTGTAAAATTTTATTCATCCTTTTTACTTTACACTCTTCCTTATTATTTTGGATTTGCAAAAATTTAATTTCTAGACCTTCAATTAGTACCGTTGGATTGAGAGAAAAAATGGGCAGAAGAGAGTAAGAGTGATTAAAGTGTAATTGTAATGGCCTTTTGAAAAGAGTTTTTGACTCTGAATAATCTGAAGTTAGATGTGAACAACTCAAAATAATTTAAAGTGACTTTTTGGTTGAAAATGTGTTCAATTTTTAACCTATTTAGGCCATGTTCTTTTCTGTAGTTGGTAAACTGCGGTGCTACAGCATACCGCAGTTTGCCACAACTCACAACACTTTACCACAAATCATTACTTTTCTCTCTCCTCACTTTTCTCCTCTACTTTTTACATTATCTCCTCACCTATCCTACGTATCAATAACCTACCACAATTCCACCACACCCATCACAATTCCACCACACCACACCACACCATACCGCAAAAATAACGCAAAAAAGAACAGGGCCTTACTATGACTAAACCAAAACGAAATTCCGACGTCAGAAAGCTGACTTTACACCCTTGAAAAGTTCAAAGTTACAGTAGGTTTATGTCTGGTTTGTCAGTTTAGACTATTTTTAATTAGCGTTGAACTTTTCAAGAGTTCGGAGTTAGCTTTTCGAATTAGAATTCAAGGATGTGTTCTGCAGTAGCGTTTGGGGCAGCGTTTAGCGTTTTGACCAAGTCAAAACTCTAATTGCGTAAATATTAGTGTTCGGTAAGCTAGCATTTTGAGTAACGTTTAGCGTTTTGAGGAGCGTTTTGTGAAACGCTAATAAAGTTAACGTTTAGCGTTTGGAGTATAGCGTTTCATATTTTTCGGTCAAAAAATACTCTTTGAAAATTTTATCTTTCAAAATTATTCATATCCTTTTATGTCAATTCACTATAATCTGTTAATTCAACCGCTAAATTTACCGACCACAATTTTCATTTGAACAGTCATCCGCTATCCGCTACTCAAACCGCTATCCGCTGCTTAAATCGCTATCCGCTACATAAACCTCTATCCGCTACCTAAAACACTAATTTTGCCGAACATGGCCTAAAAGTTTGGCACATTTTCAACCAAAAAGTAAGTTTAGATTATTTTCAGTCATTTACCTAGCTCTCACTGTAAATTATTTAGAGCAAAAAATCCTTTTGAAAAACCCATACAATTGCTACTCTAATCAGTGTGAAAAAAAAAAGAACACAAAAGGGAGGAAGAAGGCAAGAATACGCCTCACCTTCACTCCACCCTCCCTCTGCCTTTCCTACCGTCCGCCGGCAGCTCTAGCACTGAAGTCGCAGGTCGTCTAGCGCCCAGCTAGCCGGGCCCACTACCTCCCTTTTCCCTCTTGCTTCTTGTTCCCTGTTGGTGTTATCTTCGCTTCCCAATTTAAGATAAAGCCTGTCTTAATTATTTCAAATCTAAACTTCAAAGTTTAATTTACAAACTTTGTTTGCTTTCTTTCATGTAGCTGGTTGGCTGCGGTGCCACATCTCACTGTAACTTGTCATATTCCACCACAATCAACCACAACTCACCACAATATATTTTTTCTAATTTAATTTATCTTTTTATTAAAAGTTAAATTTTCCATAACTCACCACATTTCACATTTTCCAACACATTTACAATTATTAAAACTAAAACCCACCACAACTTTCCACAACCCACCACAATCCACCACAAATTTTCCAAACCCACCACAATTCACCAGAATTCCACCACACCGCACCGCGCCTCACTGCAGTCAGCCGTATAAAAGAACGGGGCCTTAGTGTTGTTTTACGTTGGACAATCAATTTGGGTGTTCTTTGGATTTGATTTGGGGATAAAATTTGGTGAATATGTAAAGGAGAAGTGTGAATTGTTGTTGAATATCAATTGATGATACATGCATGTCGTAATCAGTGTGAAATGCAAATAAATTGGAGTTTTCTCAGTTGTTTTGAGTTTATACTTTATATGTTGATAAATTATGATGTTAAGAACCATAAGTGAAGGTATTCAAGTGTTAGCGTAGTAATTCAAGTGAAATCATGTTTGGTATAGTTGAGATTTTGTACCTTCGGGCCTTACATGATGTACTCTTAGTAAGTTGGTATATGCATAATTGAGAAGTGTGTTGTTTTGGATGTGTGGCAACAAAGAGCAAGTTTGCAAAATGGTCTAAAATGTTAGAAAGTAGTTGCATTGTCAAAGAGGAGTCCAAAGATATCACTTTTAGTTTGGAACGTGTGTCTTGATGTTGTTTGAGACGATCAGAACGTCCTGTAACCAAAATTATCATGTAGAATAATAGCCTTGGATAATAGCGCTTCCAAACGAGCTTTAAATCTCGAGATTTCGATATGCATAACCCAAGTTTCGGTGATTTTCACTATTAAAATGTGTGTACAACTACTTTTTCCAATCGATTTAAAACAGTTGAAAAAACCAACTATTTTAGCAATCATTTTATGTTTTTCTAATTCTCCAACTATTTTTCTAATTTTAGGTGGAAAGAACGGTTAAATTCCAACCATTTTTGCTTAAATGGTGGGAAATTTTTCTTAACAACCTTTTATCTATGTTTGAAAACAGTTGGAAAAGCGGTTGGTGATCCAACCGCTTTTGGTTAGTTTGTGTTGAGGTTTTGAGTTGTCTGATTAGTTTGAATGTCTTGTCCTTAATCAAGGATTGAACCCCCACTCTTAGAAAGCTTGTGCTGGTTGGACATTAGTTTGTTTTAAGAGAGCTGAAACTGCCTGTGCTTGTTACTAAATAATAAAAACAGGATGGGAAACTTCTGTAACACATTTCATGTTCATCTACCATATAATGTAAAGCTTAATGAAAAGAAAACAACAATCCCAAAAATGACTCTAGACAAGTCATATTAGTATTAGTATATAATATGCATATGAATTATTTCAGCAGTGTATGCTCATCAAAAACTGTACAATTACAATATGGTTGCAGAGAGATACAGCGACAGCAAAGCCAAAACCTTTCAAGTTACAAAGGAAGGATAAACATAAAAGAGAGTCGATGACCGAATGGCTCAAGATAGGAACCCTTGCATTAGATATGAAGGCAAGAGGACTACTATACCATTATTATTTTGTCAATTAACCTGTTAATTTACGTGTTATTATGAGATCAAAAACCTCTGAGGCATAGACAAGAAATATTTACAGAACAAAAAAGGCAAAGACACAATTCCGCAGATTCCATGGACATCTAATCAGTTAGTTTCTTGGGAAGAATCGAGCGGGTAACATGTATCTTCGGCTCCAGTGTTCCATAAGAAGCTGGCATACCTTGATGCGTGAAAAGAGTTGTCAGGTTCAGCAGCCATAGCTTGTTGAAATCTCTCTTCTGCTCCCCACAAATCCTTCCTCACTAACCATAAGAAATTGGCATACTGGCTCACTACTTCTGCGTCCCTTGGATCCAACTGTATCGCACGCTTGAAGCATTCCTCTGCCCTGCACAATGAATTGAACAACATCCCCCCCATTACAACACATCTCCAAGGACATCCAACATTCTTGGCCAAAAATGCAAATATGAATTCAGCACATACAGTAGCTTATAGAATCACAACAATGAAAGAAAGCATAATCCAGGGTGACATACATGACAAAGGAGTGCAACAGCCACAGTATCTTACTTCTTACCTACCACTAATCTAAGTGATTGAATAAATAATTAATCAGCCTAAGACTAAGACCCTAATAAGCCAAGCACAGTGAAGCGAAGGTTGTCCAAAATCCATGCTTTTAAGCCCAAAGAACATTGCATGGTTGGATATGCTACAGAACATAGCCAGTGATACATACGCCCAACAACAATTTGGTCCATGGTTAGGCTTCTTGTTAAATCTTCAAACAACAATTGGTTCACCTATTGATTCTTAATCAAACATTAGCTTTTTCAGCATCATGTTTATCTTTTCTGCCCAGTGTGAGATTCGAAAGAAACCGACAATAGGAAGGAAGAACAAGCTTTTACCTGTCATAGTCCCGAGAAACAAGCCACAGAAATTGAGCATAGTTGGAGAGAAGAAGAGGGTTATTTGGTTCCTGAGATAAACCAATCTGATAAAGAAGATTAGTCCTATAATACTCAGCATACTCATCTTTTTCAATCTCCACTCTCACCGGTGAAACAAATGCAAGCTTATTTTGCTCCCTCAACCCATAAATTTCAATATCATCTACATGATGATGGTCAAAAGATCCTAGGCCATCATCTTTCACATGACCCTTTTTCATCTCTTTAGCTTCATCCACTATTGAATACCATAAACCCATTTCTTTTTCATCCATCTTTTCCAAAATCTCCTTTGTGGGCACCCCTGATTTCCCCAACTCCAACAAGCCAATACCCCAGTTTTCCGAATCACCCTCCAAATCGACCTGGGTATCAACCAATATTTTAGATTCTGATTCTGTGTATGTTTCAAGAGAATGGGTTGCAAAGTTTGAGGTGAAAACCATAACTTCCAACATCAAATCAGGGGTTTTGGCAAAAACCTCTCTAAACAGCCAAACAAATGAAGATGACATTTCCTTTTGAACTTTGCCAACAATCCCATCTAAATCTTCGTCCAAAACCACACCTCTTATCTTCAAAGCCTGACTCTGGACCTCTTTGATTATGTTGATTGTATTATAACACAAATTACACATTGGGTTGTGCTCATCTACACCATCACCCACCTCCCTTCCAGTTTCTCTCTCCTCTTCTAACTTCTGAATCCTTTGTTTCAACTTAATCATACGAAGAGATAAAGGGATCTCAATGCTACTTGCTCTTCTTGCAATGCAATCCCTAATCATCTCCTCTCTAGCAGGCCATTCAGGGGGCTCAGGCTTGATGCCCAACAAAGCAGGTTCCAGAACATCCACGTGGGCACCCAGCTGCTCAAACGACGTCGTTCTTGAGATGGGTCTGTTTAATGGCTGTAACCTTCTCAGGGAAGCCCGCTTTTGATGGCCCAAATCGTGGCCGTCAAAGTTGGCGCTGCAAGAACGACGGAGATTCTGGATCGGTGATTTGGATCCGAACCCAAACCCGAATGACTGAGAACGTTTGAGGCATAATACAGCATTGTGGGGAGATGTTGATGACGACGATGAAGATGAACGAGGAGACAGAGAGGGGGGCGTAGCTTGGGATGCTACGTTCACTATCATTCTTCAGAAGAAGGAGCTTAGAGAGAGAAAGGGTGGAGGACAAGCAGAGAGCGAGCGAGAGGGGGGGGGGAGGGATGGAAGTTAGAGAGAGAAACTGAAGATTTTGCTTTTTTTAATTTTTATTACGTAAAATAAATAAAGAAAGAAAGAAAAGGAGGAGAACTTTGCGATTGTTCAAAGGAAAACCAGCGATTGTGAGATTTTTTTTTTAAACGGGTTTTCTTTTTTTATTTTATTAGATTTAAAGGCAATAAGAAAAACTAGGAATATCTTCATATAGAGATTGCTGGATTGGGGGGGTGGCTGTTCATTTGTCTTATGTAACAATTTAGTAATGCAACCCCAAGTAGCCTACTATAATGAGCAATTTGGATTATTTGATAATAAAAGCTGATTTATTTATTTATTTATTCTTTGTTTCTTGTTCTAAGATCAAGTTGTTGGCATTGACTTCCTTAAAAAAAACAATTATTAGACAATGATAATATGAATTTGGGGATATTTGATAATAATAATATCAACAATTTTATTGGACATTATCAGTACCAACTATAGACATTTTCTGGCAATAATACAAAACCGAGTTATTATGTGTTTGACTTAACGAAAGACATACGTCATTTAATCGAGTTGGAGTAAAGTGGACAAAAGGTTGGTTGTCATTTTTTTTTGGGCTTTCTTTCTCTTATTGTACTTATTTTCTTTGTTAAATCGTAGAAAATTCCATTACATACCCTTGACCCTCAAATACTTCCCACTCTCTTTCTCTGTCTTTCTCTCTCTAGAAGAAACTCCCCACTCTTTGTATCTCTAAATCCTCAAAATCTAAACACTAATTTTTCTAGCAATGAGTAATGAATCACCATCTGAAGAAGAAGAGGTAAATTTTATGTTTAATTGTTGTTTATTATGTTGAATTGGTAATTTTTTGTGTCGGTTGAAAAATCGTGCCAGATCTCGTTTAGACCAAGGCTGAGACGCGGAGAAGTCGCGCCCCACCCAAGGTCGAAGCGCGAACAGGACAAGCCTGGTCCAAGGACCAGACGCCCCCAGCATGCATCTGGGCCTTGGTCCAGGCTTGTCCTGCTCGCGCTTCGGCCTTGGTGCAGGCGCTTCTTTTACGTGTTTGGGCCAAGGTTGAAACGCAATATGGACGTGCGATTGTACTGTATAATTATATGTTTTTTTTTGGGAAAAAAATATGATTAATTTTATGTATAATTATATTTGATTAATTTTGTTTAGGTGTTGCTTAAGGAATTTGGGGGAGACGGTATAGATTATTCGGGACAATTTGCAACGGAGCAGTGGTTTGATAATATCAATGACCTACATGCATGGGCCGACGACATTGCTAGAGGATTTGGGTTCAGATTGGTCAGAGCATCTTATAAAAAGAATGGAAAAGTGGATTGTCCAGTGCGATGCTATCTACGATGTTGGCGATATGGGAAATATCGAGGGAAAATAGGTACGATTGATTGCGACAGTTAGTTAAACACGAAGACAAAATTGTGTCAGTGTCCATTCATGATATGCGCATTCTCTCCAACGGGGGAGAAGTGGGTTGTCCGAACGTACCCGGGTGACAAAGGGATGCATAATCATCGATTTATTCTTTACGAGGAGGGACACCGAAGGGAAAACCCGTTGACAGCTGAAATGAAAGTCCATATACGTGAAATGACTGACACTAGTTGCACTCCTGCTACGATACACACATCGTTGAAGCAGAATTTTCCGGACTATAACGTCAACGTGGGGCAAATATACAATGAGAGATTTAAAGTTAGGTCGGAGGAGATGGATGGTCGGACACATGTGCAACATTGCCTTCACTTGGCAAATGAGCACGGCTACATGTGCTGGACTGCATTTGATGATGACGGCGAGTTGCATATGTTGTTTATGTGCGACCCATACTCGGTGAAGCTTCTCCGCACATATCCACAAGTTATACTCATCGACAGTACGTACAAGACCAACAAGAAGAAATGGCCATGTTGTGAGATAGTTGGTGTCACCTGTACGAATCATAACTTTCTTGTTGCGTACTGCTTAATGAGAGATGAGCTGAAGGAGTCATATGAATGGGTACTCAAAAGGCTGCAAGAGATCTTGGGCGACGGTGTGAAACAGAACGTGATCGTCACTGATATAGAGCATGCTTTGTCATGGGCTATAGGACGCGTATTTCATGGCGTTCCTCACCTATTATGTGTATGGCATATAGGGAACGACGTTGAGAGCAAAGTTAATGACCTGACTGGCGGGAAGAAGAATGAACAAGGATCGTTTTTTAGGAACATGTGGTGGAACCGCGTCGTCTATTCGAGCACAATTGAGGAATTCGATTATAGATGGTCGTGTTTGGTGTCACATTGGGTTGGGAGAAACGAAAAGATTGTTGATTATTTGAGCAATAATTGGATGAAGTACAAGGAGAAGTTTGTTGAGGCATACACCGACGATGTCATTCACATGGGAAACATCGCGACTTCTAGAGTTGAGAGTCAACATTCGACTTTCAAGTACTATCTCGGTAGCGGCTGCGGTTCATTTAATCGATTGTTTAAAAGGGCTCACCACCAGATAGAAAACCAACATACCGAGATCAAGAGGGCATTAGAGCAGTCTAGGAGTGGACACGCAGTGTTGAGGAAATCCTCATTGTTCAAGCATCTACATGGTCGTGTTTCTCATTATGCGATGGACTTGATAAACAATGAGTACAGTAAGGTGTCGAAATTGAAGCACGGTCCGGAGCAACTGTGTCAACACATTCTGTGGAAACACACATCGCCTTCCATGTGCATGTTCGATGTTAGGCCTCCAGGTGCGGGATGCTGATTTGTACGCCCAAGCTATTAACAGCTTCTGGAGGCAACTTGAAGTGATTATGATAAATCGGACATGGTGCCTGATCCATCTACCCAGGACGTTGAATTTTTCGACTCAATTGTGAACAAGATAAGGGCAAGTGATCTCGCTGTGATACGCCGGATGGTTCGAGTACTGAACAGTGAGATGCACCCCGAGGAGTACGACATACCAGATCCTGAGAAAAAAGAACAGGGGAGAGGGAGACCGCCTATAGGGAAGTCAACTAAACGTCAACCAAGTAATTTTGAGTATCGTCGTTCAAAGAGTCAGAGCAGCAAATCCAGCACACGCGGTAGCAAGAAACCCTCGAGCTCTTCTTCAGTTGGAGGCGGTGGATCATTTGGTAAGCGATATTATGTATTATTATGTGCAAAAATTAGCAGACAAAAAAAATTAAATGTGTTAACAACTTTTTATTCATACGGCAGGGACCCAACAAATGAGTACTGGTGCATTTCCTTGGCCAAATGACGTTCCTGATTTCATTATTCCATACATCATTGGCTGGATGGATGTTGTCGACGATGGCAACTGTGGGTTTAGATGTATTGGAGAAGCTGGTTTTGGTGGCCAACATAAGTGGTCTATGGTTAGAAATACCATGAAAAATGAAATCAAAGCAAATCCGCAAATGTACGATGCGGCTTACCATGAAAAATGAAATCAAAGTAAATAGATGGTTCTGGGGCAACATTGTTCATACAATATAAATAGAAACCAAACGACAGTCAAATCGTCACATACAACATACCCTAAATTTAAATAAAGTTCAAATGTTCAAGCTGAAATAAACATCGGCAAATTAACAATCAGTCATCATCTTCCTCATCATCTTCTTCTTCATCATCTTCTTCTTCATCTTCTGGGGCCGGACGAGGGGGGGCCTGAATGTGCATATGCCGACACCACTGCTCATACATATCGAGGAGGCTGTTGTGAGTCTCAACTGGTACGTTACCACCCAACGGGAAGTCGAACATATGCACTGCACGTCGTGGCCACTCATGAGCCCACTACAACATGAAACAAACATTCGATACCTCAAACTAGTGGGAAATAAATATACATATTAATCAATTTGTAAAAAAAAATAAATTACTTACATATTCCATAGTCGAAGGATCATCTACGACGGGGTCAGGTTGTAATCTGGATCGAGTGCAGTGTGAGACATTGCAGAACAAATCTTATGTCAGTTACGCATCCCATGGGCTACGACACCGTTTTCATAGCACAAGTGTCATGGAGTTGGTTTGTGGAAATCGGGACCACCCTACATCAACCAGTGCGTCGTTACAAGCCAAAATATATGTACCATTTGCTGAGTGGCTTTCCTTTTGTGGTGGGTCTGGGGCGCCGGGGATTTTCTGGACAAGACCAAGCTGACGGACAGTACGAATAGGCATGTAGGGCTCAGTCACATCATAAGCCCGAATGAAACTATGGTATGTCGTACGCAGACATGATTTGTAAGGTTCTGGCTCGTACGGACACCAAACAACCTGTTCCTCTGTTAGGCCATCTACTGTGCGTCTGATTTCCCTCAGGCGTTCCAGCGTACGTGATTCATTCCTCACCGACCACCTGTTAACCTGGAGCGTTACCGTCGTGGTGGGATGATGAGATTAGCTTGAGTGTATGATGGAGATCAACAATCAACAAGAACAATAGCCTTGAACACCAAAGGAATGGATATGACCTTGAGCAAGGAGAGTCCACAACTCTAGGCCTAACATCCCACCATGATTATCAAAGGTAATCCACTAAATAATCACTAAAGGAATAACTTGAATCACCACCAAACTTGATTGGATAAAGATAACAAGGTTTGAGAGAAAGCAAGGGAAAAACCCTAACAATGCTTAGCATTACATTCAAAATATCAAAAACTACAAATAATACCAAGGGAGGGGGTATATATAGGAAAGGGGGAAAAAACATAACCCGTCGAGAATGGCACGATCGTGCTATTCCACGGCACGATCGTGCAACTCAAAATAGTCCCAAAAAAATGGCCGTCGTTCGAAAATGGCACGATCGTGCAATCGTATGGCACGATCGTGCAATGCCTTCTGGAAGATTGGCACGATCGTGCAGTCAGACGGCGCGATCATGCTGTTGGCAGTTTTTCCTGCTGACTTCAAATGTGCATAACGTCTTCATCCGGACTCCGTTTTAGGCTCGTAAGATATCGATGGAAAGCTCTAGGTGTGTACTTTAAGCTCCCAAAATTTGAGACCCATTGAAATTATATTGAAGGAGTTATGGCCCAAAGCGTGAAGGCGTGTCCATTCCGACAACCCACGTTGACCCTTTTCCGCATATTCTTTACGAATGACTCCGAACCCTTTTAAAGGCCCGAAGTAGGCCCCGATGAGGACCCGTAGCTCCACTCCTATGATCCAAAAGTAACCCAGATCCGTCAAGGCATTGTTCACCATCTCGGGACGGTACGACCTCGGGCCTCCGGGGGTCGGGGCACAAGCGGCCTCCTTAGAAGGTCTCGGTTCCCATCCAATGGATGGCCGAGACTACCCTTGCGTTTCCGGGCTTCACCGGGAATTGCACTTCGAGATTCACTGAGGTTGAGGCGACTCGCTTGGAAAATGTTACGAGGGACGAGAACGGAACCCGGGAGTCTTCATCCTCCCCTTCTTGAAGACGATTTGCCCTCAAATCCGCATCGGGTTCAACATCCTCGATGTAGGGTGAAAGATCGCCAATGTTGAACGTGGAGGAGACTCCCATATCGCCAGGAAGATCGAGTTTGTAGGCGTTATCATTTATTTTCTCCAACACCTTGAACGGTCCCTCACTTCTTGGCATGAGCTAGCTTTTCCTCCGCGAAGGAAACCGTTCCTTTCTCAAGTGGAGCCAAACCAAGTCCCCGGGTTTGAAAGTGATGTTCTGGCGGTGTTTATTGACTCGGGACTTGTAGAGCTCATTAGTTCTCTCAATCTTCTCCCGGATCTGGCGGTGAAGCTTTTGAATCTCGGCGGCCTTCACGCTTGCCTTAAAACTCGCCCTTGCCTCTAAAGGTAGAGGAAGGTGGTCAATGGGAGTGATAGGATTCACCCCGTAGTAAGTTTCAAAAGGCGAGCGACCCGTAGCGAATGAAGGAGCCCGGTTGTACGCGAACTCGGCATGACAAAGCTTAGCATCCCAATCTCGTGGACTCTTGCTCACAAGACCCCAAAGCAAGGTAGTGAGGGTCTTGTTTGTGACCTCGGTTTGACCATCCATTTGAGGGTGGTGCGACGTGCTGAATAGGAGCTTTGTCTTAAGGAGTTTCCATAGAGATCTCCAAAAATGACTCATGAACTTCGTATCACGATCGGAAACAATGGTCCTTGGAACACCGTGCAACCTCACTATCTCCCGGAAAAAGAGATTAGCGATGTGAGTGGCGTCGTCGGTTTTCTCACAAGCGACAAAATGCGCCATCTTGGAGAAACGGTCAATGACGACGAGGACGGAGTCCTTGCCACGCACGGTTCGGGAAAGAGCAACGATGAAGTCCATGCTCAAATCTTTCCACGGGCCATTCGGAACGGGAAGAGGGGTATATAGCCCTTGGTGAAACTGACTTTTGGCATGTTGGCACGTAACACATTTGGAGACCACATCGTGTACGTCCCCTCCCATTCTGGGCCAATAAAAATGCTCCTTTAGCATGTCAAGGGTCTTGTTGATGCCGAAATGACCGGCTAGACCACCTCCGTGAACTTCTCGCACCAATAGCTTCCTCAACGGACACTTGGGGACACACAATTTGTTCCTCTTGAAAAGGAACCCGTCTTGGAGTACATAGGAACCACTGCCACCATCGAGGTGTGCTTGGAAGTCCTCATCTTCCTTGTAAAACTCCTGCATGTGTTGGAACCCAAGAACCCTCGTTTCAACTACCGAAAGAAGGGAATGCCTCCTAGAAAGTGCATCGGCAACCACATTGACGCTCCCCTTCTTGTGTTTAGCCACGAAGTTAAAACTTTATAGATACTCCACCCACTTCGCATGACGCGTGTTGAGCTTGTGTTGACCGTTTAGGTACTTGAGAGCCTGATGGTCGGAATGAAGCACGAATTGGTTAGGCCTCAAGTACCCAATGGTCAAGGGCACGAACAAGGGCATAGAACTCCTTGTCGTAGGTAGAGTAGTTCTTCCGTGACCCACTGAGCTTCTCGTTGAAGTAAGCGATGGGGCGCTGATTTTGCATGAGGACGACCCCAATGCCCACTCCGCTCGCGTCACAATCCACCTCGAAGACTTGTGTAAAGTCCGGGAGAGCAAGTACCGGAGCTTCACAAAGTCGAGCCTTAAGCTTCTCAAAGGCCCCTTGGGCCGATTGGGTCCACTCAAAGGTGCCCTTCTTCATACACTCGGTGATTGGGGCGGTGAGGGTGCTAAACCCTTTGATGAACCGGCGGTAGAACGAAGCAAGGCCGTAGAAGCTTCTCACCTCCGTGATAGTAGAGGGAGAAGGCCATGAGCGTATAGCTTCCACTTTCGAAGGATCCACGGAAATACCCTGATTAGAGACGATGTACCCAAGAAATGTGACTTGGGGAGTGCAAAATTCGCACTTCTCGAGCTTGCCAAATAGCTTTTGCTGTCGTAGAACCCGGAAAACAGATTCCAAATGCGAGAGGTGCTCCGATTCGTTCTTGGAATACACGAGGATGTCATCGAAATAAACAACCATGAATTTGCCAATGAATGGCCTCAAGACCTCGTTCATGAGTCTCATGAACGTGCTAGGAGCGTTAGAGAGACCAAACGGCATGACAAGCCACTCGTACAAGCCTCCTTTGGTCTTGAACGCCGTCTTCCATTCGTCCCCTTCTCGCATGCGAATCTGATGGTAACCGCTGCGGAGGTCGATCTTGGAGAAGATACAAGATCCGTGTAACTCGTCGAGCATGTCATCGAGCCTCGGTATGGGGTACCGGTACTTGATAGTGATGTTGTTGATGGCTCGACTGTCGACACACATCCGGTAGGTGCCATCCTTCTTGGGAACCAGGAGGGCCGGGACGGAACAAGGGCTCATGCTTTCCCTAACGAAGCTCCTCGAAAGGAGTTCGTCCACTTGGCGTTGTAGCTCCTTGGTTTCCTGCGGGTTGCATCGATAAGCCGCTCTGTTGGGAAGTGGTGCTCCGGGTATGAGGTCGATCTGGTGCTCGATTCCCCGAATAGGTGGAAGACCCGGTGGTAGATCATCGGGAAAGATGTCTCCGAACTTGGCAACGAGGGAGGCGACAAGAGGGTGCAAGGGTTTCTCTACCTCACTTTTGTTTGCTTCTAAGAGGAGTAAGGCGAAAACAGCCTTCCCCTTGCTTAGAGCTCGCTCAACCCGTGTTTCGCTAATGTGTTTGGGCTCCTCACTTCCCACCCCGGGTTTTGGAGAGATAATTTCGTGTGGAGCTAACGGGAGTAGCTTAACCCTCTTGCCCCTATGAGTAAAAGTGTAGGTATTTTTCGACCCGTGTGCACCGTTTGCTTGTCGAATTGCCAAGGGCGTCCCAACAATATGTGACAAGCACTCATAGGAACAACATCACAAATAACAGAATCATCGTAGTTAGTACCAAAAGACAAATTCACCTGGACTTGTTTAGTTACCTTGATGCCATCTTGGTCGTTGAGCCACTTGAGAGAGTAAGGTCGAGGGTGAGGTAATAGCGGCAATCCAAGCTTCTCGACCATATACGTTGAAGCGACGTTGGTGCAACTCCCTCCATCAATAATAAGGTTGTACACCTTGCCTCCCACGAAGCACCGAGATTGAAAGATCATCTCCCATTGGGCCTTGTCGAGAGGGGCTTCCTGAGTGTGTAAAACCTGCCTCAAGACTAGGGCGTCACCATGTACGTGGGGTGTGGGGGTGGCATCATCATCACTAGTGACCGCATCCTCAATGATCACTTCGGACTCATCCCAGGCTGCTTGCAATTCCTCATCAATGTCCTGAACCTCCTTGAGTGTCAAGGTCCGTCGGTTCGGACAATCCGTCTGGTAGTGACCATAGCCGTGGCATTTAAAGCATTTTCTTCCCTCCATCCGGCGAGAGGGGTCCGTTGAAGACGCTACAACAAGTCCCTTTCCCTTATCCGTGCGAGGTGTCGAAGGGAACTTGGGTGTCTCATTGGGTTTTGGGGTACCCGAATATGGAGGAGGTCGGTTGGGCAGTGGAAAGAAGGCTCTTGGTGCCGGTTTGGAAGTAGCCTTTTCTTTCTTTCGACGCTCAACCCGAAGGGCCAAGCTGCACAAGTCATCTATGGAGTAGTATGGTTGAACCTCTACTTTCTTGGCAACCGAGGAGTCCAATCCATTCAAGAAACGCCTCATGGTTTGCGCCTCGGGTTCTTGAAGATCGCTTTTGATGCGGAGTTGCTCGAACTCTTGAATGTAGTCACTCACGGATCGCTTGCCCTGGGTTAGGGCGTAGACCTTCTTCAATACATCCTGTTGGTAGGTGGCGGGCAAGAAACGACGGTTTATCAACTGTTTAAGCCGTGTCCAAGTGGTGATCCTCGTTCAACCTTCCCGTGCCCTTTGTGCTTTCACATTCTGAAACCAAAGCGATGCGGCTTTGGTGAGTTTTAGACTAGCGATCTTATAGGCCTTCTCATCATTGTATTCTTTGGTCTCAAAGGTCCTATCCATCATTTGGATCCACTCAAGGTACTCATCAGGATCACTAGAACCATTGAATTCGGGAATGTCGATTTTGACGTCCTGGAAGTCATCACGAGGGGGCCTATCATGTACTTGCCCATGTGGACGGTGACGTGGGGAACCTCTATCATCGTCACTCGACTCGAACGTAGGAGGAGGACGAATTGGGCTTGGGCCACGCCTTTGACGTTCATCTCGGGGTGGACCTAGACGCTCTTGGGTGAGGTGGTCCAACCGCGCCGTAATGGCATTAAGGTTGCGATCGATGGTGGAGAACCGTTCGTCATGGGTGGCGAGTCGGCTCTCGATAGCTTGAATTTGAGGGCTACCCCGGTGGCTCGATTCCTCTCGTTCGTGGCGAGCTCCGTCGGCCATACCGGGAAAAAGGCGAGGGATGGTTAGTGTTTGGGGTATTTTATGGAGTTTGAAGGTTCTTTTGTAGTTGGCAAGTGTTTGGCTAAGGGTTCTTTGTGTTTTTTTCACTCAGACATTTCATTGAACACCTTGCGTGCACTATTTTCCAACTTCGTTTCAATGCACCAAATAGCTACAAATCCAACAAATACAGCCACAATACAATAATTTCCAACACACTTGGGTAGCAATGGGGTTGGGGAACACCAATATTTGCATACAACTCACAAAACCCACTACTAGAAATTACACTAGCAAGAACAATGAAAAACAACTCAAGCAATTGAAAAACCAAAGCTCTGATACCAGATGGAGCGTTACCGTCGTGGTGGGATGATCAGATTAGCTTGAGTGTATGATGAAGATCAACAATCAACAAGAACAATAGCCTTGAACACCAAAGGAATGGATATGACCTTGAGCAAGGAGAGTCCACAACTCTAGGCCTAACATCCCACCATGATTATCAAAGGTAATACACTAAATAATCACTAAAGGAATGACTTGAATCACCACCAAACTTGATTGGATAAAGATAACAAGGTTTGCGAGAAAGCAAGGGAAAAACCCTAACAATGCTTAGCATTACATTCAAAATATCAAAAACTACAAATAATACCAAGGGAGGGGGTATATATAGGAAAGGGGGAAAAACATAACCCGTCGAGAATGGCACGATCGTGCTATTCCACGGCATGATCGTGCAACTCAAAATAGCCCCAAAAAAATGGCCGTCGTTCGAAAATGGCACGATCGTGCAATTGTATGGCACGATCGTGCAACGCTATCGGAAGATTGCGCGATCGTGCGATCGACAAGCGATCGTCTTTGTTGGCGATTTCTGCGACTTCAAATGTTCATAACTGAAGAGGTCCGGGTTCAATTCTCCTCTCACGGTGGGCACCGCTGCGAACCGCCTCTTCCAACTCGAACCTCGAGTTGCGATTCCCGATCGCCGGAGGCGGGAAGGCTAGTCTCGCCATCCGATGGATGGGCCCCGGACTCCTTAGGGAGGGGCCCACTCACGACACCGACCGGAGGCCTCGGATCGACCGGCCGTCGAAACTAGAGCATCGAAGGTATCGGAGTGCAGTGTTTGCAACCCGAGTGCAATAAGTCCAAGAACAAGGCAGTGGCATCAAAGAACGGCTCGCCGAGCCGTATCCTGGCTCGCCGAAAGCAGCGTCTGCCGAACATGAATCCGGGCGTCGGAGGGCAAGCTCGACCGAGCCACCCATCGCTCGCCGCCGTGCCGTTGCCGCCGGCGCGCCGCTGCCACCGGCGGCGACGGCGGCGGAAGGCTGCTCGCCGAAGCCGTCCTCACCTTTCGCCCGGCGGCTTCTGTCGGAGATCTTTGCGCTCGCGACTGCCGGCCCGCCGCGTGAGACTGCTTTCGCCGGTGACCTCTGCTCGACACCTTTTTTATTTATTTTGGCTTAATTTTGGGTTTAGTATAAATAGCCTGTTGTTATATTTTTCCAGCACTTTTTTTGACTGACTAATGAATATGCTTATGCATGGAATAGGGTTGCTTTCCTTTCTCTCAAAAATCTTGCTTTACTTTATCCATTGATTAATGGTGGTGTTTGCAAGTCATCTCTTTATTGATCATTTGGTGGATTCTTCCTTTATGATGGTCATGGTGGGGTGCTAGGCCTTTGGTGGTGGAATTTCCTTTATCCAAGGTCATATCCAATCTCTTTGGTGTTCAAGGTTATTGATATTGGTTGATTCAAGTTTCTCAAGCTAGTCCAACAATCTCTCCCACCACGCCACGCTCCATTTGGTATCAGAGCTCAAGGTTTTTCATCTAGCTTGAGTTTTTCCATTGTTCATACTAGTAGTTCTCTATTGTTGGATTTTGGTATTTTGATTGAAATATTGGTGTTCCCCATCCCTTGTGACTCCAAGTGTGTTGGAGAAGTTGTTATTGCTATTGTGTTTGTTGATTTTGATGCATATTGGAGCTTGAGGAAGAGTTGGAAAATTTGTGCACACAAGGTGTTCGATAAAATGCCCAAGTGAGAAAAACACAAAGAACCCTTAGCCAAACACAAGCCAACTACAAGAAAACCCCCAAACTCCACAAAATATCCCAAACACAATCCGTCCTATACCTTTTCCCTCGACATGGAAGATCACGATGACTCCGATCGAGAGGAACCTAGCTACCGGGGTGGTCCTCAACTTCGGGTTCTCGAGAATCGACTTGCCACCCATGACGAACAATTCTCCTCCATCAATCGAACCCTTAATGCCATCATGGCACGGTTGGATAACCTCACCTTAGAGCGTCCGGCTCCGCCTCGAGTTGAACGTCCGAGGCGTACACAAAGCCCAGTCCGTCCTCCTCCAAACTTTGAGTCGAGTGACGATGCTAGAGCTCTCGCGGCCGGTCGCGGAATGTGCATGAACAACCCCTTCGAGATGATTTCCAGGACATCAAAATTGACATTCCCGAATTCCACGGTTCCACTGATCCGGACGACTACATCGAATGGACCCAATTGATGGATAGGATCGTCGAAACCAAGGAGTATGACGAGGAGAAGGCTTATAAAATCGCAAGTTTGAAACTCACCAAGGCTGCTTCGCTTTGGTTCGAGAATATGAAATCGCAACGGGCACGAGAAGGGAAGGCGAGAATTTCCACTTGGACCCATCTTAAGCAAGTGATGAACCGCCGTTTCTTACCAAGCACTTACCGTCATGACAATCTGAAAAGAGCCTATGCCCTTACCCAAGGCAGACGAACCGTTGGAGAGTACATATCTGAGTTCGAGCAACTTCTTATCAAAAGTGGCCTCCAGGAACCTGAAGATCAAACTATGATGCGTTTTTTGAATGGCTTGGATCCCACCATCGCTAAAAGGGTCGAGATCCAACCTTACTATTCCCTGGATGAGTTGTGTAGCTTGGCCCTTCGGGTTGAACGATGTCGGAAAGAAAGGGCTCTCACCAAATCGACTTCACGCAACTATTTTCCACCGTCAAACCGATCTCCTCTTCAAGCGGCCACACCCAAACCTAGTGAGACACCCAAGTTCCCTGCTACACCCCGAACTGACAAAGGAAAGGGATTCGTTGTGGCGTCTCCCACGGGGACCGCTCGTCTTTTGGAAGGAAAGAAATGCTTCAAGTGCCATGGATATGGTCACTTCCAGGCCGATTGTCCAAACCGGCGGACCCTGACTCTCAAAGAGGTCCAGGACATTGACGAGGAATTGCAGGAAGCCCAGGATGAACCTGAATTTGTTGTTGAGGATGCATACGCTAGTGAAGAAGGGGAAGTTGCGGCCGTTTCGCGTGACCAAGGAGGCGCCCTCGTCTTGAGGCGAGCTTTGCATGTTCAAGAAGCTCCTCTTGACCGAGGCCAGCGAGAGACTATATTTCAAACTCGATGCTTAGTTGGCGGCAAGGTGTGCGATCTCATCATCGACGGAGGGAGCTGTACTAATGTGGCCTCTACCTATATGGTTGACAAACTGGGATTACCCCTATTGCCGCATCCCCGTCCTTATTCGCTGAAATGGCTCAATGACCGCGACGGCATTAAGGTAACAAATCGTGTCTTAGTGAATTTAACCTTTGGCACTAACTACAAGGACTCTATTGTTTGTGATGTTGTCCCCATGAGCGCGTGTCACATATTGTTGGGTCGACCGTGGCAATTCGACAAGAAAACCACTCATGACGGGTCGAAGAATACTTACTCCTTTATCCACGAGGGCAAGAGGGTTAAACTCCTACCACTAGCACCACATGAAATATCACCACCTAAACCTGGGGCGGGAAGTGAGGAGCCCAAACACTTGAGTGAGACACGGGTCGAGCGAGCCCTAAGCAAGGGGAAGGCCATTTTTGCCTTGCTCCTCTTAGAGGCGAACACATGTGAGGAAGTGAAACCTAAACACCCTCTCGTTGCCCCCCTTCTTGCTGAATTTGGAGATGTATTTCCCGAAGAGCTCCCACCGGGTCTACCTCCCATCCGAGGTATTGAGCATCAAATCGACCTTATACCCGGCGCTCCACTCCCCAACAAGGCGGCATATCGGTGCAACCGAGAGACAAAGGAGTTACAAAGCGGGTTGGAACTTATTACACGAGGCTATGTTCGAGAGTATGAGTCCGTGCTCGTTCCGCCCTCACAGTGCCGAAGAAAGATGGAACTTTCGGATGTGCGTGGATAGCCGAGCCATCAACAACATTACCATCAAGTATCGGTACCCAATCCGAGGCTTGATGACATGCTCGATGAACTACATGGCTCTTGTATTTTTCCAAGATTGACCTACGGGCTATCATCAAATACGTATGAAGGAAGGCAATGAATGGAAAATGGCGTTCAAGACAAAGAGGATTATATGAGTGGCTTGTCATGCCATTTGGGCTTTCCAACGCCCAGCACATTCACGTCTTTTGAGCGAGATGTTGAGGCCTTTTATTGGTAAATTCGTCGTGGTTTACTTGATGATATTCTAGTATATTCGAGTGAAGCGGAGCATATCGTGCATTTGCAACAAGTGTTCGAGGTTTTGCGGCAACAACGACTTTACGGCAAACTGGAGAAGTGTGAATTTTGCACTCCCCAAGTCACCTTTCTTGGGTATATTGTTTCCGGCGCGGGGATTTCTATGGATCCCTCAAAGGTGGAGGCCATCCGTTCTTGGCCCACTCCCACCACTATCACGGAGGCGAGGAGCTTCCACGGTCTTGCTTCGTTCTACCGCCGGTTCATCAAGGGTTTTAGTACCCTTACCGCCCCTATTACTGAGTGCATGAAGAAGGGCGCTTTTGAGTGGACCCGAGCAGCCCAAGGAGCTTTTGAGAAGCTGAAGTCTCAACTTTGTGAGGCTCTGGTACTTGCTCTCCCGGATTTCACACTAGCCTTCGAAGTTGATTGCGATGCTAGCGGAGTAGGCATTGGAGCTGTATTGATGCAAAACCAACGCCCTATTGCCTATTTCAGTGAGAAACTCAGCGGTTCAAGAAGAAACTATTCCACGTATGATAAGGAGTTTTATGCTCTCGTTCGGGCTCTAGATCATTGGTCACACTATTTGAGGCCGAACCAGTTTGTCCTTCATTCCGACCGTGAGGCGTTCAAATATTTGAATGGACAACACAAGCTTAGCTCCCGGCATGCTAATTGGGTTGAGTTCCTTCAAGGATTTAATTTTGTAGCGAAACACAAGAAGGGGAGTATAAATGTGGTCGCCGATGCGCTTTCGAGGAGACACTCTCTTCTTTCTGTAGTTGAGGCGAGGGTACTTGGGTTTCAACACTTGAAGGAGTTTTATAAGGAGGACGATGACTTTAAATCACACCTCGGTGGTGGTGATGGACCGTATTTGCTACAGGATGGATTTCTCTTCAAGGGCAACAAATTGTGCGTTCCAAAATGTCCGTTGAGAAAGCTTCTAGTGCGGGAGGTTCATGGAGGTGGACTCGCTGGTCATTTCGGCATCAATAAGACCACCGACATGTTAAAAGAGCACTTTTATTGGCCGAAGATGGGAGGCGATGTGCAGGACGTGATATCAAAGTGTATTATTTGCCACCATGCCAAAAGCCAGTTCCACCAAGGGCTTTATACACCCTTCCGGTCGAATGGTCCATGGGAGGATTTGAGTATGGACTTCATTGTAGCCCTTCCCCGAACCGTGCGTAGCAAGGATGCAATCTAGTCGCCGTTGACCGCTTTTCTAAAATGGCGCATTTCATTACTGCGAGAAAACCGATGACGCCACACATATTGCCACCCTTTTCTTCCGAGGTGGTGCGCTTGCATGGTGTCAGGACTATTGTGTCGGATCGTGATACTAAATTCATGGGTCACTTTTGGAGGTCTTTGTGGAAGCTCTTGGGAGCAGAATTATTTAGCACATCGCATCATCCTCAAACAGACGGCCAAACTGAGGTAACTAACAAGACACTCATTACAATACTTCGTGGTCTTGTGAGTCGGAGTCTACGAGATTGGGATGCCAAGTTATGTCACGCCGAGTTTGCCTATAATCGGTCCCCCTCTCTTGCTACGGGTCATTCACCCTTTCAGACTTGCTATGGTATCAACCCCATAACTCCTATCGAGCTCCTTCCTCTTCCTCTAGAGTCGAGGGTTAGTTTTGAAGCAAGTGAAAGGGCCGCTGAGATTCAGAAACTTCACCGGAAAATTCGAGAGAAGATCGAGCGCACCAATGAACTTTATAAGGCCCGAGCCAACAAGCATCGCCGGGGTGTCACGTTCAAGCCCGGGGACTTGGTTTGGTTACATTTGAGGAAGGAACGGTTTCCTTCCCGGAGGAGTAATAAGCTAATGCCACGAAGTGAGGGACCGTTCAAAGTTTTGGCCAAGATAAATGACAACGCCTACAAGCTTGATCTTCCGGGTGATATCAAGGTCTCAACAACCTTCAACATCGGAGATCTTTCACCCTACGTTGAGGATATTGAATCCGACGCGGATTTGAGGGCAAATCCTCTTCAAGAAGGGGAGGATGAAGAGGTCCGGGTTCCATTCTCCTCTCTCGTAGGCACCGCTGGCGAACCGCCTCTTCCAACTCGAACCTCGAGTTGCAATTCCCGATCGCCGGGAGAGGGAAGGCTAGTCTCGGCCATCAGATGGTTGGGCCCGGGACTCCTTAGGAGGGCCCACTCACGACACCGACCGGAGGCCTCGGGATCGACCGGGCCGTCGAAACTAGAGCATCGAAGGTATCGAGTGCAGTGTTTGCAACCCGAGTGCAATAAGTCCAAGAACCAAGGCCAAGTGGCATCGAGAACCGGCTCGCGGCCGTATCTGGCTCGCCGAGCACGTCTGCCGAACATGAACTGGGCGTCAGAGGACAAGCTCGACCGAGCCACCCATCGGCTCGCCCGAGACGTGCTTCGTCCGGATCTGCCGGCACGCAGATGTCGCGCTCGCGACCTCGCCGGCGGCGGCGTGCGTAAGGCCCGCTTTCGCCCGAGCTGACCTTCTGCTCGCCCGAGCCGACATTCTGGTCGACACCTTTTTTTCGCTGTTTTGGCTTAATTTTGGGTTTAGTATAAATAGCCTGTTGTTATATTTTTCCAGCACTTTTTTTGACTAACTAATGAATATGCTTATGCATGGAATAGGGTTGCTTCCCTTTCTCTCAAAAATCTTGCTTTACTTTATCCATTGATTAATGGTGGTGTTTGCAAGTCATCTCTTTATTGATCATTTGGTGGATTCTTCCTTTATGATGGTCATGGTGGGGTGCTAGGCCTTTGGTGGTGGAATTTCCTTTATCCAAGGTCATATCCAATCTCTTTGGTGTTTAAGGTTATTGATATTGGTTGATTCAAGTTTCTCAAGCTAGTCCAACAATCTCTCCCACCACGCCACACTCCAATAACTTCTTCATCCGGACTTCGTTTTAGGCTCGCAAGATATCGATGGAAAGCTCTAGGTGTGTACTTTAAGCTCCCAAAATTTGAGACCCATCGAAGTTATATTGAAGGAGTTATGGCCGAAAGCGTGAAGGCGTGTCCATTCCGACAACCCACGTTGACCCTTTTCCGCATATTCTTTACGAATGACTCCGAACCCTTTTAGAGGCCCGAAGTAGGCCCCGATGAGGACCCGTAGCTCCACTCCTATGATCCAAAAGTAACCCAGACCCGTCAAGGCATTGTTCACCATCTCGGGACGGTACGACCTCGGGCCTCCGGGGGTCGGGGCACAAGCGGCCTCCTTAGAAGGTCTCGGTTCCCATCCAATGGATGGGCGAGACTACCCTTGCGTTTCTGGGCTTCACCGAGAATTGCACTTCGAGATTCACTGAGGTTGAGGCGGCTCGCTTGGCAAATGTTACGAGGGACGAGAACGGAACCCGGGACTCTTCATAACCCGTGGCCCTGTTTCACATGTTGGGTGGTTAGGCCTAAGAGTAGGGAAATGCTCATATATCCACGCCTGCAGAATAGTCAAACATCCCCCAATCTTACTGGTCCCGGCCCTAGAGGCGATACCCAACTGCATATATAGATACGCCAAAGCCACCACTGCCCATGCCACTCCGTCCACCCGTAGAGTGCTACCATATGCATGTGGACGCACCCTATCTCGTGACTTGTCCACCAACAGTGTGTTCCCCAACAAACTAAAATACCATGCCCGGATCTAGATACGCGGCGGAGTGTCGGGGTCGCTGTAGAGGTTTCTAACCTCACTGTCAAGAAGGCCCCCCTTCTCATATATTTTGCGGGCCCGGATAGCTGTCATGCCATATGGAAACAGGGAAGTGACATAGGTGTTGACCATATCACGGTCAGGGGATGAAGGCAAACTCCCATCAGCTGGGAGCCCGAGAATCTTCTCCATATCGTTGAGCATAATGGTCATCTCACCAAAAGGAAGATGAAATGTGTTGGTGTCCGGTTGCCACCTCTCCACAAATGCAGCAATCAATGAATGATCGATGTGCTCGAACATCAAACGGCCCAGGTTCGCCAACGGTCCCCGCTTGATCGCTTCCGTCGATATTGGATTCATCTTATCCAGCATGTCCATAAGGTGACCGAGTGCCACCTTCCTAGTAATGCACTCAACGACCTCGGGATTACGTTCCTCCCCCTCCCAAATTAACCGAGCAATATGTCTCCCGAAGCTCGGTATCACCTCAGGAGTCGAAGGACCACCAGGCATTGGCCCCGTAATCTTCAAATCGTCGTCGGTTCGCTGCCTCTTTTTCTTGGGGGCTGAACTAGAACCCCCCTGATCTACCCCATAACTCTGGGTGCTCTTCTTCCCCGGAGCAAACTTACCATCCCTATGTCTAAGTTGAACGTAGTCAACAGTCTGAACATCAACCTCCTCCTCGTCCCTTTGTGCATGCTTGGTTTGCCCATGACTACCAGACGCCATCATTGAATCTAGCTGGTCAATATAATCACCCATCGTATCAGTATTAGACAATTTTCGTTGCTGACTCTCGCGCATCGTAGCGCGACGAAACGCTCGTGAGGATGCCGCTAGCAACGGCTGCTCAGGTTGTGCACCATCACCCGTAGTCATTTCTTCATTGCGCGCACAACGAGCGGATGCAGTCGTCCCGCGTGTATGCGGGTTGCCATCTTTTTTTGCTCGCTAGCCAGTTGCGTACTTCTTAAATGTGAGTGAAAGTTTGCTTTCGAAGTTTTTCCCCGTCATTTATATTCCTGCAAGATATTAGTTTTCATGAAAACATACAAAAAGATAATGTTTTTGTGGATATAACATTAAATAAACAACCGTAAACGTTATACAATTACATCGTCAAAAAATACATAACATATATAAATAGCGTTCACTTTAATTTTTCAAATATCATTTCCCAAATACTTTTTTATTTATACAGTTAATAAATCAACTAATTTCCTTACTACATAAGGAAAAATGTTATTTGTGATGGTAGTTTAGATTAGTAAGTAGGTTAATTTATAGTCCCATTATTAGTTGTAGATATCATAAAAAGAGATTGAGTATGGATCCTGTTATTGTCCAAGGAGAATGTATTTATTCCTGTTAATCTACGGCTAAAAAAGTCTTTCTTTCCATCCATATATTAACAGGAAAACAAACACACTCTCCTTGTACAATAACAGAGTCCATACTACACCTCTGTTCATAACACCTACAACTAATAATACTAAAACTATAAATTAACCTACTTACTACTCTAAACTACCAAAGCCACAAATTGAACCCAAAACTAATATTTATATTTTATTTATACAATAATTCTACTTATTTTCATAAAAATATTATTATTTATATTAATAACACCTACAACTAATAATACTAAATTTATAATTTATACAATTAAAAGTAATAATATTACATATCAAGTATACACAAAATCATGGTCAAATTTTTCAAAAACAACCAAGTTTTAAACACAAAAAACAAAAGGATAAATTTTGCTCGTATCTCCTCAAAAACGCGCCTAGAACATGACCGGGCAATGACTGGGATGCGGCCAGATCGTGTCCGGGTCAAGGCCCAGGCGCGATCGAGCCGCGTCCGGGTCATGGCCCGGTCTAGTGCTGGGCGTTTTTGGGGAATATCGGGCACACTTTTTTCCCCTTTTTTGCTTCTATTTTCAAACATACACACACATACAACATTAAAATGTTCTAACCAAACGAATTAAAATTCATATCAAACAAACACAAAATCAACAATTTTAAAACCAAAAAAGTGTAAAATTTTGCCTGGAAATTGACAAAAACGCGCCCAGAACTAGATTGGGCCATGACTGGGACGCGGCCGGATCGCGTCCGGGTCAAGGCCCAGGCGCGATCGCGTCGCGTCCGGGTCATGGCCCGGTCTAGTGCTGGGCGTTTTTGGGGATTACCGGGCACAATTTTTTCCCCTTTTTTGCTTCTATTTTGGAACATACACACACACATACAACATTAAACCGATCTAACCAAACGAATTAAAATTTCATATCAAACAAACACAAAATGAACAATTTTAAAACCAAAAAAGTGTAAAATTTTGCCCGGAAATTGCCAAAAACGCGCCCAGAACTAGACCGGGCCATGACTTGGACGCGGCCGGATCGCGTCCGGGTCAAGGCCCAGGCGCGATCGAGCCGCATCCGGGTCAAGGCCCAGGCGCGATCGAGCCGCATTCGGGTCAAGGACCAAGCGTGATCGAGCCGCGTTCGGGTCACGGCCCGGTCTTGTTCTGGGCGCGATTTGGGTGATTTCCGGGAAAAATTATACACTTTTTTGGTTAATATAATCCCCACCGTGCCCAATTAACAATAAAAAATTATAAAATTAAATCTCTATAACAAAAATTATTCAACATACAACTACAAATTCAACTTTAAATTGATATAAATTTACTCAAACTTACCTTAATTTAGTGAGAGAGAGAGATAGTGTGAGTGGAGAGATAGAGGGAGAGTGAGTAGAGAGAGAGAGGAAGAGTGAGTTTCAATGAGAGTGAGGGGAGGGAGAGGTGTAATATAGGAATTCGTTTGGACAATTAAGGGCGACGCTAGAGATTTCATGGCGACAAACAAAAGTCGGGTTTTTGTTTTGTCAACTACGTAGTGCTAAGTTATTTAGCTAAAAAAAATTAAAATTTTATTTTTAGGTTATGGTTTAGCAAAGTTGGTTAATGTTATTAGCCTAAAAATGTGGCCGTTAATGTTTTTCCAACTTGCTCTAGCCTCGAGCTCAAACAATTAGACGATATATCATCTTTATACTAAGTTAAACACCTACCAAATAGGTAATGTACTATTGTTGTAAAATAGGTACATAGTTGGTACTAATAACGTCCAACAAAGTTGGTATTATGATTGACCAATACCCCCAAAGTTCATATTATTGTTGTCTAATAATCTGTAAAAAAATAAAAATGTACAAATAGCATTTGATATTTGGTTTGATTATTTACTTAGCACTATTTGGTATTAACTATGATTAACAAAGTATAATTAATGAAGGAATCTAATAAGTTGTAGCAAGCATCCCTCCCACGTTCTCTCTAATAGGCGGCGCTGCTAGGGTTTATAGGTGAGGGCCGACTTCTGACCCCTTGGGGTGGAAATCAGTCATACAATCCTGTTTTTCAGTGATTCTGTACTTTAATCCATGGAAAGACTTGAAGGATTCTCCTTTGATGAATCGATGGAAAGACTTGAAGCTAACAAAAGATGAAGAAAAAGTAATTGATTGCACCAATAGCGAAGCAGGAGATTATGCAACTAGGGCATCCATGGCCCTCGTGGGCAAAGTAATGACTGTCAAACCTTATTGTGTCTCGGGTTTATTTGCCTTCCTCCGACAGGCATGGAAGACAAAGAATAATTTTGGCGCTCGGGAGATAGGCGAGAATCTATTCGTATTCCAATTCTTCACGATGGAGGATAAGAATAGAGTTCAACAGGGGGGTCGTGGATATTTCATAAACAACTAGTGCTACTATCGGATATTCCAGAGAATGTGGCCCCCTCAGAAGGTACACTACAACAGGGTAACAAAAATAAGACCGTTTTGAACGGTCTCAATTCTCATTGAACGGTCGTTCGGCAGGGCGGGCGACCGTTCATTTGCGACCGTTGGGGACGGTCACATCTCAAGGGTCGTTTGCGGAAGCGGGCGACTGTTCATTTGAACGGTCGCTAGCTAACGACCGTTCATAAACGGTCACAAAAGCGGGCGACCGTTCAATGAACGGTCGTCCGTTTTTTCGACCGTTTATGAACGGTTGTTAGCTGTTGTGACCGTTTATGAACGGTCATTACCTAGCGACCGTTCAGCTGAACGGTCGTCCACTTTTTTTTTTTTTTTGAAAAAACCTTTTTGTTGAGGGTTTTTGGTAATATAATCTGCAGAATATATTTGAAGTGTAAGTGCCAAACGGTCACAAAATGAATGGTCGCAAACAGTAATATATACATAAAAATTAACGGTCGTAAACAGTACTATATATATATATATATATATATATATATATATATATATATATATATATATATATATCTATATATATATATATATATAGTCAACGGTCGCAAGTCAACGGTCGCAAAATATATTACATATCCGACAGTTAGTTTTTAAAGTTGTCCTTAGAAACACTACGAAGAAGGGGGGGTCATTAATGAAGTTGGAGGAAGAGAATTGACCACTAGAAGGCGTCCCCTGCTGCTGCTGTTGATTTTGTTCTACTTGGGACAATCTTCCTTCAAGTTGGCTCAACAGTTGCTGGTATTGGGAGACTTGACTCCTCAAAGACTGTTGTTCAGCCACCAAGGAAGCATAAGCAGATGGGGTAGGGGCAGCGGATGAGGAAGAAGATCCCTGACCATTGTGGTGGCGTGCATAGCGGGCCGATCTTTCGTAGAACATGCCCGTCGAGGATCCCAGGCCATAGATAGACTAATTCTTGACCGAGAACCCACCAGCGACATTGTAGAACACCACGTTGGCTTCCACAAAATTGGGCTCCAAGCCCGCTGCAGATACTTGCTCCAGATATTCATTCTGCAAATGATCAACATTGATGATAATTAATAACCACAACTAACCGTAAAGCAAAGTGGTCATGTTGTTTGTTATGAAAACACATTATCCATAGATGCCACAACTAAGGTAATATATGGAGAGTTACATAGAAATTTCGGCAGAGTTTCCTTTGTAATATGGACTATCCCAAATTCAGAATATGGACTTCCCACCCCTTGTGGTGGAAATCAGTCATAGAATCCTGTTTTTCAGTGATTCTGTACTTTAATCCATATGGATTCTCCTTTGATGAATTGATGGAAAGACTTGAAGCTAACAAAAGATGAAGAAAAAGTAATTGATTGCACCAATACCGAAGCAGGAGATTATGCAACTAGGGCATCCATGGCCCTCGTGGGCAAAGTTATGACTCTCAAACCTTATTGTGTCTCGGGTTTATTTGCATTCCTCCGACAGGCATGGAAGACAAATAATAATTTTGGAGATAGGCGAGAATCTATTCGTATTCCAATTCTTCACGATGGAGGATAAGAATAGAGTTCAACAGGGGGGTCGTGGATATTTGATAAACAACTAGTGCTACTATCGGATATTCCAGAGAATGTGGCCCCCTCAGAAGTTAATTAAATTCACCCATGCTACGTTCTGGGTACGGGGATACGACATACCTTTTGGAAGGGTATCCAAGGAGACGACGCAAGCCTTAGCATCTTTCTTCGGAGGCTTGGTGGAGTATCGAGAAGACAACGATCTGGGTTGGTGCAAATACGAGTTTTTGGCTTAGCATACCACTTAGTTATAAAAATTACACCCAATCTACCACTCAGTCTTTTTTTACCCCCTTTATACCACTGACTTCTAAATTTTTTGCCCAAACTACCACTCCAACCCACATCATTATAAGTTACCGGTAAAATCATTCCACTTTTCCTTTAAATGACAAAATTAAAGAAAATTAAAATTTGAAACATCTCATATCATTTGTAAACTTCCAGAAGAAGACTCATCATCTTCCCATTTGCATTTTCTCATGTCTCTGTTTTCAATTTTTCTTCTTCTCCCCATCAACCATAATCAAACCTTACCAAATTGAAACTCTTTTTCTACAAGATTTGGGCAGAAGTTCAAGAATCATGTTGTCAGGTATGAGTTTAAGTATTTTTAATTCTTTGGAGATAGGTTATAGCAATCTATGGGGGCGTAAATGTACTGGGCTAGTCCCACTGAGTTGTTGCATTTTTTTCAGTTCTTCAGCTCTTGCTAGCCTTGGCGTAAATGGGGGAAAAATCGGCGTTTTGTTCCCATCTTCAATTCCCAATTTGTTTTGTCTTTTTTTTTTCAATTTTGTCCTATGTACTTTATTGTTGTTGTAATTTGGTGTTGGAGGGCACCGTTGCTGAAGGGAATTAGAACATAAAAACAATGAAAGAGTGGAGTAGATTGGGAATAGCATACATATTTCCGAAACAATTAGAACATAAAAGCCAAAAAGGGAGTAGATTGGGAATGAGTGGAATAATGTTGATAAATAAAATTTTGATTTAAAAGCACTAAAAAGATTATCAATGAAACATTAATATGAGCCAGAAAAGCTAGAAACTTTTCAATGGGTTTTACGTGTGTCGGTCTAGTTTACAGTAGGTTTTTGCATCTTTTTTTTTTTTAATTTTGTATATTTGCTTGTATATTTTAAATTGCAGATACTGACAAATCAGAAGATGAGTATGATTTGTTAATTGACGTTGATATTAAGCTCGAATCTGATGATGATGTTGCTGCGATCCAAAAAAATGTGTTGAGTGATAAGAAAAGAAGGGGAAAAATAACTCAGTTGTTGCAGCTACAAGAATCCGATCATTCAAGGAATGATGTAGGTCCTATTGGAGCTAGCTCACTTGAATATGATGAATTAGGTGATGTTTGTGAGGATTCCGAGGAGGCGAACAGTCCCAGCGAGTCAGATCATAAGGAAAGGAGTAACAACAAATATCCAAAGATATCCTACCCAAGGTTTAACCCTAATATGATGGCTCAAGATATTGAGTTAATATATGGGCTTCAGTTCAGTGATAAGAAACAATTGAAATCGGCCTTTGAGAACTACTGAATTGTCAATGGGTTGGACTTAAAAGTCACCACGAGTGATTCGCAAAGATTCCATGCCCACTGTAGGGGAGGTGGGTGCGAGTGGAGGATGTGGGCATCTAAGTGTACTGGAGAAAAAACATGGCAAATCAAAGTTGTAGGTAAAAGACATACTTGTATTCCTTTTAGCTTCGAGAAGGGAAAAAGGACGATTAGTAGTGCTTGGATTGCCGAAAACTATCGTTAGTTGTTGATGATACAACGTAATATTGGAAACTAAGAGTTCAAAATGATAGTTAGCCGGGATCAAAACTGCAAAATTAGCGACAAGGTGTGTCAGAATGAAGAGAAAAAGGCACTTCAACTTAGTATGGGGCAATGCAAAGGTCAGTTTGAATGGCTAGAAGACTGTGTCAAAGAGATTAGAATTACAAATCCAAGAAGTACAACCCTAGTAGGTATCAAAATGAATGATCAAGACAAACGTGAGTTCTCAAGGGTATACATTTGTTTAGGGCAGTTGAAGTATGGCGAGGGTTGTAGGCCAGTGTTATCTATTAATGGTTGCTTCATCAAGGGGCCTTGGAAAGGACATATTCTTGTTGCTATTGGTCGGGATGGAAATAATCAAATGTATCTGGTTGCTTAGGGGGTTGTGGAAAGGGAAAATGTTGGTAGTTCGAATTGGTTCATATCCTTGCTTGCAAACGATCTTCAATTGGAAAATGGTAATGGATGGACTATCATATCCAACCAACAAAAGGGTTTGGTTGATAGTATTGGTGAGATACTTCCTAGTGCTGAACATCAACTATGTGCACGTCATGTATATTCAAATTTACGAAAAATATTCAGAGGCTTAAAATATAGAGAGTTGTTTTGGAGAATATGTAAGTCTTCTAATGAGCTTGATTTCCTGAAGAACATGCAAGCTTTGAAAGACTTTGATGCAAATGCTTGGGATTTTTTAGTCACTAAGAAAAACCCCGAGCAATGGTGTAGACTTTTCTTCAGTTATATTCCCAAATGCGACTCAGTGGACAACAACATGGCGGAAATATTTATTGCGTCAATTTTAGAGGTAATTTCAGAATAAATTTTAAATATTTTTGTTTTATGTTGATAAACTACATGAATTAACTCTATGTTACGATTTGTGTGTGTGTGTGGTGTTTTTTTTTTTAATAGGAAAGATACAAACCAATAGTGACCATGTTGGATCACATTTTTATGTCTGTTATGTCGAGGGTTGCAAGTAAACATGAACTCTCCTTATAGTACGAGTGGACGATATGCCCTAGAATTATGAAACAGCTAGAGAAAGAAAAGGAAAACTCTAGATGTTGGTGCGCACAACATGCCGGAGGAGGAAGATATAGTGTTAAGCGCGGAATGGATTGGTTTACAGTCCACCTCTTGGAGAAGACTTGTAGTTACAAAGCATGGAATTTGAGTGGGGTTCCTTTTGCATATGCAATGGTGGCCATGAGAGAACATAGGGCTAAAGTTGAAGATTATGTAGATGATTACTACTCCATTGAGAAGTATAAAAAGGCATATACTTGTACAATCAATTCTATAAATGGCAGAAATTTATGGAAGCAATTAGGAGTTCAAATCAACCCTCCAAAATTCGAAGATACAAAGAAAAATCTAGCATTCAAGAGAAGAATTGAGGAAGGAGAGAACTATTACACGCGAAGGGGTGGAAGTGGTCAAGTATCCAAGAAGGGCCAGAAACATAGATGTTCAAAGTGCAATGAAGTTGGACACACAAAAAGAACATGCATGGTTTGTTTTCTGATTCTTCTTCATTCTCATTGAAGTTGAACATATAGAATGACATGATAAGTGAGTGAATAATTTTAATTTTTTTTTTGTGTTTTTCTTGGCCTATACTTGTACAAAGCTAGTGAACCGGTAGTACTTGTTGAGAGAGAGATAACCGTTGACCAAGCTACAATGATTCACACCACAATATCGGGGTTTGAACAAGTAGATGTTGCTTCCGAAGAAGCAGGGCCTTCACCATCTCAGGTTAATTTCTTTTCTTCAAATTATGATTATTTAGAATTTTTCACATACATATGGATGAAGGGACTTCTAATTTTTGTTATTTTTAATGCTATAGATGTCTGTTGATGCATCGCAAAGCACCTCAAATGGACTGCAACCACAACTTCCTCGAGAAAAGGTATTGGTTGTTAAACAATTTTTCTAACATATGATTCTTTCTTACAAAAGTCTTCTTTTTATTTTTTTCTTAACAAATGGTTAAATTTGAATTCAGGTCAGGAGAACAGGAGATCCTTCTATAACATCGATAGCATCCTCACAATGGTAACACAAATTTCGGTGAGCGAGGGATTTTTTTTTGTTGACGTCCTTTCATATTGAGTTACGCATCCTTAATGTGTCACTTTTGAATTTGGCTAAACATAAAATTTGCTTCAATTTTAGTTTTTTATTTGCTTTAAGTATACTTTTTTTTTTGTAATATATGCTTATTGGATTGTACTTTGTCACTCTTGAGACTCTGGCGTTGATTTTGATGAGTTGAGTTTATTTTTTAGGTATGCTATGTTTCTACGAAAAATAATTAAGTGAGACAAAATGAGGAAGGAAATGAAAAAAGAAAAGCAAATGTAATGAAAAAGGAGGGATATGAAAGAGAATAAAAAAAATATCGAGGAGGTAACTTAACCTGCTATAGTAGGTAAACATGGTAGTTTGGGTCTAAAATAAAAAACTTAGTGGTATAAAGGGATAAAAAATAAACTCAGTGGTAGAAAGGGTGTAATTTTAAAAACTGGGTGGTATTTGGGGTTAAGATCTCGTGCAAATACTTGGCCTTTAGGGTTAGGGTTAATATCTCAGAACCTCTGATCCAAGGTGCTATCGCCAGTTTCGGTTAAGCGGGGGCTAAATGGATACGCTTTAAATATGAGAAACTTCCTAACTTTTGCTATCGATGTGGTCGACTTGATCATGTTGAAGACGACTGCGGCACGCAGGAAGAGGAAGATACGAAGGGCCAGTACGGGGATTGGTTGAGTGCATCGTCAATGAAGGTTTTTCGAGGGAACAGACAAGGAATATTCGCTAGGGAGGAAAAGGTGGGGCTGTGAGTGATTGAGCATGGGGAACAAGGAATTAAACAACATAGTGGAGAGAAAATACAGAAGGCATCCCAAGCGAGGAAATCCCTCCGAGAAATCCTTGAGGCTACGAATTCTTGGTGTAAGAAGAATTTAAATGAGTCTAAGGTTGGAGCGTGGCGCGGAGGGAGAGATTGTAGACTTAGCTTGAGTTGTTGTCGTAGAAGAGATGAGAGAAATCCATAAGCAATAGAATAAGGGGAGAAAGATGAACATCTCAATCACCCATGCTCGAACTTCTCAACACTAGCCTTGACCTTGAATAATAACAAGAATAATAATCAAAATCAACCAATATCAATAACCTTGAACACCAAAGGGATTGGATATGACCTTGGATAAAGGAGATTCCACCACCAAAGCCTAACAACCCACCATGACCATCATAAAGGAAGAATCCACCGAATGATCAATAAAGGAATGACTAGAAACACCACCATTAATCAATGGATAAAGTAATCTAGATTTTGAGAGAAAACTTAGGGAAACCCTAACCAATGCATAAGCATGTTCATAATCATCAAAAGCTCCCTGGAAAAATGAGATAACAAGCTATTTATAATAAACTAGGAATTAGGCTAAAACAAGGCAAAAATGACGAAAATACGCGGCTCAGCGAGCGGATGGCGGCTCGGCTCGATCGCCTTCGCCTGTCGCTGGCTGGATGGGTCGCGTGTGATGAATGTTGGCTCGGGCGAGCCAACATTTTGCTCGGGCGAGCTAGGCTTCTGGGCTGTTTTCCTTGCCGACTTCAAATGCGTATAACTTCTTCATCCGAACTTCGTTTTAGGCCCATAAGATATCAATGGAAAGCTCTCGGTGTGTACTTCAAGGTCCCAAAATTTGAGATCCATCGAAGTTATATTGAAGGAGTTATGACCCAAAGCGTGAAGGCACGCGCATTTTGAACCTTTGATCGCCATTATTAGCTTGTGTTTTTTTCACCCGGCTCACAACCAAATCACGATGCCAAATATTCATGACATCTTGGGATAAACCAACATCCCATAGGCCCTCATGGCTATCGACAAGCCCTGAATCTCTTCCCGGGCCGTTTGAAACATCCGGGGGGGGGGGGAAGTTTGGACCCCAACAATGGAAGTCTCGCCTTAGCCAAACTAAATTAATGCTCATCACCCCGCTCTTCTTGAAGGTATAACGATTCTTGAGAATAAGTGGGTGAACGGACTTAGCATGGAAATGTCGGTTAGCTCTCCTACCCATGATCTCGCTGGTATCCACGATGTAAGCATCGCAAGAGATTGCAACTATCGGTGCTTGCTGAACCGTTGGCTTATCCTCATACGTGAAAGCTTGGACCCGATCCCGACACGGTCCATACTCCCCTTCTTGAAAAAGAGTTGCCCTCAACTCTTGTGAGTTGAAACCGAGGCACTCTTCTTCAATTGGCTCCATAAGACTTTGAACATCCCGAATGTCATGAGCAATCACACTAGACATCTCAGAAGCTTCAAACCCGACAATGTACCCATCTTCCAAATGCAAGAAAGAGGTTGGAAGCTCGTTTGGGGGTAAAGGATTATGGGAGGGGATAGGGAATTTTGGTGGTGCTCGGGAACTCTCAATCTCACTAGGCTTCGCTACAAGGCAAAGATAAAGCAAGAGGTAGTTCATCCTTGCCAAGAGCACGCTCTTCCCGTGTTTCGCTCATCATGAGAAGGTTCCTCAACTCACTACCCACCCAAGGTTTTATTTGATGTGGGGCTAAGGGATTCAAGTAATCACGGTCAAGCAAATGATCTTCATTCAACATGCATTCCCACAAACATCGCATACCAAACTTCCAATAGCACCCAATCAAAAACACATTCTCGAATAACCAATGACGACCGAACAACATGTATGACTCATCCAAAGACTCTACATCACAATGCCCATCTTTCAAGCATGATTCAATAAATTTCAAAGGAGAGCCTTCGGTTACCTTATTCTCCCCATGGAGAAGAGTTCGAGTGCTCAGGGGTGGAAGGAAATAGGAGTCACCATCATTGTTGTTTAATGCTTTGGCTTGTGGCAATGATAAAGCCAAAGGTGCTTCTTCTTGGGCCTCTTCAACACGGATAAGAGGAAGGGCAAGATCGATGTTCTCAACCACCTCTTGGCTTGGAACTTCAACAATAGCTTCGGAAGCCTCACAAGGTTCAACGGAAGCTCCCTCGTTGGGTAAGGAATCGACCTTTGCTTGCTTAGCCTCTTCTACCATGTCACTTGTATGCTCTTCTTCGCCAAAAGATTCCTCAATCCAAGCTTCAACCATAACCATTGTTGGACATTGCAAAGAATCGTGTCCCACACGCCGACATTTGACACACTTCCGGGACGTGACGGTCGTTAGCGGGGAATAGTAGAATGGCTCCTCAATAGTGTCCCGTCGACGATGGCGTCGAAGCGAATTTCTTTCATCGTCACTCGACTCGTAGGAGGGAGGAGGACGGATAGGACTTCGTGCGGGTCTACGACGTTCATCTCGGGGTTGTCTTTGATACTCTTGGGCTAGGTTGTTCACTTTGACCTTAAGGTTCTCAAGAGTTTGCTCGATGGTGGAGCACCGGTTCTCGTAGACGGAGAGTCGGTCCTCGTAGGCGGAGATTCGATTCTCGACAGTTTGAACTCGAGGACTTTGGCGTTGGCTTGATTCCTTCCGATAAGAATTACTTCCACCATCCATATCGAAGGAAGGGTGAGGGACGGTATGTGTTTGGGAATATTTTGTGGAGTTTGGGGGTTTTTTTGTGGTTGGCATGTGTTTGGCTAAGGGTTCTCTGTGTTTTTCTCACTTAGGCATTTTATCGAACACCTTGTGTGAACAACTTTCCAACTCTTCCTCAACGCTCAAATATGCATCAAAATCAACAAACACAATAGCAATAACAATTTCTCCAACACAATTGGAGTCACAAGGGTTGGGGAACACCAATATTTCAATCAAAATAGCAAAAATCCAACAATAGAGAACAAACTAGCAAGAACAATTGAATACTCAAGCTAGATGAATAACCTTATGCTCTGATACCAAATGGAGCGTGGCGCGGTGGGAGAGATTGTAGACTTAGCTTGAGTTGTTGTTGTAGAAGAGATGAGAGAAATCCATAAGCAATAGAATAAGGGGAGAAAGATGAACATCTCAATCACCCATGCTTGAACTTCTCAACACTAGCCTTAACCTTGAATAATAACAAGAATAATAACCAAAATCAACCAACATCAATAACCTTGAACACCAAAGGGATTGAATATGACCTTGGATAAAGGAGATTCCACCACCAAAGCCTAACACCCTACCATGACCATAATAAAGGAAGAATCCACCGAATGATAAATAAAGGAATGACTAGAAACACCACCATTAATCAATGGATAAAGTAATCTAGATTTTGAGAGAAAACTTAGGGAAACCCTAACCAATGCATAAGCATGTTCATAATCATCAAAAGCTCCCTGGAAAAAAGAGATAACAAGCTATTTATAATAAACTAGGAATTAGGCTAAAACAAGGCAAAAATGACGAAAATACGCGTTCGACCAGAAGAGCGGCTCGGGCGAGCAGATGGGCGGCTCGGGCGAGGTGGCCCTCTGACAGCCTTGGCCAGTCGCTGGCCTGGATGGGTCGCGGCCGTGACAGAATGTTGGCTCGGGCTAGACAACATTTTGCTCGGGCGAGCTAGGCTTCTGGGCTGTTTTCCTTGTCGATTTCAAATGCGCATAACTTCTTCATCCGAACTTCGTTTTAGGCCCATAAGATATCGATGGAAAGCTCTCGGTGTGTACTTTAAGCTCCCAAAATTTGAGACCAATCGAAGATATATTGAAGGAGTTATGACCCAAAGCGTGAAGGCACGCGCATTTTGAACCTTTGATCGCCATTATTAGCTTGTGTTTTTTTCACCCGGCTCACAACCAAACCACGATGCCAAATATTCATGACATCTTGGGATAAACCAACATCCCATTGGCCCTCATGGCTACTGACAAGCCCTGAATCACTTCCCGGGCCGTTTGAAACATCCGGGGGGGGGGGGGGGAGTTCGGACCCCAACAATGGAAGTCTCGCCTTAGCCAAACTAAATTAATGCTCATCACCCCGCTCTTCTTGAAGGTATAACGATTCTTGAGAATAAGTGGGTGAACGGACTTAGCATGGAAATGTCGGTTAGCTCTCCTACCCATGATCTCGCTGGTATCCACGATGTAAGCATCACAAGAGATTGCAACTATCGGTGCTTGCTGAACCGTTGGCTTATCCTCATACGTGAAAGCTTGGACCCGATCCCGACACGGTCCATACTCCCCTTCTTGAAAAAGAGTTGCCCTCAACTCTTGTGAGTTAAAACCGAGGCACTCTTCTTCAATTGGCTCCATAAGACTTTGAACATCCCGAATGTCATGAGCAATCACACTAGACATCTCAGAAGCTTCAAACCCGACAATGTACCCATCTTCCAAATGCAAGAAAGAGGTTGGAAGCTCGTTTGGGGGTAAAGGATTATGGGAGGGGATAGGGAATTTCGGTGGTGCTCGGGAACTCTCAATCTCACTAGGCTACAAGGCAAAGATAAAGCAAGAGGTAGTTCATCCTTGCCAAGAGCACGCTCTTCCCGTGTTTCGCTCATCATGAGAAGGTTCCTCAACTCACTACCCACCCAAGGTTTTATTTGATGTGGGGCTAAGGGATTCAAGTAATCACGGTCAAGCAAATGATCTTCATTCAACATGCATTCCCACAAACATCGCATACCAAACTTCCAATAGCACCCAATCAAAAACACATTCTCGAATAACCAATGACGACCGAACAACATGTATGACTCATCCAAAGACTCTACATCACAATGCCCATCTTTCAAGCATGATTCAATAAATTTCAAAGGAGAGCCTTCGGTTACCTTATTCTCCCCATGGAGAAGAGTTCGAGTGCTCAGGGGTGGAAGGAAATAGGAGTCACCATCATTGTTGTTTAATGCTTTGGCTTGTGGCAATGATAAAGCCAAAGGTGCTTCTTCTTGGGCCTCTTCAACACGGATAAGAGGAAGGGCAAGATCGATGTTCTCAACCACCTCTTGGCTTGGAACTTCAACAATAGCTTCGGAAGCCTCACAAGGTTCTAAGCTCCCTCGTTGGGTAAGGAATCGACCTTTGCTTGCTTAGCCTCTTCTACCATGTCACTTGTATGCTCTTCTTCGCCAAAAGATTCCTCAATCCAAGCTTCAACCATAACCATTGTTGGACATTGCAAAGAATCGTGTCCCACACGCCGACATTTGACACACTTCCGGGACGTGACGGTCGTTAGCGGGGAATAGTAGAATGGCTCCTCAATAGTGTCCCGTCGACGATGGCGTCGAAGCGAATTTCTTTCATCGTCACTCGACTCGTAGGAGGGAGGAGGACGGATAGGACTTCGTGCGGGTCTACGACGTTCATCTCGGGGTTGTCTTTGATACTCTTGGGCTAGGTTGTTCACTTTGGCCTTAAGGTTCTCAAGAGTTTGCTCGATGGTGGAGCACCGGTTCTCGTAGACGGAGAGTCGGTCCGTGAGGCGATTCGATTCTCGACAGTTTGAACTCGAGGACTTTGGCGTTGGCTTGATTCCTTCCGATAAGAATTACTTCCACCATCCATATCGAAGGAAGGGTGAGGGACGGTATGTGTTTGGGAATATTTTGTGGAGTTTGGGGGTTTTTTTGTGGTTGGCATGTGTTTGGCTAAGGGTTCTCTGTGTTTTTCTCACTTGGGCATTTATCGAACACCTTGTGTGCACAACTTTCCAACTCTTCCTCAAAGCTCCAATATGCATCAAAATCAACAAACACAATAGCAATAACAATTTCTCCAACACAATTGGAGTCACAAGGGTTGGGGAAAACCAATATTTCAATCAAAATAGCAAAAATCCAACAATAGAGAACAAACTAGCAAGAACAATGGAATACTCAAGCTAGATGAATAACCTTGTGCTCTGATACCAAATGGAGCGTGGCGCGGTGGGAGAGATTGTAGACTTAGCTTGAGTTGTTGTTGTAGAAGAGATGAGAGAAATCCATAAGCAATAGAATGAGGGGAGAAAGATGAACATCTCAATCACCCATGCTTGAATTTCTCAACACTAGCCTTGACCTTGAATAATAACAAGAATAATAACCAAAATCAACCAATATCAATAACCTTGAACACCAAAGGGATTGGATATGACCTTGGATAAAGGAGATTCCACCCTCAAAGCCTAACACCCCACCATGACCATCATAAAGGAAGAATCCACCGAATGATCAATAAAGGAATGACTAGAAACACAACCATTAATCAATGGATAAAGTAATCTAGATTTTGAGAGAAAACTTAGGGAAACCCTAACCAATGCATAAGCATGTTCATAATCATCAAAAGCTCCCTGGAAAAATGAGATAACAAGCCATTTATAATAAACTAGGAATTAGGCTAAAACAAGGCAAAAATGACGAAAATACGCGTCCGACCAGAAGAGCGGCTCGGGCGAGCAGATGGGCGGCTCGCGCGAGCTGGCCCTCTAACTGCCTTGGCCTGTCGCTGGCCTGGAAGGGTCGCGGCCGTGACAGAATGTTGGCTCGGGCGAGCCAACATTTTGCTCGGGCGAGCTAGGCTTCTGGGCAGTTTTCCTTGCCGACTTCAAATGCGCATAACTTCTTCTCCGAACTTCGTTTTAGGCCCATATGATATCGATGGAAAGCTCTCGGTGTGTACTTTAAGCTCCCAGAATTTGAGACCAATCGGAGTTATATTGAAGGAGTTATGACCCAAAGCGTGAAGGCACGCGCATTTTGAACCTTTGATCGCCATTATTAGCTTGTGTTTTTTTCACCCGGCTCACAACCAAACCACGATGCCAAATATTCATGACATCTTGGGATAAACCAACATCCCATAGGCCCTCATGGCTATCGACAAGCCCTGAATCTCTTCCCGGGCCGTTTGAAACATCCGGGGGGGGGGAGGAAGTTCGGACCCCAACAATGGACGGCTCGCCTTAGCCAAACTAAATTAATGCTCATCACCCCGCTCTTCTTGAAGGTATAACGATTCTTGAGAATAAGTGGGTGAACGGACTTAGCATGGAAATGTCGGTTAGCTCTCCTACCCATGATCTCGCTGGTATCCACGATGTAAGCATCACAAGAGATTGCAACTATCGGTGCTTGCTGAACCGTTGGCTTATCCTCATACGTGAAAGCTTGGACCCGATCCCGACACGGTCCATACTCCCCTTCTTGAAAAAGAGTTGCCCTCAACTCTTGTGAGTTAAAACCGAGGCACTCTTCTTCAATTGGCTCCATAAGACTTTGAACATCCCGAATGTCATGAGCAATCACACTAGACATCTCAGAAACTTCAAACCCGACAATGTACCCCTCTTCCAAATGCAAGAAAGAGGTTGGAAGCTCGTTTGGGGGTAAAGGATTTTGGGAGGGGATAGGGAATTTTGGTGATGTTCGGGAACTCTCAATCTCACTAGGCTTCGCTACAAGGCAAAGATAAAGCAAGAGGTAGTTCATCCTTGCCAAGAGCACGCTCTTCCCGTGTTTCGCTCATCATGAGAAGGTTCCTCAACTCACTACCCACCCAAGGTTTTATTTGATGTGGGGCTAAGGGATTCAAGTAATCACGGTCAAGCAAATGATCTTCATTCAACATGCATTCCCACAAACATCGCATACCAAACTTGCAATAGCACCCAATCAAAAACACATTCTCGAATAACCAATGACGACCGAACAACATGTATGACTCATCCAAAGACTCTACATCACAATGCCCATCTTTCAAGCATGATTCAATAAATTTCAAAGGAGAGCCTTCGGTTACCTTATTCTCCCCATCGAGAAGAGTTCGAGTGCTCAGGGGTGGAAGGAAATAGGAGTCACCATCATTGTTGTTTAATGCTTTGGCTTGTGGCAATGATAAAGCCAAAGGTGCTTCTTCTTGGGCCTCTTCAACACGGATAAGAGGAAGGGCAAGATCGATGTTCTCAACCACCTCTTGGCTTGGAGCTTCAACAATAGCTTCGGAAGCCTCACAAGGTTCAACGGAAGCTCCCTCGTTGGGTAAGGAATCGACCTTTGCTTGCTTAGCCTCTTCTACCATGTCACTTGTATGCTCTTCTTCGCCAAAAGATTCCTCAATCCAAGCTTCAACCATAACCATTGTTGGACATTGCAAAGAATCGTGTCCCACACGCCGACATTTGACACACTTCCGGGTCGTTAGCGGGGAATAGTAGAATGGCTCCTCAATAGTGTCCTGTCGACGATGGCGTCGAAGCGAATTTCTTTCATCGTCACTCGACTCGTAGGAGGGAGGAGGACGGATAGGACTTCGTGCGGGTCTACGACATTCATCTCGGGGTTGTCTTTGATACTCTTGGACTAGGTTGTTCACTTTGGCCTTAAGGTTCTCAAGAGTTTGCTCGATGGTGGAGCACCGGTTCTCGTAGACGAAGAGTCGGTCCTCGTAGGCGGAGATTCGATTCTCGACAGTTTGAACTCGAGGATTTTGGCGTTGGCTTGATTCCTTCCGATAAGAATTACTTCCACCATCCATATCGAAGGAAGGGTGAGGGACGGTATGTGTTTGGGAATATTTTGTGGAGTTTGGGGGTTTTTTTGTGGTTGGCATTTGTTTGGCTAAGGGTTCTCTGTGTTTTTCTCACTTGGGCATTTATCGAACACCTTGTGTGCACAACTTTCCAACTCTTCCTCAAAGCTCCAATATGCATCAAAATCAACAAACACAATAGCAATAACAATTTCTCCAACACAATTGGAGTCACAAGGGTTGGGGAAAACCAATATTTCAATCAAAATAGCAAAAATCCAACAATAGAGAACAAACTAGCAAGAACAATGGAATACTCAAGCTAGATGAATAACCTTGTGCTCTGATACCAAATGGAGCGTGGCGCGGTGGGAGAGATTATAGACTTAGCTTGAGTTGTTGTTGTAGAAGAGATGAGAGAAATCCATAAGCAATAGAATAAGGGGAGAAAGATGAACATCTCAATCACCCATGCTTGAATTTCTCAACACTAGCCTTGACCTTGAATAATAACAAGAATAATAACCAAAATCAACCAATATCAATAACCTTGAACACCAAAGGGATTGGATATGACCTTGGATAAAGGAGGATTCCACCCTCAAAGCCTAACACCCCACCATGACCATCATAAAGGAAGAATCCACTGAATGATCAATAAAGGAATGACTAGAAACACCACCATTAATCAATGGATAAAGTAATCTAGATTTTGAGAGAAAACTTAGGGAAACCCTAACCAATGCATAAGCATGTTCATAATCATCAAAAGCTCCCTGGAAAAATGAGATAACAAGCTATTTATAATAAACTAGGAATTAGGCTAAAACAAGGCAAAAATGACGAAAATACGCGTCCGACCAGAAGAGCGGCTCGGGCGAGCAGATGGGCGGCTCGCGCGAGCTGGCCCTCTGACTGCCTTGGCCTGTCGCTGGCCTGGATGGGTCGCGGCCGTGACAGAATGTTGGCTCGGGCGAGCCAACATTTTGCTCGGGCGAGCTAGGCTTCTGGGCAGTTTTCCTTCCCGACTTCAAATGCGCATAACTTCTTCTCCGAACTTCGTTTTAGGCCCATAAGATATCGATGGAAAGCTCTCGGTGTGTACTTTAAGCTCCCAGAATTTGAGACCCATCGGAATTATATTGAAGGAGTTATGACCCAAAGCGTGAAGGCACGCACATTTTGAACCTTTGATCGCCATTATTAGCTTGTGTTTTTTTCACCCGGCTCACAACCAAACCACGATGCCAAATATTCATGACATCTTGGGATAAACCAACATCCCATAGGCCCTCATGGCTATTGACAAGCCCTGAATCTCTTCCCGGGCCGTTTGAAACATCCGGGGGGGGGGGAAGTTCGGACCCCAACAATGGAAGTCTCGCCTTAGCCAAACTAAATTAATGCTCATCACCCCGCTCTTCTTGAAGGTATAACGATTCTTGAGAATAAGTGGGTGAACGGACTTAGCATGGAAATGTCGGTTAGCTCTCCTACCCATGATCTCGCTGGTATCCACGATGTAAGCATCACAAGAGATTGCAACTATCGGTGCTTGCTGAACCGTTGGCTTATCCTCATACGTGAAAGCTTGGACCCGATCCCGACACGGTCCATACTCCCTTTCTTGAAAAAGAGTTGCCCTCAACTCTTGTGAGTTAAAATCGAGGCACTCTTCTTCAATTGGCTCCATAAGACTTTGAACATCCCGAATGTCATGAGCAATCACACTAGACATCTCAGAAGCTTCAAACCCGACAATGTACCCATCTTCCAAATGCAAGAAAGAGGTTGGAAGCTCGTTTGGGGGTAAAGGATTATGGGAGGGGATAGGGAATTTTGGTGGTGCTCGGGAACTCTCAATCTCACTAGGCTTCGCTACAAGGCAAAGATAAAGCAAGAGGTAGTTCATCCTTGCCAAGAGCACGCTCTTCCCGTGTTTCGCTCATCATGAGAAGGTTCCTCAACTCACTACCCACCCAAGGTTTTATTTGATGTGGGGCTAAGGGATTCAAGTAATCACGGTCAAGCAAATGATCTTCATTCAACATGCATTCCCACAAACATCGCATACCAAACTTCCAATAGCACCCAATCAAAAACACATTCTCGAATAACCAATGACGACCGAACAACATGTATGACTCATCCAAAGACTCTACATCACAATGCCCATCTTTCAAGCATGATTCAATAAATTTCAAAGGAGAGCCTTCGGTTACCTTATTCTCCCCATGGAGAAGAGTTCGAGTGCTCAGGGGTGGAAGGAAATAGGAGTCACCATCATTGTTGTTTAATGCTTTGGCTTGTGGCAATGATAAAGCCAAAGGTGCTTCTTCTTGGGCCTCTTCAACACGGATAAGAGGAAGGGCAAGATCGATGTTCTCAACAACCTCTTGGCTTGGAACTTCAACAATAGCTTCGGAAGCCTCACAAGGTTCAACGGAAGCTCCCTCGTTGGGTAAGGAATCGACCTTTGCTTGCTTAGCCTCTTCTACCATGTCACTTGTATGCTCTTCTTCGCCAAAAGATTCCTCAATCCAAGCTTCAACCATAACCATTGTTGGACATTGCAAAGAATCGTGTCCCATACGCCGACATTTGACACACTTCCGGGACGAGACGGTCGTTAGCGGGGAATAGTAGAATGGCTCCTCAATAGTGTCCCGTCGACGATGGCGTCGAAGCGAATTTCTTTCATCGTCACTCGACTAGTAGGAGGGAGGAGGACGGATAGGACTTCGTGCGGGTCTACGACGTTCATCTCGGGGTTGTCTTTGATACTCTTGGGCTAGGTTGTTCACTTTGGCCTTAAGGTTCTCAAGAGTTTGCTCGATGGTGGAGCACCGGTTCTCGTAGACGAAGAGTCGGTCCTCGTAGGCGGAGATTCGATTCTCGACAGTTTGAACTCGAGGATTTTGGCGTTGGCTTGATTCCTTCCGATAAGAATTACTTCCACCATCCATATCGAAGGAAGGGTGAGGGACGGTATGTGTTTGGGAATATTTTGTGGAGTTTGGGGGTTTTTTTGTGGTTGGCATGTGTTTGGCTAAGGGTTCTCTGTGTTTTTCTCACTTGGGCATTTATCGAACACCTTGTGTGCACAACTTTCCAACTGTTCCTCAAAGCTCCAATATGCATCAAAATCAACAAACACAATAGCAATAACAATTTCTCCAACACAATTGGAGTCACAAGGGTTGGGGAAAACCAATATTTCAATCAAAATAGCAAAAATCCAACAATAGAGAACAAACTAGCAAGAACAATGGAATACTCAAGCTAGATGAATAACCTTGTGCTCTGATACCAAATGGAGCGTGGCGCGGTGGGAGAGATTATAGACTTAGCTTGAGTTGTTGTTGTAGAAGAGATGAGAGAAATCCATAAGCAATAGAATAAGGGGAGAAAGATGAACATCTCAATCACCCATGCTTGAATTTCTCAACACTAGCGTTGACCTTGAATAATAACAAGAATAATAACCAAAATCAACCAATATCAATAACCTTGAACACCAAAGGGATTGGATATGACCTTGGATAAAGGAGATTCCACCCTCAAAGCCTAACACCCCACCATGACCATCATAAAGGAAGAATCCACCGAATGATCAATAAAGGAATGACTAGAAACACCACCATTAATCAATGGATAAAGTAATCTAGATTTTGAGAGAAAACATAGGGAAACCCTAACCAATGCATAAGCATGTTCATAATCATCAAAAGCTCCCTGGAAAAATGAGATAACAAGCTATTTATAATAAACTAGGAATTAGGCTAAAACAAGGCAAAGAAAATACGCGTCCGACTGGAAGCGGCTCGGGCGAGATGGCCCTCTGGATGGCTCGCGGCCTCTTGGCCTGTCGCTGGCCTGGATGGGTCGCGGCCGTGACAGAATGTTGCCTCGGGCGAGCCAACATTTTGCTCGGGCGAGCTAGGCTTCTGGCCAGTTTTCCTTCCCGACTTCAAATGCGCATAACTTCTTCTCCGAACTTCGTTTTAGGCCCATAAGATATCGATGGAAAGCTCTCGGTGTGAACATTAAGCTCCCAGAATTTGAGACCCATCGGAATTATATTGAAGGAGTTATGACCCAAAGCGTGAAGGCACGCACATTTTGAACCTTTGATCGCCATTATTAGCTTGTGTTTTTCACGGCTCACACCAAACCACGATGCCAAATATTCATGACATCTTGGGATAAACCAACATCCCATAGGCCCTCATGGCTATTGACAAGCCACTGAATCTCTTCGGGCGTTTGAAACATCCGGGGAAGTTCGGACCCCAACAATGGAAGTCTCGCCTTAGCCAAACTAAATTAATGCTCATCACCCCGCTCTTCTTGAAGGTATAACGATTCTTGAGAATAAGTGGGTGAACGGACTTAGCATGGAAATGTCGGTTAGCTCTCCTACCCATGATCTCGTGGTATCCACGATGTAAGCATCACAAGAGATTGCAACTATCGGTGTTTGCTGAACCGTTGGCTTATCCTCATACGTGAAAGCTTGGACCGATCCACCACGGTCCATACTCCCCTTCTTGAAAAGAGTTGCCCTCAACTCTTGTGAGTTAAAATCGAGGCACTCTTCTTGATTGGCTCCATAAGACTTTGAACATCCCGAATGTCATGAGCAATCACACTAGACATCTCGGAAGCTTCAAACCGACAATGTACCCATCTTCCAAATGCAAGAAAGAGGTTGGAAGCTCGTTTGGGGGTAAAGGATTATGGGAGGATAGGAATTTTGGTGGTGCTCGGGAACTCTCAATCTCACTAGGCTTCTCTGAGGCAAAGATAAAGCAAGAGGTAGTTCATCCTTGCCAAGAGCACGCTCTTCCCGTGTTTCGCTCATCGAGAAGGTTCCTCAACTCACTACCCACCCAAGGTTTTATTTGATGTGGGGCTAAGGGATTCAAGTAATCACGGTCGAGCAAATGATCTTCATTCAACATGCATTCCCACAAACATCGCATACCAAACTTCCAATAGCACAATCAAAAACACATTCTCGAATAACCAATGACGACCGAACAACATGTATGACTCATCCAAAGACTCTACATCACAATGCCCATCTTTCAAGCATGATTCAATAAATTTCAAAGGAGAGCCTTCGGTTACCTTATTCTCCCCATGGAGAAGAGTTCGAGTGCTCAGGGGTGGAAGGAAATAGGAGTCACCATCATTGTTGTTTAATGCTTTGGCTTGTGGCAATGATAAAGCCAAAGGTGCTTCTTCTTGGGCCTCTTCAACACGGATAAGAGGAAGGGCAAGATCGATGTTCTCAACAACCTCTTGGCTTGGAACTTCAACAATAGCTTCGGAAGCCTCACAAGGTTCAACGGAAGCTCCCTCGTTGGGTAAGGAATCGACCTTTGCTTGCTTAGCCTCTTCTACCATGTCACTTGTATGCTCTTCTTCGACAAAAGATTCCTCAATCAAGCTTGACCATAACCATTGTTGGACATTGCAAAGAATCGTGTCCCACACGCCGACATTTGACACACTTCCGGGACGTGACGGTCGTTAGCGGGGAATAGTAGAATGGCTCCTCAATAGTGTCCCGTCAACGATGGCGTCGAAGCGAATTTCTTTCATCGTCACTCGACTCGTAGGAGGGAGGAGGACGGATAGGACTTCGTGCGGGTCTACGACGTTCATCTCGGGGTTGTCTTTGATACTCTTGGGCTTGGTTGTTCGCTTTGACCTTAATGTTCTCAAGAGTTTGCTCGATGGTGGAGCAGGTTCGTGAAGCGGAGAGTCGGTCCTCGTAGGCGGAGATTCGATTCTCGACAGTTTGAACTCGAGGACTTTGGCGTTGGCTTGATTCCTTCCGATAAGAATTACTTCCACCATCCATATCGAAGGAAGGGTGAGGGACGGTATGTGTTTGGGAATATTTTGTGGAGTTTGGGGGTTTTTTTGTGGTTGGCATGTGTTTGGCTAAGGGTTCTCTGTGTTTTTCTCACTTAGGCATTTTATCGAACACCTTGTGTGCACAACTTTCCAACTCTTCCTCAAAGCTCCAATATGCATCAAAATCAACAAACACAATAGCAATAACAATTTCTCCAACACAATTGGAGTCACAAGGTTAGGAACACCAATATTTCAATAAAAATAGCAAAATCCAACAATAGAGAACAAACTAGCAAGAACAATGGAATACTCAAGCTAGATGAATAACCTTGTGCTCGATGCAAATGGAGCGTGGCGCGGTGGGAGAGATTATAGATTTAGCTTGAGTTGTTGTTGTAGAAGAGATGAGAGAAATCCATAAGCAATAGAATAAGGGGAGAAAGATGAACATCTCAATCACCCATGCTTGAATTTCTCAACACTAGCCTTGACCTTGAATAATAACAAGAATAATAACCAAAATCAACCAATATCAATAACCTTGAACACCAAAGGGATTGGATATGACCTTGGATAAAGGAGATTCCACCCTCAAAGCCTAACACCCCACCATGACCATCATAAAGGAAGAATCCACCGAATGATCAATAAAGGAATGACTAGAAACACCACCATTAATCAATGGATAAAGTAATCTAGATTTTGAGAGAAAACTTAGGGAAACCCTAACCAATGCATAAGCATGTTCATAATCATCAAAAGCTCCCTGGAAAAATGAGATAACAAGCCATTTATAATAATCTAGGAATTAGGCTAAAACAAGGCAAAATAGCGAAAATACGCGTCAGGCGGAAGAGCGGCTCGGGCGGCGGATGGCGGCTCGCGCGGCTCAGCTGGCCTTGGCCTAGATGGGTCGCGGCCGTGACAGAATGTTGGCTCGGGCGAGCCAACATTTTGCTCGGGCGAGCTAGGCTTCTGGGCAGTTTTCCTTGCCGACTTCAAATGCGCATAAGTTCTTCTCCGAACTTCGTTTTAGGCCCATAAGATATCGATGGAAAGCTCTCGGTGTGTACTTTAAGCTCCCAGAATTTGAGACCCATCGGAATTATATTGAAGGAGTTATGACCCAAAGCGTGAAGGCACGCACATTTTGAACCTTTGATCGCCATTATTAGCTTGTGTTTTTTTCACCCGGCTCACAACCAAACCACGATGCCAAATATTCATGACATCTTGGGATAAACCAACATCCCATAGGCCCTCATGGCTATTGACAAGCCCTGAATCACTTCCCGGGCCGTTTGAAACATCCGGGGGGGGTGAAGTTCGGACCCCAACAATGGAAGTCTCGCCTTAGCCAAACTAAATTAATGCTCATCACCCCGCTCTTCTTGAAGGTATAACGATTCTTGAGAATAAGTGGGTGAACGGACTTAGCATGGAAATGTCGGTTAGCTCTCCCACCCATGATCTCGCTAGTTATCCACGATGTAAGCATCACAAGAGATTGCAACTATCGGTGTTTGCTGAACCGTTGGCTTATCCTCATACGTGAAAGCTTGGACCCGATCCCGACACGGTCCATACTCCCCTTCTTGAAAAAGAGTTGCCCTCAACTCTTGTGAGTTAAAACCGAGGCACTCTTCTTCAATTGGCTCCATAAGACTTTGAACATCCCGAATGTCATGAGCAATCACACTAGACATATCAGAAGCTTCAAACGCGACAATGTTCCCATCTTCCAAATGCAAGAAAGAGGTTGGAAGCTCGTTTGGGGGTAAAGGATTATGGGAGGGGATAGGGAATTTCGGTGGTGCTCGGGAACTCTCAATCTCACTGAGGCCGCTCTGAGGCAAAGATAAAGCAAGAGGTAGTTCATCCTTGCCAAGAGCACGCTTTTCCCGTGTTTCGCTCATCATGAAAAGGTTCCTCAACTCACTACCCACCCAAGGTTTTATTTGATGTGGGGCTAAGGGATTCAAGTAATCACGGTCAAGCAAATGATCTTCATTCAACATGCATTCCCACAAACATCGCATACCAAACTTCCAATAGCACCCAATCAAAAACACATTCTCGAATAACCAATGACGACCGAACAATATGTATGACTCATCCAAAGACTCTACATCACAATGCCCATCTTTCAAGCATGATTCAATAAATTTCAAAGGAGAGCCTTCGGTTACCTTATTCTCCCCATGGAGAAGAGTTCGAGTGCTCAAGGGTGGAAGGAAATAGGAGTCACCATCATTGTTGTTTAATGCTTTGGCTTGTGGCAATGATAAAGCCAAAGGTGCTTCTTCTTGGGCCTCTTCAACACGGATAAGAGGAAGGGCAAGATCGATGTTCTCAACAACCTCTTGGCTTGGAACTTCAACAATAGCTTCGGAAGCCTCACAAGGTTCAACGGAAGCTCCCTCGTTGGGTAAGGAATCGACCTTTGCTTGCTTAGCCTCTTCTACCATGTCTCTTGTATGCTCTTCTTCGCCAAAAGATTCCTTAATCCAAGCTTCAACCATAACCATTGTTGGACATTGCAAAGAATCGTGTCCCACACGCCGACATTTGACACACTTCCGGGACGTGACGGTCGTTAGCGGGGAATAGTAGAATGGCTCCTCAATAGTGTCCCGTCGACGATGGCGTCGAAGCGAATTTCTTTCATCGTCACTCGACTCGTAGGAGGGAGGAGGACGGATAGGACTTCGTGCGGGTCTACGACGTTCATCTCATTGTCTTTGATACTCTTGGGCTTGGTTGTTCGCTTTGACCTTATTGTTCTCAAGAGTTTGCTCGATGGTGGAGCACCGGTTCGTGAGCGGAGTCGGTCCTCGTGGCGAGATTCGATTCTCGGATTTGAACTCGAGGACTTTGGCGTTGGCTTGATTCCTTCCGATAAGAAATACTTCCACCATCCATATCGAAGGAAGGGTGAGGGACGGTATGTGTTTGGGAATATTTTGTGGAGTTTGGGGGTTTTTTTGTGGTTGGCATGTGTTTGGCTAAGGGTTCTCTGTGTTTTTCTCACTTAGGCATTTTATCGAACACCTTGTGTGCACAACTTTCCAACTCTTCCTCAAAGCTCCAATATGCATCAAAATCAACAAACACAATAGCAATAACAATTTCTCCAACACAATTGGAGTCACAAGGGTTGGGGAACACCAATATTTCAATCAAAATAGCAAAAATCCAACAATAGAGAACAAACTAGCAAGAACAATGGAATACTCAAGCTAGATGAATAACCTTGTGCTCTGATACCAAATGGAGCGTGGCGCGGTGGGAGAGATTATAGACTTAGCTTGAGTTGTTGTTGTAGAAGAGATGAGAGAAATCCATAAGCAATAGAATAAGGGGAGAAAGATGAACATCTCAATCACCCATGCTTGAATTTCTCAACACTAGCCTTGACCTTGAATATTAACAAGAATAATAACCAAAATCAACCAATATCAATAACCTTGAACACCAAAGGGATTGGATATGACCTTGGATAAAGGAGATTCCACCCTCAAAGCCTAACACCCCACCATGACCATCATAAAGGAAGAATCCACCGAATGATCAATAAAGGAATGACTAGAAACACCACCATTAATCAATGGATAAAGTAATCTAGATTTTGAGAGAAAACTTAGGGAAACCCTAACCAATGCATAAGCATGTTCATAATCATCAAAAGCTCCCTGGAAAAATGAGATAACAAGCCATTTATAATAAACTAGGAATTAGGCTAAAACAAGGCAAAATGGCGAAAATCTGCGTCCGACGGAAGAGCGGCTCGGGCGGCGGATGGGCGGCTCGCGCGGCTTTGCCTTGCCTGGCCTAGATGGGTCGCGGCCGTGACAGAATGTTGGCTCGGGCGAGCCAACATTTTGCTCGGGCGAGCTAGGCTTCTGGGCAGTTTTCCTTGCCGACTTCAAATGCGCATAACTTCTTCTCCGAACTTCGTTTTAGGCCCATAAGATATCGATGGAAAGCTCTCGGTGTGTACTTTAAGCTTCCTGAATTTGAGACCCATCGGAATTATATTGAAGGAGTTATGACCCAAAGCGTGAAGGCACGCATATTTTGAACCTTTGATCGCCATTATTAGCTTGTGTTTTTTTCACCCGGCTCACAACCAAACCACGATGCCAAATATTCATGACATCTTGGGATAAACCAACATCCCATAGGCCCTCATGGCTATTGACAAGCCCTGAATCACTTCCCGGGCCGTTTGAAACATCCGGGGGGGGGGGGTGAAGTTCGGACCCCAACAATGGAAGTCTCGCCTTAGCCAAACTAAATTAATGCTCATCACCCCGCTCTTCTTGAAGGTATAACGATTCTTGAGAATAAGTGGGTGAACGGACTTAGCATGGAAATGTCGGTTAGCTCTCCTACCCATGATCTCGCTGGTTATCCACGATGTAAGCATCACAAGAGATTGCAACTATCGGTGTTTGCTGAACCGTTGGCTTATCCTCATACGTGAAAGCTTGGACCCGATCCGACAGTCCATACTCTCCTTCTTGAAAAAGAGTTGTCCTCAACTCTTGTGAGTTAAAACCGAGGCACTCTTCTTCAATTGGCTCCATAAGACTTTGAACATCCCGAATGTCATGAGCAATCACACTAGACATATCAGAAGCTTCAAACGCGACAATGTTCCCATCTTCCAAATGCAAGAAAGAGGTTGGAAGCTCGTTTGGGGGTAAAGGATTATGGGAGGGGATAGGGAATTTCGGTGGTGCTCGGGAACTCTCAATCTCACTAGGCTTCGCTACAAGGCAAAGATAAAGCAAGAGGTAAGTCATCCTTGCCAAGAGCACGCTCTTCCCGTGTTTCGCTCATCGAGAAGGTTCCTCGACTCACTACCCACGAGTTTTATTTGATGTGGGGCTAAAGTTCAAGTAATCACGGTCAAGCAAATGATCTTCATTCAACATGCATTCCCACAAACATCGCATACCAAACTTCCAATAGCACCTAATCAAAACACATTCTCGAATAACCAATGATGGCGAGAACAACATGTATGACTCATCCAAAGACTCTACATCACAATGCCCATCTTTCAAGCATGATTCAATAAATTTCAAAGGAGAGCCTTCGGTTACCTTATTCTCCCCATGGAGAAGAGTTCGAGTGCTCAGGGGTGGAAGGAAATAGGAGTCACCATCATTGTTGTTTAATTCTTTGGCTTGTGGCAATGATAAAGCCAAAGGTGCTTCTTCTTGGGCCTCTTCAACACGGATAAGAGGAAGGGCAAGATCGATGTTCTCAACCACCTCTTGGCTTGGAACTTCAACAATAACTTCGGAAGCCCCACAAGGTTCAACGGAAGCTCCTTCGTTGGGTAAGGAATCGACCTTTGCTTGCTTAGCCTCTTCTACCATGTCACTTGTATGCTCTTCTTCGCCAAAAGATTCCTCAATCCAAGCTTCAACCATAACCATTGTTGGACATTGCAAAGAATCGTGTCCCAGCGCGCGACATTTGACACACTTCCGGGACGTGACGGTCGTTAGCGGGGAATAGTAGAATGGCTCCTCAATAGTGTCCCGTCGACGATGGCGTCGAAGCGAATTTCTTTCATCGTCACTCGACTCGTAGGAGGGAGGAGGGCGGATAGGACTTCGTGCGGGTCTACGACGTTCATCTCGGGGTTGTCTTTGATACTCTTGGGCTAGGTTGTTCACTTTGACCTTAAGGTTCTCAAGAGTTTGCTCGATGGTGGAGCACCGGTTCGTGAAGCGGAGTCGTCGTGGCGGAGATTCGATTCTCGACAGTTTGAACTCGAGGACTTTGGCGTTGGCTTGATTCCTTCCGATAAGAATTACTTCTACCATCCATATCAAAGAAAGGGTGAGGGACGGTATGTGTTTGGGAATATTTTGTGGAGTTTGGGGGTTTTTTTGTGGTTGGCATGTGTTTGGCTAAGGGTTCTCTGTGTTTTTCTCACTTAGGCATTTTATCGAACACCTTGTGTGCACAACTTTCCAACTCTTCCTCAAAGCTCCAATATGCATCAAAATCAAAAAAGACAATAGCAATAACAATTTCTCCAACACAATTGGAGTCACAAGGGTTGGGGAACACCAATATTTCAATCAAAATAGCAAAAATCCAACAATAGAGAACAAACTAGGAAGAACAATGGAATACTCAAGCTAGATGAATAACCTTGTGCTCAGATACCAAATGGAGCGTGGCGCGGTGGGACAGATTGTAGACTTAGCTTGAGTTGTTGTTGTAGAAGAGATGAGAGAAATCCATAAGCAATAGAATAAGGGGAGAAAGATGAACATCTCAATCACCCATGCTTGAATTTCTCAACACTAGCCTTGACCTTGAATAATAACAAGAATAATAACCAAAATCAACCAATATCAATAACCTTGAACACCAAAGGGATTGGATATGACCTTGGATAAAGGAGATTCCACCCTCAAAGCCTAACACCCCACCATGATCATCATAAAGGAAGAATCCACCGAATGATCAACAAAGGAATGACTAGAAACACCACCATTAATCAATGGATAAAGTAATCTAGATTTTGAGAGAAAACTTAGGGAAACCCTAACCAATGCATAAGCATGTTCATAATCATCAAAAGCTCCCTGCAAAAATGAGATAACAAGCTATTTATAATAAACTAGGAATTAGGCTAAAACAAGGCAAAAATGACGAAAATACGCGTCAGACGGAAGAGCGGCTCGGGCGGCGGATGGGCGGCTCGCGAGCTGGCCTCTGGCTCGCAACTGTCGGCTGGATGGGTCGCGGCCGTGACAGAATGTTGGCTCAGGCGAGCCAACATTTTGCTCGGGCGAGCTAGGCTTCTGGGCAGTTTTCCTTGCCGACTTCAAATGCGCATAACTTCTTCATCCGAACTTCGTTTTAGGCCCATAAGATATCGATGGAAAGCTCTCGGTGTGTACCTTAAGCTCCCAGAATTTGAGACCCATCGGAATTATATTGAAGGAGTTATGACCCAAAGCGTGAAGGCACGCACATTTTGAACCTTTGATCGCCATTATTAGCTTGTGTTTTTTTCACCCGGCTCACAACCAAACCACGATGCCAAATATTCATGACATCTTGGGATAAACCAACATCCCATAGGCCCTCATTGCTATTGACAAGTCCTGAATCTCTTCCCGGGCCGTTTGAAACATCCGGGGGGGGGGGGGGAAGTTCGGACCCCAACAATGGAAGTCTCGCCTTAGCCAAACTAAATTAATGCTCATCACCCCGCTCTTCTTGAAGGTATAACGATTCTTGAGAATAAGTGGGTGAACGGACTTAGCATGGAAATGTCGGTTAGCTCTCCTACCCATGATCTCGCTGGTTATCCACGATGTAAGCATCACAAGAGATTGCAACTATCGGTGTTTGCTGAACCGTTGGCTTATCCTCATACGTGAAAGCTTGGACCCGATCCCGACACGGTCCATACTCTCCTTCTTGAAAAAGAGTTGTCCTCAACTCTTGTGAGTTAAAACCGAGGCACTCTTCTTCAATTGGCTCCATAAGACTTTGAACATCCCGAATGTCATGAGCAATCACACTAGACATATCAGAAGCTTCAAACGCGACAATGTTCCCATCTTCCAAATGCAAGAAAGAGGTTGGAAGCTCGTTTGGGGGTAAAGGATTATGGGAGGGGATAGGGAATTTCGGTGGTGCTCGGGAACTCTCAATCTCACTAGGCTTCGCTACAAGGCAAAGATAAAGCAAGAGGTAAGTCATCCTTGCCAAGAGCACGCTCTTCCCGTGTTTCGCTCATCATGAGAAGGTTCCTCAACTCACTACCCACCCAAGGTTTTATTTGATGTGGGGCTAAGGGATTCAAGTAATCACGGTCAAGCAAATGATCTTCATTCAACATGCATTCCCACAAACATCGCATACCAAACTTCCAATAGCACCTAATCAAAAACACATTCTCGAATAACCAATGACGACCGAACAACATGTATGACTCATCCAAAGACTCTACATCACAATGCCCATCTTTGGCATGATTCAATAAATTTCAAAGGAGAGCCTTCGGTTACCTTATTCTCCCCATGGAGAAGAGTTCGAGTGCTCAGGGGTGGAAGGAAATAGGAGTCACCATCATTGTTGTTTAATGCTTTGGCTTGTGGCAATGATAAAGCCAAAGGTGCTTCTTCTTGGGCCTCTTCAACACGGATAAGAGGAAGGGCAAGATCGATGTTCTCAACCACCTCTTGGCTTGGAACTTCAACAATAGCTTCGGAAGCCTCACAAGGTTCAACGGAAGCTCCTTCGTTGGGTAAGGAATCGACCTTTGCTTGCTTAGCCTCTTCTACCATGTCACTTGTATGCTCTTCTTCGCCAAAAGATACCTCAATCCAAGCTTCAACCATAACCATTGTTGGACATTGCAAAGAATCGTGTCCCACACGCCGACATTTGACACACTTCCGGGTCGTGACGGTCGTTAGCGGGGAATAGTAGAATGGCTCCTCAATAGTGTCCCGTCGACGATGGCGTCGAAGCGAATTTCTTTCATCGTCAATCGACTCGTAGGAGGGAGGAGGACGGATAGGACTTCATGCGGGTCTACGACGTTCATCTCGGGGTTGTCTTTGATACTCTTGGGCTTGGTTGTTCGCTTTGACCTTATTGTTCTCAAGAGTTTGCTCGATGGTGGAGCACCGGTTCTCGTAGACGGAGAGTCGGTCCTCGTAGGCGGAGATTCGATTCTCGACAGTTTGAACTCGAGGACTTTGGCGTTGGCTTGATTCCTTCCGATAAGAATTACTTCCACCATCCATATCGAAGAAAGGGTGAGGGACGGTATGTGTTTGGAAATATTTTGTGGAGTTTGGGGGTTTTTTTGTGGTTGGCATGTGTTTGGCTAAGGGTTCTCTGTGTTTTTCTCACTTAGGCATTTTATCGAACACCTTGTGTGCACAACTTTCCAACTCTTCCTCAAAGCTTCAATATGCATCAAAATCAACAAACACAATAGCAATAACAATTTCTCCAACACAATTGGAGTCACAAGGGTTGGGGAACACCAATATTTCAATCAAAATAGCAAAAATCCAACAATAGAGAACAAACTAGCAAGAACAATGGAATACTCAAGCTAGATGAATAACCTTGTGCTCTATTACCAAATGGAGCGTGGCGCGGTGGGAGAGATTATAGACTTAGCTTGAGTTGTTGTTGTAGAAGAGATGAGAGAAATCCATAAGCAAAAGAATAAGGGGAGAAAGATGAACATCTCAATCACCCATGCTTGAATTTCTCAACACTAGCCTTGACCTTGAATAATAACAAGAATAATAACCAAAATCAACCAATATCAATAACCTTGAACACCAAAGGGATTGGATATGACCTTGGATAAAGGAGATTCCACCCTCAAAGCCTAACACCCCACCATGACCATCATAAAGGAAGAATCCACCGAATGATCAATAAAGGAATGACTAGAAACACCACCATTAATCAATGGATAAAGTAATCTAGATTTTGAGAGAAAACTTAGGGAAACCCTAACCAATGCATAAGCATGTTCATAATCATCAAAAGCTCCCTGGAAAAATGAGATAACAAGCTATTTATAATAAACTAGGAATTAGGCTAAAACAAGGCAAAAATGACGAAATACGCGTCCGACCGGAAGAGCGGCTCGCGAGGCGGATGGCGGCTCGCGAAGCTGCCTCTCGATCGCTTGGCCTGTCGCTGGCCTGGATGGGTCGCGGCCGTGACAGAATGTTGGCTCGGGCGAGCCAACATTTTGCTCGGGCGAGCTAGGCTTCTGGGCAGTTTTCCTTCCCGACTTCAAATGCGCATAACTTCTTCTCCGAACTTCGTTTTAGGCCCATATGATATCGATGGAAAGCTCTCGGTGTGTACTTTAAGCTCCCAGAATTTGAGACCCATCGGAATTATATTGAAGGAGTTATGACCCAAAGCGTGAAGGCACGCACATTTTGAACCTTTGATCGCCATTATTAGCTTGTGTTTTTTTCACCCGGCTCACAACCAAACCACGATGCCAAATATTCATGACATCTTGGGATAAACCAACATCCCATAGGCCCTCATTGCTATTGACAAGTCCTGAATCTCTTCCCGGGCCGTTTGAAACATCCGGGGGGGGGGAAGTTCGGACCCCAACAATGGAAGTCTCGCCTTAGCCAAACTAAATTAATGCTCATCACCCCGCTCTTCTTGAAGGTATAACGATTCTTGAGAATAAGTGGGTGAACGGACTTAGCATGGAAATGTCGGTTAGCTCTCCTACCATGATCTCGCTGGTATCCACGATGTAAGCATCACAAGAGATTGCAACTATCGGTGCTTGCTGAACCGTTGGCTTATCCTCATACGTGAAAGCTTGGACCCGATCCCGACACGGTCCATACTCCCCTTCTTGAAAAAGAGTTTCCCTCAACTCTTGTGAGTTAAAACCGAGGCACTCTTCTTCAATTGGCTCCATAAGACTTTGAACATCCCGAATGTCATGAGCAATCACACTAGACATATCAGAAGCTTCAAACGCGATAATGTTCCCATCTTCCAAATGCAAGAAAGAGGTTGGAAGCTCGTTTGGGGGTAAAGGATTATGGGAGGGGATAGGGAATTTCGGTGGTGCTCGGGAACTCTCAATCTCACTAGGCTTCGCTACAAGGCAAAAATAAAGCAAGAGGTAAGTCATCCTTGCCAAGAGCACGCTCTTCCCGTGTTTCGCTCATCATGAGAAGGTTCCTCAACTCACTACCCACCCAAGGTTTTATTTGATGTGGGGCTAAGGGATTCAAGTAATCACGGTCAAGCAAATGATCTTCATTCAACATGCATTCCCACAAACATCGCATACCAAACTTCCAATAGCACCTAATCAAAAACACATTCTCGAATAACCAATGACGACCGAACAACATGTATGACTCATCCAAAGACTCTACATCACAATGCCCATCTTTCAAGCATGATTCAATAAATTTCAAAGGAGAGCCTTCGGTTACCTTATTCTCCCCATGGAGAAGAGTTCGAGTGCTCAGGGGTGGAAGGAAATAGGAGTCACCATCATTGTTGTTTAATGCTTTGGCTTGTGGCAATGATAAAGCCAAAGGTGCTTCTTCTTGGGCCTTTTCAACACGGATAAGAGGAAGGGCAAGATCGATGTTCTCAACCACCTCTTGGCTTGGAACTTCAACAATAGCTTCGGAAGCCTCACAAGGTTCAATGGAAGCTCCTTCGTTGGGTAAGGAATCGACCTTTGCTTGCTTAGCCTCTTCTACCATGTCACTTGTATGCTCTTCTTCGCCAAAAGATTCCTCAATCCAAGCTTCAACCATAACCATTGTTGGACATTGCAAAGAATCATGTCCCACACGCCGACATTTGACACACTTCCGGGTCGTGACGGTTGTTAGCGGGGAATAGTAGAATGGCTCCTCAATAGTGTCCCGTCGACGATGGCGTCGAAGCGAATTTCTTTCATCGTCAATCGACTCGTAGGAGGGAGGAGGACGGATAGGACTTCATGCGGGTCTACGACGTTCATCTCGGGGTTGTCTTTGATACTCTTGGGCTAGGTTGTTCACTTTGACCTTAAGGTTCTCAAGAGTTTGCTCGATGGTGGAGCACCGGTTCTCGTAGACGGAGAGTCGGTCCTCGTAGGCGGAGATTCGATTCTCGACAGTTTGAACTCGAGGACTTTGGCGTTGGCTTGATTCCTTCCGATAAGAATTACTTCCACCATCCATATCGAAGAAAGGGTGAGGGACGGTATGTGTTTGGAAATATTTTGTGGAGTTTGGGGGTTTTTTTGTGGTTGGCATGTGTTTGGCTAAGGGTTCTCTGTGTTTTTCTCACTTAGGCATTTTATCGAACACCTTGTGTGCACAACTTTCCAACTCTTCCTCAAAGCTCCAATATGCATCAAAATCAACAAACACAATAGCAATAACAATTTCTCCAACACAATTGGAGTCACAAGGGTTGGGGAACACCAATATTTCAATCAAAATAGCAAAAATCCAACAATAGAGAACAAACTAGCAAGAACAATGGAATACTCAAGCTAGATGAATAACCTTGTGCTCTATTACCAAATGGAGCGTGGCGCGGTGGGAGAGATTATAGACTTAGCTTGAGTTGTTGTTGTAGAAGAGATGAGAGAAATCCATAAGCAAAAGAATAAGGGGAGAAAGATGAACATCTCAATCACCCATGCTTGAATTTCTCAACACTAGCCTTGACCTTGAATAATAACAAGAATAATAACCAAAATCAACCAATATCAATAACCTTGAACACCAAAGGGATTGGATATGACCTTGGATAAAGGAGATTCCACCCTCAAAGCCTAACACCCCACCATGACCATCATAAAGGAAGAATCTACCGAATGATCAATAAAGGAATGACTAGAAACACCACCATTAATCAATGGATAAAGTAATCTAGATTTTGAGAGAAAACTTAGGGAAACCCTAACCAATGCATAAGCATGTTCATAATCATCAAAAGCTCCCTGGAAAAATGAGATAACAAGCTATTTATAATAAACTAGGAATTAGGCTAAAACAAGGCAAAAATGACGAAAATACGTCCGACTGTAAGAGCGGCTCGGGCGGCGGATGGGCGGCTCGCGAGGGCCCTCTCGACCGCTCGCCTGTCAGCTGGATGGGTCGCGGCCGTGACAGAATGTTGGCTCGGGCGAGCCAACATTTTGCTCGGGCGAGCTAGGCTTCTGGGCAGTTTTCCTTCCCGACTTCAAATGCGCATAACTTCTTCTCCGAACTTCGTTTTAGGCCCATATGATATCGATGGAAAGCTCTCGGTGTGTACTTTAAGCTCCCAGAATTTGAGACCCATCGGAATTATATTGAAGGAGTTATGACCCAAAGCGTGAAGGCACGCACATTTTGAACCTTTGATCGCCATTATTAGCTTGTGTTTTTTTCACCCGGCTCACAACCAAACCACGATGCCAAATATTCATGACATCTTGGGATAAACCAACATCCCATAGGCCCTCATTGCTATTGACAAGTCCTGAATCTCTTCCCGGGCCGTTTGAAACATCCGGGGGGGGGGGAAGTTCGGACCCCAACAATGGAAGTCTCGCCTTAGCCAAACTAAATTAATGCTCATCACCCCGCTCTTCTTGAAGGTATAACGATTCTTGAGAATAAGTGGGTGAACGGACTTAGCATGGAAATGTCGGTTAGCTCTCCTACCATGATCTCGCTGGTATCCACGATGTAAGCATCACAAGAGATTGCAACTATCGGTGCTTGCTGAACCGTTGGCTTATCCTCATACGTGAAAGCTTGGACCCGATCCCGACACGGTCCATACTCCCCTTCTTGAAAAAGAGTTGCCCTCAACTCTTGTGAGTTAAAACCGAGGCACTCTTCTTCAATTGGCTCCATAAGACTTTGAACATCCCGAATGTCATGAGCAATCACACTAGACATATCAGAAGCTTCAAACGCGACAATGTTCCCATCTTCCAAATGCAAGAAAGAGGTTGGAAGCTCGTTTGGGGGTAAAGGATTATGGGAGGGGAAAGGGAATTTCGGTGGTGCTCGGGAACTCTCAATCTCACTAGGCTTCGCTACAAGGCAAAGATAAAGCAAGAAGTAGTTCATCCTTGCCAAGAGCACGCTCTTCCCGTGTTTCGCTCATCATGAGAAGGTTCCTCAACTCACTACCCACCCAAGGTTTTATTTGATGTGGGGCTAAGGGATTCAAGTAATCACGGTCAAGCAAATGATCTTCATTCAACATGCATTCCCACAAACATCGCATACCAAACTTCCAATAGCACCTAATCAAAAACACATTCTCGAATAACCAATGACGACCGAACAACATGTATGACTCATCCAAAGACTCTACATCACAATGCCCATCTTTCAAGCATGATTCAATAAATTTCAAAGGAGAGCCTTCGGTTACCTTATTCTCCCCATGGAGAAGAGTTCGAGTGCTCAGGGGTGGAAGGAAATAGGAGTCACCATCATTGTTGTTTAATGCTTTGGCTTGTGGCAATGATAAAGCCAAAGGTGCTTCTTCTTGGGCCTCTTCAACACGGATAAGAGGAAGGGCAAGATCGATGTTCTCAACCACCTCTTGGCTTGGAACTTCAACAATAGCTTCGGAAGCCTCACAAGGTTCAACGGAAGCTCCTTCGTTGGGTAAGGAATCGACCTTTGCTTGCTTAGCCTCTTCTACCATGTCACTTGTATGCTCTTCTTCGCGAAAGATTCCTCAATCAAGCTTCAACCATAACCATTGTTGGACATTGCAAAGAATCGTGTCCCACACGCCGACATTTGACACACCCGGGGCGTGTGATTCGTTAGCGGGGAATAGTAGAATGGCTCCTCAATAGTGTCCGTCGGCGATGGCGTCGGGCGAATTTCTTTCATCGTCAATCGACTCGTAGGAGGGAGGAGGACGGATAGGACTTCGTGCGGGTCTACGACGTTCATCTCGGGGTTGTCTTTGATACTCTTGGGCTAGGTTGTTCACTTTGACCTTAAGGTTCTCAAGAGTTTGCTCGATGGTGGAGCACCGGTTCTCGTAGACGGAGAGTCGGTCCTCGTAGGCGGAGATTCGATTCTCGACAGTTTGAACTCGAGGACTTTGGCGTTGGCTTGATTCCTTCCGATAAGAATTACTTCCACCATCCATATCGAAGAAAGGGTGAGGGACGGTATGTGTTTGGAAATATTTTGTGGAGTTTGGGGGTTTTTTTGTGGTTGGCATGTGTTTGGCTAAGGGTTCTCTATGTTTTTCTCACTTAGGCATTTTATCGAACACCTTGTGTGCACAACTTTCCAACTCTTCCTCAAAGCTCCAATATGCATCAAAATCAACAAACACAATAGCAATAACAATTTCTCCAACACAATTGGAGTCACAAGGGTTGGGGAACACCAATATTTCAATCAAAATCGCAAAAATCCAACAATAGAGAACAAACTAGCAAGAACAATGGAATACTCAAGCTAGATGAATAACCTTGTGCTCTGATACCAAATGGAGCGTGGCGCGGTGGGAGAGATTGTAGACTTAGCTTGAGTTGTTGTTGTAGAAGAGATGAGAGAAATCCATAAGCAATAGAATAAGGGGAGAAAGATGAACATCTCAATCACCCATGCTTGAATTTCTCAACACTAGCCTTGACCTTGAATAATAACAAGAATAATAACCAAAATCAACCAATATCAATAACCTTGAACACCAAAGGGATTGGATATGACCTTGGATAAAGGAGATTCCACCCTCAAAGCCTAACACCCCACCATGACCATCATAAAGGAAGAATCCACCGAATGATCAACAAAGGAATGACTAGAAACACCACCATTAATCAATGGATAAAGTAATCTAGATTTTGAGAGAAAACTTAGGGAAACCCTAACCAATGCATAAGCATGTTCATAATCATCAAAAGCTCCCTGGAAAAATGAGATAACAAGCTATTTATAATAAACTAGGAATTAGGCTAAAACAAGGCAAAAATGACGAAAATACGCGTCCAGACGAAGAAGCGGCTCGGGCGAGCGGATGCGGCTCGCGGCTGGCCTCTGGCGCCTTGGCCTGTCGGCCTGGATGGGTCGCGGCCGTGACAGAATGTTGGCTCGGGCGAGCCAACATTTTGCTCGGGCGAGCTAGGCTTCTGGGCAGTTTTCCTTGCCGACTTCAAATGCGCATAACTTCTTCATCCGAACTTCGTTTTAGGCCCATAAGATATCGATGGAAAGCTCTCGGTGTGTACCTTAAGCTCCCAGAATTTGAGACCCATCGGAATTATATTGAAGGAGTTATGACCCAAAGCGTGAAGGCACGCACATTTTGAACCTTTGATCGCCATTATTAGCTTGTGTTTTTTTCACCCGGCTCACAACCAAACCACGATGCCAAATATTCATGACATCTTGGGATAAACCAACATCCCATAGGCCCTCATTGCTATTGACAAGTCCTGAATCTCTTCCGGGCCGTTTGAAACATCCGTGGGAGGGGGGAAGTTCGGACCCCAACAATGGAAGTCTCGCCTTAGCCAAACTAAATTAATGCTCATCACCCCGCTCTTCTTGAAGGTATAACGATTCTTGAGAATAAGTGGGTGAACGGACTTAGCATGGAAATGTCGGTTAGCTCTCCTACCCATGATCTCGCTGGTATCCACGATGTAAGCATCACAAGAGATTGCAACTATCGGTGCTTGCTGAACCGTTGGCTTATCCTCATACATGAAAGCTTGTACCCGATCCCGACAAGGTCCATACTCCCCTTCTTGAAAAAGTGTTGCCCTCAACTCTTGTGAGTTAAAACCGAGGCACTCTTCTTCAATTGGCTCCATAAGACTTTGAACATCCCGAATGTCATGAGCAATCACACTAGACATCTCAGAAGCTTCAAACCCGACAATGTACCCATCTTCCAAATGGAAGAAAGAGGTTGGAAGCTCGTTTGGGGGTAAAGGATTATGGGAGGGGATAGGGAATTTCGGTGGTGCTCGGGAACTCTCAATCTCACTAGGCTTCGCTACAAGGCAAAGATAAAGCAAGAGGTAGTTCATCCTTGCCAAGAGCACGCTCTTCCCGTGTTTCGCTCATCATGAGAAGGTTCCTCAACTCACTACCCACCCAAGGTTTTATTTGATGTGGGGCTAAGGGATTCAAGTAATCACGGTCAAGCAAATGATCTTCATTCAACATGCATTCCCACAAACATCGCATACCAAACTTCCAATAGCACCTAATCAAAAACACATTCTCGAATAACCAATGACGACCGAACAACATGTATGACTCATCCAAAGACTCTACATCACAATGCCCATCTTTCAAGCATGATTCAATAAATTTCAAAGGAGAGCCTTCGGTTACCTTATTCTCCCCATGGAGAAGAGTTCGAGTGCTCAGGGGTGGAAGGAAATAGGAGTCACCATCATTGTTGTTTAATGCTTTGGCTTGTGGCAATGATAAAGCCAAAGGTGCTTCTTCTTGGGCCTCTTCAACACGGATAAGAGGAAGGGCAAGATCGATGTTCTCAACCACCTCTTGGCTTGGAACTTCAACAATAGCTTCGGAAGCGTCACAAGGTTCAACGGAAGCTCCCTCGTTGGGTAAGGAATCGACCTTTGCTTGCTTAGCCTCTTCTACCATGTCACTTGTATGCTCTTCTTCGCCAAAAGATTCCTCAATCCAAGCTTCAACCATAACCATTGTTGGACATTGCAAAGAATCGTGTCCCACACGCCGACATTTGACATACTTCCGGGACGTGACGGTCGTTAGCGGGGAATAGTAGAATGGCTCCTCAATAGTGTCCCGTCGACGATGGCGTCGAAGCGAATTTCTTTCATCGTCACTCGACTCGTAGGAGGGAGGAGGGCGGATAGGACTTCGTGCGGGTCTACGACGTTCATCTCGGGGTTGTCTTTGATACTCTTGGGCTAGGTTGTTCACTTTGACCTTAAGGTTCTCAAGAGTTTGCTCGATGGTGGAGCACCGGTTCTCGTAGACGGAGAGTCGGTCCTCGTAGGCGGAGATTCGATTCTCGACAGTTTGAACTCGAGGACTTTGGCGTTGGCTTGATTCCTTCCGATAAGAATTACTTCCACCATCCATATCGAAGAAAGGGTGAGGGACGGTATGTGTTTGGGAATATTTTGTGGAGTTTGGGGGTTTTTTTGTGGTTGGCATGTGTTTGGCTAAGGGTTCTCTGTGTTTTTCTCACTTAGGCATTTTATCGAACACCTTGTGTGCACAACTTTCCAACTCTTCCTCAAAGCTCCAATATGCATCAAAATCAACAAAGACAATAGCAATAACAATTTCTCCAACACAATTGGAGTCACAAGGGTTGGGGAACACCAATATTTCAATCAAAATAGCAAAAATCCAACAATAGAGAACAAACTAGCAAGAACAATGGAATACTCAAGCTAGATGAATAACCTTGTGCTCTGATACCAAATGGAGCGTGGCGCGGTGGGAGAGATTATAGACTTAGCTTGAGTTGTTGTTGTAGAAGAGATGAGAGAAATCCATAAGCAATAGAATAAGGAGAGAAAGATGAACATCTCAATCACCCATGCTTGAATTTCTCAACACTAGCCTTGACCTTGAATAATAACAAGAATAATAACCAAAATCAACCAATATCAATAACCTTGAACACCAAAGGGATTGGATATGACCTTGGATAAAGGAGATTCCACCCTCAAAGCCTAACACCCCACCATGACCATCATAAAGGAAGAATCCACCGAATGATCAATAAAGGAATGACTAGAAACACCACCATTAATCAATGGATAAAGTAATCTAGATTTTGAGAGAAAACTTAGGGAAACCCTAACCAATGCATAAGCATGTTCATAATCATCAAAAGCTCCCTGGAAAAATGAGATAACAAGCTATTTATAATAAACTAGGAATTAGGCTAAAACAAGGCAAAAATGACGAAAATACGCGTCCGACCAGAAGAGCGGCTCGGGCGAGCAGATGGGCGGCTCGCGCGAGCTGGCCCTCTGACTGCCTTGGCCTGTCGCTGGCCTGGATGGGTCGCGGCCGTGACAGAATGTTGGCTCGGGCGAGCCAACATTTTGCTCGGGCGAGCTAGGCTTCTGGGCAGTTTTCCTTGCCGACTTCAAATGCGCATAACTTCTTCATCCGAACTTCGTTTTAGGCCCGTAAGATATCGATGGAAAGCTCTCGGTGTGTACTTTAAGCTTCCAAAATTTGAGATCCATCGAAGTTATATTGAAGGAGTTATGACCCAAAGCGGGAAGGCACGCACATTTTGAACCTTTGATCGCCATTATTAGCTTGTGGTTTTTTCACCCGGCTCACAACCAAACCACGATGCCAAATATTCATGACATCTTGGGATAAACCAACATCCCATAGGCCCTCATGGCTATTGACAAGCCCTGAATCTCTTCCCGGGCCGTTTGAAACATCCGGGGGGGGGGGAAGTTCGGACCCCAACAATGGAAGTCTCGCCTTAGCCAAACTAAATTAATGCTCATCACCCCGCTCTTCTTGAAGGTATAACGATTCTTGAGAATAAGTGGGTGAACGGACTTAGCATGGAAATGTCGGTTAGCTCTCCTACCCATGATCTCGCTGGTATCCACGATGTAAGCATCACAAGATTGCGCTATCGGTGCTTGCTAAACCGTTGGCTTATCCTCATACGTGAAAGCTTGGACCCGATCCCGACACGGTCCATACTCCCCTTCTTGAAAAAGAGTTGCCCTCAACTCTTGTGAGTTAAAACCGAGGCACTCTTCTTCAATTGGCTCCATAAGACTTTGAACATCCCGAATGTCATGAGCAATCACATTAGACATCTCAGAAGCTTTAAACCCGACAATGTACCCATCTTCCAAATGCAAGAAAGAGGTTGGAAGCTCGTTTGGGGGTAAAGGATTATGGGAGGGGATAGGGAATTTTGGTGGTGCTCGGGAACTCTCAATCTCACTAGGCTTCGCTACAAGGCAAAGATAAAGCAAGAGGTAGTTCATCCTTGCCAAGAGCACGCTCTTCCCGTGTTTCGCTCATCATGAGAAGGTTCCTCAACTCACTACCCACCCAAGGTTTTATTTGATGTGGGGCTAAGGGATTCAAGTAATCACGGTCAAGCAAATGATCTTCATTCAACATGCATTCCCACAAACATCGCATACCAAACTTCCAATAGCACCCAATCAAAAACACATTCTTGAATAACCAATGACGACCGAACAACATGTATGACTTATCCAAAGACTCTACATCACAATGCCCATCTTTCAAGCATGATTCAATAAATTTCAAAGGAGAGCCTTCAGTTACCTTATTCTCCCCATGGAGAAGAGTTCGAGTGCTCAGGGGTGGAAGGAAATAGGAGTCACCATCATTGTTGTTTAATGCTTTGGCTTGTGGCAATGATAAAGCCAAAGGTGCTTCTTCTTGGGCTTCTTCAAAACGGATAAGAGGAAGGGCAATATCGATGTTCTCAACCACCTCTTGGCTTGGAACTTCAACAATAGCTTCGGAAGCGTCACAAGGTTCAACGGAAGCTCCCTCGTTGGGTAAGGAATCGACCTTTGCTTGCTTAGCCTCTTCTACCATGTCACTTGTATGCTCTTCTTCGCCAAAAGATTCCTCAATCCAAGCTTCAACCATAACCATTGTTGGACATTGCAAAGAATCGTGTCCCACACGCCGACATTTGACACACTTCCGGGACGTGACGGTCGTTAGCGGGGAATAGTAGAATGGCTCCTCAATAGTGTCCCGTCGACGATGGCGTCGAAGCGAATTTCTTTCATCGACACTCGACTCGTAGGAGGAAGGAGGACGGATAGGACTTCGTGCGGGTCTACGACGTTCATCTCGGGGTTGTCTTTGATACTCTTGGGCTAGGTTGTTCACTTTGACCTTAAGGTTCTCAAGAGTTTGCTCGATGGTGGTGCACCGGTTCTCGTAGACGGAGAGTCGGTCCTCGTAGGCGGAGATTCGATTCTCGACAGTTTGAACTCGAGGACTTTGGCGTTGGCTTGATTCCTTCCGATAAGAATTACTTCCACCATCCATATCGAAGAAAGGGTGAGGGACGATATGTGTTTGGGAATATTTTGTGGAGTTTGGGGGTTTTTTTGTGGTTGGCATGTCTTTGGCTAAGGGTTCTCTGTGTTTTTCTCACTTAGGCATTTTATCGAACACCTTGTGTACACAACTTTCCAACTCTTCCTCAAAGATCCAATATGCATCAAAAACAACAAACACAATTGCAATAACAATTTCTCCAACACAATTGGAGTCACAAGGGTTGGGGAACAACAATATTTCAATCAAAATAGCAAAAATCCAACAATAGAGAACAAACTAGCAAGAACAATGGAATACTCAAGCTAGATGAATAACCTTGTGCTCTGATACTAAATGGAGCGTGGCGCGGTGGGAGAGATTGTAGACTTAGCTTGAGTTGTTGTTGTAGAAGAGATGAGAGAAATCCATAAGCAATAGAATAAGGGGAGAAAGATGAACATCTCAATCACCCATGCTTGAACTTCTCAACACTAGCCTTGAACTTGAATAATAACAAGAATAATAACCAAAATCAACCAATATCAATAACCTTGAACAACAAATGGATTGGATATGACCTTGGATAAAGGAGGTTCCACCACCAAAGCCTAACACCCCTCCATGACCATCATAAAGGAAGAATCCACCGAATGATCAATAAAGGAATGACTAGAAACACCACCATTAATCAATGGATAAAGTAATCTAGATTTTGAGAGAAAACTTAGGGAAACCCTAACCAATGCATAAGCATGTTCATAATCATCAAAAGCTCCCTGGAAAAATGAGATAACAAGCTATTTATAATAAACTAGGAATTAGGCTAAAACAAGGCAAAAATGACGAAAATACGCGTCCGACCAGAAGAGCGGCTCGGGCGAGCAGATGGGCGGCTCGCGCGAGCTGGCCCTCTGACTGCCTTGGCCTGTCGCTGGCCTGGATGGGTCGCGGCCGTGACAGAATGTTGGCTCGGGCCAGCCAACATTTTGCTCGGGCGAGCTAGGCTTCTGGGCAGTTTTCTTTGCCGACTTCAAATGCGCATAACGTCTTCATCAAAACTCCGTTTTAGGCCCGTAAGATATCGATGGAAAGCTCTCGGTGTGTACTTTAAGCTCCCAAAATTTGAGACCCATCGGAGTTATATTGAAGGAGTTATGACCGAAAGCGTGAAGGCATGCACATTTTGAACCTTTGATCGCCATTATTAGCTTGTGTTTTTTTCACCCGGCTCACAACCAAACCACGATGCCAAATATTCATGACATCTTGGGATAACCCAACATCCGATAGGCCCTCATGGCTATCGACAAGCCCTGAATCTTTTCCCGGGCCGTTTGAAACATCCGCGGGGGGGGGGGGGGAGTTCGGACCCCAACAATGGACGTCTCGCCTTAGCCAAACTAAATTAATGCTCATCACCCCGCTCTTCTTGAAGGTATAACGATTCTTGAGAATAAGTGGGTGAACGGACTTAGCATGGAAATGTCGGTTAGCTGTCCTACCCATGATCTCGCTGGTATCCACGATGTAAGCATCACAAGAGAGTGCAACTATCGGTGCTTGCTGAACCGTTGGCTTATCCTCATACGTGAAAGCTTGGACCCGATCCCGACACGGTCCAAAGGTTGGCGAGACGGGGGGAGATAAGGAGATCTCATCGGCACCTATCACATAGGAGGGGAGAAAGGAAGATCATGAACCTGTACGGGTGGTGCTGGAGAAAAGGGATGGCAACAAGGTAATTCACAAGGAGAAAGTATATATAAGAAGAATGGGGAGGGGGTAAAGGAAAGATAAGGACAATTGAGGAGGATCACACACAAGAGAAAGAAATCGGGATAATTGGAAGTAGGGGCTCGTGGAAAAGGGCAAAAGCTGCCTCTAGATCAAGAACCACTGTAGATACAACTCAAGGTAACAAAAGCAAGAAAAGGAAAGGTTATGTCTTCCTTGGGGTAGATGAAGAGCAGCTAATGGAGGTTGAAATTCAGTAGAAAAGAGGGAGGATTCACGATGTGGACATGATCGACATGCATGAATCGACGAGGGTGAGCATATGCCACGTTGCCGAAAATAATGAAAATCCTAAGCTACAAGTGCCGAGGGTTGAGGAGGCCTAAGGCAGTTGCTTCTCTCCGTCTATTGGTACGAAGAACTTCCCCGGATGTGGTTTTCTTGATGGAAACCAGGAGATACGTATTGGAAATGAGCAGTATTAGAATAAAGTGTGGTATGGTGGGATGTTTGTTAGTTCCGCCGATTAGAAGAGCATGGGGATTCTGGGGATTATCTATGTTATGGCAGAATGGGGTGGACCTCTCTATTATAACATATTCCCAGCATCATATCGATGCAGAAGTAGTGATGGAAGATCGAAGATGTAGAATCACTGGTTTCTATGGATGGGCAGAAGGTGGTGAAAAGTACAAGTCATGGGAGCTGCTAAGATTCCTAGGAGCACAATCAGAGCTGGCTTGGTCAGTTTTTGGAGATTTTAATGGGGTCCTCTTTCTGAATGAAAAATATGGCGGGAGGGATTTTAATTTTAATACAGCCTAGGAGTTTATGGAGGCCATGGAGAGGTGGGCTCTCATAGATGTAGGGTACTGTCGATATCTATTCACGTGGACCAACAGGTGAGCTGGCAGTCAAAACGTGGCTGAACGATTAGATAGTGTGTTATACAACCAAGGCCTGGGCTGATTTGCTTCCTAATACCCATGTGAGTCACTTGGTATGGGAAGGCTTGGATCACAACCCAATTGTGATAAGCACTGTGTTAGGTTTTAGGTTATCTATTTCCTAAACAAATACAGATTAATTGACGGAATATTATAACAGTTATAAACAATTAATCAAAAACAACTGCAGAGGCTTTAGTAATTATACCTGATCGCTCATTCCTGCTGAAGAAGAGGTTGACCTTCCAGATTCCAACGCTGAAACCCTCTACTGAAAAGTCCACGCAGCACTCCGGGAACCCGATTGCTAGATCGACCCGATCGAGACGAATCTCAATCTAAGAAGTATGTGAGATTGTTTCGGGAAACAGATAATGTTTCCTGAAACTAAAACTGCAAACTAAAAGAGAGAGAAACTCAGGAAATCACCCTGGTATCTCTTTAAGATTCTTAGGCAGTTGATGTTGAATAATCTCACCCAGAGACCCCTTTATATAGTGTTTAGAAAACCTAGGGAAAGGGTTCAAAACCCTAAAGGGCCGACTTAAAATAACGACGCGTTTCTGGGCCCAACACGGTCCGTGTTGGACTCCAGAAGGTCTAATAATTCGGCCCATGGACACCACGGACCGTGGTGTCTCAACACGGACCGTGTTAGGTCAACACGGTCCGTGTTGAACCCAATTCGGTCCGTGTTGGGCTGATTTCTCACAGAAATCAGTTTCCAACTTTTTTAAACGTGACACAATATCACTTAGGTTACACATTGTTCTAGGGCACTGACTTGTGTGACCCAGTAGGACCAAATAATATAGTTGTAATTAAACATATTCAATTACTAATTATAGAGGTCTCTAGCAAGACATATAATTACTATATTACATTGGTTTAATCTCCGTATAAATCGAACATTGTCGGGACATTCCCAACAATCTCCCACTTGTCCCACAAGTGTTCGATTCCTTGAATTCCCTTGTCACTTACTGTCTTTAGTTCGGATAAGGTAAGCTAAAGTCATCCTTATGTAAGACTCGAACGTTCCTCGATCTCCGAGTTTAGACTTTGAAAAAAAACAGACGATCAACTATTGATTCAACTGAGCTCGGCCAAGCATTTTTAGTCCAATCTCACCGAGTGGCCAACGAGACAACTATCCCTAATAGGGAGGACAATGTCATCTTGTTCAGACACACATTCTCACATGATCCAACTATAACCCAGACACTGCCTTTATAGCCTACTGTTACGAAAGGCGTTTGACGCGCTCCAAAGTCACAGTAGACCATGTAGTCTATGTGTTGAACTTAGGATTTAGGAATTTTGAGTAGTGAGAGCTCTTATGACAATTCCTAACTTAAAGAGCTCCCACTGCGGGTCAGTTCAGTTGTTGTTCTCAATAATACCCATGTGATTGATTTATGATGTAATCACATCACCATGATCACGAAACTTGATCATCACCTCAATCCTACATGCTAATTGTGTTGATATCATCACTGTTCCTACGTGATAATACAATTAGGAACCAGATCGACTGTCGACCAAGACTAGCGTTATCAAGTCCACTAATGGGGTTTCAGAAATCGGACCTCATCCAATTTCCCATTTTGAATGCGCTAACCTTTTTGGACATTTACATAATTCTAAACCATAATTGATGTAAATTTTGGAATCTTATTCTTAATGATGAATCAACAAGGTCATAATTCATGAACAATTCATGTAAATTTGACTTGCAAATATTCCGGAATGTGTTTAATACCTATTGCCAATGCATGACTATCATGCTATAACTACAATAGGGGTTTAGTGCATAATACTTGCAATGAACCTCGTACATATACCATCTCACTAATGACCTTTCATACAGGAAGATATTTCCGGAACACATGTTTGGATTCATAGTGAGCTTCAGTTCCTTTGCTTGAGTGATGGCTCCTATAGCCAAGGCTCCATTTCTCTCGCAAGGCTAGAAACATCACCCAGTTCTAAAAACGAACTTCGCAATCCTAACAGTTTCTGCCTTAACTTCTAAATTCATGCCATACTTGTCTTATTTGTAGAATTAACCGCATGTCATGTTAGGAACTTCTTCCAGTTCACCTCAATACCACTCAAAACAGATAGTATAATTTTCTTTGACCTTTCAGATAATCATATTTCTCTGCATGAGTGTAGCATCAATGCAACTCTTCACACTTAGCTTTTATCAACCACTTTAGACTTAGGACACATCCTTAGTTTTGCTTATACATATACAATGTATATGTTATGTTGGAATTTGAACATCTCATGGCATACATTAATCTCACGCCTGAAGCATGAGTTATATGTCTCATTCTTCTTAGAACTTCTGATTGTTTTGAGACAATCAAACTCCGTAAGTATATGCCATGATTTTTGGAAATTAATCCATTGTGGAAGTGAGTTGAACTATTCAACACCTAGTTAACTTTCATTCAAATAATCAAAATCTTTAATCTATCATTATAGATCTTGTCTACAAGAAAATTCTTAGCCCCACCAATCCTTCACTTTGAAAATTATTTCTAAGTCAACCTCAGTAGAAGCAACATTGGAATATTCTTCTCAGTAGGCAGTATGTCAATCACATACAATATCAAAAAACGCATTGCTCCCACTGAACTTCTTGTAAACACAATATTATCTTTGGCACTTCCCAGTATGTCAAACCTTTTTGATATCCTTGTCAAGAAGGTCAATGATTCCAACTCCTAGAAGCTTCCTTAAGACCACATATAGTCTCTTGAAGTTTATAAGTATTCTAACAAATGACCACTCAATTGTGTCAAGTACACACCTTTCTTCAAAATATAATTTTGAAGTCAGTCTTGATGTCTATCTTAATGAACCTATGTTTTGCCTTAAAACCCTCCTGTGCCTGATCGCTCACACCTTCAGACAAATCAACCGAGATCTAAACTTGGTTGTATACATGGAGTCCATCTTAGACCTTATGGAATCTTGACTTGCTAAAGCTGCTTTGTTGTAGGTAGAGTCATTACTTTCTAAAAGTAACATCTCACGCTCATGCACAGAAGATCGATATCTCTGTGGTTCACGGAGTTGTTTACCTGACCTTGCTTGGAGTAATGTTCATGACACCTTCTCCTCAACGTTTTGAGAAACTTCAACTGCCTCAACCTTATTCTTAATTTCTCGACCAATAGGACAAATTTGAACAAGGATCAAGTAGCGGAGTTTCAGGTGATGATTATAGTGTTTTGTGTCTCTCGAACTTCGATAAGTTCAAAAACTCTCCCACTCTTTCTTTTAGAGAATAACATATTCTCTAAGAAGAAAGCATTTTGAGACACAAACACTTTCCTCTACAACATTTTGTAGAAGTGATACTCGTTTCTTTCAGAAAATGGTTCAAGAACCTCTTTTCTCTAGTGCTTTAGATAATCTTTATTCAGTAATTAGAGTTATGGTTAACTGCGTGTATCCCCAAAAGGTAATCGGCAATGTTGACTCAACCATCATTGATCGCACCATATCTAATAAGGTGTGATTCCTGCTCTTAGATACGTCATTGAGATGTCGTATTCTTAGAGGAGAGAGTCATGAAACAATTCCATATTCTCTGGAATGGTCAATGAAATCTTTGGCTCAAATACTCACCTCCTCAACCTAATTGAAGGGGTTTGATTTTCTTGCCAAGTTGGTTTTGTACTTCACTTTGAAACTCTTTGAACATTTTCAAAGGATTTGGAATTGTGGCGTATTAAGTAGATATACCCATATCTACTAAAAAATCGTCACTGAAAGTGATGAAATAGTACAGTAAACCTTCTTCTAGCACTAGTGCTCATAGGCCCACATACATCAGTATGTATGCATCCTAATAAGTCATTAGCTTGTTCACCAATTCCAATAAGAGGTGATTTTAGTCATCTTACTCATCAGACATGCTTTGCAAACATTGAAATTTTCAAAGTTTAGGTTTTCCAAAATCTCGCACTATGCGGTTCAATACATTTCTGATTAATATGACTGAAGCTTATAGTGCCAGAATTATGTTTCATTTGAGTCACTTGTTCAAACTCTTGGCTCAACCATTAGCATCCTTTCGATCTTATCTAGGTGTTCTTCATTGTTTCGCCAAGACTACTTCATTTTGGAAATGTTTTAACTATTTTAACATTCCAGCTTCTGATGAATCTCACAGACATGAATCACCATGTGTTATTTTATTCATCTTTGAAGATTTGAAGTAATCCATCTCTTGTACTTGTGCTCAATTGGACTACATACATCCATATGCATGAGTGTTTGTTGGCACGTTCACCCTTTCTTGTAAAAGGTACAGTCATGCCTTGCAAACATCACATGTTTCAAAGTCTTATCATTCAAAAGTCTATCATTGTGACGCTTCTAAATGTGCTCTCATTTGCATGACTTAATAGATAGTTACAAGTTTTATGTTTGAACATGAGTTATTCCTTTTTAAACCTTTTGGTTTCGATGTATTGGGTGTGTTTATCCGAGATCCTCTTTCTCTTTTTCTAATTGAGAGTAAGAAATACTTATAATGACAACATAGTATCACCTATAAATTTCTCTCATAAGTCTTGAGGAAATGGATAAACAACCAACTCATCATAAGAAACTACAACTAATTGCATGTTCTTATTTGTAGTCTGACTCTCATCCTTAAAAGCACATCTACTTTGCTGTAGATTCTACACATTTGCATAAATGCGAGTTTCATAGCTAGTATCTTATACTCAAAGTGAGTTTAATAAGGGTAGTGTGTATCATATACGCATTTGCCTAGAATTGAAATCATATCTCAAGTCTTTCTTATAGTTATTCACGCTCCCAGTGTCATATATACATGATCTGGTTGTTAACCGGTTGCTGTCATTGGTTGGGTATGTACAACTGTTTGTCCTTACCTTTCCTTTGACTTCTTGACTTTGATAGATTTCTTAAATCTTATTTTTCCTTTCACTAAAAGACTATCTTTGGTCGCCAATCTTTTGGCTAAAGGGGATCTGAGGTTTCTCATATTTTAAAATAGTCAAATTATTTCTAAACATGAGCGCCAGCAATTGGCTCTTATCTAGCTCAACCGAGACTATCTGGTTATTGATTTCATATTTATCAACTCTAACTAGTTCGATGAACTTGGTTTTGAGTTGGTAATATTGAAATCCTTCCTCTAATCTTCAAACATTTTGAAGTTAAAATTGTATGAATACTGTGACATTACATGTATTCATCTGGCTTGATTGACCTCTCAATATTGATGCCTAGCTCAATGTTATATCAAAGACATGTTTCTTTTAATCGCCTTCAAGACAATCTTGCGATGACAATGCCAATTAAGGAATTGGTGTTAATTGTTTTTCTCTTTCTCAAGGAGAAAACAATATTTTATTAGTGGTGGATGTTTGAGTGAAAGGACATAAATAATTCTACGAGACAAGTTGGTTCATTTTAGTTATTATTCATCAAAAGAAATTAAACTAATTTTAATTTCAAATAAAAACACTTTATCAACTCTCATTTAGTGTTTTAATTTACCAAGACCCACAAGACTCATGGGCTCAAGTGGACTTTGGCCCAATAAAACTCGATCCCATGTTATCTTTGGTGGATCATCTTATGATCGGTCATTCAAAATGACTCTTGGCAAGAAATTTGTATCGAATATAATATTTCTCTTCCTCTGCTCTTGGCCCAAAACTTATTTGATAGCAAATTTGAATTGACCTAGCTCCCACCCTACTTATTAATGATGGACAAATAATTCGCTTTGACTTTCTTTATTTATCCATCTAAGTGGTGTTTCGATAGGTTGAGCAATAATTCATTTTGAGAGTAGGTTTTATTATCCTAAGCATGCAATTCTAGGTGAACTCTTTCGAAAAGCATAAAAGGCATAATAAAACATGAAATAACAAATTTAAAGCAATAAAACCCCTAGTTTGGCCACCTAGACTTAATCAAACTAATTTTAACTAAGCCTTGACAGTCTTCAAGAAAATCTTCTTGGGTTTTGCAACTTTCTTGGATGGGCTCCCACTCGAATCACCACTTCCATTGCTGTTGGGCTCCCACTTAACTTGATGTCTCCAATTACAACAAATTTACAAAGTGGACCTCACAATTGAGGCCTTACATGAATTAAAATAAACTTAACTGAAAAAATTTAAATTTAAAATTAATTCAACAACGGCATGCAGGCCGTATTTCACCCAACCCGGTACACAGACCGGTAAAACCCACTATCTGTGGCCATACTAGAAGCACATGCAAACATGTAATATTGCAATAATTATATCAAATATAACACATGCTTAAATAACAAAATATAAAGGCATATATAATTGCAATATAAGACATAAGGAAATAAATACTAAATAAGATTTCCTAAAAGGTTTGCATGATTAATAAAATAAATAAAATCCAAATTTTATCTCAGTTACCTAAACAGATTTAGGATTTTATACCTACACATACAAAACATTTGACTTTCCTAAAATCAAGAAGTATAAAAGATACTATATCTTTTAAAGATATTGTAAGTTTCCTAAACTTTACAAAAATAGATTTTATGCCCATCAACTGATTTAGTAGTAGTAGGATTTAATAATTAATTTCTAAAATTAATTACAAACCCTAAAATACATGAGTTCGCCAAAACTGCTGGCAACACGGTCCGTGTTTGATCAACACGGTCCGTGTTGGATCAACACGGTCCGTGTTGCTTCCCAGTTTCGGTTAAATTCGTGAATGAAAAACTTAAATAAAATTATCATAACTTATCGAATTAAAAGATTTCATATCATAGTGTTATCCAATAACCCAATATCAATATTTTCCAGAATTTTAACAATTTTTAAAAGATTGTAAAAATTTAGGAATTAAACCTTTTAATTCTCCGTTTAAGAGGAAAATAAATAATAATAATCCGATAAGTTTAAAAATCAAATTTTATAATTTTCCAATACATTAGGTTCATCCAATATACTACTGTAAAAATTTCAGATTTTTATCAAATTTTGAAAATTAGAATAAAATTCAGAAAAGTAAACAATTATACTTTTCTGTTAATCTGAAAATTAAAGGAAAATTAGTAAACGAATTCGAAAATTCACGAAACATTTATTCAGAACAGAATGGTTACCCAATAACCTACTGTAAAATTTTCAGAAAGTTTGCAAATTTCTATAAATATACAAAATTCATAGAAGCAACAAATTTATTTCTCTGAGATCTGAAAATCCAAATTAAAAAATATAATTTGACCGGATAAATTAACCAAATGTTTTTCCCTAAAAGTATGATTACCCAGTAACCTACTGTAAGAATATCAGAAGTTTTAAAATTTTCTACAAATTTATAAAATTCAGAGAATTAAAAAAAATTTAATTCACTTCATATCTGAAAACTCAAATAAAAATCCATTTTAATTGGGAAAAATATACAAAAATTATGAAAAGTCTAGAACACTTCCAGACACCTCCAGTAAAAATTTCAGAAATCTTCGAGTTCGTTTGATATTTTATTTTGATTTTTCATATTTACCGTAAATAAACTATATAAGAAAATTAATTCTACAAAACCCTATTTTACGAATTTAGACCTATTTCATGTCTTGCCTACTGTTTAACAATATTAAACATGATTGTTTCTAAAACATTCAAAATTAAATCGAGTTCATGCTATATTTAACAATTAAACAAACATAAAATCGATTCATTAAAGGCAATAAGAAACAAATAATAGCAAAGCATGAAATTTTACAATAAAATCTGAGACTTATTATCATGAACATTAAAGATTAAAACTTTCATAAAGATTCAAAATTTTAGGCATAAATCTATTCTAGCATATTCATAATATAATTTAACTATTGACAAAATTAATTATGAATACAAGTACAATACTTCAGCATGCGATTGGTTGCTCTGATACCACTCTTAGGTTTTAGGTTATCTATTTACTAAACAGAGACAGATTAATTGGAAGAATATTATAACAGTTATAAACAATTTATCAAAAACAATTGTAGAGGCTTTAGTAATTATATCTGATCGCTAATTCCTGCTGAAGAAAAGGATGACCTTCCAGATTCCAACGTTCAAACCCTCTACTGAAAAGTCCACGCAGCACTCCGGGAACCCGATTGCTAGATCGAACCGATCGAGACCAATCTCAATCTAAGATGTATGTGAGATTGTTTCGGGAAACAGATAATGTTTCCTGAAACTAGAACTGCAAATTAAAAGAGAGAGAAACTCATGAAATCACCCTGGTATCTCTTTAAGAGTCTTAGGCAGTTGATGTTGAATAATCTCTCCCATAGACCCCTTTATATAGTGTTTAGAAAACCTAGGGAAAGGGTTCAAAACCCTAAAGGGCCGACTTAAAATAACGGCGCGTTTCTGGGCCCAACACGGTCCGTGTTGGACTCGAGAAGGTCCAATAATTCGGCCCATGGACACCGCGGACCATGGTGTCTCAACACGAACCGTGTTGAACCCAGTTCGGTCCGTGTTGGGCTGATTTCTCACAAAAATCAGTTTCCAACTTTTTTAAACGTGATACAATATCACTTAGGTTACATACATTGTTCCAGGGCACTGACTTGTGTGACCCAGTAGGACCAAATAGTATAGTTGTAATTAAACATATTCAATTACTAATTATAGAGGTCTCTAGCAAGACATATAATTACTATATTACTTTGGTTTAATCTCCGTATAAATCGAACATCGTCGGGACATTCCCAACACACTGAAGGCAGACCCACAAAGGAAAACAGACCCGTTAGAAATCCTAAATTTGAGCTCATGTGGTGAACTGTATGGGGATCAGTTCACTTTTGGTTCATCTTTATCACACCGTTCCAGAGCCTTCTAAGGGGCTTTGGAACCATCAGCAAAAATAAACACACAAGGTGGTAAAGGCGTTCAAATGGCGTGCCTTCACTATTTGGGTCATAACCCTTCAATAGATCTTCGATGGACTTAAAATTTTGGGAGCTTAAAGAACACACCGAGAGCTTTCCATCAATATCTTATGAGCCTAAAATGGAGTCCGGATGAAGAAGTTATGCGCGTTTGAAGTCGGCAGAAAAAACTGCACAAACAAAGGTCGCGCCCACGACGCATATGCTAGCGCCCGCGACACCTTGCAGAACAACAAGGAATGTGGGCAGATCAAGGTCGCCTCAGCTACCTACCCTGTTGCACCTGCGACCCTCCCCTGCCCAGCTGCTACCTGCGCGTGTCTTTGGTGTTAAATTTTATGTTTTACTGTTTTACCCCCCACTAGTATAAATACCCCTCAGCTTATATTCCAAGGTAGATTTTGATGATGAATGTTTAAGAGTTAGATTCAAGAAAATTCCTCTCAATTAGAGAGTTTGTAATTGTGGGTTTTCAAACCCTATTGCAATGAAAGCTAATCCTTTGGGTGGAAATTGCTTTGTGATTTCTCTTCTTTGTGAGTGGGTGTTTATTCTCTACTCTTTGTGAGATATCTTGGGTGATTCAAGACTCTTTGCTTGTGGAAGGTCCTTTGCAAGTGTTTGAACATCTTAGTTCAATTTTGGTGTGATTTCTCTCTTTAGAATTGTCCATATATTTTAATTTCATGTTTATCTCCATTAATCCAAAAACCCTAAAAATTGGTTCATAGTGTTTATGAGTTCTATGGGTGGATTTTCATCATCCAAATGTTTGTTTAGACCCTAGGCTTCCGCGCATTTCCTCTCCATTTGGTATAAGAGCTAGGCATATAACTCATAGTTTGTTGGTGATCTCTTGTTTGTACTCGGAATTGTTCTTGTTGTTCTTTGGTGGTGATTTTTGGTGTTCTTGGTGTTGTGGATTTGTTGAAATATTTGTCTCCCCCATTCCCTGTGCATCCAAGAGTGTTGGAATATATTGTATTGTGTTTGTGTTTGTTGATTTTCATGTCTATTGGAGCTTTGAGGTGAAGTTGGAAATTAGTGCACGGAAGGTGTTCGATAAAATGTCTGTATGAGAAAAACACAAAGAACCCTTAGCCAAACACTGGCCAACTACAAAAGAACCCCCAAATTCCATAAAATATCCCCAAACACAATCCGTCACTTCATCCATTATTGTTGGGTGTTATTGTTGTTCTTGGTTGTTGATTGAATGGTTGAAAATATTATTGGGTTGTGTTGAAATTTATTTGTTGGATTTGTTGAGTTGGTGGTTGTGTTGCTGGTTGTTTTCTTGGTGGATATTATTGGTGGTAGTTGTGTGCCCATCCGGGTTTGTTCTTCATGGTGCATTCCACTTACCGGTTTCACCCCCATTTTCCTCCACCAAATTAGGCTCACAAAACCCCTCAGAACTTCCTAGCTACAAAGAACCTAAACCTCCATTTGCTCAAATTATACACCCTACAAGAAAACCAAGCTCCACAAATGGCCTCCAAGTCCTATGCTTCGGGCAAATATGATGTCCCTTTTTTCCCTAAATCCAAACCCAAACCAACCTTCGAGGAGACTCTTCAATGTATCGAAGAGAAGGTTCGAGAAGTGCAACATCGAATGAGTGACATACTCAGCACTACGACCCCTACGCAACTAGAGTCCTCGAAATGGGCTCGTGATATTTCAACTCGGGCTCCTAGAATGCACAATAGTGGTTATCCGAGGTATTTTGATGATTATCGACATGGTGGTTCTCAAGGTAGGAGAATGGAGGATAAGGTTACTTCATGGCCTTCTAGGAACGGAATTGCTCACTCTTGGAGAATGACTTCATCCAAAGGAATTCGAACTTCCAAGCTACCCAAACCATCTTTTCGAGCTCATAAGGAAAGTGCGGAATATCTTCGAAAGCTCAAGGGTAGAAAAATACATCACGTGTCGGGTTTATGGTCATTACCAAGCCCAATGCCCTATGAAGATGGGTGAAAGTTCCAAAGCAAGTGAGATAGCCACATCGGAGGCTCCAAAGACTAGTGTTGAGGTCCACGCGCAAGAAGGGGAGAGTTTAACTCCTAGGCGATCCTTTATCCTGACCAAGGATTCCCGGGATAACTCTCAACGATAGAATATCTTTCGAACTCGGTTCACCATCGGCGAGAAGGTAGCTAAGGTCATCATCGATGGTAGGAGTTGCACCAACTTGGCCTCTACCTACATGGTTGAGAAACTCCAATTGCCAGTCCCGGCTCATCCTCAACCGTATAGCTTGCAAGGGCTAAAAGATGGCGGCGACTTCGAGGTAACCCAACAAGTCTTGGTCTCTTTCTCCGCTGGTTCTTATGAAGATAGTGTTCTTTGTGATGTTGTCCCCATGGATGCTTGCCATTTACTACTCAGTAGACCTTGGAAATTTGATCGGCATGCTATCCACGACGGTCGGAAGAACACTTACACTATCCGTATGGGAGACGAGAACTTCAAACTCCTTCCTTTACCTTCTTTCGAAACTGAAACACCACAAACCAGGGTGGGAAGTGAGAAGAGAAACCTCCAAAAGAGTGAAACACGGGATGAGAGTGCTTCGAGCAAAGGAAAGCCACATCGGGCTTTGCTTTTGCGAAAAGGCGACCCTAATGAGGTTGAACGATCCTTAGCTCCATAAAAATTTCCAACTTCCTTACATTGTCCCTCACCCTTGCCCACAACTCCTACCGAGCTCCACGTAGAGTCTCCAAGTGTTGAGCCGTGCTCAATCGCTCCCGAGCCTCGCCATGGAGTTGGGTTGCATGAGGACACGTCCTTGACCAATCACCCGAGTTCCATTACATCCACATCAAGGTTGAACGAGGAAAAGGTTATTTCCATTAGCCTTGACCCAGAGCTCTCATCTGACGAATTCCTTGTTGCTTTCAACAAGTTGATGGGTGCTAGACGTGTTCGGGTCCTTCGTGATGTTGACTTGGTCCCTCCTTTCCGCAAGAATTGCTACATTTTTTAGAAGGACGGGTTGATGAGCGTTACTCTACTTCGACTGTTGGAGTACATGTTTTTTTGGGTCTACACGGGTATCCGGTAATTTTGGACCCCCAAGAGTTGAGGACAACGCTTTTCGAAGAAGGGGTATATAAACTGTATTGAGATCTTTTCACTTTTGGTTCGTCTTTATCGGACCGTTCCCGAGCCTTCTAAGGGGCTTTGGAATCATCGACAAAAATAAACACAAGGTGGTAAAGGCATTCAAAGGCGTTCAAATGGCGTACCTTCACTATTTGGGTCATAACGCCTTCAATACAACTCCGATGGACTTGAATTTCGGGAGCTTAAAGTACACACTGAGAGCTTTCCATGAATAACTTATGGGCCTAAAACGCAGTTCGGGTGAAGAAGTTATGCGCATTTGAAGTCGGCAGAAAAAAACTACCCAGACTGAGGTCCCGTCCGCGACGCATATGGTTGCGCCCGCGACACCTTGCTAAACAACAAGGAATTTGGGCAGATCAAGGTCGCCCCCGCTACCTACCTTGCCGCATCCACGATCCTCCCCTGCCTAGCTGCTGCCTGCGCGTGTCTTTGGTGTTAAATGTTACGTTTTACTGTTTTACCCCCACTAGTATAAATACCCCTTAGCTTATTTTCCAAGATAGATTTTGATGATGAATGTTTAGGAGTTAGACTCAAGAAAATTCCTCTCAATTAGAGAGTTTGTAATTGTGGGTTTTGTAACCCATATTGCAATGAAAGCTAATCCTTTGTGTTGAAGTTGCTTTGTGGTTTCGCTTCTTTGTGAGTGGGTGTTTATTCTCTACTCTTTGTGAGATATCTTGGGTGATTCAAGACTCTTTGCTTGTGGAAGGTCCTTGTGCAAGTGTTTGAACATCTTAGTGCAATTTGGTGAGATTTCTCTCTTTAGAATTGTCCATATCTTTTAATTTCATGTTTATCTCCATTAATCCAAAAACCCTAAAAATTGGTTCATAGTGTTTATGAGTTCTATGGGTGGATTTCCATCATGCATATGTTTGTTTAGACTCTAGGCTTCCGCGCATTTCCTCTCCATGTGGACTATGGAGGAGGATTTTAGAGAAGTGGTAGAGAATAATTGGGCCGCATCTACGAGGCCTAGGCTGACGCTGACGAACTACTCGAAAATGTGCAATCGGGCTTTTGTAGAATGGGGCCATAATAGATTTTGCAACATAGCAGATCAAGCTAAGGAACTGAGGACAAAATTTTAGGAATTGAGTTGGGCTGATCCTACAACACAGAACCTAAGCCAACTCGAGAAGACGGAGAAAGAGCTTCTTCGGGTTGAACAACTTCATGAAAAATAAAGGCTCAGAGGGGCTCATCACCAGGCTCTAAAGGATGGGTATTGGAGCACCGAAGGAAGAAGAACACCCTAAGGAAATTGGCAGATCAAGACGGGGTTGTTCAGACTTTAAGAGAAGGTATTAAAAAAGGTAGTGATTGAGTACTACAAGGACTTGTTTAAATCCTAAGACCCGACGCTACAAAATGTGACTTTGCCGGAATTACGGGGAAGAGTTTCACCAGAAATGATAAACATGATTACTAAACCTTTCTCCAGAGGCGAAGTCGATATGGCACTAAAACAGTTGAGGCCGACAAAAGCTTCGGGTCCGGACGGGGTGTGTGCTGTTTTTTACCAGAAATATTGGGAGGTAGTGGGCGATGACATTTCGAAGGAGATCTTGGAAGTTTTAAATGAAAGGAAAATGCTAGAGGAGATGAATCATACTTTAGTAACATTAATACCAAAGATAAAAAATCTGAAAGATATGAGGCCGATTGCTCTCAGCAATGTTACCTATAAGTTTATGGCCAAAGTAATTGTGAACCGACTGAAACCTTGGATGGGGAGAATTATTGATGAGCATGGTTGCATTTGAAGTCTTTCACTATCTAAATAAGAAGACTACAGGTAAAAAAGGATGGATGGCGGTGAAAGTAGATATGAGTAAGGCCTACGATCGAGTGGAATGGCGCTTCCTCAGGTTAGTAATGCAAGAAATGGGCTTCCCTACAAATTTTATAGAGTTAATCATGCTGTGTGTGGAGTCAGTGATGTACTCCTACTGTATCAATGGTAGGCAAGTTGGTTTTCTTAAGCCGGAAAGGGGCTTACGTCAGGCAGACTCGCTCTCCTGTTATCTCTTTCTGTTGATTTTGGAGGGATTGAACAGTCTCATTGAAAGAGCGGTGATAGAAAGACAGTGAAGTGGGATAAAAGTCAGTAGAAATGAACCCCCAATTACTCATGTACTCTTTGCAGATGACAATGTCTTTTTTTTGTAAAGCCTCAGACCAGGAAGTAAACATTTTGTAGGGAGTATTGCACCAATACGAACAGTGGTCCGGACAGAAGATTAATTTCAATAAATCTGAAATTTTCTTCAGTGCAAATGTGAAAGTTGATAAGAAAGAGTCCTTAAGAAGAGGCTTGGGCATGCAAGAGATGGCGGAGAATAAGAAATATCTCGGACAACCTATGGTGATTGGCCGATCCAAGAAAGCGGTCTTTACTGAGATTAAGAGGAAACTGTGGGCTAGAACTCAGGGACGGAAGGAGAAACAAGTATCTCAAGCGGGTCGGGAGGTCCTTATTAAAGCCGTTTTCCAGGCAATACCATGATATGCCATGAGTATCTTCAAGCTCGCCCAATCAGTTCTTGAGGATATATGGAGTCTTCTTAGTAACTACTGGTGGAATGGTAACAGAGACAAACGGGGTATTCATTGGATAGAACGGAGGAAGATATGTAGGAGAAAAAGTGAAGGGGGAATGGGTTTCTGTTCTGTTGTAGAAATTGGGGTAACAAGAGTAAGGGTTGTCGAATCCACAGGGATGGTGTGTCAGGTTTTTTTAGGGAATTGGTTTAGTAGGGTATCAAATTGTGAAAAACAGTAAATAATATTAAAACTAAACTAAACAGGCATTTAAAACAGTAAATACTAAAGCAAACATGAAGCGACAATTAAGATTTAACCTAATCTAACATGATCGAAAAACTAAAACTAACGACGAACTCATAATCAAGAAAGCAATAAATAAGAATCTAAATTGTAGGGAAGTAGATTATATTACTGGCAATACGAAATAATGAATTAACGAACTAAATTAAAAGACTCGATGAAATTAAGGGAGTTGAGTATACCGACAGTTTTCTCTTCACTCTACCTCCCCTTGCTAGCATCACGAACTCTTTCGAACAAACAAAAGTTGTGATACAGATTACTAAGAATCCCCCAAATCCTCACCTGAAGGGAGAATTTGTGAACCCTTAATCCTCCTCTTTCACTAAAAAGTGGAATTTGGTTGTAAACTAATACTAATAACTCGAAGTAAGAAGACTAGAAACAAAAAAAGCGAGAAGAACAAGAATTAAAAACTTGAATCAATAAATCTCGAAAACTGCGCCTTGTTTTTATGTTGAATCAATCTCCAAGGAAAAGGTATTGGTGGTCTATATGAGATGGGTTTCTCCAATGGGTACTCATAATTGTCTTCCTTCAAGACTTGCTTCCCTTTCTCTCGTCTTTTCTCAATCTCCACTCTCTCTTCCAACTTTTCCTTTTCTTCATCCTCGGCCTCATTAACCACAACATCATATTCCTTCTCCTCAACTATGTTTTGCTCAACTTCTAAGTCCTCCTCTTCATTGCTTCTCACCACAACTCCCTCATTCTCTCCCAAAGGTCTTTCCTCTTACACATTCTCCTCCACCACCATAGGTTATTCAATTTTTTTTCCACTCCTTAGGGTAATAGCTTCAACTTTCTCCGCTTGGATAGGTTGAGGTTGAATGGGTTGAGAAAAGTATATTTGTTGAGCAACTTGGGTCATTTTGGTTTCAAGGTCTCTAAGACGAGACTCATCACTTTCTTGATTAGCAACGATTTGTTGCAGCAACTTTTCAATCATAGAATCTTGGGATGGTTGAGAAAATAGGGGTTGTGAGATGGGTTGATGCGAGAAATCTTCTTGAAAATGTGCATGATGGTCATATGGTTGAGAAACAGGGTTAAACACCGGGTTGACAAACGTGGTATAACTAGGATCATAATCTTCATAAGAATGGGAATAAAGTTGGTTGGAATAGATAGCATTCACATGCTCCACTTGACGATACTCCGTACATTAATGCTCAAGATGTGGACCAAACCACAATTTAAGAGAATGCAAATTAGGAACGGGAGTGGATGCAAAAGCTTGCATACCTCAGGCTAGGTTCAACTGGTTGGAAACTTCATCATTCACCATCTTCTTTTGCAAATCAAGGACGGTGGCCATTAGAATCCTAATAGTAGGGTTGTGCTCCAAAGAATGATCCCCATTTCCTGAATTTTGGCCGCCTCCCCAACTAGGAACATTCTGAGATAGCTCATGAAGAAAAATATTGGCTTCCTCCGCAGTCTTCTTTAAAAACATCCCTCCGGATGCAAGATCAATGGACTCTTTGTATGAATCACAAATCCCATAATAAAAGTGTTGAAGTAGCATCCAATCCAGTAAATTTTGATGTGGACATTGGCGTTGAAGGCTTTTGAATCTCCCCCAAGCCTCAAAAAGATCCTCTCCGGGTTCTTGCTTGAAAGACATAATAACTTGCCGGAGTCTATAAGTTTCATCCGCTGGGAAGAATCTTTGCAGGAAATCTCTTCTAAGTACCTCCCACGAAGAATAAGTACCAGGAGGGCGCGTTTGAAGCCATGTCTTCGCTTTCCCCGCAAGAGTTAGAGGAAAGAACTTCAATTTAATAAATTCGGAAGATAAACCAGGAACGTGCACGAAGCTAATCCGATCTTCAAATTTCCCGATATATGCAATAGAACTCTCGGATTTGTCTCTATAAAATTGATTGCTCGAGAAGTCTTCAAGTAAATATGGTTTGAACTCGAATACGACATCTGGTGGTAATGGTGGTAGAGTGATCGGGTTGCCTCCCTTACCCAATGATGGAACGACATATGATAGAAGGGTACAGGGTGAACCAGCTTCGCCCTCCGCCATCAGAACTCGAAACCTCCTACAAGAAATGAAGAAGCGAAATTCATAGGGAATTGGAACAAACTAGTTCTAGCATGAAAGCAATCTTAAACAACTGAAGACCAAAAAACTAAGCTAAGGGCGCTTGCTCCCCGGCAACGGCGCCATTTTGTGTAACGTGGTTTTGTAACCCGGTTTTTATATCGTTCTTCTCGAGGAGCTAGGGGCCTTGGCTAAGAAACTCGGTCTAAGGTCGGGTTAAGATTGCTAAGGTAGGGTGATGGGTTGAAAGAGGATCACAAAGTGGGAAAATAAACTAAAGTCAGTCAAGGTGAAACAATGGGTTTCGGGGGCTTTTCGGGATGCAAACGGGAACAAGGAGATATGTTTTGCAACAAGAGGGCAAGAGGGAAGAAAATAAAGTGGCAATTCCGTTAGAAAATACCTACCGGGCTTCCTCTTTCGAGGATAGTCCGGATTAACTTCCCCAAAATCCACCATGGACCCGCAGGGTTAGTGAGACGGAATTCCCTTGTTAGTGTCTACTCACTCTCATTATTAAAGTGCTAACTATCCCAATTCCAACCTTCCAACTCAAGTGTTGGATGTGTTCGGGGACTTTCGGACCCAAATACATCCCACTGGAGGGAATGAATGGAGTGGGTAAAGTGATTTCCCAACTAATTACTCACTAAAATTGCTAACCCATGCCTAATTACCAATTCACAACCTTAATTACCCCCTAACCCATTAGGGTTCTAGCCACTACCCATCAAAGCAATTAAAGAGCAAGGGTAGAGAACTTAAAAGACCCAACAACAATTAAAAGACAATCAAAGCAATTAAAGAGCAAGGAAAGCAATTAACAAGAAATTAAAGTAATTAACAAAGTACAATAGAGTTAAGGGAAGAAGAAACTTATCAAATGTTGTCGAAGAACAAGGAAGAACAAGGGAAAGGATAATCCAAAGCAATTTCTCAATTGTTGAATCCTCCAATCTTGAAAACAATCCAAAATACACCAAACCCTAGACTAATCTCTCTCTATAATACCTAATTACAAGGCTGGAAATAATGTCTAATACTCTCTAATATTCCCAAAGATAATCGTCAATAGGGATATACATATAAGGCAAAACAGTTGGGCAAAACGCAGCACTTCAAGCCGAACATGCGTGCAAAAAAATGGGAGACCGTAGGTACGGTCTAGGATACCGTAGGTACGATCTCTCTCGGTCTAGCAGTGGTAGCGGGTGCCATCCAGCGAAATCTGCCTGGCAATTTTTCCTTCGTAAGACCGCAGGTGCGGACCGGGAGACCGCGGGTACTGTCTTCCTCGGTCCAGCCAAGGTAGCGGGTGCCACCAATAGGGTAGCGAGTGCCACCCAGCGAAAACCCAGGGCGATATTGAGCTTCAATCGACCGCAGGTGCTGTCCGGCTTATACAGGTGTTGTCCAGCTGAGGGTAGCGGGTGCCACGCGCAATGTGGCAGGGGCTACCATGCTGTTTTCTTCTCTTTGTTCCTTCTTTCCAAGGTATGTAACGCCGCTATGAGGATCGTAGTGGGTGTTACCTCACTAATTGACACCAAAGGTGGGGAAAGTGGTCCCGAGTCAACTCTGCCTCGGCTTTCGGTCCGACTCGGCTCGTGAAATCACAAAAAATGCTCTAAAATGGCCCTTTTTACCTCGTTTTTGTGTAAAACGCCAAAACCTACAAAATAACCAAAAACGTACTAAAATGCATGGAAATAAATACGAAACGAGTCAAAATCCTAAGAATTAAGGCGTTATTTAGACACAAAATTGGGTCTAAACACCCCCCCACACTTAAACTTTTGCTCGTCCAGAGCAAAACAAAACAAAAACAAATAAGAAAACTAAACACCAACTCCTCTGTCGTGGGAGGAAACGAGTGTGTTTAGCGTATGCACCAAGCCCTTTGAACCCCCGGCAGCCCGGGTGGATGAGATGGACTCGTGAGGGTTTGTAGCAGGTATACCCATAAAAGCCAAAGAAAAAGGAGGGAGGGAAAGTGAAAAACATAACCAAAGAAAGAAAAGGAATAGGAAAAACAGCTTCGCTTCAAAGAATCATGCAATCTCAATTAGGAAAACGATATTAATCCTCTAAAAGGAACCGTTATGAGCATCTCACAAACACCTAACTCAAACGAATGTCAATCTTAGAGGTTTTCAATCCCGTACACCTCATGCCAAGCAAAACCCCATGTGCATAAGGGCTAGTGGGTTCTAACTGATTCCGGTTTACTCCAAAGACTCACACCCGAGCTAAAAAAAAAACGAACAAAAACAGTAAAGAGTTTCCCTCTCTCGCATTTGGTCGCCCTTGGCTTGGTGAGGGCCGTAGGTGATGCAAGCAAAGGCCCCACTTTTTATAAACACTTAACTTTCTTTCTTGGGTTGGTTTGCCAACAAATTGCTTTTTTTTTTCTTTCTTTCATGGTCGGTGTTAGCCTTATTTTCGGGAATTGGAACGACCCAAAATGGGGTTTACCCTCCCAACACAGTCTTTTCCGTTCACCTCTCCGTCGCAAAGCGATATAGGAGAAGGTTTAAAGAATCGTCAGCGATACCGGTCCCGTGTAGGTTGACTAACTGTATGGTGGTTAATGTCGTTCGACCGACACGCCCTACTTAATTCAATTATTTAACTTTGCTTTCTTTTTCTATCTTTTTTTTTCTTTCGCTCTTGCTTTTGTTTTTCTCTTTTTTTTTTTTGCTTTTCCTTTTAGAAAACAAGCTCGGAAATGAATCCCTAAAGTCTCCCAGTTTCAACCAGAACGTGAAAAGAATCGAGGATCTCGCTAGACACTCAATAAAGGGAATCTAAAATAGGTGAGTCATGACAATCACCCAAGATAAGGTCAAAAATGCTCAGACCGGTTTCTTTTAAAGAAGATTAAGAATGATTTCCCAACTTTGACAACAAAATCCTAGAAACAAAGCAAAACAAAAACAAAGACGAAAGCTGAAAAACTTTAAGGTTTTTCACTCCCTTTTTTCTCCTTTTTCACACAAATTTTTTTCAAATTTTAGCCTAAAAAGAACAAAAAGTCAATAAAATGCCAGGTGATCTACCCTTGAACAAATATAACTCACCCCCCCCCCCCACACTAAAAACGCCACAATGTCCTCATTGTGGGAAGGGTGTCACAAGAAAGGGTAGAGAACTTACAAAAAGCAAACAAACAAAAACAACTAGGAAGCAAGTGGTGGCGACCCAAGCCTACACGGCTCCAGCAACAAGATAAACCTAACAAGCACATACTAGGGGTTCGCCACCAAAAGAAAAATCAAGCATGCAAAAGAATCATAGGGTATTTAACTCAAAAAGAGAAGAGCGGAGAGATATTACCTCGAGTTCTTCAAAACAAATGATTACTCAATCCGCGATCCGTGATAGCCAATCAAAGAGTTAGGATTTTCAAGTAAAAACAACAAAAGCTCGTAAGATCCGCATGCAAGATTAAAAACATGAAAAAGAAACTAACTAAGACAAAAATAAAAATTAACTCAAAAGAAAGAAATAAAAGTATGGGTTGCCTCCCATAAAGCGCTTGTTTAAGGTCCCGAGCTTGACCTAATTACTTACTTGATTCTCGATAGGCGTGGTGTGTATGAGAGAAGCATGGTAAGCTTTTTCCACCAACTCTTCTTCCTTCTCCTCCCGCGCATCCCAATAGAACTCATGAATAAACCGGAATGATCCTCCGGTGGTCGAGCCAACTCAGAAGGAATCAAAGGCAATGGCCTCCTTGCTTTGCTCCACCAAAATTTCTTCCTCCTTTTCCATCGTTTCCTCTTCTTGCACAAGAATTGAGCATGCCTCCTTGAAGACTTGAATGGCCGGATAGAAAGAGAAGATAACGCCGACTTGATATTCGATGATGTGCCGGGTCTCGGGTCTTCGAAAGCCATCTTTCTCAATTTCATATTCACAATATATGTTTCACCCAAGGCAATCTCCCTCCTCAAAGGCACGGTGTTGAGGAAGTCACCATAGAAGATGAAACTATCTCCATGAAGCTCAAAATGAATAGTCTTAGGGTGACTTTCTCCACCCCAATCATCCGGTTCCACAATAAGTAAGCACAGCTCCTCTTGATGCTCATCCATAACACCAACCACTGCATTGACCTTGAAGCATGACTTTTTGTGAGGGCTCCTTCTCGAAGGATCAAGATCAAAATCAATATGTTCTCTTCCCACATTTAGAGACAAACGACCTCTTTTCACATCTATAATTGTTCCCGCAGTAGCCATGAAGGGTCGACCAAGAATAATAGGGCTTCTCCAGTCCTCATCCATCTCTAAAATAACGAAGTCACAAGGGATAAGGAAACTTCCCACTTGAACCGGGATGTCTTCTAATATTCCCAAGGGCTTCCTAACACTTCGGCCCGCAAGTTGCAAGCTAATAGCTGTAATGGTTAAGTCATCAAGGTTCAACTTCTTACAAATTGAGTGTGGCATAACACTCACACTTGCCCCCAAATCACATAATGTATTATCAATCCTCATATCACTAATTAAGCACGATATAGAGAAACTACCCAGATCGGCAAGTTTCTCGGGAGTTTTGCTCCCCATAATGGCATTGCAACTGATTGCGAGATGAACGGTCGACGACTCCTTAATTCTCCGTTTGTTTGTCAAGAGGTCATTAAGATGTTTCTTGAAAGAAGGGACCTCCGCCATGGCATCAAGAAAAGGAATATTGACTTGGAGCTTCTTTAATATATCAATAAATCGCGAAAACTGCGCCTCGTTTTTATGTTGGATCAATCTCCAGGAAAAGGTATTGGTGGTCTATATGAGATGGGTTTCTCCAATGGGTACTCATAATTGTCTTCCTTCAAGACTTGCTTCCCTTTCTCTCGTCTTTTCTCAATCTCCACTCTCTCTTCCAACTTTTCCTTTTCTTCATCCTCGGCCTCATTAACCACAACATCATATTCCTTCTCCTCAACTATGTTTTGCTCAACTTCTAAGTCCTCCTCTTCATTGCTTCTCACCACAACTCCCTCATTCTCTCCCAAAGGTCTTTCCTCTTACACATTCTCCTCCACCACCATAGGTTATTCAATTTTTTTTCCACTCCTTAGGGTAATAGCTTCAACTTTCTCCGCTTGGATAGGTTGAGGTTGAATGGGTTGAGAAAAGTATATTTGTTGAGCAACTTGGGTCATTTTGGTTTCAAGGTCTCTAAGACGAGACTCATCACTTTCTTGATTAGCAACGATTTGTTGCAGCAACTTTTCAATCATAGAATCTTGGGATGGTTGAGAAAATAGGGGTTGTGAGATGGGTTGATGCGAGAAATCTTCTTGAAAATGTGCATGATGGTCATATGGTTGAGAAACAGGGTTAAACACCGGGTTGACAAACGTGGTATAACTAGGATCATAATCTTCATAAGAATGGGAATAAAGTTGGTTGGAATAGATAGCATTCACATGCTCCACTTGACGATACTCCGTACATTAATGCTCAAGATGTGGACCAAACCACAATTTAAGAGAATGCAAATTAGGAACGGGAGTGGATGCAAAAGCTTGCATACCTCAGGCTAGGTTCAACTGGTTGGAAACTTCATCATTCACCATCTTCTTTTGCAAATCAAGGACGGTGGCCATTAGAATCCTAATAGTAGGGTTGTGCTCCAAAGAATGATCCCCATTTCCTGAATTTTGGCCGCCTCCCCAACTAGGAACATTCTGAGATAGCTCATGAAGAAAAATATTGGCTTCCTACGCAGTCTTCTTTAAGAACATCCCACCGGATGCACGATCAATAGACTCTTTGTATGAATCACAAAGCCCATAATAAATGTGTTGAAGTAACATCCAATCCGGTAAATTGTGATGTCGACATTGGCGTTGAAGGCTTTTGAATCTCCCCCAAGCCTTAAAAAGATCCTCTCCGGGTTCTTGCTTGAAAGACATAATAACTTGCCGGAGTCTATAAGTTTCATCCGCTAGGAAGAATCTTTGCAAGAAATCTCTTCTAAGTACCTCCCATGAAGAATAAGTACGAGGAGGGCACGTTTGAAGCCATGTCTTCGCTTTCCCCACAAGAGTTAGAGGAAAGAACTTCAAATTCATAAATTCGGAAGATAAACCAGGAACTTGCACGAAGCTAATCCGATCTTCAAATTTCTCGATATGTGCAATAGGACTCTAGGATTTGTCTCCATAAAATTGATTGCTCGAGATGTCTTCAAGTAAATACGGTTTGAACTCGAATACGACATCGGGTGGTGATGGTGGTAGAGTGATCGGGTTGCCTCACGTACCCAATGATGGAACGACATATGATAGAAGGGTACGGGGTGAACCAGCTTGGCCCTCCGCCATCAGAACTCGAAACCTCCTACAAGAAATGATGAACATCAAATTCATAGGGAATTGGAACAAACTAGTTTCTAGCATGAAGGCAATCTTAAACAACTCAAGACCAAGAAACTAAGCTAGGGGCGCTTGCTCCCCGGCCACGGTGCCATTTTGTGTAACGTGGTTTATTAACCCCAGTTTTTATATCGTTCTTCTCGAGGAGCTAGAGGCCTTGGCTAAGAAACTCGGTCTAAGGTCGGGTTAAGATCGCTAAGGTAGGGTAATGGGTTGAAAGAGGATCACAAAGCGGGAAAACAAACTAAAGTCAATCAAGGTGAAACAATGGGTTTTGGGGGCTTTTCAGGATGCAAACGGGAACAAGGAGATAGGTTTTGCAACAAGAGAGCAGGAGGGAAGAAAATCAAGTGGCAATTACGTTAGAAAATACCCACCGGGCTTCCTCTTTCGAGGATAGTCCGGATTAACTTCCCCAAAGTCAACCATGGACCCGGAGGGTTAATGAAATGGAATTCCCTAGTTAGTCTCTACTCACTCTCGTGAGTAAAGTGCTAACTATCCCAATTCCAACTTTCCAACTCAAGTGTTGGATGTGTTCGGGGACTTTCGGACCCAAATACATCCCTCTTGAAGGAAGGAATGGAGTGGGAAAAGTGATTTCCCAACTAATTACTCACTAAAATTGCTAACCCATGCCTAATTACCAATTCACACCCTTAATTACCCGCTAACCCATTAGGGTGCTAGCCACTACCCATCACAACTATGCTAACAGCATCAACAAAACCAACCCTAAGCATGAACTCTAACATCCAACAACAATCAAAAGACAATCAAAGCAATTAAAGAGCAAGGAAAGCAATTAACAAGAAATTAAAGTAACTAACAAAGTAGAATAGAGTTAAGGGAAGAAGAAACTTATTAAATGTTGTAGAAGAACAAGGAAGAACAAGGGAAAGGATAATCCAAAGCAATTTCTCAATTGTTGAATCCTCCAATCTTGAAAACAATCCAAAATACACCAAACTCTAGACTAATCTCTCTCTAAGATTCCTAATTAAAAGGCCAAAAATAATGTCTAATACTCTCTAAGATTCCCAAATATAATCGTCAATAGGGATATATATACATGGCAAAATAGTTGGGCAAAACGCAGCACTTCAAGCCGAACATGCGCACAGAAAAATGGGAGACCGTAGGTACGGTCTAGGATACTGTAGGTACGGTCTCTCTCGGTCCCGGAGTGGTAGCGGGTGCCACTCAGCGAAATCTGCCTGGCGATTTTTCCTTCGTAAGACCGCAGGTGCGGTCCGGGAGACCGCGGGTATTGTCTTCCTCGGTCCAGCCAAGGTAGCGGGTGCCACCAATAGGGTAGCGGGTGCCACCCAACGAAAACCCAGGACGATATTGAGCTTTGATCGACCGCAGGTGCTGTCCAGCTGAGGGTAGCGGGTGCCACGCCCAATGTGGCGGGGGCTACCCTGCTGTTTTCTTCTCTTTGTTCCTCCCTTCTTTCCAAGGTATGTAACGCTGCTACGAGGATCGTAGTGGGTGTTACATTACTAATTGACACCAAAGGTGGGGAAAGTGGTCTCGAGTCAACTCCGCCTTGGGTTTCGGTCCGGCTCGGCTCGGGAAATCACCAAAAATGCTCTATAATGGCCCGTTTTACCTCTTTCTTATGTAAAACGCCAAAACCTACAAAATAACCAAAAACGTACTAAAATGCATGGAAATAAACACGAAACGAGTCAAAAGCCTAAGAATTGAGGCGTTATTTAGAGGGTCTAAACAGGTTTGAGGAGTTTAAAGAGCCATGCTTGGATTGATATTAAAAAAAAAATATCACTCTCAACTCACCTTTCTGCTAAATTTGAGCAAGGCACTCAATTCCCCGTCATTAATATCGAACACCTCATCGAATTTCTTCAGATGGGTCAAAGACTTTCTGAACTTTCAATTGAATCTCCCTAATCACCCTTTTCTCTTTTTCCTTTTTTTTTGTTCTTTTTTTCTATTTCTCTTTTTTTTTTGGTGGGTGATCAAGGGATAAGAAAAACATAAAATAGCTTTTACCTCAATATATGTCAAGAGAACATCATAACCAATTGGCTAACTCATAATAATTCGGATATGCAATGTGCCCCAATTTAATTAAAATCAAAACTACATCCCCAATACGTCAATTCCATTCACAACAACACCGAACCAATTTTCGCTCCCGAAATAATGAATTCTCACACATCCAAGCAAGACAAAGGGTAGGAATTAATAAAGGCCATGGCTTGTATTGTCAGGGTTTCATCACAAAAAGAAAGGTAATCAAAGGCTAGGCGGGACTAAAGAACGGTAATAATATTGTTAGGGAGGTTGTCTGGCTATGTAGTTTAGTTAATAAACAAAAGAATGCCTCAATCATATTGTCACAATATGTAATGCAAAGATGTAGTCTCAAGCAAGATGCAAAACAAGTTCTAGAGGTGCAACTAGTGGTGGGGTCACTCAGGAAATAAAAGAATTGATAAAAGTGATCTATTCATACTTTTAGGCCATGTGGACTCACGGGATAGGGCTCATTCAACTAAACCTAGCTCAAAGATTTGCGGCACGCATATTTACACTTACTAAGATAGCCAAAGAAGTTAAATACACTATTCATTACTTGACTCAAAATCAGAAGATTTGTAAATTCAGTTTCAAAAACTTTTAAGTTCTCAACCAAACTTTTCAAGGTGAAGCAAGACAAACTGAAAGTCTAATCGGTTTACAAATCATCACCGAAGGTGTTTCAGACAGGTTAATCGTAATTGATAAAAATTTAAAAAAATTTCGCCTAATCTCAATGATAACTGAAGTTGTTTCTCTCCAAAAACTAGTAAGGCACTTGTGCTACCCCACACCCACACAAAAACTCTATAATGTTCTCATTGTGAATAAGGAGACACGACACAAAAGAAAAAGCACTCAAAAGAAAAGGAAAAACACAATCCGGCATACATGCCACCCCCACTCCTACACAAAAAGGCCAATAATGTCATCATTGGAATCAGAAATAAAGATAAGCAAGCACACAAAAGGAAAGAAAAAGAGACATACCAAAAGAAAAAAAAATAAAAGAAGGGAAAAGAAAGCTAACTCACTAACTGTAAAAGAAAGATAAGGAAGGATATTACCTAGTTGGGTACTAAATATATCCAAACAATGAAGTCTCAGAATTATAACACCATCTATGGAGCCTCAGCCACTCCATCTCACCTCAAGATATTGGGCACTATGTCAGAACCATTCAACGCCCGTAGTAACAAATCATGCATTCTTGCATGCATCTCTAAGTGGTGAACATAAGAGCACAATCTCAATAGTACATCAGCAAACGTTAATGCTCTCAACAGTTTATCAAATGCCTTGGAATAATCAGTAAAGTAATGAAATGAACGCACAAAATTGATTTTCTTAGGCAAGTCCTCAATGTAGGTGCTATAGGAATTAGTGAGGAAATTATACCCTCCTAAAAGACCTAGGGACTTTATGAGCTCAAGTTCATGGGAAATGAGTGTAGGAAAACACATCACATGAAGGGAATATGGGGAAACAAATTCAGTTTCATCAGAACACACAGTAGAATCCTCACACTCAACCTCCATGCAATTTTCATCAAATTCATACTCCAATTCACAACTTTCATCCAATTCATCATATTCATCAGTGGGTGATAAGGAAAAAGTAGGGTTATACCACATGACAACACTTTCAACATTACAAGAAGTACATCATCATCTTCATCAATTTCAGACTCATCAAAAGAACTATCAGTATCAGAAGACAAATGTGTATCATTCAAAACATCATCGAAAGTGAAACTGGAATGTTCAGGGTCATAACCCATCGTGAAAGACTCATACTCACACACAGATGTATCATGGAAATAAAGATCCTGAGTTAGAAGAGAGGGGGAAGAAGGAACTATAGATGAATCCTCAGATTGATTAACACGTGGAGATTGAGCGGTAAAACAATAAGATGTGGCAATGAACAGGCACTAGACTCCTCATCTACAGAAGATATTTCAGAACTAACATCGGAACATTCAATCCTCTCCTCACATAAATGCTTGGGCATGGGTGTGACTAGTGATTCATTAATCATATTTTTATGGAGCACAACATCATCACACACTAATTCACTAATTGTGGAATCCTTCTCCATCAATGGTGTCTCATCCTCAAGTATAATCTCACTAATGGGCTCACTAACCTGATCAAACTCAGTATCACTTGATTCTTCCATACTCTCAGCAGGTGAAGGGGAAAGAGGTTTTGGTAAATATAAACATTGGGCCTTCATCATCATCCTATATTTCACACACATGAGTATTATTCAATCTAGGTTTAGCAGAATCAAACCCATCCATAAAAGCTTTAAAAGCAGGGTATTTACGGCAAGCATCAAATGAATGACCCCAAGCTTGACATACAAAGCACTGAGGAAGAAACTCGCTATTGGGACCTTGAAAAGATTCACAAAAATTTTCCTCATACTCCCCACAACTAGATTGACCATTCAGATTTTGGGCTTACTCATGATATGGTATGGCTAAAGTCTTAGAGGGTGGTGCAAAATTTGAAATATGGGGGTCAAACGGAGAATTTTGTTGTTGTTTAGATTCATAAGTATCCCTAGACAACCATTCAAGGAATTCCAATGCCTCATCTTCTCCTAAATTAGAAAACCCATAATATTCTAAGAGATTACGAGTTTCATAATTTACACCCTCATACACAATACCGAAGATATCTAGTGTATCATGTGAGGTACCATATGATTCATATTGAGCAACATAATCTTGCAATCTAGCAAAACATCTCCAAAATATTTCTTGCTCAAATTGTGGAACCCTAACATCATTCATAACTCTTTATTTATTTATTTATATTTTTTTTTCAATTTTTATGTTCACATTTTTTTGAATTAAATTAGTATTACGAAAGCAAAAAACTATTTGGTTCTTAATCTAGCAAATAACGCCATCCCCGGCAACAACGCCATTGTTCGGTTATAGAAATTGGGGTAAAAAGAGTAAGGATTTTCGAATCCACAGGGATGGTGTGTCAGGTTTTTTTAGGAAATTGGTTTCGTAGGGTTTCAAATTGCGAAAAACAGTAAATAATAGTAAAACTAAACTACACAGAAATTGAGAACAATAATTACTAAAGCAAACATGAAGCGAGAATTAAATATTAACCTAATTTAACAAGATCGAAAACTTAAAACTAACGAAGAACTCATAATCGCAAGAAAGCAATAAAATAACAATCTAAATTGTAGGGAAGAAGATTATATTACTGGCAATACGAAATAACGAATTAACTAACTAAACTAAAAGACTAGATGAAATTAAGTGAGTTGAGTATACCGACAGTCTTCTCTTCACTCTACCTCCCCTTGCTAGTGTCACGAACTCTTCCGAACAAACAAAAGTTGTGATTCAAATTACTAAGAATCCCCCAAATCCTCACCTAAAGGGAGAATTTGTGAACCCTTCGTCCTCCTCTTTCACAAAAAAGTGGAATTTTGTTGTAAACTAATACTAATCATTCGAACTAACAAGACTAGAAACAAAAAAAGCGAGAAGAACAAGAATTAAAAACTTGAACTGAATTAAAAATTGAAAGAGTGAATTACAATCGATGAATAATTTTTTAGCTGCTAGAACAAAAATACTAGTCAAACGAGTAAACCTAAAAAAAAGAACTAACTATGATAAAAACTAATTTTTTAGCTGCTGCGGCGAAGCCTTCTATTTATATGTGATGATGGGATAAAACGCTGCCAGCAGTTTATAAATGCTGCCAGCGTTTTGTTTTCCATTATTTTGGTTAATGAAGCCAAACGCTGGTAATGTTTATAAACGCTGCCAGCATTTTATTTACTCGCCAATTTGATTGTCTCTGATTCAGGCGTTGCGAGCGTTTATAAAATGCTGGCAGCGTTTTTGCTGCTGCTTGCTCTTTTTCGCCATTTTTTCAATCTTTTCCCTTCCTTTCTTCACTTCTCCATGAATTTGAATTAAGACCTGTAAATCACACAAATTTTCCAATCAAGTGAAGAAATCACAACCAAAATTACTCAATTTATGGTCTTAATTCAGCTCAAAATGAGACCGAACAGTTTTCGAGACATGAAACTCTTTAACTTAGCCATGCTTGCCAAGCAGGCTGGAGCGTTACCGTCATGGTGGGAAGAATGATGCTTGAGTTTTCGAGAGAAATTCAAAGGAAACGAAGCTTGGTCACCGTAGGGTTTGCATATGACCTTGGCTAGGAGAGTCCACAACCTTGGCCTAACATTCCATCATGATTAATTAGGCTAAACCACTATTAATCACTAAAGAAATGACTTGAACACCACCAAATAAAGATTGGATAAAGTAAACAAGATTTTTGGGGGAGAGACTTAGAGAGCTCTCAAACAAATGATACTCAATATGGTTCAATTCTGCTGAAAAAAATGAAAACCACGAGTATTTATACAAAAATGAATAAAGCCCAAAACACAGTCGTTTTGGCAGGCAAAATCGGCAGAAAAAGGGACCGCCTCGGGCGAGCCGGCAGCTGGCTCGGGCGAGCTTGCTCACTGGAAACAGCAGAAATTGGTGCGGGGGAAAAGGTCGCGGGCGCGACCATCTTGACCAGACGGATGGCTCGGGCGAGCCATTGCTTGGCTCGGGCGAGCCTTGCTTCTGGGCAGCTTTTCCCTGCCGACTTCAAACGCCCATAACTTCTTCATCCGAACTCCATTTTAGGCCCCTAAGATATCAATGAAAAGCTCTCAGTGTGTACTTTAGGATCCTAAAATTTGAGACCAATCGAAGTAACATTGAAGGAGTTATGACCCAAAGTGTGAAGGCGCGTCGATTCCGACAACCCACGTTGACCCTTTTCCGCTTATTCTTTCCGAATGAATCTGAACCCTTTTAAAGGCCCGAAGTAGGTCCCGATAAGGACCCGTAGCTCCACTCACATGGTCCGGGGTCCCATTTGAAGTGGATGCCACAACCGATGCCGATCAACTCATGACTCCGGGGTCCCGGTTCCACTTTAAGGTGCACTCCACACCCGACGTTGGAGTTGATTTCTTCGTATTCTTTGGTGGGGGTGAGGTTAGACTTGGAAACCATGGATCCCGAGGCTGGGGCCCCAGCCCGGTATGCTCCATACTCCCCTTCTTGAAAAAGAGTTGCCCTCAACTCTTGGGAGTTAAAAGGAAGGCACATTCCAGAGCTCGACCACCCATTGCTTGAACCCTCCAACAAACCGATCATGATCACGCTGTGAACTCTACCTTGCTTGAAGAATTAAGAATTCTTGAATAGGCTTGGGGGTGAAGGGCAAAGGATGGAAGGAGGAAGTTTTAGTTGAGCTAGGGAACACTCACCCTCATTAAGCTTGCTACTCGACAAAGACAAAGTTATGGATCTCTTGTCCTCACTAAGAGCACACTCATTTCGTGTTTCGCTCAAAAGGAGGTTCCTCAACTCACTTCACACCCAGGTTTTGTTTTGATATGGGTTTAAGGGATTCACGCAATCAAGGCCAAGTAAAAGCTCTTCACTCAACACACAATTCAACCAACATTGCATACCAAAATTCCAACAGCACTCAATCAACGACAAATCCTCGAACAACCAACGTCGACCAAATAACATATATGACACATTCAAGTACTTCTTAGCACAATGACCAACATGCAAGCAATATTCGTTGATGGACGACACAAACGACGATCTCATTAACATGGAAGGATCTAGAATCATGGCTCCATCAAACCCAAACTTGTCACTAGACACCAAAGGAATACCAAGATTCTTAGTAATTCAATTCAAGCATACAGAATCATCAAACTTCGACATCACATAATCATCATACAAATTATCACGCCAACAAACATCATCAAAAAACCAATGCCTCCCAAATATCATATGCGATTTAATCAAAGACTTTGAAGTACACCCATCATCGATTTCAATCAAAGAGTCTTGGGTTACCTCATCGTTCTCCTTGGGAAGATCATAATTGACCAAGCCACGAGAGGTGTTGGTGGCAATTTTGTTGTTGCTTGGCTCCTCAAAAAGTGATGTTGAGATGATCATCGGGGCTTCTTGTTGGGTTCCTTCAATAAGAACGAGAGGAAGGGCATGATCGATGTTCTCATCCTCCTCTTGGCATGGAACTTCAACAATATCGCTAAGGAGCTTATATGAATCAAGGGAAGCTCCCTCGTTGGGCATGGGATCGACCTTTGCCTGCTTAATTCTTCCACGCCCATCAAGTGACGAGATAGGTTCATGTTTAACCACACGCTTGCAAGTGTTAGGCAGGAATTGCCGATCCATCAATCGCTTTAACCTCGTCCATGAAACCATTTCCGATCGACCCTCCATAGTCCTTTGCATTCTGACGGTCGCAAACCAAAGAGATGCGGAGCTACTGAGTTTCGATCTCGCAATTTTGAAGGCATGTTTATCACTATACTCCTTAGTTGCAATGATTCTCTCCAAGGCTTGGACCCATTCACGATAATCATCGGGCCGGTGTAGCCATTCAATTCGGGAATGTCGATCTTAACGTCCTAGAAATCGTCATGAGGGGGTCGATCATGCACTCCATGACGCGGACGACGTCGATGGGAGCCTCTAGCATCGTCACTCGACTCAAAGTTGGGAGGAGGACGGATAGGGCTTGGTGCACGCCTCGAACGTTCAACTTGTGGTGGACGTAGACATTCTGGGGTGAGGTTGTCCAACCGCGCCATAATGGCATCAAAGGTGCGATCAATGGAGGAGAACCGTTCGCCATGTGTGGCGAGTCAGTTCTCGATAGCATGAAGTTGAGGGCTAACCAAGTGGCTCGATTCCTCTCGTTCGGGGCGAGCTCCGTCGGCCATACCAGGAAAAAAGGTGAGGGACGGTTAGTGTTTGGGGTATTTTGTGGAGTTTGAAGGTCCTTTTGTAGTTGGCAAGTGTTTGGCTAAGGGTTCTTTGTGTTTTTTTCACTCAGACATTTCATCGAACACCTTGCCTGCACCATTTTCCAACTTCTTTTCAATGCACCAAATAACTACAAATCCAACAAATACATCCACAATACAATAATTCCCATCACACTTTGATAGCAATGGGGTTGGGGATCACCAATAATAGCATACAACTCACCAAACCCAACACTAGAACACTACATTAGCAAGAACAATGAAGAACAACTGAAGCAATTGAAAAACCAAAGCTCTGATACCAGATGGAGCGTTACCATCGTGGTGGGAAGAATGATGCTTGAGTTTTCAAGAGAAATTCAAAGGAAACGAAGCTTGGTCACCGTAGGGTTTGCATATGACCTTGGCTAGGAGAGTCCACAACCTTGGCCTAACATTCCACCATGATTAATTAGGCTAAACCACTATTAATCACTAAAGAAATGACTTGAACACCACCAAATAAAGATTGGATAAAGTAAACAAGATTTTTGGGGGAGAGACTTAGAGAGCTCTCAAACAAATGACATTCAATATGGTTCAATTCTGCTCAAAAAAATGAAGACCACGAGTATTTATACAAAAATGACTAAAGCCCAAAACACAGTCGTTTTGGCAGGCAAAATCGGCAGAAAAATGGACCGGCTCGGGCGAGCTTGCTCACTGGAAACAACAGAAATTGGTGCAGGGGAAAAGGTCGCGGGCGCCACCATGTAGGTCACGGGCGCGACCATCTTGACCTGACGGATGGCTCGGGCGAGCCTTGCTTCTGGGCAGCTTTTCCCTACCGACTTCAAACACCCATAACTTCTTCATTCAAACTCCGTTTTAGGCCCGTAAGATATCGATGGAAAGCTCTCAGCGTGTACTTTAAGATCCTAAAATTTGAGACCAAGCAAAGTTATATTCTAGGAGTTATGACCCAAAGCATGAAGGCGCGTCGAATCCGACAACCAATGTTGACCCTTTTCCGCTTATTCTTTCCGAATGACTCCGAACCCTTTTAAAGGCCCGAAGTAGGTCCCGATAAGGACCCGTAGCTCCACTCCCATGGTCCGGGGTCCCATTTGAAGTTGATGCCACAACCGATGCCGATCAACTCATGACTCTGGGGTTTGGGTTCCACTCTGAGGTGCACTCCACACCCGACCTTGGCGTTGATTTCCTCGTATCCTTTGGTGGGGATGAGGTTAGACTTGGAAACTATGGATCTCGAGGCTCGGGCCCCAGCCCGGTACGCTCCACAGGCATGGAGAATACTTACATTGCCTAATTCCATGGCTAGCTCAATAATGAAGGCACGCTATTTCCCTCGAGGGAATTTATTGACAGCCAAGGAAGGGTTCAGGTCGAGTTATGTTTGGAGAAGTATTTTAGAGGGGTGTGAACTGCTCCGTAAAGGCCTGAGGTGATTGTTGGAAATGGCAATGAGATTAAATTATGGATAGACAAATGTGTTAAAGTTGGAGATTCTGCCTTCATCGGAGTAGCACCACAAGGGATGGAAGATGAGAGAGTCAGTATACTTCTAGAAAGGGAGCATCCTCAACGATGGAATCATACGTGGATACAACAAATGTTTGATGAATGTGTGGCAAGAGCCATTCTCTCGCTACCCTTACCAAGCAATCCAACGAAAGATAAAGTTAGATGGCGTTATACCAATAATGGAGAATACTCGGTGAGAAGCGGATATCATCTTACGCGTATGGAAGATGAACCATCCACATCTAACAAGGAACAAGACTTGGTTTTGACATCTATTTGGAGCACAACGATACACCGACGAGTTAGAAATTTCCTATGGCGCTTGGCATAGGAAATACTTCCCACAAAAGCCCGACTGCATAAGAAACGGTGCGTGCCCAATTCAAAATGCGATGTTTGTGAGGTCAAAAAGGAAAGCCAACAACATACTTTCTTTGATTGTTAGTGGACAAGTACAGTATGGTATACACTAGGTTTACCGGCGGTGCTCGACATATCAGGTGTTAATGGTGCTGATTGGCGTTCCAATATGTTCAATTGCCTAAAGGGAGAAGAGATCTCACTCTAAAGTTATGGTCTGTGAAGCATCTGGTGGGCTCGGAATCAGAAGGTGCACAATCATAGGGTAGTCGATGCTACATTCGTGGCGGAAAGGGCGAGGAATGCTTGACATGAATTCCAGAACACCCTAATTCCCAACACTCAAGAGCCATAAAATTGAAGCTTTGCGGTATGGAAGGACTCCCTGATAGGCATTGAAATCAATTGTGACGCCGCGATCAACAACGACAGGGGAGTGGTGGGATTGAGCTGTGTGGCTGGAAGAGATAGAGGGAATTTTTATGAGCGGCAAGTCGAAGGGAGGATTTTCTCTGGGGAGCAGATCTGGCCGAGCTTAACAACATCCGACTAGCATTGGAGGAATGTCGGATTAAGGGGATAGAAGAAGGAATAATTGAGTTGGATGCACAAGGAATTATACATTACCTCAAATCTGGCCTACGGAATAGGGGAGCCATCTCTCTTCTCATGGAAGAGCTTCCCGAACAAGTTCAAGATCTTGGTTTTATAGAATTCCACTGGATTGGTAGATGCGAAAATGAAGTTGCCCATAGGCTAGCTAAGTGGGCTCTAGGTATGATAGGTACTTGCAGATCGGAAGGAAATCCGCCTGTTTTCTTGTTGGATGTATTAATTGCTGATAGTTTGAATATTCGTTAATGCTAGCCTTTGAAGGCACTTTGCAGAAAAAAAAACCATGATTAACAAAAACTAGAATCTTTTTCTTTATTTAATGAGAATTCAAAATCTATCTTTCTTATAAAAGCAAAGTTGATCTTAAAAATCTAGAAAAATACAGTTAATTAATCAATATTAAATTTAAGAAAATCTTCTATTAGGAATCATTTGTACGCCGTATATGCAAATTCTTTGATGTGGGCACACTTGCCTGTAATGAAAAGAAATATAATTTTTTTTCTCTCTCTCATTAATTAGAGTAATATGGTTTGATAGTAAGAATACCAAGTAGTGGCTGATTACTTGACTCTGACAGACTTTAAAACAGATTGCTTTAGACTTGGCAATTAAAAAGATAACACTAACACTTTCAAATTTTACACTCATTGGTTATTATCATCCCACTTCGTATCTTGAGGATTGGGGAAATATTCTATCTGATGGGCTCTATGCTATGTGAAGCATGAGAGAATTCCTAACACCACTTGACTTCTACATTGCCATGGGTAAGGGTAGTGTCCAAATCGGGTCTTCAAGTTTATTCTTGAGGATAAAATAATTCTCAGGGTCTTGCAACATTCCATCCTATTGGTTTGTCTTTCAGCTCTCCTCTTGGTGTTGATACCAAGTGGAGTATAAAAGGTATAAGTGTTATACATCTTGATGGAACAAATTTTCATTTCTATAGGTGGGTTGCTGGGTGTGCCAATGACCTTCCCATTATTAATCGGGCCCTCCTACCCATGGGTAGCGACCTTTTTTTTCTTTTTCCATATGCCCTCAAGCTATGTACAAATTTCTTTCAAGTACTCAAATTTGGGGACAATATGCTACTCAAGCGAACAAACAAGGCGCTCTTCAAGGCTCCTCTTGAAAGTGATAAGTTTCATCTTCGGGTCGAAGGAGTTTGGCACTTGGGATAGTGAGTTGTGCCATTTAGCATAACACTCTAAGAACGGTTCATCTTCCATTTGCTTCATGGATGTTAAAGTCTTCAATGGTGGCCATTTTCTTTTAGAGTATGCCATAATGTTGAAGGAATGCTTTAAGTAGCTGCTCCCAATCTTTTTAAACTTCAAATGGTAGTTTATGATACCATTTTTGGGCTTCCCCTCTAGAGTGGAGGGCAAAGTGGTGGTGTAAAGCTCCAGACTGATGTGATCCAAGACGATCATATGAGTGAATTCCTTCACATGGTAGACCGACTTGTCAGATGGTCAAAATTTTACGCTTAAGTTCTCGACCTTGTCAGGCACACTTATAGGGAGTATAGGAAGGGGTCAAGTTGTCAACAAACTTGGATACCAACTCAGACATGTTGAGGAAAATGATGCTTGACCGACTTGATTCTTCATCATCATTCTTGGCTTCTTGATCTTCTTCTTGTGTTATGTATGACAAGATGGAGATTTAACTTAACAAGCAAATGGTTAACTTGTTTGGATATTGCTAAAAGTCATGGACAAACTCATTTTCCTTAAGAACTATTTACTATATTGTAAATCTTTAGAGGGATACACCTTAGCGCTTAACTTGTTTGGAAATTGACGTCTGGCGGTCACACTCCCTCTAAGAATTCAACAAAGAAAAGGAATGGGGAAGAGAGGGGTCGCAGTCGCGCCTGCGACGACCCTATCTTCCAGGCATACAAATGCTCAAAACACAGGTCATGATCATGACACTGAACATCACGACCGTGACAACCCTACTGACAACCTTCTTTGGTTTTCTCCCACTCTTGCACCTCTTCTCCGGTTCTTGCACCCATCCACCAGACGACCGCGATCATCTGGCTCGGTCCTGGGTCGACATGGAATTGGAGTTCTTTGGGAAGGCGGGAAACGACTCGCTTAGCCCAAGTTATGAGGGCTGAGAAGGGAACCCGAGATGTTTCATCCTCCCCTTCTTCAGGAGGATTTACCTTCAAATCCACTTCGGGGTCATCATCCTCAAGGTAAGGAAACAAGTCTCTGATGTTGAAGGTGGACGAGACACCCATTTCTCCTAGTATCTCCAATTTATATGCATTGTCGTGGATCTTTTCGAGCACCTTGAACGGACTATCACTTTAGGGCATGAGCTTGCTCTTGCGTCGGGTCAGCAACCTTTTCTTTATCAAATGTTGCCACACCAAGTCCCTCAATAGGAATGAGATATTTCTATTATGCATGTTAACCCAAGATTTATACATCTCGTTGACCTTTTCTATTCGTACTCGAATTTACTTATGGAGTTTCTTGACTTCTCTTGCCTATTCACTTGCCTCAACACTTGCTCTTAATTTGAGTGGAAGCGGAATCAACTCAAGTGGTGTGATAGGGTTGATTCCATAACAAGTTTGAAATGGTGAATAACTCGTAGCAAAGGAGGGAGCCTGGTTATATGCAAACTCCCCATGGCTCAGCTTCAAATCCTAATCACTCAAACCTCGATTAACGAACCCCCGGAGTAAAGCGGTAAGAGTCTTGTTCGTTACCTCTGTTTGGTCGCCCGTTTGGGGTGTTGTGACGTGCTAAAGAGTTGCTTAGTTCTCAACAACTTCCACAACGACCTCTAGAAGTGCCTAATTTTGAATCCCGGTTCCATTTGAGTGAAGTCTCATAATCTCCTTGAAGAACAAGGAGGTGAAATGTGTGGCATCGTTAGTCTTCTCACAAACAACAAAGCGAGCCATCTTTGAGAATCCATCCACAACAACCATGCTTACGTCCTTCTCTCTTCTTTGAGTTTGGGGTAGTGCCACTATGAAATCCATACTCAAGTCCTCCCAAGGATCTTGAGGAACCGACAAAGGCATGTAAACACCTTGATGGAATTGGCTCTTGGATTGTTGACAAGTGACACATCGAGAGACTACTTCATGTACATTTCCTCCCATCTTGGGCCAATAAAAATGCTCATTGAGTATGTCGACATTTTTGTTGATGCGAAAATGCCCGGCAAGATCTCCACCACGTACTTCCTTAACTAACAATGTGCTCAAAGGGAACGCGGTATGCATAGTTTGTTTCCCTTGACCAAATATCCGTCTTGTAACACTGAGGGCCTCCATCTCCACTCAAATAATGTTGAAAATCCTCATCACCAAAGCACCCGTGCTTCCATCAAAGACAAAAGAGTATACTGCCTCTACAAAGCATCCGCCACCACATTCACACTCATCTTCTTATATTTGGTACAAAGTTAAAACTTTGGAGAAACTCGACCTACTCGCCATGTTGGGTACTCAATTTATGTTGGCTATTCAAATACTTGAGAGCCTCGTGGTCGGAATGGAGACGAATTGGCTGGTCCGAAGGTAATGAGACCAATGATCCAAGGCCTGAACAACAGCGTAGAACTCCTTGTCCTACGTTAAATAGTTCTTCCGAGACCCATTCAATTTCTCACTAAAGTAAGCTAAGGGGCGATGTTTTTGCATCAAAACGGCCTAAATGCCTACATCACTCGTATCGCAATCCACCTCAAAGACTTGAGTGAAATAAGGCAATGCTAAAACGGGTGCCTCACATAGATTAACCTTCAACTTCTCAAATGCCCGTTGGGCCAATTTGGTCCACTCAAACACGCCCTTCTTCATACACTCCGTGATATGTGAGGCGATAATGCTAAAAAAACTCCGGTAGAAAGAAGCAAGACCATGAAAGCTCCGGACCTCTGAAATAGATGTAGGGGTCGACCAAGAACGTATGGCCTCTAACTTGGACGGATCCATAGAGATGCCATCTCCCAGGACTATGTAGCCCAAGAAGACAACTTGGGAAGTACAAAAGTGTCACCTCTCAATCATCCCATATAGCCTTTGTTTCCTCAACACTTCAAATGCCTTCTCAAGGTGAACTAGATGTTCGCCTTCATCCCGAGAATGCACCAAGATATATCATCAGAAAAAACCACCACGAATTTACCGATGAATGGTCTCAACACCTCGTTCATGAGCCGCGTGAAAGTACTTGGGGCATTCGACAACCAAAACGGCATAAACATCAACTCACACAATCCTCCCTTGGTTTTAAAGGCGGTCTTCCACTCATCACATTCCCTCATTCGAATTTGATGATAGTCGCTCCTAAGGTCGATCTTCGAAAAAATCCGAGAACCATGTAGGTCATCTAACATATCATCTAACCTCGGTATGGGATACTAATATTTGATTGTAATGTTGTAGATTCCCCGGTTGCTCACACACATCCGAAAGGTTCCATCCTTATTTAGCACAAGGAGTGTCAGTACCGAACATGGACTCATGCTCTCCCACACATATCCTCTCTCCACAAGCTTAGCAACTTGCCTTCGCAACTTTCGAGACTCTTCCGAATTACACTGATATGCTGTTCGATTCGGTAAGGGTGCTCCGCGAATGAGATCAATATGATACTCAATCCCATGGAGAGGTGGCAGGCCATGTGGTAAATCCGTCAAAAAGACATGGACAAAGCGATCAATGAGCGGGGCCACTAGAGGGTGTATGGGTTTATCTTCCTCACTATTATTGGCTTCAAGAAGGAGCAAAGTATAAACGCCCTTACCCTTTCTGAGAGCCCTCTCTACCAGTGTTCCGCTCATTAGTTTGGGCTCCTCAAATCTCACCCCGAGTTTTAATTGAAATAGCTCAGTGGGAGCTAAAGGTGTAAGCTTGACCCTCTTTTTGTTGGTGATTAAAGTGTTGGTGTTTTCAAAACCATTATGAACCGCACAACTATCAAATTTCCATGTCTCTCTAATAACATATGACAAGTGTTTATATGGAGCACATCACACAAGATCGAGTCCCGATACTTAGAGCCAATAAAAAGAGCAACTAAAGCTTGCTTCGTCACCTTGATTTCTCCCTTGTCGCACAACCATTTTAAAGAATACGGTCAAGGATGTGAAGTAAGAGGTTGCCTCGACTTCTCAACAACATAAGTAGAAACCACATTCAAGAAACTTCCTCCATCGATGATCAAATTCCAAACCTTCCTATATATGGTACAACAGAACTGAAATATCATTTCTCGTTGTGCTTTATCCACCGGTGCATCACTCACATGTAGAACTCGACGCAACACAAGCATCTCACCACGATCGGGAGCTACTGTGTCAGGGACATCATCATCTTGAAATTTACTACCATCCTCTACTATAAACTTCTCATCTTCTCATGCTACCAATAGCTTATTCTTGATATCCTATACCTCTTGGATAGTCAAGGTTCTCCTTGTGAGTTAGTTGGCCTGGAAGTGACCATAACCCTGACATTTGAAACATTTATTTCCCTCCATCTTCTTAGGTAGAGCCATGGGGGAAGGATAAGAGATTCCTTGGCCCTTGTTAACCCTCGGAGGTAGTGAGTAGTAGTAGCTCGAGGAGTTTCTTGCGGCCTAGGAGACACCAAAGGATTAGGTCTAAGGGAAGGAGCAAAAGATTGTTGGAAAGGCCTAGCACTAGCCTTTTCCTTCTTCCTTCTCTCGACCTTAATAGCAATGTTGCATAACTCAGCCATCGAGTAATACAGTTGAATCTCAACCTTCTTGTCGATTGAGGGATATAGACCGCTTAAGAACCGTATCATGGTTTGCTCGGGCGACTCTTGTAGATCACTCTTGATCAAAAGTTGTTCAAACACTTAAATGTACTCGATGACACTTCTATTCCCTTGCTTAAAGGTGAAGAGTCTCAACAAAATGTCTTGCTCATAGGTACTTGGTAAGAATCGTTTCTTCAAAAGCTTTTTGAGCTTCTCCCATGAAGAAATCTCTCATTGCCTATCCCAACCCCGTTGTGCCTGCACACTTTCAAACCATAAGGACCCCACCTTTCCACCTTAAAAGTTTTCTCATCACTATATCCCTTGGCCTCGAATATACGCTCAACCAATTGAACCAACTCAAATACTCGCCCGGATTAAGGGAACCATTGAATTCGAGAAGTTCAACTTTCATGTCGTGGAGGTTATCCCTAAGCGATTGCTTACCTCTTCCCCTTCTACAAAATATGTGCACAAAACCCTCATCATCATCACTCGACTCAAAGTTTTGAGGAGGACGGGTGGGACTCGGGGAAGGTCTCTCTCGCCATGCAGGTGGAGGTCGCACCTGGAGCAAGGTTGTTAGAATCGGGATCCTAATTAGGATCGATGGACCTAGTTAGGATTGGAATAGTAGAATCGAATAGAGGATCGTAAGATTCTAATACAATAAGAAAATATCAAATAAAGTTCTATGATAATTAAAATCCTAACATTTTGTTCACTAGTAATGAAGCAATACGTTAAATTGTATATCAATTGATAACTTTAATGCAAAATTGAAATTGTTATCACAAAATTTAAAAGATGATATTATGCGCAAAAGTTATCATGTTAAGGTAGGATTGTGGATCGAGTCGTAGGATCGTAGAATCGTGTTGCGATTCTAACATATAATATTCAGACAAAACCAGGATCGTATGATCCTAACTACTTTAAGATCTTAGTAAGAGTTGGATCGATGGAGGATTTATGGATCATAAACTCGTAGAATCGCTGATCCAGATCGAGATTTTAGTATCTATGACCTGGAGGTGTGCATTGGTTTGACTGAACCTGGTAATAATAGCATCAAGGATGTTTTCGAAGCGTGAGAACTAGCTCTCATAGACGGGGTTAGGAGCGTCTTCGAGCGGGGAACTCGGGGGGTCTTTTGACGCTGACTAGATTCCTCTCAATTTGGATCGTTGTGGTGTTCCACATCAAGAAGAATGGGTGAATGACGGATTGTGCTTGGGGAGATTTTTGTGCAGCTAGGTTCTTTTGTAGTTGGTTTTGTGTTTGACATAGAGTTGGAGCGTGGCACGGTGGGAATGTTGACGATTTTAGCTTGAGTTGGAACCTTAATACCACAATCGATCAAAACTTGAATAATAAAGGAAGGATATGACCTTGAGCTAGGTAATCCACAACTCTAGGCCTCAGAACCCACCATGACTATCATAGGTAATCCACTAGATAATCACTAAAGGAATGACTTGCTAACACCACCATTAACAAATGGATAAAGTAAGAACAAGATTTTGGGAGAGACAAGGGAGAAATCCTAACATTGCATTAACAAAGCATTCATAAGCATAAGCTTCCTTGAAAAATAGGCTAAAACAAAGTATTTCTACTAAACATAAAAAAACCCAAAACTACGCAGTTTTGATAAAAACTTGGCAGCACACGGGTCCGTCGCGAGCGCGACAACAGCCGTCGCGGCCGCGACGATCAGCGAGCAACAGCAACGAGCGACACCAACAGCAGCAAGGGTGGTGGACGTCGTGGGCGCGACCTGTCTCTGGAAGCCAGGCGCTGGTAGCGCTTTTCCTAGGTCCGCCAGCGTTTTCGAGTGGCCAAAAAGTTGGAGTCTTTGTGTTGGACGCTGGCAGCGTTTTTCCAAGCGCTGCCAGCGTTTGGTCTTTTGGCCCATTTTTCCTAGGCGAGCGTTGCTGGTGTCGCGGGTGTCACCACGGAGGTAGCGGGTGCTACCTCAAGCTCTTCCTCCTTCTCGCTTTCATCGCTTTCTACCTTGAACCCTCGTGAACCGGGGCAAAACACGAACCTCGATATCGAGCAACTCCTAGTCTCGGGGCGGCCCCGCACGAGCTCGAGGTTTCCAAGGCCGGAGGAACAAAACCCGAGACTATCCAATCCTCCACAAAGGGTAACCCATTGACACCATACTAACTCGACGCTCATCTCTCCGCCCTTTGAGAAGGTGTAATGGTTCCCAAAAGTGCACGGGTGACCGGGTTTAGCTAGGGTATCCCAGGTTGGGATTTCATGCCCGGCTAAGGGAGTTCGAACTCGAACCCGACACGGTTCATACTCCCCCTCTTGAAAAACTGTTTCCCTCAACTCTTGGGAGTTAAAACCAAGGCGCTCTTGTTCATTAGGCCCCGTGAAGCTTCGAATTTCCCGATCGTCACGATCCGTCATGCTAGACTTCCAACAAACTTCAAATCCCACAATGTACCCATTGTCCAAATGCAAGAGAGAGGTTCGAGGCTTGTTTTGTGGAGGTGAAGGGTTTAAGGAAGGGAAAGGGCAATTTTATGGTGCTCGGGAGTCCTCAATCTCACTAGGCTCGCTACAAGGTAAATACGGAGCAAGAGGTAGCTCGTCCTCACCAAGAGCACACTCATCCCATATTTTGCTCAACATGAGAAGGTTTCTCTACTCTCTACCCAACCCAGTTTTCGAAGTTTCGGTTTCTCGGGGAGAAATAGGAAGTAGCTTGATCTTCTTGCCTTTATGGGTGAATGTGTAAGTGTTGTTCAACCCATTCTACACCGTTTTCTTGTCATATTGCCATGGTCGACCCAATAAAATGTGACAAGTGCTCATAGGGACAACATCATAAACAAAGAAATCATCGTAGTTAGATCCGAAAGAAAAATTCACTAAGTCTTGCTTAGTTACCTTGATGTCGTTGTGATCGTTGAGCCAATGAAGCGAATAGGGTCGAGGGTGTGGAAATAGAGGCAAGCCAAGCTTCTCGACCATAATGGTTGATGCGACGTTCGTGCAACTCCCTCCATAGATAACAAGAGTGCACACCTACCTGTTCATCTACGAAGCACCGCGTTTGGAACAACATTTCCCTTTGGGCCCTGTCGAGGGGAGTCTCATTGGTATGTAAAGTTCTCATCAAAACATATGCGCCTCTACGTATAGGAGGTACAGGGACGGCGATCTCATCCTCACTAGTAACCGCATATTCAACCACCACTTTGGGTTCCACTTGAGCCTTTCGAAGCTCATCATCGATGTCATCGACCTCTTGGAGTGTCGAAGTCCAACGGTTTAGACAATCGGCTTGAAAATGGCCATAACCATGACAGTTAAAACACTTTCGGCCTTCCGTCTGTCGAGGAGGTTTCATTTGAGTCACCGTAGCAAGTCCCTTTCCTTTGTCGATTCTTGATGTCGCTGTGGACTTGAGTGTCTCGCTAGACTTCGAAGTGTTTGCATCTGGAGGGGGTCGGCTCGATGGTGAGTAGACGGGTCTAGACAAGGGTTTGGTGTTGGACCTTTCCATTCTTCTTCGCTCAACTCAGAGAGCCAAATTGCACAAATCGTCCATCGAATAGTAGGGTTGAACATCAACCTCCTTGGCAACCGAAGGATCTAAATCGTTTGTTCTTCCGGCTCTTGAAGGCCACTTTTAATAAGAAGTTGCTCGAATTCCGAGATGTAATCACCGACGGATTGTTTGCCTCAAGGGAGGTATTGCTTGTAAGTTTGGCGCATATGTTTGGCGAGTGATGATATTAGCGTTATGATTCTCATCAAAACATATGCGCCACGATGTAATCACCGACGGATTGTTTGCCTCAAGGGAGGTCTTACAAACATTTCCCTTGAGAGCATATAGCCTTTATAGGACGTCTTGCTTGTAAGTTTGGCTCAAGAAACGGTGATTCATCACTTGTTTGAGCCGTGTCCAAGTAGAAATCCTTACCTTTCCTTCACGAACCAGTTGTAACTTCATATTCTCAAACCAAAGCGAGGTGGCCTTGGTGAGTTTCAAGCTCGCGATCTTATAAGCCATCTCATCATCATAGTCCTTGGTCTCGAAGATTCTGTCCATCATTTGGACCCATTCGATGTAGTCATTCGGATCATTGGAACCATTGAACTTGGGGATATCAATCTTAACGTCCTGGAAATCGTCATAAGGGGGTCGATCATGCACATCCCAACGAATTCGATGTCGAGGGGAGCCTCTAGCATCGTCGCTTGACTCAAAGTTGGGAAGAGGACGGATAGGGCTTGGTGCACGCCTCCGACGTTTGTTTGAGGTTGTCCTTGACGTTGCACCGTCAAGTTGTTCACTTGTGCCGCTATCGCTCGAAGAGTCCGCTCGATATTAGCGTTATGATTCTCAAGGGAGGTGAACCGTTCGTCCATCATGGCGAGTCGGTCCTCAATACCTTGGACTCGAGGACTTCTCCGGTGGCTCGGTTCCTTTCGATCGCAATTATCGTGACCATCCATATCGAGGGAAGGGTAAGGGAGGGTATATGTTTGGGATATTTTGTGGAGTTTGTGGGTTTTCTTGTAGTTGGCTTGTGTTTAGCTAAGGGTTCTTTGTGTTTTTCTCACTTGAGCATTTTGTCGAACACCTTGTGGGTACAAATTTCTAACTCTTCCTCAAAGCTCCAAAATGCTTCAAAAATCACAAACACAATAGAACAAAAGATTCTCCAATACACTTGGAGGCACAAGGAATGGGGAACACCAATATTTGCATTCAAAATACCAAAATCCAACAATAGAGAACAAACTAGCAAGAACAATGGAAAAGAACTCAACATAGATGAAAAACCTTGGGCTCTGATACCAAATGGAGCGTGGCGCGGTGGGAATGTTGATGATTTTAGCTTGAGTTGGAACCTTGATACCACAATCGATAAAAACTTGAATAATAAAGGAAGGATATGACCTTGAGCTAGGTAATCCACAATTCTAGACCTTACACCCCACCATGATTATCATAGGTAATCCAGTAGATAATCACGAAAGGAATGACTTACTAACACCACCATTAACAAATGGATAAAGTAAGAACAAGATTTTGGGAGAGACAAGGGAGAAACCCTAACATTGCATTAGCAAGTCATTCATAAATATAAGCTTCCTTAAAAAAGAGGCTAAAACAAAGTATATATATTAAACATAAAAAAGCCCAAAACTACGTAGTTTTGATAAAAACTTGGCAGCACACGGGGCCGTCGCGGGCACGACAACATCCATCGCGGGTGCGTTAACAATGAGCAACAGCAGCGAGCGACAACAGCAACAACAAGGGTAGCGGACGTCGCGGGCGCGACCTGTTGCTGAAAGCCAGACGCTGGTAGCGCTTTTCCCAACTCCGCCAGCGTTTTTGAGTGGCCAAAAAGTTGGAGTCTCTCTGTTGGACGCTGGCAGCGTTTTTCCAGGCGCTGCCAGCGTTTTGTCCTTTGGCCCTTTTTTTCCCAGGCGAGCGTTGCTGGTGTCGCGGGCGCTACCTGAAGCTCTTCCTCCTTTTCGCTTTCATCGCTTTCTACCTTGAACCTTCGTGAAGCGGGGCAAAACCCGAACCTCGATATTAAGCAACTCCTAGTCTCGGGGTGGCCTCGCACGATCTCGAGGTCTCCGGGGCCTGAAGAACAAAACCCGAGCCTATCCAATCCTCCACAAAGGGTGACCCATTGACACCATACTAACTCGACGCTCATCACTCCGCCCTTGGAGAAGGTGTTATGATTCCCGAAAGTGCACGGGTGACCAGGTTTAGCTAGAAATGCCAGGTCGGGATTTCAAGCCCCACGAAGGGAGTTCGAACTTGAACCCGACACGGTTCAAGAGTTCTTTGTAGTTTTGCACAAGAGAGACTACAGATGACAATATGATGTTGAAGTAGTAATACCCACACAAAAACCAATCACCACCAAACTCTGAAACCCGAACAACACAATATGATCACAATCCCACAACACTTCAAATCACACTTGATCAACGCCAAAATTAATGCAACAAAATAATCACACCGGGAATGGGGTAGCTAATATGATCATTCAATATCAAATAACCGAAATAACCAAGAAGAATAAGTTCAAGCAAGAAGTTTACCTGAAAACTCTGATACCAAATGGAGTATTTCATGATGGGAAGATAAGAAATCCATGCTTGAAGGAGATACTAATAATATGTTCTTGTTAAGAATAATACTCAACCCCTTGATAGAAAATGAAGAAAGCAAATCAACAACAAGAATTGCAGCACAAGCTTGATCACCCAAGTAGATTTGATATGAACTTGGATAAAGGAAATTCCACCACCAAGAATTAGCAATCCACTATGATTAAGTAAAGAAAGAATCTACCACTAATCAATAAAAGAGAGACTTGTATCACCACCATGAATAAACCAATTAATGGATAAAGAAAACAAGATTTTGGAGAGAGTTTTGAGTAAGTCTCAAAAATACCTTCTATTTCATTCAACTTAGCTAAGTCTTCCTCTTTTCCAATTACCTATATATAGGTAAGGATAGAGAAAAAACCCCAAGAAAAATTAACTTTAAAAGGGCCATTAGCCCACAAGTTAATTATATTGCAAAGCCTAATCTACCTAGTAGTACATTGAGGGAATATTAGCTTAAAACATAACCACATTGATTAAAAAATGGAAAGACAAAACTACCTTTAATAAAGGACTAAGAATCCTTGATGAGCAAGTGCGTCGCAGCCACAACGAGATGTCTTGCACAAGGGGGAAATGTTCAGATATCATCGTAGTGGGCGTAACAGAAGTCGTCGTGAGTGCGACACAGTGACAAGAGATTTTCACCCCAAAAAAGGTTCCCTGTGTCACAACCGTGACAACAACCGTGACACTTGATGTCACAGGCGCGACGTCGAAACACGAGGATAGGTTTGATGGTCGTGATGACGTCATCGTGGGCATGACACTAAGTATTCCTCAAAATATAACTGGCGCGACCAGCATGTCGCGAGTGTGACAGCTTTCAACCACATCTTCTTCTGAAAATTGGCTAAGTCACGATCGTGGAAGAACAAGGGTGTTACGGTCGAGACTCGAATGTTGCAAGCGTGACGTCTGACGGTCACACTCCCTCCAAGAATTCAACAAAGACAAGGGATGGGGAGGAGAGGGATCATAATCGCGACAAGTGTAGTCGCGCCCGTGACGACCCTTTCTCCCAGCCAAATAAATGCCCATAACACAGGCCATGGTCTGGACATTGAACGTCACGGCCCTGGCAACCCTATTGCACACCCATCCTTGGTTTTCTCCCACTCTTACACTTCTTTTCCGATTTCGTCCTCGTTATTTGTGCGGATAAGGGGAAAACATCTCCCTACAGGCTAACACGGCCCATCCACTGGATGGCCATGATCATCCGGCTTAGTCCCGGGTCGATATAGAATTAGACTTCATGTGTGCGAGAAGGGACCGGCTAAGCCCATGTTACGAGGCCTGAGAAGGGAACCCATGACGCTTCAACAAGTCACTTGTATGTATTCAAACAACTCTCATAAAATTACACTTGGATGAGAAGCTTATCTTAATAACAAATTCTTATTTGACTTTCTATTGCGTAAACTTATTTCAATCATCAAGAATAGAATCATAAACTTGATATAACTAGATAGAATTTCATGGGATCTTGTAACTTATAAATTTAAAACTTGATAATTATTTCCAAAACTTATATTCTATTTTTCATGTTTCAAACTTAAAGACAAAAGATTCACTTATTAATCATGATATTACAAATACTTGAAAATCGATAGGCAAAAACTTAAAGCATGAAATCACTCATACCTATCACTTATAAACATGGAACAAATTTCCAATTATGATATTAATATAAGGTATATTCAACTTGTACTTATCCTTCGTATTAACATCAATATCAATAGGTATAAGTAATATCACGAATACTTAACCAACCTTATAACTTGCCAATGACACTTATATCATGAATATAATAGCAACCATGATTCTTAGATCAAGGACTACAAAACTTGTTCGAACATAGTCATAAACTCATCATGATCCAACTCAACTGGGTAAAAACCTGAAATTACCTTTCACATGCCAAACGTCTAACTTGATCAAAACTGGTCACATTAAGACACATGTTCGAGTACCTAATCCAATGGCAATGGGAAAAATAAACTTAATTGGTACTTGAACATGTGAATAAGCATGAGAAAAATTCAGAATATAAAACATTATAACTTTGCCACAACGAATTCCACACTATTCACCTTTAAAACTTGTAACTTCAAAATATCCAACCAAGGAATCCTTTTAATGCTAATAACCTGAACCTTATTACTGGCATGAAACTTCCATGTAACTTAACGTCATAGCCAATTTAAAACACATGGCTAAATAAACTTGTAACTTATCTAGGTGTTCAACGGTGCACTTAAATAAAAAATATAAATACTTATCTTTGACTTTTCTTTCACCATCCTTCCATAACCACCTTATTGATGGTATTTCACTAATCTTGTATTGTCAATCTTATGTATCAATTTTTCATCTATGCCAAATACATATAGATAAACAAATGATTAATAAACATTAAATCATCAAACTTTCTAAATAAAACTTAATAAACTTGTATCAAAAAATTGATACTAATAAACATGTATAATATAAACTTATCTATGTAATCCCTCAGATCTTGAATGTCCAACTCTTTAGCTTCCACCAATCTTGTCCTGTAAGATAATTCTTACGATTGTTGGTGAAAATGATGCTTGACCGCCTTGAATCTTTATCATCTTCGCTTGGCTTCTTGATCTTCTTGCTGTATGTATGACAAGATGGAGATTTAATTTGATAACCAAATGGGTAACTTGTTCGGATACTGCTATGGGTCATGGACGATATCATTATCCTTAAGAGCTATTTACTATACCGTAAATGTTCAGAGGGATAAAACTTTCCACTTAACACACTCAAGACAAATTCGTTTCTCACTTGATTCACTGAAGTATAACTATAGTCTACACAAGAATGAGAGATTGTGATTTGATATTAAATGTGTGATCATCAAAATGGATGGAAAATGACTCCTATTTATAGGAGCCATCCTACACTCACTTAAGACTTGGTCAATAACTTAATTAGGGTCTTTAATAAGTATCTTGATCTTGACTTAGTCCATTGACCACGTACTATAATAGTGATTATAGCTGTTGGAGTTAAATAATATATGTTAAATTGGGATTATGTAATAATCATCCAGATTATATAGCCGTTAGGCATTAAATGAGCATTTGGACATTGCCACAGACCGTGTCAGGGTTAACACAATCCGCTGCACCCACACCATGGTCTGTATTGAGCCTATTGCTCATTTTCTTGCTCTACGGATGTTAGGATGATCCGTGCTGTGTCCATTTTGGTCTGTGGTGATCATATTGCTTGTGATTAACTTATATATGATGCCTATACTAGTATTACATGATTCCTCACGTCATATAATCATCTTATACTCTTGAAATAATCTCAACAAGGCATTGATCGGATGACCTTGTTCATGCTATCAACTTGAGCTTGTAGTGCCTTGAAAACTGGATCATTGGTTATGTCGGTGCTTGAACAGATGGCATGAGATGCCGGTAGGCCTTCCATATTTTTCAGGCCCGAGGTGCTAAAGAGCTCTCCAACACCCGATGCTTGCTTGAGTGTTGGACTTCCATCACATACTTCCTCTTCCTCCTCCTATACGAGGCCTGTCTATCGACTGATCTTTCATAGGGCTTTGATCCATCACCATTCGGTTTTACTCAAACCTAGTTTCAATTATCTACTTGATTCTCACTTCTTTTTCATTAAACCTGCGCTACAGGTTTCGTTCTTGGATATGAGAATCGAGGTATATGTTGTTGTTTAGGCACGTTTTGAGCCTAAATATTACTTTTATAGTTAAGCTTTGTGATTGTTCCCTTAATAAAAATGTTAATCTTATGCATTTTTTGTTTCCTTTGAAGGTTTAATCCCAAGAAATACACATTTGGGTTGAATATGCATAATAAGTCGAAGAGAGGCCGAGATCAAAGATAATCAAGCAAAACTCGGGCTGAAACCAAGTCTCGAGGGATATCCAAGACTCCTCGAGCCAAGATGAGGATAGAATCAAGCTCAAGGCCAAGAAAATCCTCTAAGGAGGTTTGATAAGGACGTCACGACCGTGAAACCCATGTCACGATTATGACTCCTTCAACTCGACGAACGCCAAAATGACAGGTAGAGGTCACGCTCGTGAATTATGAGTCATGATCGCGACATACCAAATAGAGTTTCCCCTAGCAGCAACATGGTGGCCATGGTAAGGAGTGTCACGGTTGTGATACCCCGAAAAGGGAAAAATGGATTTCGCTTTGTCATGATCGTGACCCATCTAGTCACGATCGTGACTCTTGAAGATCCGAGACATCATGGCCGTGACCTCGCACCTGCGAAACATTTCTCCGGAGGAATTTAAGGATCTCCCAGTAGAGGACGTTGTGGCCGCCACTCACTATGTCTCCCTCGCAACGTACATGCTGCTACGTAATTTTTAGGAAAATACGACTGTGTTTAGCTTAATGAAACCCTAAGTATAAATATCTTTTTGTTATAATTTTAAGGACATATTAGAAATTGGATTACTTCACATTCTAGTTAGGACTTTATTCATTCTTTCTCATTATTAACACTCTTTTCTAGGTTTTATCTTCGTCTTAAATATCTTTGTTACTCCATTAAAGTTCTAATACAAGTTCTATTCGGATTAAAGTTTTATTGAAGTTAGTGTTGTTTTTCATTGATTCTACTCATATTATTATTGCCTCTCACATGGGTAATTCTCTTTCTCTCTCTTATTTAAAGGTATTGGCTTGATTAATGCATGTTTAGTAGTTACTCAGCCTTGGTAATTAGCGTGACCAATTTAGCTTGCTCTCTTTGTGCTAGAATCCTGGTTAAGTTTTGTTGGATGATTGTGATTATGTCCATTGTGAATATGCGTGGCTAGTTTCCCATCGGGGTTAATGGGAACTTAGGCCCCTAATGGGGGATTAGGCTTGGATTAATGAGATTAGGGTGATCAATTAGGTAATTAATTGTCCCCTCCCTGTATTTCTTACTAAATGTGGAGAATTTTGGTGTCGAGAGGTTATGAATCCTTCTCCAAACATTGAGTTGGGGATTTTTGACGGAGTAATTAGTTCTTAATCTGCACTAGCATGGGATTTTGGAACTGGTTAGATAAGATGATATTCAAATATTATCAAGATCCATCGTATGCGAGAGCGATGATGGACTTTGGGAAGTAAGCTTTACCTTACCACTCGAGAGACGGAAGTTAACGGTATTTAATCTTTACAATCCTAACACTTAATGACGGAATACAAATCACCCCTAAAATCATGTAAACCATACTTAGTCCTTCACTAGGTTTGCCCGATTGTTCCGCCGAGCCCTTGCTTTTATCATCTATTACACCTTTATTCTTCATTTGTTCTCCGTAGTTGAGTTCAAAACCTTCATTTCTTTTGTTACCTTAAACCGAACTTGAACTTATTATTTAACTAGAGTTTAAGGACGCCAGCTCCATGAGTTAGACATGACCGATATTCTAATACGCTAGAGTATCGTAAAATAAATTGGCGCCATTGTCAAGAAGTTGTTCCCCCTTTTACTTTTGTTTAGGTATTTGTGTGTCTAGTGTGGTTCTTTCTTGTTTTTAGGCGTAGTGTAGACCAAAGGGCTGCTTATGTCAGTTTTGGTTGCAAGTGTATGCGTAAGAGGGATTAAGTTCTACTGCCGTTTGACTTAGAGATCGAGACAACTGCTTGCCGAAACCTCGCAAGTGCCCTCAGGAGACACTAAGGAAAACCCATGGCTGAACAACCCCGCACCCTACTTCATTATTCTTCATCGACTCCTGCCGTAGGGGATTCGACAATTGTATTACCAGATCTTGAAGCAAATGTGACAATCAGCTTCAATCCAGCACACCTCAATCACATCGAGCACGCACAATTTCATGGGTTGAAGGCCGACCATCCTATTGAGCATATTTCCAACTTCATCGAGAGATGCAGCATGATTAACATGAATGGCGTTGTAGACACCGGGATTCGCACCGATAGAATCCCGATTTATCAGAAGTTTAAATGAAACATTTGGGCCGGATGCACCATTAGGCCAATGAAAGCAAGCAAAGCAGACAAGACAAGGCGGCCCACTAGTGGGAACAAAACCCGCACGAGTTTAATCAAAAGCGACGGCCCAAAAACAGGACCTGCCCACGGCGCGCCCTGACCTAGTCGCTTCAAAACCCGCGCGTGTTTTCTATCACTTGAAGCACGTCATTTTTCCTCATCCACGTCAACAATCCGTGTGTTGGAATTATAAAACCCGCGTAGGTTTTATCCACCAAAAGCTGGCGCCAAAATCGCATGCAGACCCCCTGATTTTAACCCATGTGCGTTTGACATTTGCCTTGACTTCTGATACCCAGCACGGGTTTTGTGATTGCATGGAGATGGAGGGCATGATCTAAGGGATGTGTCCCCTCCATTTCCCTCCTAAACCTCACCTCCTTCACCTATAAATACCCCCCTCCATTCCATTCATTTTCATAAACTATCCTCCAAAACACTCATACTCTACTTAAATCTCCTCTCAAAATTTCATACTTCCATCAAAAGGTTCACCTTCACTTGCCTGTTGTTACTTTTATTTAATCATGTAATTTATATTTCATTTCCATTACTTGTGCATATTGTGTAAATAAAAACCTTGTTTTATAATGCATGTTAAGAATATAAACTTGCGTAATTAATTAAACTTCTCCCCGCTCTTTTTCATTTTAATGTCGATTTTAGTAGGGTCTGTTTTCTAACAGGCGAATTCGAGCGTTCTTATAATTGTCGAATTCGTAACCTTACCCCAGAACTTAGAATCGGGTTTCGTGGACCGGAGATATTTTTATTATTTTGTGGTTTGTCGGTTTCCTTAAATCGGCTGGCGACTCTTTCATTTTTTATAATCCGTTTAGTTATTCAGTATTAGAATTTACACTAAAATAATTAAAAATGACTTAGCATCTCCCACTCATCATATTTAAGGTTAAAACCGAGAGAAAGTGGGTCAGGAAATATGAAAACCCGCACTGGTTTTATTGTCTCCAACCCTCATTCTCTGGCCCAAGGAAACAGGCGGCCCGAACCAAGAATTATCAAAACTCGTGCGGGTTTTGGCAGTTCTCGGTGGCCCGCCTGCTTCCTTTTAGGACTGAATTTGGTGTTTGGGCCGATTTTAAGTCATTATTAATATATTTTGGTGTAATTTCAAGTATTTAAATAATAAAAACGGATTTGTAAAATAAATAAAGTTTCAACACCGTGAAAATGAATTTCAAAAATAAAAATATCCTTATTTAAGGATTAAGCAACCTTAATCGGCTCCCGATCATTAAGTAGCGCATCTGAGAACAATTTCCCCAAACGAGAATTTTCCGAGTCCCACAGATTGGCAACTCCACTGGGGACTTAAACTTAAAAAGAGGGTAAACCTTGAAAAAATCGAATTAATTTGAAATTGTAAAAGGGAGAAGTTGATTTATTTCGCAATTTTATGATTCTTTTTAGGTATCCTTTGCATACCGGGCCACTAATAACGTCTTTTGACACGTTAGCACAAAGGCGACGGTTAAGATATACCTAGGTGATGCACCCTACATCGCCAAGCATTTGGTGTCTCCTCTCCCCGCTTGTACTCAAAGGGCTTCCTTGAAGTTCTTTAAGCAATACCTCACACTCCTTACCTAACGGTATGGAGCATCGGGATGAAAACGTGCGGTAGGCCATGTAATCCAACCATAGAAATCTATGAACATAGAACCTTGGTTTAGGGTATCCCTTCATGTTGTGTGCTATGTGCTATGTGTATCCCTTCCCCGTTTCTTCTTTTATTTTAGAGTCGACTATAGTTTAGAGATTTTGTTCTAGTCCATATAAAATTCATCGGGTTGAGAAAATGATTATTCATTAATTAGAATAATTAATCCAAAAGGCATCATGATTAGCCCAAGTGGAAGAGCCCATTTATGCTTGAAAGATGATTATTTTAGTTAATAAATAAAAATCGACTCGCCTTTGATGATATTATATGGCCCTTTACAAAATTCTCCTAACGAAGGTACAAAAATAAATTAAAAAGTCCAACAAAGTTAATGGATAGAGTTTTAGATTGCATAATAGTCACTAAGCTCGAGAAAGTTTAATGGGAAGGATATGTGTGAAGGTTAGAGAGGAAGGTTTTGGGATGTGTGCGACTGACCAATGTAATCCGACAATTGCGTCTTATGGTTCTTATTTTTGTTTCCTTCTTTCTCTTTTTTTCTTTTTTTTCCTTTTTTTCTGTTTTATTTTTTTAACTTGACAACCTCAATCTATATTTCTCTTATCCATGATATTTGTCATTCGCAACACATTAATTGGATTAAATGGATTCAGGGATGAGGTCATAAAATGAACGACCTGGTTATGATGTAGGTGGTAAAGGGTGGAAACCTTCTATCATAGGCATGTCCTTTTCAGCTGCATGATTAATTTGATAGTGAGATTCACTTTTAAAGACTATTGGTCGCTTTGAATTCTCTCCTTTTGCCTAACCTGTTGGGAGACTGTTCAGGTTAGCATCTCTCCTCTTAATTTTCACTCATTTACCTCTCCTTTTGCCCAACTTGTTAGATGAGTGTTCAAGTTGGCCTCGCTCTTTTTTTATTTATCTCTCCTTTTGCCTAACTTCGCTTTGGCGGTGAAGTTAGCCTCTCTTCCCTCTATTAACCTTGGACTGGAGGGTAGGGTGCAACAACATAAAGAAGGTGTGATCAAGATGTGAGATGGAATGGCAAATGTGAGCAGAGGGATGAGTTAGACTTGGACGGTCATATGGGTGAATGAGCTCTTCAATTTAAATCAGGAATGCAAGCACAAGATTCTTTCCTTAGCAGTTTAGAAGCAAATGAAGGGTCGGGGAAGACAAGAGTCATAATCATGAAAGGTTTCATCTTTATTGAATGCAACTAAGGTGAATACATAAAAAAAAACTACTTGGGATATCTCAACTGATTCTGAAAATGAAGATATGAAATGAAAAGACGCGATATGAGGGGATCTCCCAATTGATCCTTGCAACTTAGGGTTTTGGAAAGACCCTGTTTGACTTGGTAGTAGGCAACGTTCTCTACTCTGCGATTGGTAGTGACAACACCCCGGATTGGAGTATCTCTTCTATCTTGTCGTTAAGAATGTTGCATTTCTCGGTGTCATGACCTTGCATTCTATGATATTTGCAGAACTTACTAACATCCCAAATTCTGCTTTTGACTTCAGGTTCAGCTCGAATAGGGGGAAGCTCGATCCTTCCTTCCTTGAGGAGACAGTCGAGAGCCTCCACATAGGTAGTGGGGATCGGAGTGAAAGACACGGGTTGTCGCGGTTCAGCGTTTCTAGCAAAGGAATTAAGAGCCCATTGATGGATGTCATACAACCCCGATGATCCTCCTCCTATATTTTCTTTGATGCAATGTTCGATATTGGCCTTCCTTTTATCGTTTTGTAGAGTCCAAAGAATCATTTGCATTTTTCGGTCCAGGCCTTCCATGCATGATTGCATTTGAATTATTGTGGTAAACAGTTTGTCCATAAAAGAACTTTCTCGTTCGCCATATCTTTTTTCTTGATCTCCTCTCGTGAGTGAGGTTGGGGTTTGATCCTCCTTCTCAGTTGAAGGGGACTTCTCCCTTGGTAAGTTGAACCTATGTGGTTGATCACCTCTAAGAATAGGAGTGAGTCCCGTGTCCATATTGTGATTTGCAGACATAAGGATCTCTCTCTCTATTTCATGCATGCCTGATATTTTGTTGTGATGGTCGTTGCTTTCCTTTTCATCAAGAAAATTCAGCCTATCATTCATCCTTGATAGCGTATCAATGATTTCATCTATACTCGTATCATTGCGTTGCATTTGCTGTGAAGCTCCAATCAAATGTTGGGAGATGAAGAGACCGAATTCACTGTTGCTAGGTATTCTGTTGGAGGCCATTGGAGATAATGGTGCAAAGAAAGGCAATTTGTTTACTCTAAATTCAAAGTCGGTCACAGAATTCTTATTCTACCTGTATGGAAACCATAAACTTCAAAAATTAACCCTTACATTGACTTACCCAAAGACCTAGCGACCTATATGAGACAACCTAATGCAGACCATGCTTATATGCTAATTTTTTCCTTTTGACATGACTCACCCAACATTGGGCTTCCATGATGACCGCTAGCCTAAGATGAGACTCTGTACGGGGAAGGTCCATCGGGCTATCATAAGATTGAGTCAACATCAAAGCCTTAATGAACTCGAATTCAAATAAAAACCGGATACACCCTTTTTAGGCCCAAATACAACCAAGGGTTGGACAAAATCAAGCTAAGATCTTGGGCTTAATCAAACCTCTTTGATTTGGGTCCAAGCGAGACCTCTAGGTCTTCTTTAACTTTTGTTTGCTTATTACCCAAGATAAAGCAATACTTTGGGGGGGGGAAACAAAGAGACCGACTCTAAAAAGAAGAAGAGAAAAAAAAAACATATAGCACATAATTTACACATCTCACAATAAGAATGCACATAGCATACAAAATGGGTAATGCACCTAACCAATGTTCTATGTTCAAAGGTTTAAGGTCGGGTACCTAAAAACTAACATACTCATGTCTCTCACGCTCAAGAAACAAGGTAATTTCCCTGGGATGCCGCTGGGAAAGAATCCGAACAACAAAATTCCTCATGTGTTCAAGACCTTTAAGCAGAAGGGAAGGTTTGGCTTAAGCTACAAACCAACTGACAAGGAGGTCAGGCTCGCAAAGATGGCTATCTGTGGGACCCGGGAAAATCCCCGTTATCCCTCGCAGTGTACAGCGAATCGAAAGGGGTGTCTTATCTTGGAAGGGTTTTAAATACATTTTATTATGATGTTCAAATGAATCAAAATAAAGAAATAAAAAGAGTCGCCAATTAATTTTTAATGAGAATTAATAAACTCAAATTTAAACTCCATAAACCACGAACCATGAGATTCGGATCCGGGGGTAAGGTTACAAATTCGAAAGTAAAAACCCTCGAATTCGCCCGTTCAAAGAACGGACTCTACAAAATCGGTTAATTTAAAGAAAAGAGTAGAAGAGGAGAATTAATTAGATTAATCAATTCTATTTTCATGTTGTATGCTATGTGCTATGTGTATCCCTTCCCTGTTTCTTCTTTTGTTTTAGAGTCGACTCTAGTTTAGAGGTTTTGTTCTAGTCCATATAAAATTCATCGGGTTGAGAAAATGATTATTCATTAATTAGAATAGTTAATCCAAAAGGCATCATTATTAGCCCATGCGGAACAGCCCATTTATGCTTGAAAGATGATTATTTTAGTTAATAAATAAAAATCGACTAGCCTTTGATGATATTATATGGCCCTTTACAAAATTCTCCTAACGAAGGTACAAAAATAAATTAAAAAGTCCAACAAAGTTAATGGATAGAGTTTTAGATTTCATAATAGTCACTAAGCTCGAGAAAGTTAATTTGTCGAATTAATTAATAAACCCACCGCATTTATGGCCGGCCCGTTGTTAGGCCCACCGTATTGGATTTGTTGATTAGGCCCATAAATTAATTATGACTCGCTTATTGTTGACTTTATTCAATCCTTTACAATATTCATTTTCCTCGACTAAAATAAAAAAAGAAATAAAAAATAAAATAATAGAATAAAAAGAGGTAAAAAAAAATGAGTCGTCAGCCTTGTTAAACATTATTCTAGCTCGCATAATAGTCATTATGGCTTGAGCTGTCTGAATTGTTTGGCCAAGTTACGGATTCTCCTTAAAACGGTCGGCTTGTGATATGGGCCCATCCGAATTGAGAAACACTGAGTTGTGCCCTACAATTTAAGACCCGCTCGCTATGTTTGGCTTTGTGCCGCCCTTTATAATGTTTTGTCCATAGGTCCATATAGAGTTTGGTCATGCACTCCCAAAAAGTGAGTGATTCCTTTGTGTCAGCATATATGCGTCGAGTCAAGATCATATAGGTCCCTTAGGACATGCATGCATCGGGTAATACGTGTCAGAGTGTGACATCGAGTGTTCTAACTTTGAATTTCCATGCAGGCATCATTGGTGATCGACTCTGAGCGCTCATTCGAGACCCGCGAACTGGTCGGTTGGTTCCAAACCCGCATTACGATCCATCTACAACTTGTGATTGAAGCCAACATCACGAAGCATTTGGACGAGCTCTACACCTGAATGCAAGGTCTTGTGTTTTCTAATACCCTAGAACAGGAGCAGAAGATGGGTAAAAGGGTAGAGGAACGACATGTGATGGATGGCATGCTGCAAGCCATCACTAAGATCAATACCATATTGGGGGTGAATGCTAAAGAAGATGACGAGGAAATGCATGGATACGAATCTGAACCTGAAATCATTAAGACATCCTCAGATTCTGGAAGAATAGGGGTATCCAAGACAAAGGTTAATACTCCTGAAGTTAGAAAGCCTCACTAAGGCAATGAACACTATGCCAGCCTTTGCTGATAAATACCTGGAGGTTCCATTGCCTGTTCAGCCAACACTAAAGATAGCTGACAAAGTTGAAGTATCAAATATTAGGTTCAAACCATCTAAGAACCCTATTCATCATGTTGAGGAGTTCATGAGGTTAGCACCTTTAAGCTGGATTGATGTGGACTTATACTGTACTGTCTTCCCATCCACCTTAGATGGCGAAGCAAAGGTATGGTATCATGCGCTGTCACCTCAAATCAAAGTCAATTGGACCGAGTTGTTCAAAGCTTACATCAACCATTACAGCCGCATCCAGAAGAAATAAGCTATAGTGGATGACTTGACCACCATGAAACAGCAGGATGATGAGTCCTTTATTGATTACTTTGAGAGATGGAATACGAAGTTGTCCCACATCAATGAGAAAATCCCTCTCCGCCTACAGTTATCTACCTTTAAGCAAGGACTCAAGAGCAACCTATCCAAGCACTTAAGGTACCATGTCGTCAAAGACTTTGATTACTTGAAGGACATTTGTGTCCAATTAGAGGCTATGCAGAATGATAAGACCACTTCGCCTGGATGGAAAGGGTCCAGCTCCAGCAGGAGGGATACTAATCCAGCTAGCCACCCTCCTAAAATTATGGAGACTAACTTTATCCAGCGCAAGGGGCCTTACGTACCAAAATATGACACTTATACACCATTGGACGTTCCTTACTCTCAGGCTCTCGACCGTCTGGTCAAGAAGGGTATCCTTGTTTTGCCCTTACCGAAAGAAGAGCCAGAACTCAAAGGGAGAAACTAGGATGCCAACCAATTTTGCCGCTATCACCGTTGCTAAGGGCATGACACTAAGAAATGTTGGACTTTAAGGAACAAGATAGAAGATATGATAAGGGCATGGACGCTGCCAATGCCAAAAGCTGCCAAGAAACGAAACAATCAAAGTAATGCTACGCCTGAGCATGCAAATGCTATGCTCTGTGAGGATTTCAGTTTCGACCCATCCGCTTTGATTGTAGAAACAGGTCAACTTGTCCCCGAAGTAGTTGGGTTCCCTGAAGGTCTGTTCATCCACGGTGTTTGGGACAACGATGAGGATGACGAGCACGAACATTCCAAGACAGAATGGATGGAGACTGGTGAACCAATACCAGATGATGTGGCGTTTCTCACCCGATCCAGCCGCTACAACAATAACAGGAATACCACCATCCCAGTTGCTATTCTTAACCCTACACCAACAACTGGCAGTGATAATCAGACCTCCTCTGAAGACCCTCTTCTTTCTCAACTCAAAAAGACCAGGGCTGAGGTCACCATATGGCAACTCATATGCACATCGCATGCTCATAGACAGAAGTTGTTGGACGCCCTTACAACACTCACGGTATCGCCTACAACGACTGCCGAATCCTTGGTTGCTCATGTGACCACCCAACTAGAGATGATTACTTTTCGGATTGAAGATTTTCCACAAGGAGGAGCATCTTACAACAAAGCCATGTACCTTACAGTGCAATGCTCCAACAAAACTATCCCATTAGTTCTGGTCGATAGCGGTTCAGCTGTAAATGTGTGCCCTTGGAGGACGGCTCAAAAGTTGGGAGCTCAACAACAACATTTGGCTCAAAACGGGGTACAACTAAGGGCATATGACAATTCACCTCGGAGATCAGTCGGATCCATAGTATTGCCCATCACTACTGGCAGCATCACTCGGAATGTGGAATTTGTGGTGTTGGACATTCCAGCCTCCGTCAATTTACTACTAGGAAGGTCGTAGCTTCACGATTGTAATGCTATAGCATCCACTTTGCATCATAAGGTGGAGATGTTGGTTGATCACCATCTCGGGAGAGTCTATCAATGTTGTTTTCACTCCTAAACAGTCAACCCTTGAAGTGGAGTACATCTCAATGGATGAAGAACTCCGCAACTTTGAGCTTTTGGCAATGATGAGCCGGGATGAAGCACCTTTTTACTTCGATCCCTACTCAAATCCTAAGGTACATGCTATGCTCAAGAAACAAGGTCATTTCCTTGGGCTGTCGCTGCGAAAGAATCCGAAGAACAAAATTCCTCATGTGTTCAAGAACTTTAAGCAGAAGGGAAGGTTTGGCTTAGGCTACAAACCAATTGAGAAGGAGGACAGGCTCGCAAAGATGGCTATCTGTGGGACCCGGGAAAATCCCCGTTATCCCTCGCGGTGTTCAGCGAATCGAAAGGGGTGTCTTATCTTGGAAAGGATTTAAATACATATTATTATGATATTCAAATGAATCAAATAATAAAATAAAAAGAGTCGCCAATTAATTTTTAATGAGAATTAATAAACTCAAATTTAAACTCCATAAACCACCAACCATGAGATTCAAATCTGGGGGTAAGGTTACGAATTCGAAAGTAAAAACCCTCGAATTCGCCCGTTCAAAGAACGGACTCTATTAAATCGGTTAATTTAACGAAAAGAGTAGAAGAGGAGAATTAATTAGATTAATCAATTTGATTTAGCTCATAAAAATGAGATGATTAAATGCAAAAAATAAAGTAAAACAAATAAATGCAACTAATAAGATAAAATAAAAGAACATAAGCATAAATATTTACAAGTTAACATTTAGTCAATTTGATTAGAGCATCAATATTATTATTTAAGTTGGATAAAGTGAGAATATTATTATTTAAGTTGCATAAATATTTACAAGTTAACATAAGAATAAAGTGAGAATAAAATAAGAAAAAAAAAACAATACTAACCTCAAGTTAATGCCAAGATTATGAATGCAAGATGATGATGATGAGAAGAAGGAGGAGGGAGGAGAAGAAAGATAAAATCACCTATTGTCAATTCTCCTAAAATGATTTTGAGGTGTCGAAAAAGAGTGGAAATGAGGGTGTATTTATAGTGGTGGAGGTAGATTTATTTATGGTGGTTAATGAAAGAATATTGGGAGGATAAAATCAAATAAAGGTTGATTTTATTTGATTTGGAAGAATGAGGAAGGATGAAATAAAAGAGGGATTTGATTTGGTTTGATTTTGGAGATATTCTTCTTCATTTTTGCATTTTAAAATTCTTGGCATTTTTCTAAATTATTCAAAATAAAATAAACTCAAAATAAATTACAATGTTTATAAAGCTGAATAAATGACAAAATTTCAGCATATACACTATCGTTGAATAGAAGAGGATAGACAATCCTCCCACTTTATTCTAGATGAAGCCCTATCCACTTACTCTGAATGGGCAATTTGTTAGGGAAGGTGATCACTTCCCCTACAATGGGTTCCCTGAGCCGTTTTATCTGAAGAGCAAAGGAGTTCAAGTCGCTGGATTGGAAGTCTTCAATGATTGCTCCATTAATATGGCTACTATTTTTGTTCCCGCTCGGGACAAACAACCTCCATTAGAATGGACTCATCTTGATGGAAGCAACATTTTTGGCATGCTGTTTGGACAAGAGGCTGTTAAAGAGAAGTCTGAAGTTGATGATGTTATTGCTGCATTGTCCAACTCAAGCTTTGATCCAAGTGCCATGATCTCTGAAGGAGAAGACGCTATGGCGGTCTCGTGGGTCGATGCTGAAGAGAATAATTTTGCTTTATCTGCAGGAGAGTCTGTTCCTAAGGACATAGAGTCAGGTCTTAAGGGTTTAGAGTCAAGTTAGTTTGGTCTTGAGTCTGCTGGCGATGTATTCCTTTCTGCATTCAATAAGATGAACCTTTCTTCTTACTATGATTCTTCTTTCCCCTCTTCCCTGAACTATTGCGCCAAAAAAAATCTGGAATATAATGAATCCTTAGAAGAATTTTCTAATGAACATGAGCATAAAATGGCGGTATTGGAAGACACTATCACCATAAATGTGGGCACAAAAGAACCACATCAGGAGCTGAAGTTAGGTACTTCGCTCACAGCAGAAGAACCGGTAGCATTCACAGAGCTTCTCAAGGAGTTTGTTGATGTATTCGCATGGTCCGACGAAGACATGCCTGGGATTGACAGGGAAATTGCAAGGCACACCACACCTTTACTTCCTAATGCAAAGCCGGTTTGACAAAAGGCTAGGAGGATCAAGCCTGAATGGGCTAAGAAAATTGAAGAAGAAGTGATTAAGCAGCTTAACGCTAAGTTCATCAAACCGGTCTAATATCCCGAATGGATTGCTAACATTATCCCGGTGCCTAAGAAAGATGGAAAAGTGCGCATGTGTGTGCACTTCCGAGACCTCAATAAAGCTAGTCCCAAGGATAGTTTCTCCTTATCTCACATCGATGTATTAGTGGATAACAGTTGGGGGCATGAGCTCCTATCCTTTATGGATGAATATACGTTATGCATTTTTTGTTTCCTTTGAAGGTTTAATCCCAAGAAATACACAATTGGGTCGAATAAGCATAATAAGTCGAAGAGAGGCCCAGGTCAAAGATAATCAAGCCAAACCTGGGCTGAAACCAAGTCTCGAGGGATATCCAAGACTCCTCGAGCCAAGATAAGGATACAATCAAGCTCAAGGTCAAGAAAATCCTCTAGGGAGGTTTAATAAGGGACGTCACGACCGTGAAACCCACGTCACGATTGTGACTCCTTCAACTCGACGAACGCCAAAATGACAGGTAGAGGTCACGCTTGTGAATTATGAGTCACGAACGCGACAGCTCAAATAGAGTTTCCCCTAGCATGAGCGTCGTGGCCACGGTAAGGAGTGTCACGGTTGTGATACCCCAAAAAGGAAAAATTGGATTTCGCTTTGTCATGGTCGTGACCCATCTAGTCACGACCGTGACTCTTGAAGATCTGAGACATCATGGCCGTGACCTCGCACCTGCGAAACGTTTCTCTAGAGGAATTTAAGGATCTCCCAGTAGAGGACGTTGTGGCCGCCACTCACTATGTCTCCCTCGCAACGTACATGGTGCTCCGTAATTTTTAGGCAAAAACGACTGTGTTTAGCTTAATGAAACCCTGAGTATAAATATCTTATTGTTAGGACTTTATTCATTCTTTCTCATTATTAACACTCTTTTCTACAAAAAATTACTTGGAGGTACCCCAATATTTGGAGAAACTATTTTTCGCTACCCCAACTTTTCAAAACTAATTTTGAGGTATCCTTACTTTTGAGGTTAGTAATTATTTTGTGTTTTTCCGGCCATTAATTTTATTAAGTGACCGAAATACCCTAATTCTTCTTCTTCAAAGGCATTTCTTCTTCAAAGAGAAGAACAAAGGTATTTTGGTCACTTAATAAAATTAATGGCCGGAAAAGCACCAAATAATTACTAACCCAAAAAGTAAGGGTACCTGAAAATTAGTTTTGAAAAGTTGGGGTACCAGAAAAACATTTCACCAAAAGTTAGGGTACCTCGGAGTAATTTTTTGCTCTTTTCTAGGTTTTATCTTCGTCTTAAATATCTTTGTTACTCCATTAAAGTTCTAATACAAGTTCTATTTGGATTAAAGTTTCATTGAAGTTAGTGTTGTTTTTCATTGATTCTACTCATATTATTATTGCTTCTCACATGGGTAATTCTCTTTCTCTCTCTTATTTAAAGGTATTGGCTTGATTAATGCATGTTTAGTAGTTACGTAGCCTTGGTAATTAGTGTGATCAATTTAGCTTGCTCTCTTTGTGCTAGAATCATGGTTAAGTTTTGTTGGATGATTGTGATTATGTCCATTGTGAATATGCGTGGCTAGTTTCCCTTCGGGGTTAAGGGGAACTTAGGCCCCTAATGGGGGATTAGGCTGGGATTAATGAGATTAGGGTGATCAATTAGGTAATTAATTGTCCCCTCCCTGTATTTCTTACTAAATGTGGAGAATTTTGGTGTCGAGAGGTTATGAATCCTTCTCCAAACATTGAGTTGGGGATTTTTGACGGAGTAATTAGTTCTTAATCTACACTAGCATGGGATTTTGGAAATGTTTAGATAAGATGATATTCAAATATTATCAAGATCCATCGTATGCGAGAGCGATGATGGACTTTGGGAAGTAAGCTTTACCTTACCACTCGAGAGACGGAAGTTAACGGTATTTAATCTTTACAATCCTAACACTTAATGACGGAATACAAATTACCCCTAAAATCATGTAAACCATACTTAGTCCTTCACTAGGTTTGCCCGATTGTTCCGCCGAGCCCTTGCTTTTATCATCTATTACACCTTTATTCTTCATTTGTTCTCCGTAGTTGAGTTCAAAACCTTCATTTCTTTTGTTACCTTGAACCGAACTTGAACTTATTATTTAACTAGAGTTTAAGGACCCCAGCTCCATGAGTTAGACATGACCGATATTCTAATACGCTAGAGTATCGTAAAATAAATTGGCGCCATTGTCAAGAAGTTGTTCCCCCTTTTACTTTTGTTTAGGTATTTGTGTGTCTAGTGTGGTTCTTTCTTGTTTTTAGGCGTAGTGTAGACCATAGGGCTGCTTATCTCGGTTTTGGTTGCAAGTGTATGCGTAAGAGGGATTAAGTTCTACTGCCGTTTGACTTAGAGATCGAGACAACTGCTTGCCGAAACCTCGCAAGTGCCCTCAGGAGACACTAAGGAAAACCCATGGCAGAACAACCCCGCACCCTACTTCATTATTCTTCATCGACTCCTGCCGTAGGAGGTTCGACAATTGTATTACCAGATCTTGAAGAAAATGTGACAATCGGCTTCAATCCGACACACCTCAACCACATCGAGCACGCACAATTTCATGGGCTGAAGGCCGAACATCCTATTGAGCATATTTCCAACTTCATCAAGAGATGCAGCATGATTAAGATGAATGGCGTTGTAGACACCGGGATTCGCACCGATAGAATCCCGATTTATCAGAAGTTTAAATGAAACATTTGGGCCGGATGCATCATTAGACCGTTGAAAGCAAGACAAGCAGATAAGACAAGGCGGGCCCACTACTGGGAACAAAACCCGCACGGGTTTCAATCAAAAGCGACGGCCCAAAAACAGGACTAGCCCAAGGCGCGCCCCGGCCCAGTCGCTTCAAAACCCGTGCGTGTTTTGTATCACCTGAAGTACGTCATTTTTCCTCATCCACGTCTGCAATCCGTGTGTTGGAATTATAAAACCCACGTGGGTTTTATCCTCCAAAACTTGGCGCCAAAATCCCATGCAGACCCCCTTATTATAGCCCATGTGCGTTTGACCTTTGCCTTGACTTCTGATACCCCGCACGGGTTTTGTGATTGCATTGAGATGGAAGACATGATTTAAGGGATGTGTCCCCTCCATTTCCCTCCTAAACCTCACCTCCTTCACCTATAAATACCCCCCTCCATTCCATTCATTTTCATCAACTATCCTCCAAAACACTCATACTTTACTTAAATCTCCTCTCAAAATTTCATACCTCCATCAACAATCATCCTTTATCACCCTTACTCTACTAATTTCCCACCAACTACCATCATCTAATACCTTCATTCTACCCAAACTCTTATCATTCCGCACTCTTAAAGTTCTCACTATTCCCATATTACTATCCCTTTATTCTACCAAAATCGTCACTCACATACTATCATATTCTACCATTCTCATCCACACCTCTACATCCACCAAGTCATGGAAAAAGTCAAGATTTTGATCGACGCATTCGGGCTTTTAAATCAAAAGGTTCGCCTTCACTTGCCTGTTGTTACTTTTATTTAATCATGTAATTTATATTTCATTTCCATTGCTTGTGCATATTTTGTAAATAAAAACCTTGTTTTATAATGCATGTTAAGAATATAAACTTGCGAAATTAATTAAACTTCTCCCCGCTCTTTATAACATGTGAATCGGGTTTCGTGGACCGGAGTTATTTTTTATTATTTTATGGTTTGTCGGTTTCCTTAAATCGGTTGGCGACTCTTTCATTTTTTATAATCCGTTTAGTTATTTAGTATTAGAATTTGCACTTAAATAATTAAAAATGACTTAACATCTCCCACTCATCATATTCAAGGTTAAAACCGAGAGAAAGTGGGTCAGGAAACATGAAAACCCGCACGGGTTTTATTGTCTCCAACCCTCATTCTCTGGCTTAAGGAAACACGCGGCCCGACCCAAGAATTATCAAAACCCGCGCGGGTTTTGGCAGTTCTCGGTGGCCCACCTGCTTCCTTTTGGGCCTGAATTTGGTGTTTGGGCCGATTTTAAGTCATTATTAATATATTTTGCTGTAATTTCAAGTATTTGAATAATAAATACAGATTTGTAAAATAAATAAATTTTCAACACCCCGAAAATGAATTTCGAAAATAAAAATATCCTTGTTTAAGGATTAAGCAACCTTAGTCGGCTCGCGATCATTAAGTAGCGCATCTGAGAACAATTTCCCCGAACTAGAATTTTCCGGGTCCCACAAATTGGCGACTCCACTGGGTACTTAAACTTAAAAAGAGGGTAAAACTTGAAAAAATCGAATTAATTTGAAATTGTAAAAGGGAGAAGTTGATTTATTTCGCGATTTTATGATTCTTTTTAGGCATCCTTTGCATACCGGGCCACTAATAACGTCTTTTGACACGTTAGCACAAAGGCAACGGTTAAGATATACCTAGGTGACTCCCTCGAGAGCGGGTAGGCCACTACTTGTGTGATGCGCCCTACATCACCAAGCATTTGGTGTCTCCTCTCCCCGCCTTATACTTAAAGGGCTTCCTTGAAGTTCTTTGAGCAATACCTCACGCTCCTTACCTAACGGTATGGAGCACCGGGATGAAAACGTGTGGTAGGCGATGTAATCCAACCATAGAAATCCATGAACATAGAACCTTGGTTTAGGGTATCCCTTCATGTTGTATGCTATGTGCTATGTGTATCCCTTCCCCGTTTCTTCTTTTGTTTTTTAGTCGACTCTAGTTTAGAGGTTTTGTTCTACTCCATATAAAATTCATCGGGTTGAGAAAATGAGTATTCATTAATTAGAATAATTAATCCAAAAGGCATCATGATTAGCCCAAGTGGAAGAGCCCATTTATGCTTGAAAGATGATTATTTTAGTTAATAAATAAAAATCGACTCGCCTTTGATGATATTATATGGCCCTTTACAAAATTTTCCTAACGAAGGTACAAAAATAAATTAAAAAGTCCAACAAAGTGAATGGATAGAGTTTTAGATTGCATTTATGGCCGGCCCGTTGTTAAGCCCAACCATATTGGATTTGTTGTTTAGGCCCATAAATTAATTATGACTCGCTTATTGTTGACTTTATTCAATCCTTTACAATATCCATTTTCCTCGACTAAAATGAAAAAAGAAATAAAAAATAAAATAATAGAATAAAAAGAGGTAAACAAAAAAATGGGTCGTTAGTCTTGTTAAACATTATTCTAGCCCGCATAATAGTCATTATAGCTTGAGCTGTCTGAATTTTTGGGCCAAGTTACGGATTCTCCTTAAAACGGTCGACTTGTGATGTGGGCCCATCCGAATTGAGAAACACTGACTTGTGCCCTATAATTTAAGACCCGCTCGCTATGTTTTGCTTTGTGCCGCCCTTTATAATGTTTTGTCCCTAGGTCCATATAGAGTTAGGTCATGCACTCCTAAAAAGTGGGTGAGTCCTTTGTGTCAACATATATGCGTCGAGTCAGGATCATATAGGTCCCTTAGGACATGCATGCATCGGGTAGTATGTGAGAGTGTGACATCGAGCGTTCTAACTTTGAATTTCCATGCAGGCATCATTTGTGATCGACTCCGAGCCCGCATTCGAGACCCGCGAACTGGTCGGTTGGTTCCTAACTCGCGTTACGATCCATCTACAACTCGGGACTGAAGCCAGCATCATGAAGCATTTGGACGAGCTCTACACCAGAATGCAAGGTCTTGTGTTCGATAATACCCTATAACAGGAGTAGAAGATGGGTAAAAGCCTAGAGGAACAACATGTGATGGATGGCATGATGCAAGCCATCACTAAGATCAATACCATATTGGGGCTGAATGCTAAAGAAGATGACGAGGAAATGTATGGATACGAACTGAACCTGAAATCAATAAGACATCCTCAGATTCTGGAGGAATAGGGGTATCCAAGACAAAGGTTAATACTCCTGAAGTATAAAAACCTACAAAGGACCCCGCTGTTAAGGCCCTTGAGCAGAAGTTAGAAAGCTTCACTAAGGCAATGAACACTGTGCCAGCCTTTGCTGATAAATACCTGGAGGTTCCATTGCCTGTTCAGCCCACACTAAAGATAGCTGACAAAGTTGAAGTGTCAAATATTAGGTTCAAACCCTCAGAGAACCCTATTCATCATGTTGAGGAGTTCATGAGGTTAGCACCTTTAAACCGGATTAATGTGGACTTATACTCTTCTGTCTTCCCATCCACCTTAGATGGCGAAGCAAAGGTATGGTATCATGCGCTGTCACCTCAAATCAAAGTCAATTAGAACAAGTTGTTCAAAGCTTTCATCAACCATTACAGCCGCATCCAGAAGAAACAAGCTACAGTGGATGACTTGACCACTATGAAGCAGTACGATGATGAGTCCTTTATGGATTACTTTGAGAGATGGAATACGAAGTTGTCCCACATCAATAAGACAATCCCTCTCCGCCTATAGTTATGTACCTTTAAGCAAGGACTCAAGAGCAGCCTATCCAAGCACTTGGGGTACCATGTCGTCAAAGACTTTGATTACTTGAAGGACATTTGTGTCCAATTAGAGGCTATGCAGAATGATAAGACCACTTCGCTTGGATGGAAACGGTCGAGCTCCAACAGGAGGGCTACTAGTGCAGCTAGTCACCCTCCTAAAATTATGGAGACTAACTCTATCCAGCGCAAGGGACTTTACGTACCAAAATATGAGACTTACACACCATTGAATGTTCTTTACTCTTAGGCTCTCGACCGTCTGGTCAAGAAGGGTATCCTTGTTTTGCCCTTACCGAAAGAAGAGCCAGAAATCAAAGGCAGAAACTAGGATGCCAACCAATTTTGCCGCTATCACCGTTGCTGAGGGCATGACACTGATAAATGTTGGAGTTTAAGGAACAAGATAGAAGATATGATAAGGGCAGGGACGCTGCTAATGCCAAAAGCTGCCAACAAACCAAACGATCAAAGTAATCCTATGCCTGAGCATTCAAATGCTATGCTCTGTGAGGATTTCAGTATCGACCCCTCCGCTTTGATTGTAGAAACAGGTCAACTTGTCCCCAAAGTAGTAGGGTTCCCTGAAGGTCTGTTCATCCACGGTGTTTGGGACAGCGATGAGGATGACGAGCACGAACATTCCAAGACATAATGGATGGAGACTGGTGAACCAATACTAGATGATGTGGTGTTTCTCACCCGATCCAGCCGTTACAACAATAACAGGAATACCACCATCCCAGTGGCTATTCTTAACCCTACACCAACAACTGACAGTGACAATCAGACCTCCTCTGAAGACCCTCATCTTTCTCAACTTAAAAAGGCCATGGCTGAGGTCACCATATGGCAACTCATATGCAAATCGCATGCTCATGGACAGAAGATGTTGGACGCCCTTACAACACTCACGGTATCACCTACAACGACTCCCGAATCCTTGGTTGCTCATGTGACCACCCAACAAGAGATGATTACTTTTGGGATTGAAGATTTACCCCAAGGAGGAGCATCTCACAACAAAGCCATGTACCTTACAGTGCAATGCTCCAACAAAACTATCCTATTAGTTCTGGTCGACAACGGTTTAGCTGTAAATGTGTGCCCTTGGAGGAAGGCTCAAAAGTTGGGAGTTCAACAACAACATTTTGCTCAAAACGGGGTACAACTAAGGGTATATGACAATTCACCTCGGAGATCAATCGGATCCATAGTATTGCCCATCTTTACTGGCAGCGTCACTCGGAATGTGGAATTTGTGGTGTTGGACATTCCAGCCTCCTTCAATTTACTACTAGGAAGGTCGTGGCTTCACGAGAGTAACGCTATAGCATCCACTTTGCATCATAAAGTGGAGATGTTGGTTTAAGGTCAGGTGATCACCATTTGGGAAAGTCTATCAATGCTGTTTTCACTCCTAAACAGTCAACCCTTGAAGTGGAGGACATCTCAATGGACGAAGAAGTTCACAACTTTGAGCTTGTGGCAATGATAAGACGGGACTAAGCACCTTTTGACTTCGATCCCTACTCAAATCCCAAGGTACATGCTATGCTCAAGAAACAAGGTCATTTCCCTGGGATGCCACTGGGAAAGAATCCAAAGAACAAAATTCCTCATGTGTTCAAGACCCTTAAGCAGAAGGGAAGGTTTGGCTTAGGCTACAAACCAACTGAGAAGGAGGTCAGGCTCGCAAAGATGGCTATCTGGGGGACTCGGGAAAATCCCCGTTATCCCTCGCGGTGTACGGCGAATCGAAAGGGGTGTCTTATCTTGGAAGGGATTTAAATATATTTTATTATGATGTTCAAATGAATCAAAATAAAGAAATAAAAAGAGTCGCCAATTAATTTATAATGAGAATTAATAAACTCAAATTTAAACTCCATAAACTACGAACCATGAGATTCGGATCAGGGGGTAAGGCTACGAATTCGAAAGTAAAAACCCTCGAATTCGCCTGTTCAAAGAACGGACTCTACTAAATCGGTTAATTTAAAGAAAAGAGTAGAAGAGGAGAATTAATTAGATTAATCAATTCTATTTAGCGCATACAAATGTGATGATTAAATGCAAAAAAAAAAGTAAAACAAATAAATGCAATTAATAAAATAAAAGAACATAAGCATAAATATTTACAAGTTAACATTTAGTCAATTTGATTAGAGCATCAATATTATTATTTAAGTTGGATTTACATCATAATAAAGTGAGAATAAAAAAAGAAAAAAAAAACAATACTAACCTCAAGTTAATGCCAAGATTATGAATGCAAGATGATGATGATGAGATGAAGGAGGGAGTAGAGTAAAGATAAAATCACCTAGTGTCAATACTCCTAGAATGATTTTGAGGTGTCGAAAAAGAGTGGAAATGAGGGTGTGTTTATAGTGGTGGAGATAGATTTATTTATGGTGGTGAATGAAATAATATTGGGAAGATAAAATCAAATAAAGGTTGATTTTATTTAATTTGGAAGAACGAGGAAGGATGAAATAAAAGAGGAATTTGATGTGGTTTGATTTTGGGGATATTCTTCATCATTTTTGCATTTTAAAATTCTTGGCATTTTTCTAAATTATTCAGAATAATATAAACTCAAAATAAATTACAATATTTATAAAGCTGAATTAAATGACAAAATTTCAGCGTCTACAGTTAGCCCCCACTTTGATCGAGTCCGAGTAGGACGCTGATCAAAGTATAGCGTGGTGTTTTTTGGTCTATCCCGACGTCAATATTGATCTTCCAGTCTTTCCTGGTGTCGTCCAGTCTTTCCCGGTGTTGCCCAGTCTTTCCCGGTGTCTCCTAGTCTTTCCCAGTGTCGTTCAGTCTTTCCCGATGTCGTTCAATCTTTCCCGATGTCGTTCATTCTTTCTCAATGTCGTTCAGTCATTCCGGATGTCGTTCAGTCTTTCCCAATGTCTTTCAGTCTTTCCCGATGTCGTTCAGTCTTTCTCGATGTCGTTCAGTCTTTGCCGATGTTGTTCAGTCTTTCCCGATGTCATTCAGTCTTTCACGATGTCTTTCAGTCTTTCCCGATGTCGTTCAGTCTTTACCGATGTCGTTCAGTCTTTCCCGATGTCATTGAAGTTTGTTGAAGATGATCCAGTTTTCTTTGTTTTTGCACAGTCTTGTCGAATTCGGGCCTAGTCAGGCTCTCATGCCTCCAGGCATTGAACTCTGTCCAATTTTCTTTATTTTTGTACACAGTCCCGTTAGATTTGGGTCTAGTCAAGCTATCATGCCTCCAGGCGTGCAACTCTGTCTAGCTCGGGGTCGGTCAGCCGAGTTTTACTTATTGCTCGGAATCATAGGCAGGCTGCCATGCCTGCAGCCGTGGCTCTCTACCTGATGTTTTTTTTTTCGCATTGCCAACATTGAGTATGGTGCCAGGTTTTCCGGGTCCTCCCCTGTTCTGAACCCTAGGTATGGGTCCGAGTCATACCTGGAGGTATGGTGTCCGGTTACAAGACCTAGACCCAGCTTGTTCTTGGCAGTATGAGTCTGGTTTGTCCGTATGCTCGAGTCTTCTCAACTTAATTCAGGAATGAGTTTTTTCCAAACTAATTCTTGTGAACATTGTGAATTGAATTTTTAGCGTTTAACTCAGAAAATAAATTATTTTCCAAATTAATTCTCATAAAAATTTGCGATCCGTTTTAGAGCTTAACCCGAAAAATGATTTATTTTTCAAATTAATTCTCATAAAGCTTCAATAATTTCTTTATTGATAGCGTCCTTGGAGCTTCTTGGTGATACGTCCGACGGTAATCAAGATTCCGAGCGAGCTTGCTTGAGTTCTAGTTGCCATAACTTCATTTCTTTTGAGGCTCGGGCCGAAGAGATCGAGAGGAATGCAAATGCGGTCTTATGCATGCTATGCTACATGAATTATGTGAGAATAAAAAAAAGTACAACATTCTTTTATGTACAATACACAACTCTATTATGCATTTTATACTATAAGACTCTTTATGCAGTCCTAATTCTAATGCATGATGTGACTCTTTTTTTATTTTTCTGTACCTTCTTTTATTTATGCAATGCATGTAACTTTTTTTTATTTGACTCGAGAAAAAAAAAAGGGAAAAAAAATAAAAACTAAAAAACTAACATGACTCAAAATGAAAATGAAAAACGAATTAATGCGACTCAAAATGCAAACTAATGCGATTTAAAATGGAAAAATACACATGACCTAAAAGCAAAAAACTAAAAGAATGCACATTGATTTGCCTCATGTATGCGACATGAACAACCCCCCACTTTCCCGAGGAAAGAAGAAAAAAAAGAAACGTAATTAGAAAAAAAACTCTAAATGTCAAGAGTGATTTCGAGGTGAGTTTCCGGACAAGAAAAAAAATGACGAGTTCGATCTCTTCTTGAACTGCCTCACAAGTTGCCATGATGTGGATGTTGAGCTATGTTTGAGCCCCCAGTTGAAATGGCGCAAAACAGGATACCAATGGAAAACTCAGCCTGATTAAGCTCTTTGACGATATGGTTGGGATGCTTAACTTCGATGACATGGTTAGGAACCCAAAGCACTAGGAGGGATCAAGTGGTAAGCCATCTTGATTTCCATTGCCATTGCTCTATCTTTCCTGGTTCTTTTATTTAGGGAGGCACATGTAAGCATCAAACCCCCAATATCAGTGAATAAGCGTCTTTAGGTGAGTCAGAATGATTGACCTAGGTGGGTGTTGTCTTCAAGTAACCCTTATTTTGATGCAATTGGCTTCTTGTTATGCTAAAGGAGTTATCCCTCACTCAGGTATTCTGAAAGTAAGGATTGACTGACCAAATCAGAAGAGCTCACAGGGTAGGGACAATGGATGATAGATTATGGAAAAGATAAGAATGGTGGTATAGAAAACATGTTTGTGAGTGGTTAGGCCCCAATGGTGGGCAAGACGAGGCTATGGAAGGTTAGGTGAGAGTAGTGATCAGATGAATGGATGGGTAGTTCGATAGACAAAGGTTCGAACTGATTGAGGTGGACGAGATGGTCTATGGATGAAGGACCATGTCTCATAGGTTTATCTCGTAAGGGAAGAGATGGTCAAACGGCTATGGTTTGATGGATTTAGGTATGAAGGGTGATCCAATTCTGATGGGAAAATGTAGCTAGCCACTCTTTAGTCTATCTCTCAAAGACCAAATGACTTGATGATGGATTTTCTCTAAAGCGAATTATAGCGGCCGAGCCTCCAAGAGGTTCTCTTACGTATCCAGTGTGGAATCAGGCCATTCGTAGTTCAATAGGTGCAACTTTGATTGATGCCTCAAGAAGGACTTCGAGATGGCTCAAACGTTTAATGGGAAGGATATGTGTGAAGGTTAGAGACGAAGGTTTTGGGATGTGTGCTAGTGACCAATGTAAACCGACAATTGCATCTTAGGCTTCTTATTCTTGTTTCCTTGTTTCTCTTGTTTTCTTTTTTTTTTCTTTTTTTCTGTTTTTTTTTTTTTTTTTTAACTTGACAACCTCAATCTATATTTCTCTTCTCCATGATATTTGTCACTCACAACACATTAATTGGATTAAATGGATTCAGGGATGAGGTCATAAAATGAACAACCAGGTTCATGGTAGTGGTTGAGAAGATGATGTGTGATGAAATGTAGGTGAAGCAGCGAAGTGAAAATGAAGGTGGTTATGATGTAGGTGGTAAAGGGTTGAAACCTTCTATCATAGGCTTGTCCTTTTTAGCTGCATGATTAATTTGATAGTGACAATCACTTTTAAAGACTATTGGTCGCTTTGAATTCTCTCCTTTTGCCTAACCTATTGGGTGAGTGTTCATGTTAGCTTCTCTCCTCTAAATTTTCACTCATTTACCTCTCCTTTTGCCCAACTTGTTAGATGAGTGTTCAAGTTGGCCTCGCTCTTTTTTTATTTATCTCTCCTTTTGCCTAACTTCGCTTTGGCGGTGAAGTTAGCCTCTCTTCTCTCTAATAACCTTGGACTGGGGGTAGGGTGCAACATCATAAAGAAGGTGTGAACAACATGTGAGATGGAATGGAAAATGTGAGCAGAGGTATGAGTCAGACTTGGATGGTCATATGGGTGAATGAGCTCTTCAATTTAAATCAGGAATGCAAGCACAAGATTCTTTCCTTAGCAGTTTAGAAGCAAATGAAGGGTCGGGGAAGACAAGAGTCATAATCATGAAAGGTTTCATCTTTATTGAATGCAACTAAGGTGAATACATAAAAAGAAACTACTTGGGATATTCCAACTGATCCTGAAAATGAAGATATGAAAAGAAAAGACGCGACATGAGGGGATCTCCCAATTGATCCTTGCAACTTAGGGTTTTGGAAAGACCCTGTTTGACTTGGTAGTAGGCCACGTTCTCTACTCTGCGATTGGCATTGACAACACCCCAGATTGGAGTATCTGTTCTATCTTGTCCTTAAGAATGTTGCATTTCTCGGTGTCATGACCTCGCATTCTATGATATTTGCAGAACTTACTAGCATCCCAAATTCTGCTTTTGAATTCAGGTTCAGCTCGAATAGGGGGAAGCTCGATCCTTCCTTCCTTGAGGAGATAGTCGAGAGCCTCCACATAGATAGTGGGGATCGGAGTGAAAGACACGGGGTGTCGCAGTTCAGCGTTTCTAGCAAAGGAATTAAGAGCCCTTTGATGGTTGTCATACAACCCCGATGATCCTCCTCCTATATTTTCTTTGATGCAATGTTCGATATTGGCCATCCTTCTATCGTTTTGTAGAGTCCAAAGAATCATGTCCATTTTTCGGTCCAGGCCTTCCTTGCGTGATTGCATTTGAATTATTATGGTAAAGAGTTTTTCCATAAAAGAATTTTCTCGTTCGCCATATCTTTTTTCTTGATCTCCACTCGTGAGTGAGGCCGGGGTTTGATCCTCCTTTTCAGTTGAAGGGGACTTCTCCCTTGGTAAGTTGAACCTATGTGGTTGATCACCTCTAAGAATAGGAGTGATTCCCGTGTCCATATTGTTGTGATTTGCCGACATAAGGATCTCTCTCTCTCTATTTCATGCATGCCTGATATTTTGCTGTGATGGTTGTTGCTTTCCTTTTCATCAAGAAAATTCAGTCTTCATTCATCCTTGCTAGCGTATCAATGATTTCATCTATTCTCCTATCATTGCGTTGCATTTGCTGTGAAGCTCCAGTCCGATGTTGGGAGATGAGGAGACCGAATTCACTGTTGCTAGGTATTCTGTAGGAGACCATTGGAGACAATGGTGCAAACAAGGCAATTTGTTTACTCCGAATTCAAAGTTGGTCACCGAATCCTCATTCTACCTGTATGGAAACCATAAACTTCAAAAATTAACCCTGACATTGACTTACCCAAAGACCTAGCGACCTATATGAGACAACCTATTGCAGACCATGGCTATATGCTAATTTTTTCCTTTTGACTTGACTCACCCAACATTGGGCTTGCATGATGACCTCTAGCCTAAGATGAGACTATGTATGGGGAAGGTCCATCGGGCTATCATAAGATTGAGTCAACATCAAAGCCTTAATGAACTCGAATTCAAATAAAAACCGGATATACCCTTTTTAGGCCCAAATACAACCAAGGGTTGGACAAAATCAAGCTAAGATCTTGGGCTTAATCAAACCTCTTTGATTTGGGCTCAAGTGAGACCTCTAGGTCTTCTTTAACTTTTGTTTGATTATTACCCAAGCTAAAGCAATACTTTGGGGGGAAAACAAAGAGACCGACTCTAAAAAAAAGAAGAGAAAAAAAAAACATATAGCACATAATTTACACATCTCACAATAAGAATGCACATAGCATATAAAATGGGTAATGCACCTAACCAATGTTCTATGTTCAAAGGTTTAAGGTCGGGTACCTAAAAACTAACATAATCATGTCTCTCACGCGCCACAAATTCTATGGAGTTCATAGTAATGTGATGCGTGTGTTTCTCACGAAATTAAAGGGAAAATGTAAATTCATAATCCCAAGAATTTTGGAGTGCTTCATGAGTGGGAAAGCAATTTGCGAATTTCTTGAAATGTGAGATTCATTCCTTGAAGTCGGAAATATACTTTACCCAAAAGGGAAAATGGGTTGACCTAGACGGTACCTTTGGGTTCATCCAGATTTATAAAAACCGAGATGGAGGTCCGTATGCACGTTAGCTAACAAAATAATAAAAATTACAAACATTAATTTCTCCTTTTCTATTCAAAAATAAAAAAACTGGCTTTTCAAGTTTTACCCTCTTAAAATAAGTCCCCAGTGGAGTCGCCATTTGTGGGACCCAGGAAAATCCCCGTTATCCCTCGCGGTGTACGGCGAATCGAAAGGGATGTCTTATCTGGGAAGGGATTTAAATACATTTTATTATGATGTTCAAATGAATCAAAATAAAAAAATAAAAAGAGTCGCCAATTAATTTTTAATGAGAATTAATAAACTCAAATTTAAACTCCATAAACCACGAACCATGAGATTCGAATCCGGGGGTAAGGTTACGAATTCGAAACTAAAAACACTCGAATTCGCCCGTTCAAACAACGGACTCTAATAAATCGGATAATTTAAAGAAAAGAGTAGAAGAGGAGAATTAGTTAGATTAATCAATTTTATTTAGCGCATACAAATGAGATGATTAAATGCAAAAAATAAAGTAAAACAAATAAATGCAACTAATAAAATAAAATAAAAGAACATGAGCATAAATATTTACAAGTTAACATTTAGTCAAATTGATTAGAGCATCAATATTATTATTTAAGTTGGATTTACAACATAATAAAGTTAGAATAAAATAAGAAGAAAAAAAACAATACTAACCTCATGTTAATGCCAAGATTATGAATGCAAGATGATGATGATGAGAAGAACGAGGGTGATGGAAATCAGCCCACGCATACCCTCCTAGGCCCAATCAAGAAGGCCCAAATGAAGATCCATCATACATATAGGGTCCTTCATCAAAGGACTTTGTCCAATTCAGGCCCAATAAGGAAGAATCGAATCATTTATAAAAGATGGATCAAAGAAGGAGGATACAAAGTAGAAATACAAAGTCCCATTCACATGGTGTGCTTCTTATTTCAAGAGGATGTCCAAACATCCTAGAGTTGGGCCAAGTCACACGCCAAGCCCAAGGGAATGTCCAAATCAAGAAGTCAAGCTTGATTTTATGATCTTGATTTTGGATGTAATTTATTTCTAGCTTTTATTTTGGTGTTTTTAAATTTTTAGAATAATGTAAGATGACACGTGAATCATAAACTTGATCATCCCATGCTAATTATTTTCGTGTGGTTTAGTTAGCTAGGCGTCATCTTCTTGATTTCTAGATTAGGATGGCTTATTTTGTAACTAATCCATCTCGGACTAGGAAAGCCAATTTTAATTAGGATAAGTAGTTGTAACCATCTCCCCTTAGGATAAGGAATCCTAATCCAAGAGGAGATTGGAATAGTTAAGCATCTAGGATTAGTAATCCTTGGCTTGCATGCCAAGTAAGGATTCCTAGGGGAGTTAGGGCTCTCCTAGTATAAATAGCCTAGGCTTGTAATCGTTTCAATCAATCGATTTAGAAATATGAAACCCCTTAAGATTTTAGCTTTCCCTCGAGTGTTTGGATAAACTCTCACCTCCTTTCTTCTATTGTATCTTGGTCTGGCACCCAAGTGGTTAGGAAGAGCTTGATCCTAGGTTGTGGTCTAGATTAAGTTAGCCCTAGGTTGTCTATCTTGTGGATTCAAGTTAGAAACCTAGTTCTATCCGTTCTTACCTTCTTATCAATATAGTTAAGGTGATTACATTGTGAGCTTTCTGTCAATACAGTTAAGTCACAACCCAACCCTACCTCCTTATCCCTCCTACCCAACGCCACCTCCACCTCCTTTATCACCCACAAAATCGTCACCCTTCCCCTCCTCAGCAAACACCACCTCCTTTCCTCTTTCTCTCTCCATAACAACCTCCCAACAAACTCCCTCCCTCTCCTCTAACAAACTAACACCCTCTCCCTCATCACCAAACCCAACGTCACCCTCCTCCATAATCCCATGCCAAGAATCAATCATCCCTCTCTCTTCCCATTCAAGATTCAACCCTTCTTGAATCTTGAAACCACAAAAGCTCTCACGGCAAATCACAACCACAAAGAACCCTTTTCACGAGAACCACCTTTCTCTTCCCTTCTTAATCTCGTGAACCACCCCTCCTTATTGTTTGGTTACACGTGTTTGGTGTATTATTGGAATCAAGAACCTTTCTTGATCCGGTAATACATCAAAAGTGGTATCAAAGCTCTAGGTTGAGTTTGAGTGTAAACCAAACACGTAACCTTCTAATCCAAAAGCTAAACCTTCTAATCCATAGGTTTAACCTACTATCCAAACACATAACCTTCAAACCTTCAGTACCAACCTGCAACCCTAAATTTCATAAACAACCCAAACATATTCCATTCCCTACCCAACGTCAATCTAGACGTTCCAAACCCCTATCATGGCTTCTGAAAGCAACAGTCAAGAAGATGGAAACCTTACTGAACAATGGAAACTCGAGAAAGCAGAACTTGAAGCAAGAATCACTTATCTTTCTGATCAGCTGAAGCGATACATGAACCTGCAATTCAGGACACTACGGGGGCAAGATGAGGAAGAAGCCGTCCCAAGCAGTCCTAGTGAAACTGAGCACTCTACTGGCTCAAGCAGGAGGTCACGACGTCCTAGACCCCTTCCAAGGGAAGCAAGACTCGACTTCAAAGTTGACATCCCTGAATTCGACGGTAACCTTGATCTTGAAATCTTTCTTGATTAGATTCAAACTGTCGAACGAGTCTTTGATTTGAAAGATGTCGCTGATGATAAGAAGGTCAAGTATATTGGTTTAAAACTTCGAAAGCATGCTAGTATTTGGTGTACTAATCTACGGAAAAGGAGACAGCATGCCGGGAAGGAAAAGATCGGTTCTTGGGAGAAGATTAAAAAGGAACTTCATTCAAAGTTTCTTCTTGCAAGCTACTTCAAAGACAACTACTTTCGTCTGCAGCAGCTATCCTAGGGATCTAAATTCGTTGAAGAATATACTAAGGAATTCGAACACCTACTCTGGAGGTGTGATCTAAAAGAAGATGAACCTCAAACTCTTGTGAGATATCTTGTTGGTTTGAACGAAAAACATAAGGTATGTGCTGGAACTTCAACCTTATGAAACTCTTGATGAATTGAGTACTTTGGCTAACAAAGTGGAACAACAAAAGAAAAGAAGAGGCAAGCAGATGCCAAACAAGAACCCTAGTTCCCAAAGAACTCCCTACACGCCTTTAACATACACCCCACAAAAAACAGCAAACCCACTCCTATCCGTCCGCCACAAAAACGCCTAATCCTACCCCTCAAACCGCCCCTAGATCCGTCCCAGCTCCACCCACAGATAAAAAAAGGTGCTTTAGGTGTTAAGGGCTCGGTCATATTGCTTCGGAGTGTCCGAACAAGAGGGCAATCACATTGTTAGAATTTCAGAATGCTCTCTTTGAACCCGAACCGACGGATGTAGAAGAAGAATCCCACGCCTGTCACAACGAATCTGAAGAAGAGGTCGTGGAAGAACCAGATCAAGGAGAGATGCTGGTTGTAAGGAGAATATTGAATAGTTCTCCAGTCCCTAAAGATCTGCAACAACGGGAAGCTATCTTCCATTCCCGCTGTACTGTGCAAGGGAAAGTTTGTTCATTGATCGTCGATGGTGGAAGCTGTACTAATGCAGTTTCAACTATTGTGGTGAACAAACTACAGCTACCTACAAGTCCGCACCACAGGCCATACACGGTCCTATGGATCAGCTCGGGTTAAGGCTTAAAGGTGACTCAACGCTGTTTGGTAAGCTTTTCTATTGGAAAGTCTTATCAAGATTCAATCTGGTGTGATGTACTACCTATGGTAGCTTGTCATATTCTGCTTGTGAGACCGTGGTTATTTGACTGGAGTGTTACACATGATGGAAGAGCTAACACATACACCTTGATCGTGAAAAACAAGAGAGTCACGTTAGCTCCCATAAAGACATCACCAACGACCCCAAGGAATGACTCAAAAATCATATCTTTCATGATCACTGAACGTCCTGAGTTTAGTGAACAAAAGGGGGTTGTTCCATCAAGTCTTGGCCATCCGGAAAAGGAGCTCCCCATTGACGTCTCTCTCGAGAGCTCACCATGGCCAACTCAACGTGAGGCCTATGCTGCAAAGGATCACGTGAACCCTAACAGTGATCTAAGGGTTCGAAATTTATCTGCTTGTCATGTCAAGGGTACAACTGCGCCGGTCAAATGCCCTCGTGATTACAAGGAAGAAGGAAAATAATCGGGTTCAGATTCAATTAGGGATTATTGCTGCTGAAATCCCAAAAAGTCTCCCTATATGGTTAGTGACACCTTGTGACCTAATCTATGTCCTTTCTATTATTATGAGACTCATGAATCAGGTTCTGAAGTCCTTCATCAGCAAGTGTGTCCTAGACACATTCAAGCATAGCAAAAGTGAGAAAGTTCGATCACTTCGCGGTCTCCAGGAACACGTGAAGGACCTAATTCACGTGGAGTTTATTAGCACAACCATGGTTCATGTGGACGTCCTGATCCACGTTAAGGTTCTAGTTGGTCTACTTGAAATTTTTGAACTTGAACTTCAAAGTTTGAGGACAAACTCCTCTCAACTAGGGGGGAATGATGGAAATCAGCCAACGCATTCTCTCATAGGCCCAATCAAGAAGGTCCAGTTGAAGATCCATCATACATATAAGGTCCTTCATCAAAGGACTTTGTCCAATTCAGGCCCAATAAGGAAGAATCGAATCATTTATAAAAGATGGATCAGAGAAGGAGGATACAAAGTAGAAATACAAAGACCCATTCACATGGTGTGCTTCTTATTTCAAGGGGATGTCCAAACATCCTAGAGTTGGGCCAAGTCACACGCCAAGCCCAAGGGAACGTCCAAGCTAGATTTTATGATCTTGATTTTGGATGTAATTTATTTCTAGCTTTTATTTTGGTGTTTTTTAATTTTTAGAATAATGTAAGATGACAAGTGAATCATAAACTTGATCATCCCATGCTAATTATTTTTGTGTGGTTTAGTTAGCTAGGCGTCATCTTCTTGATTTCTAGATTAGGATGGCTTATTTTGTAACTAATCCATATCAGATTAGGAAAGCCAATTCTAATTAGGATAAGTAGTTTTAACCATCTCCCCTTAGGATAAGGAATCCTAATCCAAGAGGAGATTGGAGATTGGAATAGTTAAGCATCTAGGATTAGTAATCCTTGGCTTGCACGCCAAGTAAGGATTCCTAGGGGAGTTAGGACTCTCCTAGGGGAGTTAGGACTCTCCTAGTACAAATAGCCTAGGCTTGTAATCGTTTTAATCAATCTATTTAGAAATATGAAACCCCTTAAGCTTTTAGCTTTCCCTCGAGTGTTTGGATAAACTCTCACCCCCTTTCTTCTATTGTATCTTGGTCTGGCACCCAAGTTGTTAGGAAGAGCTTGATCCTAGGTTGTGGTCTAGATCAAGTTAGCCCTAGGTTGTCTATCTTGTGGATTCAAGTTAGAAACCTAGTTATATTTGTTCTTACCTTCCTATCAATTTTGTTAAGGTGATTACATTGTGAGCTTTCTGTCAATACAGTTAAGTCACAACCCAACCCTACCTCCTTATCCCTCCTACCCAATGCCACCTCCACCTCCTTTATCACCCACAAAATCGTCACCCTTCCCCTCCTCAACAAACACCACCTCCTTTCCTCTTTCTCTCTCCATAACAACCTCCCAACAAACTCCCTCTCTCTCCTCCAACAAACTAATACCCTCTCCCTCATCACCAAACCCAACATCCACCCTCTCTCTCCCATCCCTCCTACCTCACGTCACCCTTCTCCATAATCCCATGCCAAGAATCAATCATCCCTCTCTCTTCCCATTCAAGATTCAACTCTTCTTGAATCTTGAAACCACAAAAGCTCTCACGGCAAATGACCACCACAAAGAACCCATTTCACGAGAACCTCCTTTCTCTTCCCTTTTTAATCTCGTGAACCACCCCCTTCTTATTCTTTGGTTACACGTGTTTCGTGTATTATTGGAATCGAGAACCTTTCTTGATCTAGTAATACATCAAAAGTGGTATGAGAGCTCTAGGTTGAGTTTGAGTGTAAACCAAACACGTAACGTTCTAATCCAAAGGCTAAACCTGCTAATCCACAGGTTTAAACTGTAATCCAAACACATAACCTTCAAACCTTCAGTACCAACCTGCAACCCTAAAATTCATAAACAGCCCAAACACATTCCCTTCCCTACCCAACGTCAATCTAGACATTCCAAACCCCTACCATGACATCTGGAAGCAACAGTCAAGAAGATGGAAACCTTACTGAACAATGGAAACTAGAGAAAGCAGAACTTGAAGCAAGAATCACTTATCTTTCTGATAAGCTGAAGTGATACATGAACCTGCAATTCAGGACACTACGGGGGCAAGACGAGGAAGAAGTCGTCCCAGGCACTCCTAGTGAAACTGAGCACTCTACTGGCTCAAGCAGGAGGTCACGACGTCCTAGACCCCTTCCAAGGGAAGCAAGACTCGACTTCAAAGTTAACATCCCTGAATTCCACGGTAATCTTTATCCTGAAATCTTTCTTGATTGGATTCAAACTATCGAACAAGTCTTTGATTTGAAAGATGTCGCTGATGATAAGAAGGTCAAGTATATTGGTTTAAATCTTCGAAAGTATGCTAGTATTTGGTGTACTAATCTACAGAAAAAGAGACATCATGCCGGGAAGGAAAAGATATGTTTTTGGGAGAAGATTAAAAAGAAACTCCATTCAAAGTTTCTTCTTGCAAGCTACTTCAAAGACAACTATTTTCGTCTGCAGCAACTATCCCGGGATTCTAAATTCGTTGAAGAATATACTAAGGAATCGAACACCTACTCTGGAGGTGTGATCTAAAAGAAGATGAACCTCAAACTCTTGTGAGGTATCTTGTTGGTTTAAACGAAAACATAAGGTATGTGCTGGAACTTCAACATTATGAAACTCTTGATGAATTGAGTACTTTGGATAACATAGTTGAACAACAAAAGAAAAGAAGAGGCAAGGTGACGCCAAACAAGAACCCTAGTTCCCAAAGAACTCCCTACACGCCTTTAATATACACCCCACAAAAAAGCCAAACCCACTCCTATCCGTCCGCCACAAAAACGCCCAATCCTACCCCTCAAACCGCCCCTAGATCCGTCCCAGCTCCACCCACGGATAAAAAAAGGTGCTTTAGGTGTTAAGGGCTCTGTCTTATTGCTTCGGAGTGTCCAAACAAGAGGGCAATCACATTGTTAGAATTTCAGAATGCTCTCGTTGAACCCGAACCGACGGATATAGAAGAAGAATCCCACGCGTGTCACAAAGAATCTGAAGAAGAGGGCGTGGAAGAACCAGATCAAGGAGAGATGCTGGTTGTAAGGAGAATACTGAATAGTTCTCCAGTCCCTGAAGATCTGCAACAACGGGAAGCTATCTTCCATTCTCGCTGTACTATGCAAGGGAAAGTTTGTTCGTTGATCGTCGATGGTGGAAGCTGTACTAATGCAGTTTCAACTACTATGGTGAACAAACTATAGCTACCTACAAGTCCGCACCACACGCCATGCACGGTCCTATGGATCAGCTCGGGTAAAGGCATAAAGGTGACTCAACGCTGTTTGGTAAGCTTTTCTATAGGAAAGTCTTATCAAGATTCAATCTCGTGTGATGTACTACCTATGGCAGCCTGTCATATTCTGCTTGGGAGACCATGGTTATTTGATAGGAGTGTTACACATGATGGAAGCGCTACCCCATACACTTTGATGGTGAAAAACAAGAGAGTCACGTTAGCTCCCCTAAAGACATCACCAACGACCCTAAGGAAAGACTCAAAAATCATATCTTTCATGATCACTGAACGTCCTGAGTTTAGTGAACAAAAGGAGGTTGTTCCATCAAGTCTTGGCCATCCGGAAAAGGAGCTCCCCATTGACGTCTCTCACGAGAGCTCACCATGGCCAACTCAATGTGAGGCCTATGCTGCAAAGGATCACGTGAACCCTAACACTGATCTAAGGGTTCGAAATTTATCTGCTTGTCACATCAAGGGTACAACTGCAAAGAAGAATATCCGGTCAAATGCCCTCGTGATTACAAGGAAGAAGGAAAATAATCGGGTTCAGATTCAATTAGGGATTATTATTGTTGAAATCCCAAAAAGTCTCCCTATATGGTTGGTCACACCTTGTGACCTAATCTATGTCCTTTCTATTATTATGAGACATATAAATCAGGTTCTGAAGTCCTTCATCAGCAAGTGTGTCCTAGACACATTCAAGCATAGCAAAAGTGAGAAAGTTCGATCACTTCGCGGTCTCCAGGTACACATGAAGGACCTGATTCACATGGAGTTTATTAGCACAACCATGGCTCATGTGGACGACCTGATCCACGTTAAGGTTCTAGTTGGGCTACTTGAAATTTTTGAACTTGAACTTCAAAGTTTGAGGACAAACTTCTCTCAACTAGGGGGGAATGATTGAAATCAGCCAACGCATTCCCTCCTAGGCCCAATCAAGAAGGCCCAGTTGAAGATCCATCAAACATATAGGGTCCTTCATCAAAGGACTTTGTCCAATTCAGGCCCAATAAGGAAGAATCGAATCATTTATAAAAGATGGATCAAAGAAGGAGGATACAAAGTAGAAATACAAAGACCCATTCACATGGTGTGCTTCTTATTTCAAGAGGATGTCCAAACATCCTAGAGTTGGGCCAAGTCACACGCCAAGCCCAAGGGAACGTTCAAGTTAAGAAGTGAAGCTAGATTTTATGATCTTGATTTCGGATGTAATTTATTTCTAGCTTTTATTTTGGTGTTTTTAAATTTTTAGAATAATGTAAGATGACACGTGAATCATAAACTTGATCATCCCATGCAAATTATTTTCGTGTGGTTTAGTTAGCTAGGCGTCATCTTCTTCATTTCTAGATTAGGATGACTTATTTTGTAACTAATCCATCACGGATTAGGAAAGCTAATTCTAATTAGGATAAGTAGTTGTAACCATCTCCCCTTAGGATAAGGAATCCTAATCCAAGAGGAGATTAGAATAGTTAAGCATCTAGGATTAGTAATCCTTGGCTTGCACGCCAAGTAAGGATTCCTAGGGGAGTTAGGACTCTCCTAGTATAAATAGCATAGGCTTGTAATCGTTTCTATCAATCGATTTAGAAATATGAAACCCCTTAAGCTTTTAGCTTTCCCTCGAGTGTTTGGATAAACTCTCACTGCCTTTCTTCTATTGTATCTTGGTCTGGAACCCAAGTGGTTAGAAAGAGCTTCATCCTAGGTTGCTGTCTAGATCAAGTTAGCCCTAGGTTGTCTATCTTGTGGATTCAAGTAAGAAACCTAGTTCTATTCGTTCTTACCTTTCTATCAATATAGTTAAGGTGATTACATTGTGAGCTTTCTCTCAATACAGTTAAGTCACAACCCAACCCTCCCTTCTTATCCCTCCTACCCAACGCCACCTCCACCTCCTTTATCACCCATAAAATTGTCACCCTTCTCCTCCTCAACAAACAGCACCTCCTTTCCTCTTTCTCTCTCCATAACAACCTCTCAACAAACTTCCTCTCTCTCCTCCAACAAACTAATACCCTCTCCCTCATCACCAAACCCAACGTCCATCCTCTCTGTCCCATCCCTCCTACTTCACGTCACCCTCCTCCATAATCCCATGCCAAGAATCAATCATCCCTCTCTCTTCCCATTCAAGATTCAACCCTTCTTGAATCTTGAAACCACAAAAGCTCTCACGGCAAATCACCACCATAAAGAACCCATTTCACGAGAACCACCTTTCTCTTACCTTCTTAATCTCGTGAACCACCCCCTCCTTATTGTTTGGTTACACGTATTTCGTGTATTATTGGAATCAAGAACTTTTCTTGATCCAGTAATACATCATAGGGAGGAGAAGAAAGATAAAATCACCTAGTGTAAATACTCCTAGAATGATTTTGAGGTGTCGAAAAAGAGTGGAAATGAGGGTGTATTTATAGTAGTGGAGGGAGATTTATTTATGGTGGTGAAGGAAAGAATATTGGGAGGATAAAATCAAATAAAGGTTGATTTTATTTGATTTGGAAGAATGAGGAAGGATGAAATAAAAGAGGGGTTTGATTTGGTTTGATTTTGGGGATATTCTTCATCATTTTTGCATTTTAAAATTCTTGGCATTTTTCTAAATTATTCAAAATAAAATAAACTCAAAATAAATTACAATATTTATAAAGCTGAATTAAATGACAAAATTTTAGCGTCTACGCTATCGTTGAACAGAAGAGGATAGACAATCCTCCCACTTTATTCTCTATGAAGCCCTATCCACTTATTCTGAATGGGCAATTTGTTAGGGAAGGTGATGACTTCCCCTACTATGGGTTCCCATAGCCTTTTTATCTGAAGAGGAAAGGAGTTCAAGTCGCTGGATTAGAAGTCTTCAATTATTGCTCCATTAATATGGCTACTGTTTTTGTTCCCGCTCGGGACCAACAACCTCCATTAGAATGGACTCATCTTGCTGGGAGCAACATTTTTGGCATGCTGTTTGGACAAGAGGTTGTCCAAGAGAAGTCTGAAGTTGATGTTGTTATTGCTGCATTGTCCAACTCAAGCTTTGACCCAAGTGCCATGATCTCTGAAGGAGAAGAAGCTAAGGCGGTCTCGTGGGTCGATGCTAAAGAGAATAATTTCTCTTTATCTGTAGGAGAGTTTGTTCCTAAGGACATAGGGTCAGGTCTTAAGGGTTTAGAGTCAAGTGAGTTTGGTCTTGAGTCTGCTGGCGATTTATTCCTTTCTGCATCCAATAAGATGAACCGTTCTGCTTACTCTGATTCTTCTTTCCCCTCTTCCCTGAACTACTGCGCCAATAAAAATCTGGAATTTAATGAATCCTTAAAAGAATTTTCTAATGAACATGAGCATAAAATGGCGGTATTGGAAGACACTATCACCATAAATGTGGGCACAAAAGAACAACCTCGGGAGCTGAAGTTAGGTAGTTCACTCACAGCGGAAGAACGGGTAGTATTCACAGAGCTTCTCAAGGAGTTTGTTGATGTATTTGCATGGTCCTACGAAGACATGCATGGGATTGACATGGAAATTGCGGAACACACCACACCTTTACTTCTTAATGCAAAGCCGGTTCGACAAAAGGAAAGGAGGATCAAGCCTGAATGGGCTAAGAAAATTGAGGAAGAAGTGATCAAGCAGCTTAACGCTAAGTTCATCAAAGCGGTCCAATATCCCGAATGGATTGCTAACATTGTCCCGGTGCCTAAGAAAGAGTGAAAAGTGCGCATGTGTGTGCACTTCCGAGACCTCAATAAAGCTAGTCTTAAGGATAGTTTCCCCTTACCTCACATCGATGTATTAGTGGATAACACTTGCGGGCATGAGCTCCTATCCTTTATGGATGGATATACGTTATGCATTTTTTGTTTCCTTTGAAGGTTTAATCCCAAGAAATACACATTTGGGTCGAATAAGCATAATAAATCGAAGAGAGGCCGAGATGAAAGATAATCAAACCAAACTCGGGCTGAAACCAAGTCTCGCGGGATATCCAAGACTCCTCGAGCCAAGATGAGGATAGAATCAAGCTCAAGGTCAAGAAAATCCTCTAGGGAGGTTTGATAAGGGACGTTACGACCGTGAAACCCACGTCACGATTGTGACTCCTTCAACTCGACGAACGCCAAAATGACAGGTAGAGGTCACGCTCGTGAATTATGAGTCACGAACGCGACATCCCAAATAGAGTTTCCCCTACCAGCAGCGTCGTGGCCACGGTAAGGAGTGTCACGGTTGTGATACCGCGAAAAGGAAAAAATGGATTTCGCTTTGACATGGTCGTGACCAATCTAGTTACGACCGTGACTCTTGAAGATCCGAGACATCATGGCCGTGTCCTCGGACCTGCGAAACATTTCTCCGGAGGAATTTAAGGATCTCCCAGTAGAGGACGTTGTGGCCGCCACTCACTATGTCTCCCTCGCAACGTACATGCTGCTCCGTAATTTTTAGGCAAAAACGACTGTGTTTAGCCTAATGAAACCCAAACTATAAATATCGTTTTGTTATAATTTTGAGGACTTATTAGAAATTGGATTACTTCACATTCTAGTTAGGACTTTATTCATTCTTTCTCATTGTTAACACTCTTTTCTAGCTTTTATCTTCGTCTTAAATATCTTTGTTACTCCATTAAAGTTCTAATACAAGTTCTATTTGGATTGAAGTTTTATTGAAGTTAGTGTTGTTTTTCATTGATTCTACTCATATTATTATTGCTTCTCACATGGGTAATTCTCGTTCTCTCTCTTATTTAAAGGTATTGGCTTGATTAATGCATGTTTAGTAGTTACTTAGCCTTGGTAATTAGTGTGATTAATTTAGCTTGTTATCTTTGTGCTAGAATCATGGTTAAGTTTTGTTGGATGATTGTGATTATGTCCATTGTGAATATGCGTGGCTAGTTTCCCTTCGGGGTTAAGGGGTACTTAGATCCCTAATGGGAGATTAGACTTGGATTAATGAGATTAGGGTGATTAATTAGGTAATTAATTGTCCCATCCCTATATTTCTTACTAAATTTGGAGAATTTTGGTGTCGAGAGGTTATGAATCCTTCTCCAAACATTGAGTTGGGGATTTTTGATGGTGTAATTAGTTCTTAATCTACACTAGCATGGGATTTTGTAACTAATTAGATAAGATGATATTCAAATATTATCAAGATCCACCATATGCGAGAGCGATGATGGACTTTGGGAAGTAAGCTTTACCTTACCACTCGAGAAACGGAAGTTAACGCTATTTAATCTTTACAATCCTAACACTTAATGACGGAATACAAATCACCCCTAAAATCATGTAAACTATACTTAGTCCTTCACTAGGTTTGCCCGATTGTTCCGCCGAGCCCTTGCTTTTATCATCTATTACACCTTTATTCTTCATTTGTTCTCCGTAGTTTAGTTCAAAACCTTCATTTCTTTTGTTACCTTGAACCGAACATGAACTTATTATTTAACTAGGGTTTAAGGACCCTAGCTCCATGAGTTAGACATGACCGATATTCTAATACGCTAGAGTATCGTAAAATAAATTGGCGCCATTGTCGAGAAGTTGTGCCCCCTTTTACTTTTGTTTAGCTCCTTGTGTTTCTAGTGTGGTTCTTTCTTGTTTTTTCGGCATAGTGTAGACCCTAGGGATGCTTATCTCGGTTTTGGTTGCAAGTGTATGCGTAGGCGGGATTAAGTTCTACTATCGTTTGACCTAGAGATCGAGACAACTGCTCGCCGCAACCTCGCATGTGCCCTTAGGAGACACTAAGGAAAACCCATGGCTGAACAACCCCGCACCCTACTTCATTATTCTTCATCAACTCCTACCGCAGGAGGTTCGACAATTGTATTACCAGATCTTGAAGCAAATGTGACAATCGACTTCAATCTGGCACCCCTCAACCACATCGAGCACGCACAATTTCATGGGTTGAAGGCCGAACATCCTATTGAGCATATTTCCAACTTCATCGAGAGATGCAGCATGATTAAGATAAATGGCGTTGTAGACACCGGGATTCGCACCGATAGAATCCCAATTTATCAAATCTTTAAATGAAACATTTGGGCCAGATATATCATTAGGCCAATGAAAGCAAGCAAAGCAGACAAGACAAGGCGGCCCATTACTGGGAAAAAAACCCGCACGGGTTTTAATCAAAAGCGACGACCCAAAAACAGGACCAGCCAAAGGCGCGCCCCGGCCTAGTCGCTTCAAAACCCGCGTGTGTTTTCTATCACCTGAAGCACGTCATTTTTCCTCATCCTCGTCAGCAATCCGTGTGTTGGAATTATAAAACTCGCGTGGGTTTTATCCTCCAAAAGCTGGCGCCAAAATCCCATGCAGACCCCCTGATTTTAGCCCATGTGCGTTTGACCTTTGCCTTGACTTCTGATACCCCGCACGGGTTTTGTGATTGCATGGAGATAGAGGGCATGATCTAAGGGATGTGTCCCCTCCATTTCCCTCCTAAACCTCACCTCCTTCACCTATAAATACCCCCCTCCATTCCATTCATTTTCATCAACAATCCTCCAAAACACTCACACTCTACTTAAATCTCTTCTCAAAATTTCATACTTCCATCAACAATCATCCTTTATCACCCTTACTCTACTAATTTCCCACCAACTACCATCATCTAATACCTTCATTCTACCCAAACTCTTATCATTCCGCTCTCTTAAAGTTCTCACTATTCCCATATTTCTATCCCTTTATTCTACCAAAATCGTAACTCACATACTATCATACTACCATTCTTATCCTCACCTCTACATCCACCAAGTCAAGGAAAAAGTCAAGGTTTTGATCGACGCATTCGGGCTTCTTAACCAAAAGGTCCACCTTCACTTGCCTGTTGTTACTTTTATTTAATCATATAATTTATATTTCATTTTCATTACTTGTGCATATTTTGTAAATAAAAACCTTGTTTTTTTATAATGCATGTTAAGAATATAAACTTGCGAAATTAATTAAACTTCTCCCCGCTCTTTTTCATTTTAATGTCGATTTTAGTAGAGTTTTCTAACAGGCGAATTCGAGAGTTCTTATAATTCACGAATTCGTAACCTTACCCCAGAATTTAGAATCGGGTTTCGTGGACCGGAGTTATTTTTATTATTTTATGGCTCGTCGGTTTCCTTAAATCGGCTGGCGACTCTTTCATTTTTTATAATCCGTTTAGTTATTCAGATTAGAATTTGCACTAAAATAATTAAAAATGACTTAACATCTCCCACTCATCATATTCAAGGTTAAAACCGAGAGAAAGTGGGTCAGGAAACATGAAAACCCGCACGGGTTTTATTGTCTCCAACCCTCAATCTCTGGCCCAAGCAAACAAGCGGCCCGACCCAAGAATTATCAAAACCCGCACGGGTTTTGGCAGTTCTCGGTGGCCCGCCTGCTTCCTTTTGGGCCTGAATTTGGTGTTTGGGCCGATTTTAAGTCATTATTAATATATTTTGGAGTAATTTCAAGTATTTAAATAATAAAAACGGATTTGTAAAATAAATAAAGTTTCAACACCCCGAAAATGAGTTTCGAAAATAAAAATATCCTTATTTACGGATTAAGCAACCTTAGTCGGCTCCCGATCATTAAGTCGCACATCAGAGAACAACTTCCCCGAACAAGAATTTTCCGGGTCCCACAGATTGGCGACTCCACTGGGGACTTAAACTTAAAAAGAGGGTAAAACATGAAAAAATCGAATTAATTTGGAATTGTAAAAGGGAGAAGTTGATTTATTTCGCGATTTTATGATTCTTTTTAGGCATCCTTTGCATACCGGGCCACTAATAACGTCTTTTGACACGTTAGCACAAAGGCGACGGTTAAGATATACCTAGGTGATTCACTCGAGAGAGGGTAGGCCACTACTTGTGTGATGCACCCTACATCGCCAAGCATTTGGTGTCTCCTCTCCCCGCGCTATACTCAAAGGGCTTCCTTGAAGTTCTTTGAGCAATACCTCACACTCCTTACCTAACGGTATGGAACACCGGGATGAAAACGTGCGGTAGGCCATGTAATCCAACCATAGAAATCCATGAACATAGAACCTTGGTTTAGGGTATCCCTTCATGTTGTATGCTATGTGCTATGTGTATCCCTTCTAGTTTAGAGGTTTTGTTCTAGTCCATATAAAACTCATCGGGTTGAGAAAATGATTATTCATTAATTAGAATAATTAATCCAAAAGGCATCATGATTAGCCCAACTGGAAGAGCCCATTTATGCTTGAAAGATGATTATTTTAGTTAACAAAATAAAAATCGACTCGCCTTTGATGATATTATATGGCCCTTTACAAAATTCTCCTAACGAAGGTACAAAAATAAATTAAAAAGTCCAACAAAGTTAATGGATAGAGTTTTATATTGCATAATAGTCACTAAGCTCGATAAAGTTAATTTGTCGATTTAATTAATAAATCCACCGCATTTATGGCCGGCCCGTTGTTAGGCCCAACCATATTGGATTTGTTGATTAGGCCCATAAATTAATTATGACTCGCTTATTGTTGACTTTATTCAATCCTTTACAATATCCATTTTCCTCGACTAAAATAAAAAAAAGAAATAAAAAATAAAATAATAGAATAAAAAGAGGTAAAAAAAAATGGGTCGTCAGTCTTGTTAAACATTATTCTAGCCCGCATAATAGTCATTATGGCTTGAGCTGTCTGAATTGTTGGGCCAAGTTACGGATTCTCCTTAAAACGATCGGCTTGTGATGTGGGCCCATCCGAATTGAGAAACACTGACTTGTGCCCTACAATTTAAGACCTGCTCGCTATGTTTGGCTTTGTGCGGCCCTTTATAATGTTTTTTCCATAGGTCCATATAGAGTTAGGTCATGCACTCCCAAATAGTGGGTGAGTCCTTCGGACATGCATGCATCGGGTAGTACGTGTCAAAGTGTGACATCGAGTGTTATAACTTTGAATTCCCATACAGGCATCATTGGTGATCGACTCCGAGCCCGCATTCGAGACCCGCGAACTGGTCGATAGGTTCCAAGCCCGCATTACGATCCATCTACAACTTGTGACTGAAGCCAACATCACGAAGCATTTGGACGAGCTCTACACTAGAATGCAAGGTCTTGTGTTTGCTAATACCCTAGAACAGGAGCAGAAGATGGGTAAAAGGCTAGAGGAACAACATTTGATGGATGGCATGTAGCAAGCCATCACTAAGATCAATACCATATTGGGGCTTAATGCTAAAGAAGATGATGAGGAAATGCATGGATAGGAATCTGAACCTGAAATCAATAAGACATCCTCAGATTCTGGAGGAATAGGGGTATCCAAGACAAAGGTTAATACTCCTGAAGTATCAAAACCTACAAAGGACCCCGCTGTTAAGGCCCTTGACCAGAAGTTAGAAAGCCTCACTAAGGCAATGAACACTGTGCCAGTCTTTGCTGATAAATACCTGGAGGTTCCATTGCCTATTCAGCCAACACTAAAGATAGTTGACAAAGTTGAAGTGTCAAATATTAGGTTCAAACCCTCAGAGAACCCTATTCATCATGTTGGGGAGTTCATGAGGTTAGCACCTTTAAACCGGATTGATGTCGACTTATACTCTACTGTCTTCCCATCCACCTTAGATAGCGAAGCAAAGGTATGGTATCATGTGTTGTCACCTCAAATCAAAGTCAATTGGAACGAGTTATTCAAAGCTTTCATCAACCATTACAGCCGCATCCAGAAGAAACAAGATACAGTGGATGACTTGACCACCATGAAGCAGCAGGATGATGAGTCCTTTATGGATTACTTTGAGAGATGGAATACGAAGTTGTCCCACATCAATGGGACAATCCCTCTCCGCCTACAGTTATCTACCTTTAAGCAGGGACTCAAGAGAAGCTTATCCAAGCACTTGGGGTACCATGTCGTCAAAGACTTTGATTACTTGAAGGACATTTGTGTTCAATTAGAGGCTATCGAGAATGATAAGACCACTTCGCCTAGATGGAAAGGGTCCATCTCCAACAGCAGGGGCTACTAGTGCAGCTAGCCACCCTCCTAAAGTTATGGAGACTAACTCTATCCAGCGCAAGGGGCCTTACGTACCAAAATATGAGACTTATACACCATTGGATGTTCCTTAGTCTTAGGCTCTCGACCGTCTGGTCAAGAAGGGTATCCTGGTTTTGCCCTTACCGAAAGAAGAGCCAGAAATCAAAGGCAGAAACTAGGATGCCAACCAATTTTGCCGCTATCACCGTTGCTGAGGGCATGACACTGAGAAATATTGGACTTTAAGGAACAAGATAGAAGATATGATAAGGGCAGGGACGCTGCCAATGCCAAAAGGTGCCAAGAAACTAAACAATCAAAGTAATCCTATGTCTGAGCATGCAAATGCTATCCTCTGTTAGGATTTCAGTTTCGACCCCTCCGCTTTGATTGTAGAAACAGGTCAACTTGTCCCCGAAGTAGTTGGGTTCCCTAAAGGTCTGTTCATCCACGGTGTTTGGGTCAGCGATGAGGATGACGAGCACGAACATTCCAAGACAGAATGGATGGAGACTGGTGCACCAATACCAGATGATGTGGCGTTTCTCACCCGATCCAGCCGCTACAACAATAACATGAACATTCCAAGACCCTCTTCTTTCTCAACTCAAAAAGACCAGGGCTGAGGTCACCATATGGCAACTCATATGCACATCGCATGCTCATAGACAGAAGATTTTGGACACCCTTACAACACTCACAATATCGCCTACAATGACTCCCGAATCCTTGGTTGCTCATGTGACCACCCAACAAGAGATGATTACTTTTGGGATTGAAGATTTGCCCCAAAGAGGAGCATCTCACAACAAAGCCCTGTACCTTACAGTGCAATGCTCCAACAAAACTATCCCATTAGTTCTGGTCGACAATGGTTCAGTAGTAAATGTGTGCCCTTGGAGGACGGCTCAAAAGTTGGGAGTTCAACAACAACATTTGGTTCAAAACGGGGTACAACTAAGGGCATATGACAATTCACCTTGGAGATTAGTCGGATCCATAGTATTGCCCATCACTACTGCCAGCGTCACTCGGAATGTGGAATTTGTGGTGTTGGACATTCCAGCCTCCTTCAATTTACTACTACGAAGGTTGTGGCTTCACGAGTGTAACGCTATAGCATCCACTTTGCATTATAAGGTGGAGATGTTGGTTCAAGGTCAGGTGATCACCATCTCGGGAGAGTCTATAAATGCTGTTTTCACTCCTAAACAGTCAACCCTTGAAGTGGAGCACAACTCAATGGATGAAGAACTCCACAACTTTGAGCTTGTGGCAATGATGAGCCGGGACGAAGCACCTTTTGACTTCGATCCCTACTCAAATCCCAAGGTACATGCTATGCTCAAGAAACAAGGTCATTTCCCTGGGATGCCGCTGGGAAAGAATCCGAAGAACAAAATTCCTCATGTGTTCAAGACCATTAAAGCAGAAGGGAAGGTTTGGCTTAGGCTACAAACCAACTGAGAAGGAGGTCAGGCTCGCAAAGATGGCTATCTGGGGGACTCGGGAAAATCCCCGTTATCCCTCGCGGTGTACGGCGAATCGAAAGGGGTGTCTTATCTTGGAAGGGATTTAAATACATTTTATTATGATGTTCAAATGAATCAAAATAAAGAAATAAAAAGAGTCGCCAATTAATTTATAATGAGAATTAATAAACTCAAATTTAAACTCCATACACTACGAACCATGAGATTCGGATCAGGGGGTAAGGCTACGAATTCGAAAGTAAAAACCCTCGAATTCGCCTGTTCAAAGAACGGACTCTACTAAATCGGTTAATTTAAAGAAAAGAGTAGAAGAGGAGAATTAATTAGATTAATCAATTCTATTTAGCGCATACAAATGTGATGATTAAATGCAAAAAAAAAAGTAAAACAAATAAATGCAATTAATAAAATAAAAGAACATAAGCATAAATATTTACAAGTTAACATTTAGTCAATTTGATTAGAGCATCAATATTATTATTTAAGTTGGATTTACATCATAATAAAGTGAGAATAAAATAAGAAAAAAAAAACAATACTAACCTCAAGTTAATGCCAAGATTATGAATGCAAGATGATGATGATGAGATGAAGGAGGGAGTAGAGTAAAGATAAAATCACCTAGTGTCAATACTCCTAGAATGATTTTGAGGTGTCGAAAAAGAGTGGAAATGAGGGTGTGTTTATAGTGGTGGAGATAGATTTATTTATGGTGGTGAATGAAATAATATTGGGAAGATAAAATCAAATAAAGGTTGATTTTATTTAATTTGGAAGAACGAGGAAGGATGAAATAAAAGAGGAATTTGATGTGGTTTGATTTTGGGGATATTCTTCATCATTTTTGCATTTTAAAATTCTTGGCATTTTTCTAAATTATTAAAAATAAAATAAACTCAAAATATATTATAATATTTATAAAGTTGAATTAAATGACAAAATTTCAGCGTCTACAGTTAGCCCCCACTTTGATCGAGTCCGAGTAGGACGCTGATCAAAGTATAGCGTGGTGTTTTTTGGTCTATCTTGAAGTCAATATTGATTTTCCAGTCTTTCCTGGTGTCGTCCAGTCTTTCCCGGTGTTGCCCAGTCTTTCCCAGTGTCTCCCAGTCTTTCCTGGTGTCGTTCAGTCTTTCCCGATGTCTTTCAGTCTTTCCCGATGTCGTTCAGTCTTTCCCGATGTCGTTCAGTCTTTCTGGATGTCGTTCAGTCTTTCCGGATGTCGTTCAGTCTTTCCGGATGTCGTTCAATATTTCCGGATGTCGTTCTGTCCTTCCCGATGTCGTTTAGTCTTTCACGATGTCTTTCAGTCTTTCCCGATGTCTTTCAGTCTTTCTCGATGTCGTTAAGTCTTTCCCGATGTCGTTCAGTCTTTCCCAATGTCATTGTAGTTTGTTGAAGATGATCCAGTTTTGTTTGTTTTTGCATAGTCTTGTCGAATTTGGGCATAGTCAGACTGTCATGCCTCCAGGCGTGCAACTCTGTTTAGCCCGGGGTCGGTCAGCCGAATTTCACTTATTGCTCGGAACCCTAGGCAGGCTGCCATGCCTGCAGTCGTGGCGCTCTGCCTGATGTTTTTTTTTCACATTGCCAACATTGAGGAGTATGGTGTCGGGTTTTCCGAGTCTTCCCCTCTTCGGAACCGTGGGTATGGGTCCGAGTCATACCTGGAGGTATGGTGTCTGGTTATAAGACCTAGACTCAGCTTGTTCTTGGCAGTATGAGTCTGATTTTTCCGTATGCTCGAGTCTTCTCAGCTTAATTCAGAAATGAGTTATTTCCATACTAATTCTTGTGAACATTGTGAATTGAATTTTTAGAGTTTAACTGAGAAAATAAATTATTTTCCAAATTAATTTCCATAAAAATTTGCGATCCGTTTTAGAATTTAACCCGAAAAATGATATAGTTTTCAAATTAATTCTCATAAAGCTTCAATAATTTCTTTATTGATAGCGTCCTTGGAGCTTTTTGGTTATACGTCCGATGGTGATCAAGATTCCAAGCGAGCTTGCTTGAGTTCTATCTTCCATAACTTCATTTCTTTTGAGGCTCGGGCCGGAGAGATCGAGACGAAGGCAAATGCGGTCTTATGCATGCTATGCTACATGAATTACGTGAGAATAAAAAAAGTACAAGATTCTTTTATGTACAATACACAACTCTATTATGCATTTTTATACTATAAGACTCTTTATGCATGATGTGACTCTATTTTTATTTTTCTGTACTTTTTTTTTATTTATGCAATGCATGTGACTTTTTTTTTTTATTTGACTTGAGAAAAAAAAAAGAAATAAATAAATAAAAACTAAAAAACTAACATGACTCAAAATGAAAATGAAAAACGAATCTATGCGACTCAAAATGCAAACTAATGCGATTTAAAATGAAAAATGCACATGACCTAAAAGCAAAAAACTAAACAAATTGCACATTGATTTACCTCATGTATTCGACATGAACAGCCCCCCACTTTCCCGAGGAAAGAAGAAAAAAAAAGAAAAGTAAACAAAAAAAACTCTAAATGTCAAGAGTGATTTCGAGGTGAGTTTCCGGACAAGACAAAAAATGATGAGTTCGATCTCTTCTTGAACTGCCTCATAAGTTGCAATGATGTGGATGTTGAGCTATGTCTGAGCCCCCAGTTGAAATGGCGCAAAACAGGATATCAATGGAAAACTCAGCCTGATTAAGCTCTTTGACGATATGGTTAGGATGCTTAACTTCGATGACATGGTTAGAAACCCAAAGCACTAGGAGGGATCAAGTGGTAAGCCATCTTGATTTCCCTTAACTTTTCTCTATCTTTCCTGGCTCTTTTATTTAGGGAGGCACATGTAAGCATCAAGCCCCCAGTATTAGTGAACAAGCGTCTTTAGGTGAGTCAGAATGATTGACCTAGGTGGGTGTTGTCTTCAAGTAACCCTTAATTTGATGTAGTTGGCTTCTTGTTATGCTAAAGGAGTTATCCCTCACTCAGATATTCTGAAAGTAAGGATTGACTAACGAATCTCATGCATAAACTAATGACCAAATCAGAAGAGCTCACAGGGTAGGGACAATGGATGATAGATTATGGAAAAGATAGGAATGGTGGTATAGAAAGCATGTTTTTGAGTGGTTAGGCCCCAATGGTGGGTAAGACGAGGCTATGGAAGGTTAGGTGAGAGTAGTGATCAGATGAATGGATGGGTAGTTTGATGGACAAAGGTTCGGACTGATGGAGGTGAACGAGATGGTCTATGGATGAAGGACCATGTCTCATGGGTTTATCTCGTAAGGGAAGAGATGGTCAAACGGCTGTGGTTTGATGGATTTAGGTATGAAGGGTGATCCAAGTCTGATGGGAAAATGTAGGCGTGCTTAGTGAAAGAAATTTGACAGCTTTTCATTATCCTTAGAGACCAAGGTTTCCTCTCCTTTTGCCTAGCTCGCCTGGTGAAGTTTTCGAGCTAGCCACTCTTTATTCTATCTCTCAAAGACCAAATCATGACTTGATGATGGATTTTCTCTAAAGCGAATTGTAGCGGCCGAGCCTCCAAGAAGTTCTCGTACGTATCTAGTGTGGAATCAGGCCATTCGTAGTTCAACAGGTGCAGCTTTGATTGATGCCTCAAGAAGGACTTCGAGATGGGTCGAAAGTTTAATAGGAAGGATATGTGTGAAGGTTAGAGAGGAAGGTTTTGGGATGTGTGCAAGTGACCAATGTAAACCGACAATTGCGTCTTATGCTTCTTATTCTTGTTTCCTTCTTTCTCTTTTTTTCTTTTTTTTTCTTTTTCTATTTTTTTTTTTTTTTGAACTTGACAACCTCAATCTATATTTCTCTTATCCATGATATTTTTCACTCGCAACACATTAGTTGGATTAAATGGATTCAGGGATGAGGTTATAAAATGAACGACTAGGTTCATGGTAGTGGTTGAGAAGATGATGTGTGAAGAAATGTAGGCGAAGCAGCAAAGTGAAAATGAAGATGGTTATGATGTAGGTGGTAAAGGGTGAAAACATTCTATCATAGGCATGTCCTTTTCAGCTGCATGATTAATTTGATAGAGAGATTCACTTTTAAAGACTATTGGTCGCTTTGAACTCTCTCCTTTTATCTAAGCTGTTGGGTGAGTGTTTAGGTTAGCTTCTCTCCTCTTAATTTTCACTCATTTACCTCTCCTTTTGCCCAACTTGTTAGATGAGTGTTCAAGTTGGCCTCGCTCTTTTTTATTTATCTCTCCTATTGCCTAACTTCGCTTTGGCGGTGAAGTTAGCCTCCCTTCTCTCTATTAACCTTGGACTGGGGGTAGGGTGCAACAGCATAAAGAAGGTGTGATCAAGATGTGAGATGGAATGGAAAATGTGAGCAGAGGGATAAGTCAGACGTGGACGGTCATATGGGTGAATGAGCTCTTCAATTAAAATCAGGAATGCAAGCACAAGATTCTTTCCTTAGCAGTTTAGAAGCAAATGAAGGGTCGGGGAAGACAAGAGTCATAATCATGAAAAGTTTCATCTTTATTGAATGCAACTAAGGTGAATACAAGAAAAGAAACTACTTAGGATATCCCAACTGATTCTGAAAATGAAGATGTGAAAAGAAAAGACGCGACATGAGGGGATCTCCCAATTGATCCTTGCAACTTAGGGTTTTGGAAGACCCTATTTGACTTGGTAGTAGGCCACGTTTTCTACTCTGCGATTGGCAGTGACAACACCCCGGATTGGAGTATCTCTTCTATCTTGTCCTTAAGAATGTTGCATTTCTCGGTATCATGACCTCACATTCTATGATATTTGCAGAACTTGCTAGCATCCTAAATTCTACTTTTGTCTTCTGGTTCAACTCGAATAGGGGGAAGCTCGATCCTTCCTTCCTTGAGGATACAGTCGAGAGCCTCCACATAGGTAGTGGGGATCGGAGTGAAAGACACGGGTTGTCGTGGTTCAGCGTTTCTAGCAAAGGAATTAAGAGCCCTTAGATGGATGTCATACAACCCCGATGATCCTCCTCCTATATTTTTTTTGATGCAATGTTCGATATTGTCAATCCTTCTATCGTTTTGTAGAGTCCAAAGAATCATGTCCATTTTTCGGTCCAGTCCTTCCATGCGTGATTGCATTTGAATTATTGTGGTAAAGAGTTTGTCCATAAAAGAACTTTCTCGTTTGCCATATCTTTTTTCTTGATCTCCTCTCGTGAGTGAGGTCGGGGTTTGATCCTCCTTCTCAGTTGAAGGGGACTTCTCCCTTGGTAAGTTGAACCTATGTGGTTGATCACCTCTAAGAATAGGAGTGAGTCCCATGTCAATATTGTGATTTGCACACGTAAGGATCTCTCTCTCTATTCCATGCATGCCTGATATTTTGCTGTGATGGTTGTTGCTTTCCTTTTCATCAAGAAAATTCAGCCTATCATTCATCCTTGCTAGCGTATCAATGATTTCATCTATTCTCCTATCATTGCGTTGCATTTGCTGTGAAGCTCCAGTCCAATGTTGGGAGATGAGGAGACCGAATTCACTGTTGCTAGGTATTCTGGAGGAGACCATTGGAGACAATGGTGCAAACAAGGCAATTTGTTTACTCTGAATTCAAAGTTGGTCACCGAATCCTCATTCTACCTGTATGGAAACCATAAACTTCAAAAATTAACCCTGACATTGACTTACCCAAAGACCTAGCGACCTATATGAGACAACCTATTGCAGACCATGGCTATATGCTAATTTTTTCCTTTTGACTTGACTCACCCAACATTGGGCTTGCATGATGACCTCTAGCCTAAGATGAGACTATGTATGGGGAAGGTCCATCGGGCTATCATAAGATTGAGTCAACATCAAAGCCTTAATGAACTCGAATTCAAATAAAAACCGGATACACCCTTTTTAGGCCCAAATACTACCAAGGGTTGGACAAAATCAAGCTAAGATCTTGGGCTTAATCAAACCTCTTTTATTTGGGCCCAAGCGAGACCTCTAGGTCTTCTTTAACTTTTGTTTGATTATTACCCAAGCTAAAGCAATACATTGGGGGGGAAACAAAGAGACCGACTCTAAAAAAAAGAAGAGAAAAAAAAAACATATAGCACGTAATTTACACATCTCAAAATAAGAATGCACATAGCATACAAAATGGGTAATGCACCTAACCAATGTTCTATGTTCAAAGGTTTAAGGTCGGGTACCTAAAAACTAACATACTCATGTCTCTCACGCGCCACAAATTCAATGGAGTTCATAGTAATGTGACCCGTGTGTTTCTCTCAAAATTAAAGGGAAAATGTAAATTCATAATCTCAAGAATTTTGGAGTGCTTCATGAGTGGGAAAGCAATTTGCGAACTTCTTGAAATGTGAGATTCATTCCTTGAAGTCGGAAATATACTTTACCCAAAAGGGAAAATGGGTTAACCTAGACGGTACCTTTGGGTTCATCCCGATTTATGAAAACCGAGATGGAGGTTCGTATGCACGATGGCTAACTAAATAATAAAAATTACAAAAATTAATTTCTCCTTTTCTACTCAAAAATTAAGAAAACCGGCTTTTCAAGTTTTACCCTCTTAAAGTAAATCCCCAGTGGAGTTGCCATTTGTGGGACCCGGGAAAATCCCCGTTATCCGTCGCGGTGTATGGCGAATCGAAAGGGGTGTCTTATCTTGGAAGGGATTTAAATATATTTTATTATGATGTTCAAATAATTCAAAATAATAAAATAAAAAGAGTCGCCAATTAATTTTTAATGAGAATTAATAAACTCAAATTTAAATTCCATAAACCACGAACCATGAGATTCGGATCCGGGGGTAAGGTTACGAATTCGAAAGTAAAAACCCTCGAATTCGCCCGTTCAAAGAACGGACTCTACTAAATCGGTTAACAAATGAGATGATTAAATGAAAAAAATAAAGTAAAACAAATAAATGCAACTAATAAAATAAAATAAAAGAACATAAGCATAAATATTTACAAGTTAACATTTCGTCAATTTGATTAGCGCATCGATATTATTATTTAAGTTCGATTTACATCATAATAAAGTGACAATAAAATAAGAAGAAAAAAAACAATACTAACCTCAAGTTAATGCCAAGATTATGAATGCAAGATGATAATGATGAGAAGAAGGAGGGAGGAGAAGAAAGATAAAATCACCTAGTGTCAATACTCCTAGAATGATTTTGAGGTGTCGAAAAAGAGTGGAAATGAGGGTGTATTTATAGTGGTGGAGGTGGATTTATTTATGGTGGTGAATGAAATAATATTGGGAGGATAAAATCAAATAAAGGTTGATTTTATTTGATTTGGAAGAATGAGGAAGGATGAAATAAAAGAGGGATTTGATTTGGTTGATTTTGGGGATATTCTTCATCATTTTTGCATTTTAAAATTCTTGGCATTTTTCTAAATTATTTAAAATACAATAAACTCAAAATAAATTACAATATTTATAAAGCTGAATTAAATCACAAAATTTCAGCGTCTACACTATCGTTGAACAGAAGAGGATAGACAATCCTCCCACTTTATTCTAGATGAAGCCCTATCCACTTACTCTGAATAGGCAATTTGTTAGGGAAGGTGAGACTTCCCCTACTATGGGTTCCCTGAGCCATTTTATCAGAAGAGCAAAGGAGTTCAAGTCGCTGGATTGGAAGTCTTCAATGATTGCTCCATTAATATGGCTACTGTTTTTGTTCCCGCTCGGGACAAACAACCTCCATTAGAATTGACTCATCTTGCTGGGAGCAACATTTTTGGCATGCTGTTTGGACAAGAGGTTGTCCAAGAGAAGTCTGAAGTTGATGCTGTTATTGCTGCATTGTCCAGCTCAAGCGTTGACCCAAGTGCCATGATCTCTGAAGGAGAAGAAGCTAAGGCGGTTTCATGGGTCGATGCTGAAGAGAATAATTTTGCTTTATTTGTAGGAGAGTCTGTTCTTAAGGATATAGGGCCAGGTCTTAAGGGTTTAGAGTCAAGTGAGTTTGGTCTTGAGTCTGCTGGCGATGTATTCCTTTCTACATTCAATAAGATGAACCTTTCTGCTTACTCTAATTCTTCTTTCCCCTCTTCCCTGAACTACTGCACCAATAAAAATCTGGAATTTAATGAATCCTTAAAAGAATTTTCTAATGAACATGAGCATAAAATGACAGTATTGGAAGACACTATCACCATAAATGTGGGCACAAAAGAACAACCTCGGGAGCTGAAGTTAGGTAGTTCGCTCACAGCAGAAGAACGGGTAGGATTCGCAGAGCTTCTTAAGGAGTTTGTGGATGTATTCGCATGGTCCTACAAAGACATGCCTGGGATGGACAGGGAAATTGCGGAGCACACCACACCTTTACTTCGTAATGCAAAGCCGGTTCGACAAAAGGCTAAGAGGATCAAGCCTGAATGGGCTATGAAAATTGAGGAAGAAGTGATCAAGCAGCTTAACGCTAAGTTCATCCAAGCGGTCCAATATCCCGAATGGATTGCTAACATTGTCCCGGTGCCTAAGAAAGATGGAAAAGTGCGCATGTGTGTGCAGTTCCGAGACCTCAATAAAGCTAGTCCCAAGGATAGTTTCCCCTTACCTCACATCGATGTATTAGTTGATAACACTTGCGGGCATGGGCTCCTATCCTTTTTGGATGGATATACGGGTTACAATCAAATCAAGATGGCAGAAGAACATATGGAAAAAAACGTCATTCACTACACCATGGGGAACCTACTGTTATGTAGTTATGCCTTTTGGTCTCAAAAATGCCGGAGCTGCATATCAAAGAACTGCCAACACCCTACTGTATGATATGATGCATATAGAGGTAGAGGTTTATGTGGATGACATGATTGTTAAGTCCAAAACAAGAGAGGAGCACATTCCTAACCTCCGCAAGTTCTTTCTGCGACTTCGCAAATAGAAGATGCGGCTTAATCCAGCAAAGTGCACTTTTGGTGTCACATCTGGGAAGCTGCTAGGTTATGTGGTTGGTCAACGGGGCATTGAAGTTGACCCTTCAAAGATAAAGGTTATCCAAGAAATGCAACCACCCAGAACAGAAAAAGAGATAAGAGGCTTCCTAGGACGAGTCTAATACATCAGCAGATTCATCTCAAAGCTCACCATGACGTGTGAACCTTTGTTCAAGAAACTAAAAAAAGGGAGCAAAATAGAATGGGACGATCAATGTCAAGCGGCCTTTGACAAAATCAAGGAGTATTTGCAACATCCTCCAGTCCTCATGCCGCCAGTACTAGATGAGCCTCTACTCCTTTACCTTACCGTCACTAGCTCTGTAATGGGGGATATGTTAGCTCAAAAGGTCCAAGGTCAAGAGAGCGCCATCTACTACTTGAGCAAGAAGTTCCTGGATTGTGAAAGTCGATACGCAGACATAGAGAAAATGGCTCTCACATTAGTATGGGCCATCAAGAAGTTAAGGCATTACATGCTTTCACATACAATATATGTCATAGCAGAGAATAATCCCATTAAATTCATCATGGAACAATCTACCATCAACAACCGTATCGCTCGATGGGTAGTTATGCTCTCAGAGTTCAATCTTCAGTACCAGCCTCAGAAATCCATCAAAGGACAGGTTATCTCAGTTTTCCTAGCTACTTCACCATCACAGGAACCTCCAAGCACTCACTTGGAATTCCCAGATAAGGATGTATTCTTCATTGATGAAATAACATGGGAAATGTATTTTGACGGAGCTTCTAACCAAATGGGCTATGGAGTGGGAGTTTTATTAATCTCTCCAGAAGGGGCACACGTCCCTGTATATGTAAAGTTGGATTTTGACGCTACTAACAACGCTGCAGAATATGAAGCATGTATCAAAGGCTTGCAAGCTGCCTTGGCTCTAGGCATACGCCATGTAAAGGTCTTTCGAGACTCCAGCCTCATCATTAATCAGGAAAAAAATACATGGAAGGTCCGAAATGAATGTCTTATGGCATATCAACAAAGGCTCTTGGGACTTGCTAACCAATTCGAGCAAATCACCTTCCAGTACCTCTCAAGGGATCACAATGAACTGGTCGATGCTCTAGCTAAGTTGTCTTCAATTATACCGATACCATCAAGCACACTCCATCTAGCAATAGTAGTAGAGCGACAGTGTGAACCAGCATATGTCTGCAATCTAGAGACACAAGAGGGGAACACTGAGGAATGGTTCCATGACATATACAATTTTCTTCAGAAAGGAGAATATCCAACTGAGTTGGACGCTTGAGGACAACAAGCGATCAGGTCTCTAGCAACACAATATTGCTTGATCCAAGATCGTCTTTACAAGAAATCACCAACGTGCATTAATTTATTATGCATCGATGCTAAGAGTGCAAAAAAGATCATGGCTACTGTAGACGGAGGAGAGTGTGGGCCTCACATGAATGGGCACATGCTAGTGAAGAAGATTCAAAGAGCTGGTTATTATTGGACCACTATGGAGGCAGATTGCTAACAGTTTGTTCAAAGATGTCACAAATGCCAAGAATACGCCAACCTACAACATCAACCCCCATCATATCTAACTACTTTAACATCTCCATGGCCGTTTTCAGTATGGGGTATCGACATCATTGGCAAGATACACCCGACCGGAGCAGGAGGGCATGAATACATCTTAGTCACCATTGACTACTTCACTAAATGGGTAGAAGCAGCTTCTTACGCAAAACTTACATCCAAGCAAGTGGTCAGATTCATTCTCCAAAACATCATATGTCGATATGGAGTGCCTCATGAGATCATTAGTGACAATGGAAGCCATTTTCGGAAGGAAGTGAAAACTCTGCTCACCACTTACAAAATCCAGCATCACCGATCTTCACCTTATCGACCTCAAGCTAACGGAGCTGTAGAAGCGGCCAATAAAACAATGGCTGGAATCATCAAGAAAATGGTTGTCACTTACAAAGATTGGCCTGATAAGTTGGCATTTTCCCTGTGGGGATAACGAACCTCTATACGAACTGCTACTGGTGCAACACCATATCCTTTGGTGTATGGGATGGAAACAGTCCTATCGATTGAAGTAGCAATCCCTTCGTTGCGGATAGTGGCAGAAAGTCAATTACCGGAAGCATAATGGGCTAGGGCAAGGTTTGAGGAATTAATGTTGATGGACGAAAGGCGATTAAGGGCATTGCATAATGTGCAAGTGTACCAAAGCAGGATCACTCGTGCTTTTAATAAGAAGGTGAAACGTCGTTCACTTCAAATATGGGATTTGGTGCTTAAAGAGATAAGGGCACCTATACAAGACCCAATGGGAAAATTTGCACCTAATTGGAAGGGTCCTTTCATGATTAAGGACATTTTTCCAGGAAGAGCAGCCCGACTTGCTAATATAGATGGAGAAGACATAATTCAGCCCACGAATTTGGATCAGCTCAAGCGATATTATGCTTAATATAACCAAGCAACTGGAATACCAATTTTCAGACACTTGGGATGTATTCAATGAACACTCATGTATATAAGAAAAATAAAGTTTGCAATAATTGTGAACAATATTTCTTGTTTGTTAATTGATAACTTGGCATTTTCAGACACTGCAAGTAACTAAGAAAATTCAAAAAAGGCTTAATTAAATAAAACATTGTTCTGGCAAAGCAGTTTCAGTTCCTTCATTCCCATCCATCTTCTAATTTTGCTTCACTTTCTTTACTTCGTCAGTTGTCTCACGGTCAGTCTCCATGTCTCTAGGTCCGTTGAGAGTTTTCTCTTTATCTTTGGGCTTATAGACCCGCCTGCTTGGGTTTCGTGTCTCCACTCTAGGACCAAGTCTATCTTTCACAAAGTCTCTTGCGCCAAGGCGGTCCTTTACCGATGTACGGGGACCCAACTTTCCTTTGTAGATGGTTTCCTTCGTCTCGCTTCCCCAGCACGGCGAGATTCAATAGCCGCAATTAGCCATCCATGGTAATCAGCATCGGCAATATGACACACGTGTATCTTCGGAGGGGCATTAAGTGTTGGCCTTCTTTCCTAGTATTTTAGCCACGACTCTATCAACGAGCTTCGAAGCTTTAATTGTTCGGGAGTTTCACACAATAGCTCGGGAATATCCTGCCTGCGACCCATTTGTCGTTTCACTCGCGCCGGAAAATAAAAGGTCATGTGCGTCAAGCCGGCGAGACACACATAGGCATTACGGAAATCATGGGTCACATACTGAGAAATGTGCCACTATTCGATCCACCATGTGATATCACAAGGCTCCTTCAAGAATGCAATCCATTCCGTTACCGAGTGAAGGTCGGTGTACTTCCTCTTTCTCTGGCAATAGTTCGCCATCGCCGATGAAGTCCGGGGTTCTTCGATGAGACCTAAGTGCTCCATTAACCAGATCTGTCCAAAAGTTAGCCAGGGTTAGATTGCATGCCAATTATCCCAAACTAACGAGAAAAAAAAAGAGGTGTAAAACCCGCGCGGGTTTTACAGGCAGTAGAGGCAAATTCAGGCAGGGGTGAAAAGGATGAGTGAAATAGCTGAAGTAGCAAGGGACTTCCTCGAAAATCATGTTACGGATTACGATCATCCAAGCCCATCATGGTTTCCGCTAACCTTAGAGGTACGGGATTGTAGCCTCGGGACATGTCTTCGACGTTTTGGATCAAATTCGTCGGTCCGGTTCTTTTGCCGCCATGGTAGAAGCAAAACTCGTCGAGGAGACATAATACGAGCACTCGCACTTGTATCACCAGACCGTATTCCAAGGTATTGGGCGATTGAAAATATTCAACAATTGTTTGAAAGTGTACCTTTTCGCCAAATATCGCAGTTTCGATGACCCGAGAAGGAAGACATAAGAGCTCTTTGTATTGCTTGGGGATGTTAGTGGGCGTTGGAGGCGACGTCGGCCGAGAAAAATGGTTTGTCCCTAGGATTGAGGACCATTCCTCAGGAAGCGGACATAACTCTTTTCAAGCAAAGTGAAAGACATGCATTTTCGGATACCAAAAAGTCTCCGCCGCATGAAGAAAGTCGTGGTTGGCTCTCACTTGTCGAAGACTCAACAAGCTTGTTAACTTGTATCTTCCGAGCTCTTTCTTCTCTTCCTTAGACAACGTGCTCATCCAAGTAGCAAGTTTCTTCTCAAAAGCCATGTGAGTTGAAAGGTTTTCGTTTGTTTTTAAAGAATATGTGATGAAGACTTTGAGATGAAGATGAGGAGTAATGATTATATGCACCGAATGAGGTATCAAAATGGAGAAAAGCAGCCGGCAAGTGATCATGTAGCCGTTGCATTCAAATCCCATGATTTCAGCCCATCCACAACGGCTAGCAAAAATAAAAGGAGAATTTTTGCTCGAGTTTACTCTGACACTTAAGTTTTTGTTTTCTTTTATTTTCTTTTCTTTTTGGGGAAGCGGGATTAATTTGGGATTCATCTTGTCATGTAGGAAATCATTCAGACAAGCATTAATAAAGTAAAGTTGTGCATTCACCAAGTCTTGCATATAAAATAAAAATAAAATTCATAAAGAGTCTTTCATTAAAATAAGAAAAAGGGTGCAAAATAGTCTTGCATACAAAAGTCTAAAATGCATAGAGTCTTGCTAGACATCGGTCTAATAACCATAAGGAGCCCGAATTGCCACTATCTTCAACCGGATTGTTACCAGCATGCGAAGTCCCAGCATTGGAAGTGCCAACCGTACCAAAATAGGTGTCCCAGGAATAGTAGTTAGAACCAGGAGCCGTCTGCGGTGGCCTAGACAAGGGAACTTCAGAAGGATGCACGCTTGACGGTGATGATATGGAATGTTCCAGCGAACCGGCCAGCCATGAATGGTTAGGAACGTGCCACTCGACAGAAGGGGTAGGCCATACAAGACGAGTTCCGAAACCGGGGGCTGGCCAACAAGAAGAAGTAGATCCTCCTAGCCAAGAGTGTTGAGGTGCAGACCACTCTTGCGTACCCGTAGGCCATGAAGGACCTATCCTAGGGGTCGGAACAGGCCATCCAGCAGAATAAGAGCTAGAGCCAAAGGAGGAGGCGTTGTATGGTGCAGGACGAGAAGTAGTGTCATCTGCTAAGGCTTAACCGCCATGATACCCTACGTATGCACCTGAATCATGGTACCTCACCACTATCTCCCGACCACGACGAGCAGAACACACTGAAGCTGGAGTACAGCGAGAATGAGAAGGCTGGTTGGTAGCACATGACTCCGAAGCATATTCCACCTAATACGAATGTGGTTGAGTATCACCACCATACCCAATACTGTGATGTGACCCCCCTTGGCCAAGTTGGTCCTCCAGGGAAATCTGAGCCTTGTCCTCTTCCATAGGGTGACGACCTCTATTATCGGATCTGCTACGTTGGGACCTAGTTGAATGGTGACCCTCGACCATGATGCCTTTACCGCGACTCTCTGGCACAACTATTAGTGAAGGACGAGAGGACCCACCAACTTCTTCCCGAGATCCGCCCCGAGAAGAATATTCCCTTACCGAAGAACGACGTGGGGGCTCGGTGTGAGGGAATCCTGCAGTAGAACGCCGAGGTGGGTCACGAGGAACAGACTCCCAATCGGCCTCCATATCAACCCTTCCGACGGTATTCCCACGATACCTGCCTGAGTCGGTGAATGCCCGGTCAATGTGCTTCAACATAGTACTCCACTCTTTGGTCATTTGTCGGAAGAAGGCCCATCTTGGCTGGAAAATAAAGAGACCAAGGTTAGACATGTATAAATGGCATGTAGGATAGGAGGAATCAACATGAAATGAAGAGTTACCGGTTTCCTATCGAATTCTTGAAGTGCGGAGCATTGACTGCTGGTCTCCACATCCAAGAAACCGCCGATCCTTCTTCTCGCTGGTGGGACATCCACCTCAGCAGCCCTAGCATAGGGCCCCATCTGTAAACTTTATGGTTAGAATTCAGTCAAAACATGACAGAGATGAAGGAAGAGGATACGCACCACCCGGGGAGCTAAGCGGCTTAGATATCGCTGAAATTCCTCATCAAATTGCCCCTGCGGAATGACATGCACAAAATTGTCGAAGTCTTGGCTGCGAATCAAATCTCCCAGGGCACCTAGGTCAACGCGCCATGGCTCGAACATATGCTCTAGAGGATCTTGGGGTAGAAGACCGGGATATCCCCCTAGGATTTGTCTCGTAGCCCTCTTTCCAAAGTACCTTATGAAGCCCGAGGGTCCCTCCATCAGGATGCCGAGGCGAGTATCATGCTCCACCTGTTGCATAGGGGTGGGCAATCCGCCCGAGTTGAACTTCGCCCATGGACGCCAATTCACTTGATCCTGTGAAAGAAAGAGAGTCATTTCGAGAATAGAAGCAAAATGAATAAGACGTCAGGTATGAAGAAATACCGGGGTAAGGTCATCCAGCACACGATGAATACGATCGAGATTGCCTGACCGGAATTTTTTCCATCGAATGGCCTCAGTAGTCCAGCGTTCAGCAGCTGGTACCGTCTTGTCTTTCTTGGAGTGAACACCCAAAGGTAACATGTATTCGTATACCCACGACAACATGAACACGAAGTCAAAGAAAGAGTACAGGAATAGCAAAACTACAAAGATAAGAGTCTCGAGTACATACCTCGAGCATCTTCCACAGAGAAGGGCCATAATGGTAGCGAGTGTGAGACTCGTGGAGGTAAACGGGATCATCATCCAGTGACAATCTGACACCGCGGCGAAGCCAGAGGATGAATTTCGCATAAGCCGCTTTGCCCCAGTTTAAGTTCCGGACATTATTCAGGTACAGAAGATTCCGAAACCAGGTCAAAGTGATGTTATCCCCACAGTTGGCGAAAAGAGTGGAAGAGATAATGCACGCCAATAAGATAATGCGGCGTTGATCCCCTGGCAAATTCTAGAAGCTTGCATCGCGAATGGCCGCCTCGAAGTGCACGTAAGAGAGGTTGGAAAGGCCCTGTCCTTGGCCTAAGAGCGCTGACACTGGACCCAGTAGATCCAAGACCATTGGTGGAATCTCAGCGTCGAAGACTACGTCACGCCCGCCCCAAGGAAGACCGATGATCATAACAAAGTCCGTGGGGGTAACCGTCATCTCACCCACAGGCAAATAAAAGGAGTTGTCAGTGTCCTAAAACCTTTCAGCTATAGCACTGCCTATAACATGGAATGTACTGCCTTTCCAGGCCTCCAAGCATTTCCAGAAAGGCATGAGTGCTGCCGCAGTCAAGGTGTTCCTAACAAAGTCCCCAGGAATTGAGTCGGCTACCTTAAGGGGATCCTTTAGGACGCTGGGAGTTTTCAAGTTATCCTCCTAGAGGCAAAACAGAAAGGGCTAGTTGAAGTCGGGGGCTTATCTAATACATTGGACCAAGGCATATTCTTTCGGGCCCTAGATGGACCCAACACCGACACTGGGCTCACAGCCATCGCCTACAAGATAAAAAAAATCCGGCCCAACAGAATTAAAACCCGCACGGGTTTTATTCCTTTGATGGGCCGCACATCCAGGCCCATTGTGTTTTTTAGGCAGCCTGTGAGCCACCAAAACCCGCACGGATTTTCCTTCTGCTAGTGGGTCGTCCCCTCGTTGACTTGGCCGACCATGCAAAGGCCCAATAACATAAAACCCACGCGGGATTTTCTCTAACTTTTGGGTCGGGTTTTGGTCCGCCTTTCAGATCGGGTTATCGTTTGTGATGCGTAAATAAAACCAAAAAGGGGGCCATCATGAAGTCGTGCATACGCATCAAATTCAAACCATGCTTAAAATAATAAAAATCGACAAGACATTGAAAAATAAATTCGTGCTTTCTCATTTTTTATTAAACTAAGCATCAAAAGAGAAGTTTCGAAAGTTACCTTGCCATGGGAACGGTAGAACCAAACATGTTTCCAAGAATGAATAGTAAAGTCTGAATGGTCGGCGTTCGCACCCGGAACGAAGTTGCGCCTTGAAGACATTTCATGGGGCCATGCCGCCGCATGAGGAAGAGGAGGATTCCTATGACCTCTAGGATGCATTTTCTAAAGAACCCAAGTTATCTTCAAAAAGCAAGTTTTTCTAGAGAGAGAAGAAGGAGCTAGAGACATGAGGAGGAGTTGAAGATGTGAATTAAGGAAGTGAATGAGGCATGGTATTTATAGAAATGATGAGTAAATATGAATCGCTCGTTTCTAGAACCCGCCTCGAGGTGCCAAATGCGTTTCATTGACCAAAAATCCAAAGATCATCACCTTGCCACCCAAACTGGAGACATGGCTGCGTGGCACATCCTCATCCACACAAAAGCATGCCCCACTTTGATTCCCTTCACGAGGAGAAGAAAAAATAAGAAAAAAAAAGAAAAAGTGCCAAAACCCGCGTGGGTTTTGGGTGTTCTACAGGCCCAATCTTGCGGCCCAGCGCCTTTCAAAGGCCCAACAGAGCCTATAAAACCCGCACGGGTCTTATACCAATAAATGCCAAATTCAACGGCCCAAGGCCCCATAGCCCACTTGAAGCAAGCCATACAACCTAGACTGACGACCCAAAGACTGCGGCCCAAGGGTTTCCTAGACTCATAATCTTCTCAGGTAAAAATCTGAACCAAAAATAAATCTGGCAGAAAAACTAATACTTAATTTTCTTGTGATTTTCAGGTCGCCGCTAAAAAGGGAACAGACATCGTCTGGTAGCCACATAAAAGAACACCATCATCCGGTAGCCACATAAAAGAGCACCATCTTCCGGTAGCCACATAAAAGAGCACCATCAGCGACAGTCGTTCAACGGTTGCCACCTAAAGGCCTCCAACGATGTCGTCAGCGATATTCGTCCAACGGTTGCCACCTAAAGGCCTCCAACGATGTCGTCAGCAACAGTCGTTCAAACGGATGCCACTTAAAAGTCTCCGACGACACCCTCAGCATCAGTCGTCCAACGGTTGCCACCTAAAGGTTACCGACGACCTCTTCTCAGCATCAATCGTCCAGCGGTTGCCACCTAAAGGTTACCGACGACCTCATCATCAACAGTTGTCTAAGCAGATTCCACTTAAAGGTCTCCAACGACACCCTCAGCATCAATCGTCCAACGGTAGCCACCTAAAGTTTACCAATGACATCATCCTCAGCAACATCACCTGGTCCCAAAAAAAAGAGCACCGCCAGCATCAAGATAGACATCAAGCAGATAGCATCTCATTCTACTTTGACCTTCATCCTATTCAGACTCGACCAAAGTGGGGGCTCTCTGTAAACACCGGGATTTGCACTAATAGAATCCCGATTTATCAGAAGTTTAAATGAAACATTTGGGCCGGATGCATCATTAGGCCAATGAAAGCAAGCAAAGCAGACAAGACAAGGCGGCCCACTACTGGGAGCAAAACCCCCACGGGTTTTAATCAAAAGAGACGGCCCAGAAACAAGACCAGCCCAGCGGCCCAGTCGCTTCAAAACCCGCGCGAGTTTTCTATCACCTGAAGCGCGTCATTTTGCCTCATCCACGACAGCAATCCATGTGTGGGAATTATAAAACCCGTGCAGGTTTTATCCTCCAAAAGCTAGCGCCAAAATCCCATGCAGACCCCCTGATTTTAGCCCATGTGCGTTTGACCTTGGCCTTGATTTCTTATACCCCACACGGGTTTTGTGATTGCATGGAGATGGAGGGCATGATCTAAGGGATGTGTCCCCTCCATTTCCCTCCTAAACCTCACCTCCTTCACCTATAAATACCCCCTCCATTCCATTCATTTTCATCAACTATCCTCCACAACACTCATACTCTACATAAATCTCCTCTCAAAATTTCATACTTCCATCAACAATCATCCCTTATCACCCATACTCTACTAATCTCCCACCAACTACCATCATTTAATACCTTCATTTTACCCAAACTCTTATCATTCCGCTCTCTTAAAGTTCTCATTATTCCTATATTACTATCCCTTTATTCTACCAAAATCGTCACTCACATACTATTATACTACCATTCTCATCCTCACCTCTACATCCACCAAGTCAAGGCAAAAGTCAAGATTTTAATCGACGCATTCGAGCTTCTAAATCAAAAGGTTCACCTTCACTTGCCTGTTGTTACTTTTATTTAACCATGTAATTTATATTTCATTTCCATTACCTGTGCATATTTTGTAAATAAAAACCTTGTATTATAATGCATGTTAAGAACACAAACTTGCGAAATTAATTACACTTCTCCCCGCTCTTTTTCATTTTAATGTCGATTTTAGTAGAGTCTGTTTTCTAACAAGCGAATTCGAGAGTTCTTATGATTCTCGAATTCGTAACCTTACCCCCGAACTAAGAATCGGGTTTCGTAGACCAGAGTTATTTTTATTATTTTATGGTTTGTCGGTTTCCTTAAATCGGCTGGTGACTCTTTCATTTTTTATAATCCGTTTAGTTATTCAGTATTAGAATTTGCACTAAAATAATTAAAAATGGCTTAACATCTCCAACTCATCATATTCAAGGTTAAAACCGAGAGAAAGTGGGCCAGGAAACATGAAAACTCGCACGGGTTTTATTGTCTCCATCCCTCATTCTCTAGACCAATGGAATTGGCGGCCGGGCCCAAGAATTATCAAAACCCACGCGGGTTTGGCAGTTCTCGGTGGCCCGCCTTCTTCCTTTTAGGCCTGAATTTGGTGTTTGGGCTGATTTTAAGTCATTATTAATATATTTTGGTGTAATTTCAAGTATTTAAATAATTAAAATGGATTTGTAAAATAAATAAAGTTTCAACACCCCGAAAATGAATTTCGAAAATAAAAATATCCTTATTTAAGGATTAAACAACCTTAGTCGGCTCCCGATCATTAAGTAGCGCATCCGAGAACAATTTCCCGGAACGAGAATTTTCCGGGTCCAACAAGCGTGAGCGACGAGTATTTGCGCCTTCACTTTTGCCGTTTCTCTCTAGCCGAGAAAGTGAAGGCTTGACTCCACAACTGTGTGAGAAATGCCATCACCACTACGGAGCCTTGAGCTCGACATTCTTGAAGAGGTTCTTCTTGATGCAAGAGACGACCAGGTTGTGAACTTTGATCGTGAACTTTCAACAATATAGGGAATCCCTCCACGATGCATGAGAATGCTATAAGGGTCTTCAGAGGTCATGTCCACACCACAACTTCGATCCCCACCTAGTCTCGTATACATTCTACAACAGTTTGAACCAGGCTACTAAGCAGATGGTTGAGAACGCCTCAGCGGGGAAATTCATAAACATGACCTGGGAACAAGTCGACACTTTGTTTGCTCAAATGGTCGAGAACGCGTGTAATTGGGATGGAGACCCAAATGACACATTTGTTCGTAGTTTAAAGCCATGCCTGGCACAACAATTGCACTTCCATGTGGTCGAGAACTTCGAATATCTAAAGAAGTTATGTCCTAAGCTAGAGGCGCGGAAGGAAAGGAATGCTACATCCTAGAGTTGGAAGGGTGGCAACATAGGAAGGGGGACCATTAATGCTCCAAAGGCGACTGAGACAAATGCTATCCAGAATTTGAACCTTGGCCCATCTCCAAAGCCAACATTCTTCCAGTACGATTCCTATACTCTGTTAGATATGACCAATGCTGAAGCATTAAACCGGCGGTTAAAGATAAATAAGATCTAGTTGCCTACCTATAAGCCGGAGCATGAGAATAAGGGATCAGGGTGGAATAGTAATTCGTATTGCAAATACCACCGCCTGAGAGGTCATGGCACCGAGCGATGCTGGACAGTCAAGAATCTCATTGAGAAAATGATTCGCTCTGGTGAGTTGCTGTTACCCAAGAAAACAAAGAAACCCAACAACAAAAGCAATCCTCTTTAAAATCATGCCATCTTTATAGGAGAGGGTACTTTTGAGAAGTCTGAACATATCACGGACGAGGGAGAACTTGTATTCCCCCTTGAAGACTTGACATCATTTACTATCAACGGCATATGGGCGAGTGATGAGGAAAGTAATGATGATCGTGGGAATATAACTCAACAATGCTTGGATGATCTGAAAAGCAACATGCATGATCTGATCATCCATATGACTATCCATTAGGATAAAAAGGTCCGGGAGCACCTTCAACGTCAAGATAAGCAAATAGATCAGCAACGAGAAACGTTGGATAATGCATTGGGGGAGCTTCAGCACATTAAAGCTTATGTTGATGAGCAAGTTACTCTTCAAAGAAGAAAAAGAAGCTGACCAGATGGTTGTTGTGTTGTCCGATCCTAGCTTTGATCCAAGCGCCATGATCGCTGCTGATGGAGGTCGCTACGAAGTGTCATGGGTCATTCTGCCAACAATAAATGGTGCCTAGTGTTAAGAGAACCGTGTAAGGTCCAGTCTGAGTCGAGCACTAGTGGGTCTGTAGTCGAGTCTAAATCAGCTGGGATTAGCCCTGAGTCTAATGATCATGTATCCGTTTCTACATTCAATGAAGTGAACCTTTTTGAGTATCTATGTTCTCATTCCTTTCACTTTAATTGTTGTGCTAATAACTACAAATTTGATGCTGAACCTTTAAAAGACTTTAATGAATTAACACAAGCTATGAGTGAGCATGAGAATCACATGGCACTGATTGACCAACCCATTACCATCAATGTGGGGACACATGAAACTCCCCGGGAATTGAAAATTGGCAAATCATTAACCCTGGAGGAGCAACAGGAGTTCTCAACTCTTTTGAAAGAGTTTGTTGACGTTTTCGCTTGGTCTTATGAAGATATGCCCAGGATTGATAGGGAGATCATCAAGCACACTATTCCTGTTTATCTAGATGCCAAACCGGTGCAGCAACGACCACGCTGAATCAAGAATGAGTGGTCAGAGGAAATTCACGATGAAGTTCGAAAATAGTTAGAGGCCAAGTTAGGGATGCCAACGGAGTAGATCGGGGACAAGGGAGTATATCCCCTTCCCCAACCCCGTTTCGAGGAATGATTCTTGCCCCATCCCCATCCCTATCGCCGTGGATTCCCCATCCCCAACAGGGATTTTTTAAACCTATCCAAAACCTAACCAAATTTTAATAAGACCCGATTTTTAACATGTTCAAAATACAACGTATTTAACTTGCTCAAGCAATAATACATCAAAATCAAACAATAAAACATCAACAAGTGTTATTCGGAAAAAAAAATACAATAATACATCCTCCTCAAGCGTGCTATTAATATATATATATTGACTTAGAATAAAGGTTATTTGGTCATTTCAAAATTTTCGGGGACGGGGCTTCAGGGAAGCTGATGGGGAATTTTCCTCGGCGGGGAAAATGGGGATGGGGGTGGGGAAAATTTTGCCCTTATCCTTGCCCCATCCCCGAGCGGATTTTGATAAATCGTCTCCGTCCCCGTCTCCGTCCCCGTCCCGTCCTCGTCCAGAATGGGGGATGGGATTTTTCCCTAAAGCGAGGCGGGGCCCCTGCGGGTTTGGAGATTCCCCGCCCCATTGCCATCTCGAAGCTAAGTTCATTAGAACGGTAGAACTCCTAGCTAACATCATTCCGGTACCGAAGAAGGATTGGAAGGTATGGATGTGCGTTGACTTTAGAGACTTGAACAAAGCCAGCCCAAAGGATTGCTTTCCTTTACCACACATTGATATCCTAGTTGATCACATGTGTGGACATGAACTTCTGTCGTTCATGGATGGGTATGTTGGTTACAACCAGATCAAGATGGCTAAAGAAGACATGGAGAAAACATCCTTTATTACTCCGTGGGGAACCTTTTGTTATATGGTCATGCCTTTCGGATTGAAAAATGCTGGTGCTACTTACCAACGCACCGCCACTACATTGCTTGATGATATGATCCACAAAGAGGTAGAAGTGTATGTGGACGATATGATTGTCAAGTCAAAGAAGCGTGAAGATCACATTCCAAACTTGCGCAAATTCTTCCTTAGGCTTCGCAAGTACAACATGAGATTGAATTTGCAGAAGTGTGCATTCGGGGTAACTTCGGGGAAGTTGCTGGGTTATATTGCTAGTCAACGGGGAATAGAAGTTGATCTATCCAAGAACAAAGCTATTCAGGACATGCCTCCACCTCGAACGGAGAAGGAGATTCATGGCTTCCTAGGTCGAGTACAATATCTAAGTAGGTTTATTTCAATGCTCATCATGACCTGCAAACCGTTGTTCAAGAAGTTGAAGAAAGGCGCGAAGGTCGAGTGGGATGACCAATGTCAAGCAAAATTCGAGAAGATCAAAGCTGATTTGATCAATCTACCAGTACTGGTTCCACCTGTGCCGAGAAAACCATTTCTGCTTTACCTCACTATCAGTCAGAGTGCTATGGGTGTTGTGCTAGCAAAGGGGATAGACGGTCTGGAGAAGGCCATATACTATATCAGCAAGAAGTTTTTAGGGTGTGAATCCCACTATTCTAAATTTGAGAAGGTGGCTGGAGCTTTATCGATTGCGTGGAGTGATGAAGATTAGCTTGAGTTGATAAATGAAGATCAATCGACCAAAAGCTTGAGCACCCAAAGGATGGATATGACCTTGTGGCAAGGTAATCCACAACCCAAGGCATAATACCCCACCAAGATTATCATAAAGGATAAACCACCAAATAATCTATAAAGGAATGACTTGAAACACCACCAAATCACTTGGATAAAGTAATCAAGATTTGAGGAAAACTTAGAAAAACCCTGATGGAGACCATCAAGGAGAACAATCAGCAGCAGCAGCTTCATCAGCAAAGAAGGCTTGCAGGGGATCTTCACCAGCAATTACAGCAGCAGCAGCAGCACAAGGAGGAGGAGAACTTGTTGTTTCACACAACTCAGCAGCTAGACCAGCCCTTCTAGCAGAAACAGCAGGCTTTCGAAGCCCAACACATACAGCAAGCCACTCAACAGACTTCTCAGAAGTCCAAAGTTCCAGCAGGAGGTTCTTAGCATCACCAGCAGCCACCACACCACCAGCAGCATCCATCCAGGCTTGTTACACAATTGTAAAACAAGCCCTGACATTCACAGCCACTCAGCCCATCAGCATTGGTCATCCAGACCAATTCCAGTTCCCAGCAACAACAATCCAAACAATTGACTTTCTCAATGTTGTATCTATTGATTGAGGAAGAACCAGCTAATGTTTCCTAGGAGTTTTTTGTTCCTTGCCATGCCCTTTTCAAGTCCAAGCCAAGTAACAGCATGATCAAGCATGGCACGAGTAAGATTCAGAAGACAGAACAACCAATCCTAGCAGGATTGTTTTATCAGTTTTTCTAGAACCCCAATTCTGGGGCTATGTGTTTTGTTTTCTGTTCACAAGGGTTATTTTAGTCTTTCCAGCATGACTTTAACCTGTTGAGATTATTTCCAGGTTAGTGTTGGCGCTGGAATTACCTCAGTAAACTTAGTTTTTACCCTTTTGGAGAGGAAAGCTCCCTATTGGTCCATTTTACCACCCTTTTGGCATTTGGTCCAATTAGAGTTCAGCTCAGTGTTTTCCTTTTGTTTTCTTACAGTTTGTACTTGAGGTCATTAGGATATAATTATCTGTATTTGTTTCAAGCTTTGTAGCTTAGGATAATCCAGGGAGATTAGGCAAAATGCTTATGCTCAAGCAACTGCTAATCAAACTGATTAGCTTTCTTTATATTCTGAAGTTTTCTATCAATGAAGGACATCTCAGTGTTTATTCAATAGTATTCTTGAGTGTCTTAGTACCTATGAAAGTTTGTGAGTGTCCCATAACTCTCAATCTTGGTTCAATCAGTTCCTGTCACTGGAAATTGGCAAAATCCAGCAAGTGTAAACTGAGCTTGATCATCCATGCTTTGGTGTATCTGTAGAGGCATGTATGTGAGAGTCCCTTGCCCTTGATTGCAGTTGTTGTGTATCTGTATCAACTATAAGCAAGTCTATCCCTTTTATTCTGTTGTTGGGTTGTCTTCTATTCCAGCTTGTTACTTTCTATCAGTTATTGTAAAGTTCAAGCATCCAGCTGTGTGTCTGTGTGACTGTATGGTGTGTTCTAGCTCAACACTCTAATCTTAGTGAGTTAGCATACATCATCTTAGTATCAGAGCATTGTGTTCTATCTTGGAGTGTGTTTGCTTGTTTTAGTAAAATGGCTGAAACTAGTAAAACAGCTCAGGAAGTCTTAAAACAAACCCTGAAAGACAAGGAATAAGTAGAACAAAAAATGAAATTTTTGAGTGAGCAGTTGAATTACTATATGAGATTGCATAGACATCAGTTGAATAAGGGCACTGATGATGAGATGGAGGAAGGAGAAGGTGAGAATCCTTTTAGTAGGACAGGGAGAGGAGGTCGAGGTCCTAGGCCTACACCCAGGAGAAGGAGAAGGATAATAAGATCACCTAGAGTTAGTGAGCTTGAGGAAAACAGTGAGAGTGAAAGAGAAGAAGGGAAGATAGGAGGATTGAGAAACTTGATTTCCAGATTGATATACCTGAGTATGCAGGAGAACTAGACCCTGATGTTTTCCTAGATTGGTTACAAATAGTAGAAAGAGTCTTTGATTTAGAGGAGGTCTCGGAAGAAAACAAGGTGAAGTTAGTAGCCTTAATATTGAAAAAATATGCTTCTACTTGGTGGACTAATCTGCAGAGAAGGAGAATGGAGATTGGGGAAGCTAGACTGAGTACCTGGATTGAGATGAGGCAGAAGTTGAAGGAAAAGTTGCTTCCAGACAATTACATGAAGGAGAACTACAACAAGTTGCAGCATTTTGTGCAGGGGAACAAGTCAGTAGAATAATACACAAAGGAATTTGAGCACTTGCTTTGGAAGTGTAATATGCAAGAGAATGAGGTGCAAACCTATATCAGGTACCTTGCAGGCTTGAATGAAGGCATCAAGAACATTGTAGAGCTGCAGGTCTATGATTCCCTTGATGAGCTAAGTTCTCTGGCTCCCAAAGTGGAACAACAAAAGAAGTCTAGAGCAAAGGACTACAACAGCAGCAGATATTCAGCCAAACCTTATGCACCAGCCAAGCCAAACCCTTACAAACCTTATAATGCCCCACAAAAGACCTATCCACCCCCACTTCCACCTCAAACCAGAAATCCAGCCCCAAGACCCCCACAAAATCAGCCACAAAATCCCCCACAAAGAACCCCATCCCCTATCAGCAGGTCTTATACAGAAAGAAGGTGTTTCAGGTGTCAAGGACTAGGGCACATTGCCTCAGAATGTCCAAACAAGAGAATGGTTACTCTTGCTGAGTACCAAGCAGCTTTGTTTATTGATCCTGAAAATGTGCAGGGAGAAGAACAGGAGTATGAAGAGCATGAACAAGATCCAATCTATGATGATGAGGTTATACAAGAAGGTCCAGATGAGGGAGAAATGTTTGTGATCAGAAGAGGAGGCAGAAGAGCAGAGCGAGAATATCTTTCACACAAGATGCACTATTGGAGGAAAGGTATGCTCAGTGATAGTAGATAGTGGAAGCTGTACCAATGCAGCTTCTAGCACCATGGTGAAGAAGTTAAGCCTGGTAACCAAGCCCCACCTAGCTCCATACACCATCCAGTGGCTCAATTCAGGCAAAGGTATCAAAGTTTCTACTAAATGCCTTGTTGCTTTTTCAATTGGTCAATCATACAAAGATGTGGTCTGGTGTGATGTCTTACCTATGGATGCATGTCATTTGTTTTTAGGTCGACCTTGATTGTATGATAGATCAGTGAACCATTGTGTAAGAGCTAATACCTATACCTTGATCCTAAACCACAGAAAGATTGTCCTAACCCCCATGAAACCCTCACAGTTAACCAAAAAAGCCAAAACCCTATGTCTTGAACCTAGTCTTGATATGTTGCTTTTATCTGATCACCCTGAGTTTAACAAACAGAAGGACTTGATCCTTTTAGACTTTGAAGAACCCTCAGCACCACAAAATGACCACCCTTTATTCCTACATTTACTTCAGAAGTTTCAGCATGTATTTCCTGATGAAATGCCACCTGGTTTACCACCTAAAAGGGATATCCAGCACAAAATTGATTTAGTGCCTGGATCAGTGTTACCTAATAAGCCAGCTTATAGGATGACACCAGCAGATACCAATGAGATACAGAGGCAGGTGGATGAGTTATTATTAAAGGGAATGATTAGGGAGAGTTTAAGTCCATGTGCAGTGCCAGCCTTGTTAGTGCCTAAGAAAGATGGAAGCCAAATAATGTATATTGATTGTAGGGCTATTAACAAGATCACAATCAAGTATAGGTACCCTATACCTAGACTTGAAGACATGTTGGATGAGTTACATGGGTCAATAGTCTTTTCTAAGATTGATTTAAGGAGTGGATACTACCAGATAAGGATCTATGAGGGAGATGAGTGTAAAACAGCATTTAAGACCAAGGCAGGTTTGTTTGAATGGTTGGTCATGCCTTTTGGTCTGACTAATGCCCCATCTACATTCATGAGACTCATGAATCAGGTCCTTAAGCCACTCATAGGCAAGAGTGTTGTGGTATACTTTGATGATATTCTTATCTATAGCAGGTCTGAGCAGGAGCATGTCAAGCATTTGCAGGAAGTTTTAACCATTTTAAGCAGGGAGAAGTTATTTGGGAATCTCAAAAAGTGTCACTTCTTTACATCCCAAGTGAACTTCTTGGGGTACATTGTTACAGCAGCAGGTATTCAGGTTGATAATGAGAAGATTCAAGCAATTAAGAAGTGGCCTGTGCCCACTTCTATTCATCAAGTCAGGAGCTTCCATGGCCTGGCTTCATTTTACAGGAGATTTGTCAAGAATTTCAGCACCATTTTGGCACCAATGACTGAAGTGGTGAAAGGGAAGTCCTTTATTTGGACAGCAGCAACCCAGAAAGCCTTTGAAGAAGTCAAGGTGAGGCTCACTTCAGCACCAGTCCTAGCACTACCCAGCTTCAGCAAAGTTTTTGAAGTAGAACGTGATGCTTAAGATTTGGCAGAGGAGCAGTATTGACGCAGGAGGGCAAGCCAGTTGCCTATTTCAGTGAAAAGCTAAATGATGCCAAGAAGAAATACAACACCTATGACAAAGAGTTCTATGCCATCATTAGAGCTCTTCAGCAATGGAGGCACTACCTTATTGGAGCAGAATTCATACTTCACAGTGATCATGAGGCCTTGAAGTTTATTCAAGGGCAGCACAAGCTCAACACCAGGCATGCTGCTTGGGTGAAGTATATGCAGCAGTTTCACTTCATGATCCACCACAAATCAGGAGTGCTAAACAAGGGAGCAGATGCATTGAGTAGAAGGTACATGTTGCTTCATATGCTTGATTCTAGAATTATTGGTTTTGAGCATTTGAAAGCTTTGTATCAGGAGGATGGAGATTTTAAGCAGGTGTACCAGAAGTGTCAGCAGCAATCTCAGGGTCTATACCACATAGACCAGGGATATTTGTTCAAAGGAAGCAAGTTGTGTGTCCCTAAGAGCAGTTTCAGAGAACTGTTGATCACAGAAGTCCATGGAGGAAGTTTAGCAGGGCATTTTGAAGTTGAGAAAACATTATTGATGTTGAGAGAGCATTACAATTGGCCAAAAATGAGGAAAGATGTGGAGCATCTTTTGAAGAGGTGTAATGTCTGTCAGTTGGCAAAGTCCCACAACCTACCCCAAGGCTTGTACACACCATTGCCAGTTCCCAGCAGCCCTCGGGAAGATGTCAGCCTTGATTTCATTGTAGGTTTGCCAAGAACTCAGAGAGGGAAGGATTCAATCATGGTGGTGGTTGATAGATTCTCAAAGATGGCACATTTCATCCCAAGCCACACCACCTTTGATGCTACCAAAGTTGCTGAATTATTCTTTCAAGAAATTGTTAGATTGCATGAGTGCCAAAAACAATGGTATCTGAGAGGGATACCAAGTTTTTGAGCCATTTTTGGGTCACTTTATGGAAGAAACTTGGCACCCAGCTCAAGTACAACACCACTTGCCACCCACAAACTGATGGCCAGACAGAGGTTACTAATAGAACACTTGGAGTCCTATTGAGAGCACTGATCCACAAAAATAAAGCAGGATGGGATACCCTATTACCCCATGCTGAGTTTGCTTACAACAAAGCACCATCCAAGGCCGCAGGCTACTCTCCATTCCAAGTTGTCTATGGTAAAAATCCAATTTCCCCTTTGGATTTAGTTCCACTAACTACTTCTGTCAAATTTAGTTTTGAAGCAGGTAAAAGAGCATATCAAATCAAAGAGCTTCATCAGCAAGTGAAGGAGAGAATTGCCAAATATACTGAACAGGTGTCTACTTCAGCAAACAAGCACAGGAAGAAGGGGACCTTCCAGCCAAGAGATCTAGTTTGGATCCACCTCAGGAACGACAGGTTCCCCAGCAAAAGAAAAGGCAAGCTGTTGCCAAGAGCAGATGGCCCCTTTGAAGTGCTTGAAAGAATTGGAGATAATGCCTACAGATTGGATCTATCTGAAGAGTATGGAGGCTTAGCCACATTCAATGTAGCAGATCTTCGACCATACTATCCAGCAGATGAAGACCTTCCAAGTTTGAGGATAAACTTTCCTCAACCTGGGGAGGATGATGGAGACCATCAAGGAGAACAATCAGCAGCTAGACCAGCCCTTCTAGCTGAAACAACAGGCTTTCAAAACCCAAAGACATACAAAGAAGCCACTCAATGAGACTTCTCAAGGCGTCTAAGTTCCAGCAGGAGGTTCTTAGCATCACCAGCAGCCACCACACCACCAACAGCATCCATCCAGGCTTGTTACACCATTGTAAAACAAGCCCTGGCATTCACAGCCACTCAGCCCATCAGCATTGGTCATCCAGACCGATTCCAGTTCCCAGCAACAACAGTCCAAACAGCTGACTTTCTCAATGTTGTATCTATTGATTAAGGAAGAAAAAGCTAATGTTTCCTAGGTGTTTTTTGTTCCTTGCCATGCCCTTTTTAAGTCCAAGCCAAGTACCAGCATGATCAAGCATGGCACGAGTAAGATTCAGAAGACAGAACAACCAATCCTAGCAGGATTGTTTTATCAGTTTTTCCAGAACCCTAGTTCTGGGGCTATGTGTTTTGTTTTCTGTTCACACTGGTTATTTTGGTCTTTCCAGCATGACTTTAACATGTTAAGATTATTTCCAGGTTAGTGTTGGCGCGGGAATTACCTCAGTAAATTTAGGTTTTACCCCTTAGGAGAGGAAAGCTCCCTATTGGTCCATTTCGCCACCCTTTTGGCATTTTGTCCAATCAAAGTTCAGCTCAGTGTTTTCCTTTTGTTTTCTTATAGTTTGTACTCGAGGTCATTAGGATATAATTATCTGTATTTGTTTCAAGCTTTGTAGCTTAGTATAATCCAGGGAGATTAAGCAGAATGCTTATGCTCAAGCAACTGCTAATCAAACTGATTAGCTTTCTTTATATAATGAAGTTTTCTATCAATGAAGGACATCTCAGTGTTTATTCAATAGTTTTCTCGAGTGTCTTAGTACCTCTGAAAGTTTGTGAGTGTCCTATAACTCTCAATCTTGGTTCAATCAGTTCCTGTCACTGGAAATTGGCAAAATCCAGCAAGTGTAAACTGAGTTTGATCATTCATGCTTTGGTGTATCTGTAAAGGCATGTATGTGAGAGTCCCTTGCCCTTGATTGCACTTGTGGTGTATCTGTATCAACTGTAAGCAAGTCTATCCCTTTCATTCTGTTGTTGGGTTGTCTTCTATTCTTGCTTGTTACTTCCTATCAGTCATGTAAAGTTCAAGCATCCAGTTGTGTGTATGTGTGACTGTATGGTGTGTTCTAGCTCAACACTCTGATCTTAGTGAGTTAGCATACATCAAACCCTAATACATGCCAAAGTATAACATCAATATTCAGCAAAAACTGCCTTGCGAAATGGGAAAACAAACTATTTATACTAAACATAAACTTAGGTTAAAACTAAGCAAAATAAACGAAACAACGTCACAAGAGGAGTCGCGGGCGCGACAAGGAAGGTCGCGGGTGCGATGTGCTACTATCTGCCACAAACCGTCGCTGGCCGAGGCTGGTCGCGGGCGCCACTAGGGATGTTGCAGGTGCGACGTTTGTTTGTCACGGGCATGACACTTCCTGTCGCGATCGCGGACTTGTTTTGCTCCACTTCTTGGCTGGCCCAATCAAAATGTCGTGGGCATGATGGTATTATTGACGGGCGCGACGCCTAGTCCAGCATGTCCTCACGGGTGTCACAGCGCCGGCTTGGGTGTGGCGGGCGCCTGTTTGCTGCCGTGGCTCTTGCATTGAGTTTACCGCACCGGGGTACTTCCAAGCCTCGACGCTCCTCCTTCCCGAGATGACCCAGCTCAGCCCCGAGGCCTCTGAGGTCATTGACAAGTCCCGATCCTCTCCTTACTCCAACAAGGATGGCTCGCCGAGGCCATGATAGTGTGATGCTCACCACCCCACCTTTGTGAAGGTGTAATGACTATTGAAAACGAGTGGGTGAGCGGTTTTAGTCTGGTGATGACGGGTTGGGATTTCATCCACCTCGTCTTTAACCGTAATCCCGACTATGAAAGCTTGGCACCGACCCCGATACGATTCATACTCCCCCTCTTGAAGAAGAGTTGCCCTCAACCCTTGGGGGTTAAAACCGGGACACTCCCCTTCAATTGTCTTTGGTAAACTTCGATCATCCCAAATGCTACGAGCAATCATGCTAGACATCCAACAAGCTACAAATCCAACAATGTACCCATCATCCAAATGCAAGAAAATAGAAGTAGGCTTGTTTTGTGGAGGTGAGGGTTCAAGGGACGGAACTGGAAATTTATGTGGTGCTTGGGAACTCTCAATATCACTAGGCTTGCTACAAGGCATAGACAAAGCAAGAGGTAGCTCATCCTCGCCAAGAGCACGCACTTCCCGCGTTTCGCTCGACATGAGAAGGTTCCTAAACTCACTACCCATCCCGGCTTTTGAAGTTTCGGTTTCTTAGGGACAAATGGGAAGTAGCTTGATCTTCTTGCCTATATGGGTGAATGTGTAAGTGTTGTTCAAACCATTGTGCACCGTTTTCTTGTCGTATTGCCATTGTCGACCCAATAAAATGTGACAAGCGCTCATAGGAACAACATCACAAATAAGGGAATCATCGTAGTTAGATCCAAAAGAAAAATTCACTAGGACTTGCTTAGTTACCTTGACGTCGTTGCGATCGTTAAGCCAATAGAGTGAATAAGGTCGAGGGTGCGGTAATAGAGGCAAGCCAAGCTTCTCGACCATAGTGGTTGACGCGACGTTCAAGCAACTCCCTCCATCATTGACAAGAGTACAAACCTTTTCACTCACGAAGAACTGCGTTCGGAACAACATTTCCCTTTGGGTCGTGTCTAGGAGAGTCTCATGGGTATGTAAAGCTCTCCTCAAAACAAATGCGCCTCTACGTACGGGGGGTACGGGGGCGTCATCCTCCTTATCGCTAGTAACCGCATCTTCAACCACCACTTCTAAGTTGTCTTGAGCCTTTTGAAGCTCTTCATCAATCTCTTGTACTTCTAGAAGGGTCAAAGTACGTTGGTTTGGACAATTGGCTTGAAAGGCGATATCCATGACACTTAAAGCACTTCCGGACTTCCATCCGTCGAGGAGGTTCCATTGGAGTCACCGTAACAAGTCCCTTTCCATTGTTTATTCTTGGTACCGGTGTGGACTTAGGTGTCTTGCTAGACTTCGAAGTGTTTGAATCTGGAGGTGGTCGGTTAGAAGGCGAGTAAACGGGCCTAGACAAGGGTTTGATGTCGGACATTTCCTTTCTACTTCGCTCAACTCGGAGAGCCAAACTGCACAAATCGTCCATCGGATAGTAGGGTTGAACCTCAACCTTCTTGGCAACAACAGGATCTAACCCATTCAAGAATCGCATCATGGTTTGCTCTTCCGACTCTTGAAGGCCACTTTTATTGAGAAGTTGCTCGAATTCAGAGATGTAATCACCGACGGATCGTTTGCCTTAGGGAAGAGCATATTGCCTCCGTAGGACGTCTTACTTGTAAGTGTGGGGGAAGAAACGACGCTTCATCACTTGTTTAAGCCGTGTCCAAGTAGAAATCCTTGCTATTCCTTCACGAACTCGTTGTACCTTTATATTCTCAAACCAAAGCGAGGCGGCCTTGGTGAGTTTCAAGCTCGCGACCTTATAAGCCTTCTCATCATCATACTCCTTAGTCTCGGAGACCCTATCCATCAATTGGACCCATTCAATGTAGTCATCCGGATCATTGGTACCATTGAACTCGGGATGTCGATCATACACTTCCCGACGTGGACGGCGTCGAGGGGAGCCTCTAGCATCGTCACTCGACTCTAAGTTGGGAGGAGGACGGATAGGGCTTGGTGCACGCCTCAATCATTGGTGCACGCCTCAAAGTTGGGAGGAGGACGGATAGGGAGGAGGACGCTCTAGGGCGAAGTTGTCAAACCGCGTCATAATTGCTTCCATATTGCGCTCGAGGGTGGAGAACCGATTGTTGAATGCGGTGGTGAGACGGTTCTCGAGAGCCCGAATGTGAGGGCTACTCCGGGGGCTTGATTCCTCTCGTTCAGAATTAACTTCTCCGTCCATAACGAGAGAAAAAGGTTAGGCACGGTATATGTTTAGGAATATTTTGCAGAGTTTGGGTGGTTTCTTGTAGTTGGCTTGTGTTTGGCAAAGGGTTCTTTGTGTTTTTCTCACTTGGGCATTTTATCGAACACCTTGCGGGCACAAATTTCCAACTTCACCTCAAAGCTCCAATATGCATCAAAATCAAAAAAGACAATAGCAATAACAACTTCTCCAACACACTTTGAGGCACAAGGAATGGGGAACACCAATATTCAATCAAATCCAACAAAACACAACTCTACTAGTAATGAACAATAGAGAAATGAACAAAAACTCAAGTTAATGCAAACCTTGAGCTCTGATACCAAATGGAGTGTTACCGATCGCGTGGAGGGATGAAGATTAACTTGAGTTGATAAATGAAAATCAATCAACCAAAAGCTTGAGCACCCAAAGGAAGGATATGACTTTGTGGCAAGGTAATCCACGACCCAAGGCCTAACACCCAACCAAGATTATCGTAAAGGATAAACCACCAAATAATCTATAAAAGAATGACTTGAAACACCACTAAATCACTTGGATATAGTAATCAAGATTTGAGGAAAACTAAGGGAAACCCTAATACATGCCAAAGCATAACATCACTATTCAGCAAAAACTACATTGGGAAATGGGAAAACAAACTATTTATACTAAACAGAAACTTAGGTTAAAACTAAGCAAAATAAACGAAACAGCACGCGCGTCGCAGGGGGGGTCGCGGGCGCGACCTGGGATGTCGCGGGCGCGACGTTTGTCTGTCACGGGCGTGATACTTCCTATTGCAGTTGCGGACTTGTTATACTCCACTTCTTGGTTGCCCAATTGAAACATCGCGGGTGCGACGGTATTAGTGACGGTCGCGACGCCCAGTCTAGCATGTCCTCGCGGGTGTGACAGCGCCGGCTCAAGTGCGACGGGCGCCTACTTGCTGGCGTTGCTCTTACGTTGAGTTTACCACACCGGGGTCCTTCCAAGCCTCGACACTCCTCCTTCCCGGGACGACCCAGCCCGGCCCCGAGGCCTTCGAGGTCATTGACAAGTCGCGATCCTCTCCTTACTCCAATAAGGATGGCTCGATGAGGCCACGATAGTGTGATACTCACTACCCCGCCATTTGTGAAGGTGTAATGTCTCTTGAAAAGGAGTGGGTGAGCGGTTTTAGTCCGGTGATGACGGGTCAGGATTTCATCCACCTCATCTTTAACCGCAATCTTGGCTGTGAAAGCTCGGCACCGAACCCGATATGGTTCAGTGGCCTTCGCACTGGTTCGTTCTTCAAGAAAGCTTCGTCAATATATGCTCTCGCACATTGTTATGTGATCGCAACATGAAATCTGGTCAAGTACATCATGGAACAACCCACTATCAACAGCAGGATTGCTCGATGGGTGGTCATGTTATCTGAATTTGACCTTCACTTTCAACATCAGAAGTCTATAAAGGATCGGGCATTCTCTGATTTCCTTGCCGAACTTCTAACATAAGACTCTGACATTAAGGGCTTGTAATTTAGTGATGAGCAAATATTTCAAGTTGAAGAGGAGGCTTAGAAATTATACTTCAATGGTGCTCCAAACCAGATGGGATGTGGAGTCGGGGCTCTGTTGATTTCCCTTTAAGGTTTAAATTTTCCATTGGCGATTAAGCTCTATTTTGATGCCACCGACAATGCTATAAAGTATGAGGCCTATATCTTAGGCATACATACAGCTCTGGAGATGGGTATTGGGAGACTACGAGTGTTTGGAGATTCAAGTTTGATTGTCAATTAAGCAACCAATGTTTGGAAGGCGAAAAGTGAATCTTTAGTGCTATATCAGCAACACCTCTCTGATCTGGCTGGGAGATTCAAGCATATTGAGTTCAAATATCTGTCGCGAAGTCACAATGAACAAGTCGATGCATTGGCCAAACTATCATCCATCGTGGCTATGCCAGAAAGGAGCAAACTCTAGTAGTGGTGGTGGAGAGAAAGGTTCAACCTGCACATCATCAATTTTTTATTATTAGTTCTGTCAACCCTGATGCGTGGTTTCTCGACATTTACACTTTTAAAAGATGGTGCATACCTACCAAATGTCGGGCGTCGAGCTCGGAGGGCTATCCGATTGATAGCCTTGAAATATTGTATCATTCAAGACCGCCGGTAAAAGAAGGCTGCGACTGGGGTAAACCTTTTGCGTGGTGATGAAGTAGAAGCTAGTGAGCTGATGAAGTCCACTCGCGGAGGGGAGTACAGACAACATATGAATGGAAGAATGTTGGTAAAGAAGATCCAAAAGGCATGGTACTTCTGGTCGACTATTGAATCAGACTGTTTCCAATTTGTGAGGAAGTGCCCGATGTGCCAAGAAGATGCTGATCTTAATCATTAACCATCCTCTTACTTAACCACCTTGGCCTCGCCATAGCCATTTTCAGTATGGGCTATTGAGATTATTGGGAAGATCTCGCCCCAAGGCACCAAAGGACATGAATATGTGTTGGTAGCTGTGGAGTATTTTACCAAATGGGTAAAAGTTGCTTCATATTCAAAGATCACATCGAAGCAAGTGGCCAAGTTCATGCTAAAGAACATCATTTGTAGATATGGGGTGCCTCAAGAAGTAATCAGTGACAATGGGAGCCACTTCATGGGTGAATTTGTAACATTTCTAGCCAAATATAAAATCCAACACCACCACGCTTCTCCTTATCGGCCACAGACCAACGGAGCAGTGGAAGCCATGAACAAAACTCTGGTGAACATGATCAAGAAGATGGTCGTTACCTACAAAGATTGGCCTGAAAAACTTTGTAACACCGCCAGGATATTAGTCATCAGATTAAGCTAAATTACTCGCTTAACCTAATGATTAGCGCAGCGGAAGGTTTCTCCCAAGGGTATTACCGTCGTCCCTTCTTAAAGGGACAAGGCTAACAAAGACCCAATACACGACCATAACTCAAACAATATAAATAATACATCATCACAAACTAAACATAACTTAAGCAAGTTCCCATGGCAACACAACACAACCAAAAGTGATGAAAATCAAGATCACATATTGTTCTTCTAAGCCTCAAAAGTCTTTCCCATTCACCTTGGATCTCCTTAGGTAGCTTTAGAGTTCCGTCCGTCCGGGGCTTTACTTTTTCCTTTAGTTGTGCTTCCTAAAACATGAACAAAACATAAAAAGTGAGTGATACTCAGTACATATACCCTTAGACAATGTAAAGCTACTTTAGCAAAATTAAACACCTATTTTAGCGCGATTCCATTAAATTTACAAAAGTAAAAGAATGAGGAGAGGTAAACAATAAATAAAGTATACTTACAAAACAAGGTCCACTTAACTCGTTCAAGTAAACTGGACCTCATTAGAGATAAAAAATATGAGTACCTTACTTCAAACATAATTGGACATAATGTAAGGAAAGAAACTAACATGATTAACTTAACGAAAGTCATGCACAGAAATAGAACAATTCAAAGAACCATTCCCGTGACCTTTATGAGAAAACCCCTAAAACCTTTCCTTTGATTTAAAAAAGTAGGATTTAGTTTTAATCAAACACTTGGTTCGTTTAATAATTAAGAACGTCCCCTACTTGCGATCATTGGCTAAGCCTCCGTATACGCATACCCGGACCAATCGGGAGATCCGGATGGTGGATAAATATCCTATACTAGCCAGATTTCCATGGTGTACACTTTAGGCACTGTACATACATAGTTTTTCCCTGGTGTGCACAAGGCACGGTTATCCTGGTGTGCACTACGACACGGTTAACATGGTGTTCTCTAAGGCACGAGATCTCTGGTGTGCACTGAGGCACGAATAAACATGGGCAGGGCCTTTATTAAATATGTAGAAACGTGAAAACCCTAACCTTGGATTCTTAATAAAACTGGATCCTTAAAGATAATCCTCTTGATTAAGGGTTGTACTCGTAAAGAAATTTATTCATGAAATAACTTTAACATCCAAAGTAATGAATTACCGTAAGAGTCTCTAACAGAAAAGATGCCTAGCATGAATACTTAGAATAAAATGTAAAATTAATCTGATAAATCAACCTTGGTACTTCAAAAAAATCCATGAGAACTTGTATATACTTTTGAACAAACATCGTGAGAGTTTACATATAAACAGAAATGATAAAATATACTTTCAGATCTTGGCATAAAGAGATTAATACATAATAATATGCATAAAATATCAGGCAATATACGTACCTGGCGCTTTAGAAATACACACTTGACGGGTAGAGACTTTAACAGTTTAAGTGCAACGATCTCTTGGAAGAACTTAGAAAACAAAGGAAACATGAATTAGGATTTAACTTAGGTGGGAGGATTGAGAAATAACTTCAATAAAACCTCAAGGCTCAAGAAGGAACCTATTTCTCTAAGGCGGACTCATAAGGCCATAACTTCTCCCACATGTATCATATCAAGGCATAAAAGGACTTTTCGGAAAGCTCAGATCATAAACTACAACCTTCTAGTTAATCATGAAGGCCAAAAACATTCTTAATGAGGGTAAAAATTATCATCTTAATAAGCTGCCCGGAACAATAATCATTTAAACTTCTATTATTCGAAAAAATCGTAACTCAAGCTACACTGTAAGCTATCTATGGAAAGCTTGTGACTCATACTTGAACTTTTATTTTATCTAAAGTTGATTTAAGCATGGGAAAAGGTCGTATTTTGGCCAAGAACAGAGGCAGTCGCAAAAACATTTTTTCGATAAACTTAGATTATTACCTTCCACTTCGGGACTCATAACTCTCATTCCCGATATCTTATGAACACATATACCTTTATAAAAAGCTTAAAGTGTCCCCTACAACTTTCATGTATAGCATTTAAACCAAAAAGGACTCCAATCCTACAAAAAATCTACCTCTTTCGACTGACTATGAAAAATTCTCAGTTTTGCGTTATCTCAGGGTTTTGGCTATAACTCTCAATATACATATCGAAATGACGAACTACAAAAACCGGCTGTTAGCTAACATGTTAGACTACCTAGTCATGCCATAAAATAGCTGAAAATCACAATTTCCATTCTCAGGAAAATCAAAACCAACCAGATTGCAATATTACTCGACAAATCATTTGCATGCACGCTTAAACTTCATGATTTAGCATAATCCCTACTTAAGACATAATCTTCCATCATAAGTAAAATTTCCAGACTTGAAACCATCTAGAAAACTATCATTGGAGTCCATTTTAGACACATTCAAGGCCAACACTTCACCTATTTCATGTATTTCCTACCTAAACCAACATGTACCACTTAGGAAACCTCAATTTACTTACTCTAAGACTAATTCATGCACTTCACCTTAAGCGATTTTCCATCCTTCAACAGTGACTTTAACTACTAAAACCACATGCATGATAATCACTTTACACAATTTCACTTATTAAAACACTAAAACACAAAAAGAATCACAAACATACCCAACTCCACTCTTTGGTGCTTGGATTCCTTCACTTCTTACTTGATGAACTTCAAAACACTTGTGTTGGGGCCCTTGAGGGGGCGGTGAATAGTTTGATATAGAGTTTTTCACATATAAACATAAAGACGTTATTAGCACTTGAAACAACTGAATAATACTTCTTTATTAGATAAACGTTGCGGTACAATAGAAATAGAGTAGGTTAGAGAACTTAACAGAATTAGGACAGTGAGTTCCTTGATGATTGCTTACAAGGACATAAACTGAGATTCAGTTTCTGTTGAGGGGCCTTACAGACGAGGCTTGTGATGAGGGGCCTCACAGACGAGGCTTGTGATGAAGGGCCTCACAGATGAGGCAGAGAAGATGGACCTCACAGACGAGGAAAAGAGGAGGGGCTTCACAAACGAGGCAGAGAAAAGGGGCCTCACAGACGAGGCAAAGAGGAGGGGGCTCATTGACGAGGCAAACAAGAACATGGCAGATTACAATATAATAGATATCAAACTCACAAAACCTTAGTACTTCAAGGCTTTGCTACACAACACCTCACCAACATAGTTGGCTACATAACTTACCAAGAAGCTTGGTTACACCTGATCATAAATACCTTACTGGCTACATTTCTCACCAAGGATTCATTAGTTACACTGAGAAACCTCACATGATTTCCTACACTCGATTACGTGCTTGGAATCGACTAATTTGTACAAGGCGCTATTGGAGGTAATTATAGTTGAGGCCTTCAATCAGCACCGGTCTCCTCTTTATTCTTTCCTTTGTTGATTGATCTTTAATCCTTTCTATATTCACTTTGAGCTTCTGTCTTTGTTTCTTTGGAAACTTCGATCTTATCATATATAATAATCTCTACATATATACACATCAGAATTAGTGAATATAATCTTGAGAATGTGTTGGGAATAATTTTAGGATTTTCAGGATACTTTCCTAATTTGTTCTTTCAAACAAAACTTTCTATTGACTCTTGCTGGAGGTCCTAAACGGTGAATATGCGGAGGTCCTCGGAGCAGGGGTGGATTTGTTCAATCTCCCCCTTTTTGTTTGAAAGACAAAACTGAGTGGTGAGGACCTTAATGAGTTTGCTCCCCCTCAATCAATGTAGGAGAGATGGTTGAGGTCCTCATAGGTGATATGCGTTTCCATAGTCTCCCCCTTGATACACCATCTAGAATATTTTAGAGGTCATCTAGAAAGCTGCAGCACTTGATAAGCTTGTTAATACTAAGAGAGGGTCCTCCCCTTCAATTCATGCCATAAGTAAGTTAGATTAATGAAAAGTTTAGGGAAGACGCACCTCAAGGAGAGACATAGAAATGACCTTCATAGCTGAATGCACGATATCAACGTCCGTTACTCACCTTGTTGCTTTCAATGTCCCCCGTGATCTTTTTCACAGAGCGGTTAGTGTCTTCTTGAGTTGACTTGCTCTGATACCACTTGTTGGGGCCCTTGAGGGGGTAAATAGTTTGATATAGAGTTCTTCACATATAAACATAAAGACGTTAATAACACTTGAATGAACTCAATAATACTTCTTTACAAGATAAACGTTGAGGTACAATAGAAATTGAGAAGGTTAGAGAACTTAGCAGAATAAGGATAGTCAGGTCCTTGATGAGTGCTTACAAGGACAGAAATTGAGATTCAGTTTCTGTTGCTGGGCCTCAGAGACGAGGCTTGTCATGTGGGGCCTCACAAACGAGGCTTGTGATGAAGGGCCTCTCAGATGAGGTAGAGAAGAGGGACCTCACAAACGAGGCAGAGAGGAGGGGCCTCACAAACGAGGCAGAGAAGAGGGGCCTCACAGACGAGGCAGAGAAGAACATGGCAAATTACAATATAATGGATATCAAACTCACAAAACCTTACTACTTCAAGGCTTTACTACACAACAGTTCACCAACATAGTTGGCTACATAACTTACCAAGAACCTTGGTTACACCTCATCAGAAATACCTTATTGGCTACATTTCTCACCAAGGATTTATTGGTTACACTAAGAAACCTCACGAGATTTCCTACACTCGATTACTTGCTTGGAATCGACTAATTTGTACAAGGAGTTGTTGGAGGTAATTATAGTTGAGGTCTTCAATCAGCTACGATCTCCTATTGATTCATTCCTTTGTTGATTGATCTTTGATCCTTTCCATATTCACTTTGATCTTCTGTATTTGTTTCTTTGGCAACTTCGATCTTATCATATATAATAATCTCTACAGATATACACATCAGAATTAGTGAATATAGTCTTGAGAATGTGCTGGGAATAATTTTAGGATTTTCATAATATTTCCCTAATTTGTTCTTTCAAACAAAACTTTCTGTTGACTCTTGCTGGAGGTCCTCAGCGGTGAATATGCGGAGGTCCTCGGAGCAGGGGTGGATTTCTTCAATCTCCCCCTTTTTGTTTGAAAGACAAAACTGAGTGGTGAGGACCTTAATGAGTTCGCTCCCCCCCCCCCAATCAATGCAGAAGATACGGTTGAGGTCCTCATAGGTGATATGTGTTTCCATAGTCTCCCCCTTGATACAACATCTAGAATATTTTACAGGTCATCTAGAAATCTGTAGCACTTGATAAGCTTGTTAGTACTAAAAGAGGGTCCTCACCTTCAATTCATGCCACAAGTAAGTTAGATCAATGAAAAGTTTAGGGAAGACGTACCTCAAGGAGAGACATAGAAATGACCTTTAAAGTTGAATGCACGATATCAACGTCCGTGACTCACCTTGTTGCTTTCAATGACCCCCGGATCTTTTTCACAGAGCGAATAGTGTCTTCTTGAGTGGACCTGCTCTGATACCACTTGTTGGGGCCCTTGAGGGGGTAAATAGTTTGATATAGAGTTCTTCACATATAAACATAAAGACGTTAATAACACTTGAATGAACTGAATAATACTTCTTCACTAGATAAACGTTGAGGTACAATAGAAATAGAGGAGGTTAGAGAACTTAGCAAAATCAGGACCGTGAGGTCCTTGATGAGTGCTTACAAGGAGAGAAATTGAGATTCAGTTTCTATTGAAGGGCCTCAGAGACGAGGCTTGTCATGAGGGGCCTCATAGACGAGGCTGGTCATGAAAGGCCTCTCGGATGAGGTAAAGAAGAGGGACCTCACAGACGAAGAAGAGAGGAGGGGCCTCACAGACGAGGCAGAGAAGAGGGGCCTCACAGACGAGGCAGAGAGGAAGGGCCTCAGAGACGAGGCAGAAAAGAACATGGCGGATTACAATATAATTGATATCAAACTCACAAAACCATAGTACTTCAAGGCGTTGCTACACAACACCTCACCAACATAGTTGGCTACATAACTTACCAATAACCTTGGTTACACCTCATCAGAAGTACCTTACTGGCTATATTTCTCACCAAGGATTCATTGGTTACACTGAGAAACCTCACTAGATTTCCTACACTTGATTACTTACTTGGATTCGACTAATTTGTACAAGCAGCTATTGGAGGTAATTATAGTTGAGGTCTTCAATCAACAACGGTCTCCTCTTAATTCTTTCCTTTGTTGATTGATCTTTGATCCTTTCCATATTCACTTTGATCTTTAGTCTTTGTTTCTTTGGAAACTTCGATCTGATCATATATAATAATCTCTACATATATACACATCAGAATTAGTGAATATAATCTTGAGAATGTGCTGGGAATAACTTTAGGAATTTAATAATACTTCCCTCATTTGTTCGTTCAAACAAAACTTTCTATTGACTCTTGCAGGAGATCCTCAGTGGTGAATATGCGGAGGTCCTCGGAACAGGGGTGGATTTCTTCAATCTCACCCTTTTTGTTTGAAAGACAAAACTGAGTGGTGAGGACCTTAATGAGTTGGCTCCCCCTCAATCAATGCAGGAGAGATGGTTGAGGTCCTGATAGGTGATATGCGTTTCCACAGTCTCCCCCTTGATACAACATCTAGAATATTTTAAAGGTTGTCTAGAAAGCTGCAGCACTTGATAAGCTTGTTAGTATTAAGAGAGGGTCCTCCCCTTCAATTCATGCCACAAGTAAGTTAGATTAATGAAAAGTTTAGGGAAGACGCACCTCAAGAAGAGACAAAGAAATGACCTTTATAGCTGAATGCATGATATCAACGTCTGTGACTCACCTTGTTACTTTCAATGTCCCCGGTGATCTTTTTCACATAGCGGTTAGTGTCTTCTTGAGTGGACATGCTCTGATACCACTTGTCGGGGCCCTTGAGGGGGTAAATAGTTTGATATAGAGTTCTTCACATATAAACATAAAGACATTAATAACACTTGAATGAACTGAATAATGCTTCTTTACTTAATAAACGTTGAGGTACAATAGAAATAGAGGAGAACAGAGAACTTAGCAGAATCAGGACAGTGAGGTCCTTGATGAGTGCTTACAAGTAGGGGTGAGCGGGACCGGGATCCCGGTCATTTTTGCTACTCCCGCTCCTTGTCCCGGATGTGATCGGGAGCAAATTTTTGCTCCCACTCCCGGTCCCGGTTATGACCGAGAGCAAGTTTTTTCTCCCACTCCCAGTCCCGCCGGGACCGGGAAATGTACCGGGAGTTTCTAGTCCCAGCTTTCTAACCTATTTACAATTATTTTTGGATTATTTCCTTAAAAAACCAACACATAAAATTTCGAAAAAATACACAACTCCAACTCCCTGTTCATTATTAATCATCATCATCACAATTTTCTTAAGTTATAAGTATATCCCAAATTCCCGATATTCACAGTTCACAACTTCACAGCACTGACAGTAGTGAGTGATGGTACCTGTTCAAATTTCAATTAAGAAAAGAAAAAATTAGTGAATCTACTGCATTATGCTTCTATTCGTTTACAGCAAGATGTATATAATTAAGGTCAAATTTTGCATTATGTTAAATTGCTAATATGCTTCGTTTAGTTTAACTTAAATGATAAAAGTACATACATCCACAAAATATATGCATTATTACTGCAACAATTTTCCTAGGTTTTGAGTTTGATTATCCATTACAACAGTAAACCCGGCCTAACCTGAAATATTGGGCCAAAAATATTACATAGGAATATGCCCACTGCCCAGTAGCATTTATAATTTTTTTTTATATATTATTTAAGACCGGGAGTCGGGATCGGGACCGGGATTTGAGACTAAGTCCCACTCCCGGTCCCGTTCCCGTTCCCGTTCCCAATGGGACCAGGATTTCGAGACCGGGAATTCACCGGGATCGGATGGGACAGGGAGTCCCAGAAATTTTGCTCACCCCTACTTACAAGGACAGAAATTGATATTCAGTTTCGTTTGAAGGGCCTTAGAGACGAAGCTTGTCATGAGAGGCCTCACTGACGAGGCTTGTGATGAAGGGCCTCTCAGATGAGGTAGAGAAGAGGGACCTCACAGACGAGGCAAAGAGGAGGGGCCTCACATACGAGGTAGAGAAGAGGGGCCTCACAAACGAGGCAGAGAAGAACATGGCAGATTACAATATAATGGATATCAAACTGACAAAACCTTAGTACTTCAAGGCTTTGCTACACAATACTTCACCAACATAGTTAGTTACATAACTTACTAAGAACCTTGGTTACACCTCATCAGAAGTACCTTACTAGCTACATTTCGCACCAAGGATTCATTGGTTGCACTGAGAAACCTCACGAGATTTCCTACACTCGATTACTTGCTTGGAATCGAATAATTTGTACAAGAAGCTGTTGGAGGTAATTATTGTTGAGGTCTTCAATCAGCAACGGTCTCCTCATGGTTCTTTCCTTTGTTGATTGATCTTTGATCCTTTCCATATTCACTTTGATCTTTTGTCTTTGTTTCTTTGGAAACTTCGATCTTATCATATATAATAATCTCTACAGATTTACACATCAGAATTAGTGAATATAGTCTTGAGAATGTGCTGGGAATAATTTTTGGATTTTCAAGATTGGTGCAAAAATAGCCCATTTAGCATCGTTTTGAGTAAAACCTTCGAAAACTACAAAAATAACCAAAACGCATTAAAAGTTATTAAAACGAGCTACGAGACAAGCCAAAAGCCTAAGGATTTAGGCGGTATTTAGACGCGAAATCGGGTCTAAACCCCCCCCCCCCACACACACACACACACTTAAACCTTTGCTCGTCCCGAGCAAAACAAAACAAAATCTAACTAACTAACACTAACTCCTTTGTCGTGGGAGAGAAACGGGTGCATGTAGCGTATGCACCAAGCCCTTTGAACCCCCCGGCAGCCCGGGTGGACGAGATGGACTCGTGAGGGTTTGTAGCGGCTGTACCCACAAAAGCCAAAGAAAAAGGAGAGAGGGAAAGTGAAAACAAAACCGAAGAAAACAAAAATAAGGAAAAACAGACGCTTTGATTCACAAGATCTCGCAATCCAAACAAAGAAAACGTGATTAAACCTCCCAAAGTAACCGTTAGGAGCACCTCACAACACCAAACTCAGATAAAGGTCGATCTTGAAGATTTTTCAACTTCCTTCACCTTGTACCAAGCAAAACCCCACATGAAAAGGTTTTAACGGGAACCAAAAGACTCTAAAAACTCGCGTCCGAATTTGAAAACAACGAAACAACTAAGAGAAGTGTTTCCCTCCCTCGCATTTGGTCGCCCTTGGCTTGGTGATGCAAGGGGAGGCCCCACTCTTTTAAGAAGCAAAAACTTTTTCTTCTCTTTCTTTTTGAGTTGAAAATACCAACGAAATTTGCTTTTTCTTTTTCTCTTTTTTTTTTCTTTTTGGTTTTTAAACGTCGGTAATTACTTTCGGGAATTGGACGGCCCATATAAGAGGTATACCCTCCCAACACGGTCTTTTCCATTTGCCTCTCCGTCGCAAAGTGATAAGAGGAGGGTTAAGGGGTATCCATGTCGTACCACGAATACCGAGCCTGTGTAGGTTGGCTAAGTGTGGGTGGTTAATCTCTTCAGCGACACGCTCCACTTATTCAGGTTATTGTATCTTATGAAAGCTTTTCTTTTCTTTTCTTTTTTGCACTTTTCTGCTTTTGCTAAACGAAAAACAAAACAAACCCGGACACAAGCTCCTAGAACCTCCCGGTTCCAACAAAATGAAAAAGGAACAGGGGTCTCGCTAGACACTAAATGAAAGGGGTTTATTAAGGGTAAGTCTCGACTAGAACCCGAATTAGGGTCAAAAATGCTCTAACCGATTACTTTTAAAGAAGTTTAAGAATGGCTTCTCAACTCCGAAAACAAGATCCAAGAAACAAAACCAAACAAATACAAAACGAAAAGAAAAGAAAAACTGAAAAGGTTTTCACTCCCTTTTTTCTCCTTTTTCACACAAAAATTTTCAAATTTTAGCAAAAACTAGGAAAATAAGGAACAAAATGACTAGGTGATCTACCCTTGAAGCAGAATATCTCCCCCCCCCCCCCCAAACACTTAAAGCTCCACAATGTCCTCATTATGGGAGGGTGTCACATGAAAAGGGTAGAGAACCTACAAAACACAAACAAAAACAACTAGCAAGTAGAAATGGTGGCGACCGAGCCCACACGGCTCCAACAACAAGATATCCCAACACAAACACTCAATGGGGTTCGCCACCTAAAAGAAAACCGAGCATGCGATGGATCATGGTAAGAATTCACATAAAAAGAGTAGGGTGGAAAGATATTACCTCAAACTCTTCATAAGCGTTAAAACAGCGATCCAGAGTCGTCGTTCGAGTGAATCAAAACAACGTTAGAGTAAAAGACGACTTACAAACATATACATTGCCAATGACTTACCTTATCCCCGAATCTAACTCATTGAGGCGGGAAATAAGGGTGAAACTCCATACATACCAACTGAAATAACAAATTCATTACATTCATCACAAACAATATTCGATTACAAACCATCAATAATCAAAATACATCGAGACAAGCTTGAACACACTTCTAGCCCACAAAAAACAACCATCAAGCAACCAAAAGACAACCCGGCAACCTCAAAAGACATACAAGACAAACAAACCCGAGCATCCTAATCAAACAACCCCACAATCATGCCAAAACATGCCAAATGAAACCGAGAGATCAACACACCAAAACCACCAGACATCGCATCCAAAACCCCGAAGAAGCACCCCCCCACACTTATACTTCACAAAATAAAGTAAATAAAAACGATGATAAAGGTCGGGTGGGGGTGAATGCTTACAAACGGTCCTCAAGCGGACCCTCCCGGAGGATGACGGGGTTGGAGTTGCGATTGGATGCTAGCAAGCATCTCCTGTTGGGTCTCGATCAACCCTTGCAAGTTTTAAATTCAACGTCTGTTGGTTTTGGATGAACTCCTGTTGTTCTTGAAACTCATCATGAAGTTCTTGGAGTTGCTCGCTGATACGTTCAAGAGCGGCGTCCCGCACTTGACTCGGCTCGGCTTCGTCTCCTTGTGCTTGTTCACCCTCTTCGTCTTCTTCCTCAACTTCTTCTTCTTCACCCTCCGCCTCGCGATCCCTGGGACCACCCACTGCAAAACGATCCCCATATGTTTGGCCACACGACCAATTGCGTTGGTCGGTGACATCTAGACGTTTCTCGGCATTGTCGTCACCCAAATGAACTACGACGCTATGGGGCTCGTTTCCGTGACGGTAGAATGTTCGCGTCTTGTTTTTCTCCAAGAATTCCATGTTCCGAAGGCGAACACTGTCGATAGGATCGGGGAAAAACCAGGGAATCCACTTGTCGAGGTAAGACTCGAACCCTTGTTTCCGTAGAATATGGGTGATGATGTGACCCATTCCAATGGTCATGTTCCGGGTTTCGAGGCTTATTTCCCGGAGACAGTGGAGGATGCATGAGCCGGTGTTGACTCGGTGACCATTAATTGTATTGTAGAAGACGAAGAGGTCGTCTTTTCAGACACTTGATCACCCGGCATCACGGCCGAATACGGAGTTCGAGATGATGCGGTGGAAGATGCGGACGCTGAGGTTACAAAAATCCCGGGCCTTGGAGTTGCTTGGGTAATAAAACTGCGCTCGTTGGGTTCGAACCTTGGGATAGCGCCTCCTCCAGCAAGTGAGGTCTCGCATAGCCTTTTGTTCATCAAAGTTAACACTCTCGCCATAGAAGATACCATCCTCGGGTAGGCCTAACGCATTGCAAGGATCCTTAATCGTGCATTGGACCTCCTTTTTGTTCACGATGTACGAGAAAGAGGCGTTGGATGTACCGTCTTCCTCTACTACCAAAGAACTAAGAAACTCGAGCACCGGTTGTTCGATGATTGGCTCGTTGATGGTGGCGAAGACCTCCCAACCCATGGTTTTGATGAAGAAATCCATGCTCGGTTTACAATAGACGTCCTTTGTCGTCTCTTCATGATAGAGGTCCGGAGCACAAATCTTCCGCCTCTTGAGCCTCTCATACCTCGCCTTGTGCATATCGTCCCGGAAGTTAACCTTAACCATCGGGTCGCATTGAATGATCGAGGCCGGTTGACCCTTGTACCGGGTTTTATCGGGCTAGGCAGAGGTTGATGGGACGGGGGTTGGTTCCGGCTCGGTCCGGGCACGTTTTGCTCGACCCATTGATAGCAACTGAGAAAACAACCACCACAACAAAGAAACACACAAGAACACCCCCAAAAATTCCCGAGCAACACGAATTCACAATCAACCACAAAATCCAACCCAACAATTCACCAAACTACTCCCAAACTCAGCAATATCGACCAAAAATTCAACCCCAATGCAACCTACTCGTCCAACCAAACCCAGCAAGCAATTTGCACAATATTCAACCCAAATAACAAGGAAATCGAGTGTTTAAGCACCAATAAATCAAGGAATACCTAGATTGAAGTGTTGGGGAAGGATGGATGATGATTTTCGAACCCCACTAGTGCAAAAACCCAGAATTTTGCTTGAAGGAGCCCCGAAAATGGCGAAAAATTCACGAGATGCACAGTTAGGGTTAGAATCGCAGGGGAAATGGAGAAGAATAGAGTAATTTGTGATGGATTTGTCAAATCTTGGCAAGGAATCAGTGTTTTAGGGTTTTAGGTGGGTTTTCGAAGGTGAGGGAATGAAGGGAATTGAAAGAGAAATGAGGGAAAATCATATTGAACCCCCGATAAAATCTGTAGTTTTCGACTCACCGTGGGCACGGTATGGCTCGGGTTGGGGAAAAAGAGGGAAAAATTGCAGGGTAGTCACCGTGGCTGCGGTAACATCCACCGTGGTCACGGTGATCTTCGGGAAGAGATTTTTCCAAGCGATTCGCGATGAGGATCGTGGTCGCATGAAACCCACCGTGGTCACGGTAACCTTCGGCCTGAGAAAGCTGGGAATGCTTTGCACATCCTGACCGTGGCCACGGTCCAGCCGACCGTGGGCACGGTCCCTTTCGCCCCAGCTACTGTACCTACAAGGCTCAAAACTTGGAAAAAACACGTTAAGTCCTAAAATCTACCCTCTTATCATCCACTCCATTTTCTTCCTCACTCAATTTATCATTCAAGGGTACTTTCCCATCACTCAAAAATCACATTCAAATCCCGACCCTCAAAGAACCTCTCTTTATTTTCTTTTACGCTCTCGAATTTTTTTCTTCTTTTCAATCTTTTCTTTTTTTTTCTCAGTTTTTCTAATGGTTCTCTTTTCTCTTTCTTTTTCTCAAATTTTTCAATAAACACTAAGGAAAATGAAAATGCTAAAACAAGGGAAATAAAATGGAAGAAAATGAAAGAAAACACTAAAAGAAGGGGAAGTAAGTCATACCTCTCCCGGGTGCTTGTTTTTGTAGGTCCTATCTCGACCTTTCCCGATGCTTTTCAATCCTCAAAATTCGCGAGATACACCATAACTGTCCCGGCATAATCCTCGCCCATGATGTACGATTTAAGCTTCGATGAGTTTTCTTTGAAACACTTTCCTTGTGCATCCTTCAATTCTACAACTCCGGCGGGGAGAATTTTCACAATTTCAAACGGACCGGACCATCGTGATCTCAATTTCCCGGAGAATAACTTTAGCCTCGAGTTGAAGATGAGAACCCTATCGCCTACCACAAACTCACGTCGGTTCAACCTCTTGTCGTGCCATGCTTTGGTTCTTTCTTTGTTGATCTTTTTGTTCTCATATGCATGACGCCTCAACTCCTCAAGTTCTTCTAGTTGAAATAACCGACGACTTCGGGCCGCCTTAAGATCGAAGTTCAACTTCTTGATTGCCCACATGGTTTATGCTCAAGCTCCACGGGAAAGTGACACGCCTTCCCGTAGACAAGACGGTAGGGAATAGTACCGATCGGAGTCTTTTAGGTGGTGCTGTATGCCCACAAAACTTCATCCAATTTGTCTGCCCAATCTTTCCTTGAAGAGTTGACCGTCTTCTCTAAGATTTCCTTGATGGCACGGTTTGAGATTTCCACTTGACCTTGTGTTTGTGGATGATAAGGTAGTCCCTTCTTATGATTGATGTCATACTTTGCCAAAAGAGACTTGAGCTTCTTCTCAATGAAATGGGAACCGTTGTCACTAATGATGACCCTTGGAATGCCGAATCTTGGAAATAGGGTCTTTTTCAAGAATCTCGAAACGGACTTCCCGTCGCACCTCATGCATGGTATGGCTTCGACCCACTTTGAGACATAATCCACCGCCACTAGGATGTATTGGAAACCCCTTGATGACGGGAAAGGTCCCATGAAGTCCAACCCCCACACATGAAAGACTTCAACTTCAAGAATATAATTCAACGGTGCTTCATTTTTCCGGGAGATGTTTCCGGATCTTTGACATCTATCACATTGCTTGACATGCAAATGGGAGTCACGAAAAAGAGTTTGCCACCAATAGCCGGCTTGTAGAACCCTCGCCGCCGTCTTTTGGGAGCCACCGTGACCTCCCACCGGAAACTCGTGACAATGAGTCAAAACGGATTGCACTTCACTCTCGGGAATACATCGCCGGTACATCCCGTCATTGCAAAGCCGGAAAAGGAAGGGATCATCCCAATAATAATGCTTCATGTCGTGGAGAAATTTCTTCTTTTGGTGATTGTTCAAGTGTTGGGGAATCACTTCGCTTGACAAATAATTCACAATATCCGCATACCAAGGATGAGAGTTGATCGCCAAAAGTCGCTCGTCCGGGAAAGCATCTACAATCGGTTGGGTGTCTTCCAAATCGACAAGAATCCTCGAGAGATGATCGGCCAAGACATTCTTCGTGCTCGCCTTGTCACGGATTTCCAATTCAAATTCTTGCAAGAGCAAGACACACCGTATTAGGGCTTTGTCTCCTTCTTTCCCATCAAGTATTTGATAGCGGCATGATCCGTGTAGACTACTACCTTCGAGAACATAAGGTACTGCAGGAATTTGTTGAGCGCAAAAACGATCGCCAAAAGTTCCTTTTTCCGTGGTGGTGTAGTTTCTTTGGGCACTATCAAGCGCATGGCTTGCGTAATAGATAACCCTTGGCTTCTTGTCCACTCTTTGGGTCAAACACGCCCCCACGGCAAAGTCACTTGAGTCGGCCATGATCTCAAATGGTAGTGTCCAGTCCGGAGGTTGAACTACCGGGGCGGAAATCAAAGCCTGCTTCAATCTGTAAAACGACTCAAGACACTCATCAGTAAAAATGAAAGGAGCATCTTTGCATAAGAGGTCGGTTAGAGGTCGAGCGATTTTCGAAAAATCCTTAACGAACCGGCGATAGAAGCCGGCATGGCCAAGGAAGCTATGCACCCCCTTAACAGAAACTGGGAATGGTAGGCGCTCTATGACCTCAACCTTCGCCTTATCCACCTCGATGCCCTTTGAAGAGATTAAGTGACCCAAAACAATACCTTGTTCCACCATAAAGTGACATTTCTCCTAGTTGAGTACTAGATCCACTTCTTCACAACGAGTTAATACTTTTTCCAGGTTTAGCAAACAGTCATCAAAAGAATTATCGTACACAGAAAAGTCATCCATAAAAACCTCCATGCATTTCTCAATAAAATCGCTAAAAATAGCCATCATACAACGTTGAAAGGTCCCAGGGGCATTACATAAACCAAATGGCATGCGACGGTAAGCAAATGTCCCGTATGGGCAAGTGAAGGTGGTTTTTTCTTGGTGTGAGGGGTGGATTGGGATTTGAAAGAACCCGGAATACCCATCTAAGAAGCAAAAATGTGAGTGACCCGTCAACCGTTCTAACATCTGGTCAATAAAAGGAAGGGGAAAATGGTTCTTCTTCGTTACTTTGTTAAGCTGACGGTAATCAATGCACATTCTCCAACCAGTCACAGTTCGGGTACTTACCAATTCTTTCTTATCATTTTCAATTACGGTTATTCCACCCTTTTTTGGCATACACTGAACCGGGCTTACCCATTCGCTATTTGCGATGGGGAAGATGATCCCAGCAGCAAGCAACTTCACTACCTCCTTTTTAACCACTTCTTGCATGTTAGGATTTAATCTACGTTGTGGTTGCCTAGTAGGCTTGGCATCTTCTAGCAAATCAATCGAGTGCATGCAAATGGACGGGGATAAACCTTTCAAATCTTCTATCCTATAACCTAATGCACCTCTATGCTTCCTAAGCAGATCAAGCAACTTAGACAATTCAAAATCATTCAAATTTGCATTCACAATCACAGGATAAGATTTTTCATCATCCAAGTAAGCATATTGAAGGGAAGGGGGCAAAGGTTTAAGATCTAAAGGAATAGAAGTTTGAACTTGGGAGGAAGACATACCTTTGAAGATCGCATCTTGAATCTCTATGCACTCCACAATAGGCTCATCAATAATAATTTCCTCGTGCGTAGGTGAAGAGTCAAGAAGGTTGGTGAAGAAAGTGATGTCGGTGCCATCGGTCTTAAGTTGAAAGGACTCCAATAAGCATGCACCCAAGGGGTCGTCACAAGTAGACTCAAGTAGATGGGACTCCTCAATATAATCATCAACGAGAAATTCCATCATGTCAATCGCGTAGCATGAGTCCCCATATGAAGGACCTTTCAAAGACCCCTCAAGTTGAAAAATAATACTTTCATTCCCAACATTCAACGACATACTTCCATTCTTCACATCAATAATTGCTCCCGCCCGTAGCAAGGAACGACCTTCCCAAAATAATGGGGATGTTGTTGTCCTCCTCCATCTCCAAGATAACAAAATCACAAGGGATCAAAAATCGCCCTACTTGCACCGCAATGTCTTCTAATATCTCCAAGGGTCTTAAATGCGGGCAGTCGGCCAATTGAAGGTTAATAGTAGTAGGAGCTAGATCATCAAGATTCAACTTCTTGCAAATTGAGTAAGGCATGACACTCACACTTGCTCCTAGATTATATAAGGCACGGCCAATCCTCATATCACCGATGGTGCGTGGAATAGAAAAACTCCCAGGGTCGGCTAGTTTCTCCGGTGATTTGTTGTCGATAATGGCACTACAATCCGCCGTCAATTAAATTGTAACTTTCTCTTGGATTCTCCTCTTGCTCGTAAGAAGCTCCTTTAAATGTTTCTTGAAGGATGAGACTTCAGAAATGGCATCAAGAAATGGGATGTTAACTTAAAGCTTCTTAAGCATCTCAATGAACCTTGAAAACTTGGCATCGGACTTTGGTTTTGTCAACCGCTCGGGAAAAGGCACCGGCGGTAACTTTGGTTTCTCCATGGTTGAGATTGGTTCTTCTTCTGCCATCTTTCCCTTCCCTTTTTTCACTCTCTCCATCTCTTCTCTCTCTTTGCTTGATTCTCCCAATTCTTCCTCTTGTACTTCACCAACTCCCTCACCCAAGACTAATTCACTCTCCCTTTCTTCTATCAAATCCTACTCTTCCTCAACTTCCACCACATCGCCCTCCTTATCACCCAAGACATCTTCCACCACCATCCTAGGGCCATCGATCTCCTTGTCGCTCCTCAATGTGATAGCATTCAGTTGTCCTTTCGGATTTAGTTGAGGTTGGCTAGGTAAAGATTAGATGGGTGGAGATTGTTGCGCCATTTGAGCTATTAGCAACTCAAGATTCTTGATGTGAGCGGCATTTTTTTCCCTTTCTAAGGCTATCTTCTCTTGAGATAAGAGTAACTTCTCTTGAGCTAAGGTCATCTTTTGAAGGGCTTGCTCAACGGGTTCTGGTTGGGGTGGTTTGGGTGCTTGGGATGATTGAGCTTGGTGATGATTTTGATGGTATTGCCGGAGGTTTTGGTTTTGGAAACCGGGAGGTGGATCTTGGGCTAATGGGGCTTGTTGGTTATAAGCATATTTGGCACGAGGTCGAACGGGGTTTTGGTTGGCATAGGAAAGGTTGTTGTTAGGGTAAATGGCTTGCACTTGTTCAGCTTGATACTCCTCACACCTCTTCAATGAATGTGGCCCTCCACAAAAATCGCATACAAGAACTCGGGCTTCCGGAATAATCATTGATACTTCTTGAGCCGCTTTGACTTGCCCTGTGGTCTCTTCTAAAGCTGACTTTTGTTGCATCTCGAGTACGGCGTTCATAAGAAATTTGATCGTGGGATTGCTTTCAAGCGAAGGACCATCCCTCGGACCACGGCCTCCTCCCCAATGAGGAGAGTTTTGCGATAGCTCGTGAAGAAATGCATTGGCTTCCTCCGCCGTCTTCTTTAGGAACATGCCTCCCGAGGCATGGTCAATGGATTCTCGTAAGGAGCTACTCAATCCGGAATAGAAGTGGTGCTGTAGTAACCAATCCTCTAGGTTATGATGTGGATACCTCCGTTGGAGACCTTTGAATCTCCCCCATGCCTCGAACAACGACTCATCGGGCTCTTGCTTGAAGCTCATGAAGGCTTGCCTCAACCGACACGTCTCGTCATTAGGGAAAAACCTTTGAAGGAAGTCGTGGCTAAGTGCATCCCATGTAGAATAAGTTCCGGGCGAACATGTGTTGAGCCATAATAGCGCTTTCGCCTTCAAGGTGAGCAGGAAAAATTTCAGCTTCATATATTCGGTGGAAACTCCATTCATCTGCACAAAGTCGATGCGTTGCTCGAATTTGTTGATGTGGTCAATAGGATTTTCATGCTCTCCTCCATGATACGGATTGTTCTCGAAGATGTCCAACAAATATGGCTTGAATTGAGCGTCGTTGGTGGTAATCTGAGGAGTAAGATGGGGTCGCCTCGCATGCGACGATGGAAGGGAATATGATGCTAGGGTACGGGGTGGATCTTGTTCTCCGTCGGTCATTGGATCCTCAATTGTTTCTTGCTCCCTTTGTTGTCTTCTTCGTCTCGATCCGGCGTTTGCTTGTCGAATAATGCTCTCCGGGTTTAGATTCGGCGGAGTAATCGGAGTTTGGCCTCGTCGAGATCGAGTCCGCATGCACAAAAGGAACAAACAGAAAAAAAAAATCAAATTTCCAATAACCAAGGATAACAAAAATCTCTAGCAAGTGAAATGATCATAAACAACCTAAAGACAAAGAGCTAAGCTAGGTGCGCTTGCTTCCCGGCAACGGCGCCATTTTGTGTAACGTGGTTTGTGAGACCTAGGTTATATCGTTCTTCCACAGGGAGCTAGGGGCCTTGGCTGCAACTATTCGACTCTAGGTAGGGTTTACGATCACGAAGGGTGATAGATTTTTGGGATAAAAACAGCACAAACACACTAGGTTCCGTCAGAAAGGTGAGACAATAGGTGACGGGAGACTTTCGGGATGCAAACGGGGATAAGGAAGAGGGTTTCGCAGCAAGAGAGTAACGAGAAGGCGAAATCAATTGGTAACTCTGTTGAAAAATACCCACTGGGCTTCCTCTTTCAAGGATAGTCCGGATTAACTTCCCCAAAGTCCATAGACAGACTCGGGGAAGTTGATGAAACGGAATTTCCTAGTTAGTTTCTATTCGCTTTCGCGAACTAGAACACTTACTATCCCAATTCCTACCTTCCAACAAGCATTGGATGTATTCGGGATGCTTTCGCACCCAAATACATCCCACTTGAGGGAAGGATGGGGTTGGGAAGTTGATTTCCTAACTAGTTACTCACTAATATTGCTAACCCAAACCTAATCACCCATTCACACCCTTAATATCTCCCTAACCCATTAGGGTTCTAGCCACTAAACATCCTAACTATCATGATACTAACATCAACAACTTTAATCATGTTTAAAAGGATAAACAAGAACAATAAACAATCAACAAAGCCAATAATAACAACAATAGCAAAAACGGGGATTAATTAATAAACTATGAAGTAAAAAAGAGAAAGGTTAAGAAGTGCTCATTAATGGTGATGACAAAGAGGAAAAACTTCTAAATAAATAAGCTCCAATGCTCCAAATATGACAATAATCTTCAATCTTGAAATAAAAATTGAGAGAATCCAATACAAGGATCAATAAACTCAGTAGAAATCTTCCCTAATCCCTCTAATCCAAAGCTTAAAATGTGATAAAAGAAGGCTAAAAGTATGATAAAAGGTAGCTAAAGACTGATTAAAGATCCTCTCTCAGCTAAAATGACTTAAAACAATATATAGTAACTTAGGTTGTTACTCAAAACTCATCATTTAACGTTACAGACAAAACGTGTCCCGCAGGGGATCGTGGGCACGGTCAAGGTGACCGTGGCCACGGTCTTGCGTAAGGCAGGCAGAACTCAACTTCGCTTCGCCTTACCGTGGGCACGGTACCCAGACACCGTGGGCACGGTGTAGGCGATTAGGGTTGACATCTTTTCGCTCCTTCGCACTGCCATGGCTACGGTCATGGGAGACCGTGGGCACGGTCTTGTTCGGCCAGCTACTTCCTGGGACAGGACAAGGATCTTACCATGGCTACGGTCAAGGTGACCGTGACCACGGTCCATCTCGGGTTGCAATGTCCCTTCCTTAGGTATTGGCTCAATCACACCGTGGCTACGGTCAGCATGACCGTGGCCACGGTCTATCTCGGCCAACTTATCTTCAGGGCATAGCGCCCGCTACGAAGTTGGCGTGGCGGGGGCTACCCTTCGACGCTCTTCGACCCGATACTTGCGTTTCCGCGCCTCCGACATGCTCGGCCCTTCCGTCTCCGCTGCCTTTGACACGATTAGGGCTCGTGGAATCTTAGGGAATCTCGGGATTCCCAAGATTGGTGCAAAAATAGCCCATTTAGCATCGTTTTGAGTAAAACCTTCGGAAACTACAAAAATAACCAAAACGCATTAAAAGTTATTAAAATGAGCTACGAGACAAGTCAAAAGCCTAAGGATTTATGTGGTATTTAGACGCGAAATCGGGTCTAAACACTCAACTTCCCTGAAAATCTAGAACACAAGCCCGAAGCATGTCCTCCACTATCTGATTTACTGTCTCTGTTTGACCATCAGTTTCTGGGTGATACGAGCTACTGAAGTTTAGCGTGGTGCCAAATGCCTTCTGTAGGGCGGTCCAAAATCGGGATTGAAACCTGGTGTCTCGATCAGAGACTATGTCCTTAGGAATGCCATGTAACCTTACTACCTCTTTCACATAAATATCTGCTAATCTATCGACCTTCCAACTCTCATTTATTGGAATGAAATGAGTAGATTTGGTTAACCGATCTACGATCACCCATATGGCATTCTTTTTAGTGACCGTCAGAGGTAATCCCATGATGAAGTTCATAGATATCGAATCTCATTTCCATGTGGGGATTTCTAAAGGCCTTAATTCCCCTGCTGGTCGTTGATGCTTTATTTTCACCTTTTGACACGTACGTTATTTGTCCACAAAATTGGCTATGTCTTTCTTCATGTTTGGCTACCAAAACGTTTCCCTTATGTCTCGGTACATAGTGCCTCCGGGGTGAACCGAGTAACGAGTGTCATGCCATTCGCGCAGAATTCTTTCCCAGAAATCTCGAGTTGTCGGCACACATAAGCGATTCTGGAACATCAAAGTCCCATCCTCGTGAATCAAAAATCCCGGCATCTTTCCCTTTTTCACCCTTGCGTGTATGTACCTTAGATGCTCATCGTTCATTTGCTCCTCCTTAATTACCTGCAGTTCCGCCAACTGAGCCTTGACATTATCCAAGGGGACTACTTCTATTCCTGCCTTCTGAATTTCCCAACTGAGCTTTGGAGGGTTTACTGTTTGCATATCCGCGTCATGCTGACTCTTCCTACTCAGGGCATCACCAACCGAGTTCGCCTTTCTAGGATGGTATTGAATGTCCAAGTTATAATCTTTGAGAAGTTCCAACCATCGTCGTTGCCTCATATTTAACTCCTTCTGAGTGAATATGTACTTGAGGCTCTAGTGATTTGTAAAGACCTTGGTGGAAGCACCATATAAATAATGCCTCCAAATCTTCAAGGCGAAAACTACTGTCGTTAACTCCAAATCGTGGGTGGGGTAGTTTTGCTCGTATGGTTTTAACTGTCAGGAGGCGTAAACTATGACCTTGTCGTTTTGCATCAAAACACACCCTAGCCGTCGTTTAGATCTGTCGCTATAGATGACATATTCCTTCCCTTCCTTCGGTAGTGTCAGGATTGGGGCAGAGGTGAGTCTCTTTTTGAGTTCTTGAAGTGCTTTCTCACACTTTTCAGGTCACTCAAATTTTGTAGTCTTCCTTAATAGGTTGGTCAATGGCAGGGCGATCTTAGAAAAATCTTATATGAAACGCCAGTAATAACCTGTCATACCTAAAAAGCGTCTCACCTCTGTGATGGTTGTTGGTCTGGCGAAGTTTGTGACTGCTTCAACCTTTTGTGGATCCAATTTGATCCCTTCCTTGGTCACGATATGCCCCAAAAAGGTTACTTTTTCCAACCAAATTCACATTTCTTTAATTTAGCATATAAGCGATGTTCTCTCAAAGTTTGCAGCATTATTCTCAGATATTATTCATGATCTTCTCGAGTTTTTGAATATATTAAAATGTCTTCAATGAAAACTACTACGAACTTATCCAAAAATGGCCTAAAAACTCGATTCATGATCATAAGATCCATGAAAACTGTCGGAGTATTGGTAAGCCCAAAAGGCATTACTATAAACTCGTAGTGCCCGTAACGGATCCTAAAAGCTGTCTTGCGTATATCTTCCGGCTTTATTCTCAACTAATTATAACCAGACCTTAGGTCAATCTTGGAAAATACGCCTGCCCCTTGTAATTGGTCGAATAGATCATCAATGCGGGGCAGCGAATACTTATTCCTAATAGTAACTTTATTTAACTCCCGATAGTCGATATACAGTCTCAGACTCCCGTCCTTCTTCTTAACAAACAAAACCGATGCTCCCCAAGGAGATACACTCGACCTTATGAATCCTAACTGGAATAACTCATCCAGTTGGACCTTAAGCTCCTTCAATTCTGCAGGTGTCATTCGATATGGCGCTTTTGAAAATGGTTGCGTCCTTTGGGGTAAACTAGATAGTTCCTCAGAAAAAACGTCCGGAAATTCCCTTACTACAGGGATATCTTCCACTTTCAACTCTTCCGACTTGCTTCCCAAAACATAACATGAGTATCCTTCAGCTCCTTGGTGTATAAGCCTCCTGGCCTTCATTACAGACACAATTTTACAATTGAGCCTTCCTGATTCACCTTTGAACTGGACCCTTCCTCCCAACTGACTCTTTCACACTACTACTCCTTTATCGCACTTTATCTTGGCCGCATGATTAGCTAACCAATCCATGCCTAAGATAACATGAAATTCAGCTATGTCTATTATGATAAGGTCTGCTGGAAAGCTTTCCTCCGAGATTTTAAGAGAAACACTGACAAGTGCCTTGTCACATGCTATGACTCGGCCATTTGGTAATCTTATTTGATATGCTACTACTGTCTCATGTTTTTTAAGCCTAGTTCGGAACTAACACTACAAGATGATTTAAAAAATAAGACTGTTCTGAACGGTCTTAGCTAAGAATGAACAATCGCGCCAGAGGTCGCGCGACCGTTCATTTGCGAGTGTTCAAGACGGTCGCCTCTGATTGGTCGTTTGGAGGACCGCGCGACCGTTCAATGAACGGTCGTAGAAGCGGGCGAGCGGTCGCTATTTTGCGACTATCTATGAACGGTCGCTCAATTCTGCGACCGTTCATGAATGGTCGCAAATAGCGACCGTTCATTTGAACGGTCATCCGCTTTAAGTATTTGTTTTTTTAGGTTCCCTGAATTGATATTTGAAGTATATATTTGAAGTATATGCACCAAACGGTAACAAAATGAACGGTCGCAAACATTAATATATTTATAAAAGTAAACGGTCGCAAAATATATTACATATCCCAAAAGTTAGTTGTTATAGTTGTCCTTACAATACTAGGAAGAAAGGTCATGGGGAGAAGAGTTATTAATGAAATTGGAGGGAGAGAATTGATCGCTTGAGGGCGTTCCGTGCTGTTGTTGATTTTGTTATACTTGGGACAATCTTCCTTTCATTTGGCTCAACAACTGCTGGTATTGGGAGACTTGACTCCTCAAAGACTGTTGTTCAGCCACCAAGGAAGCATAATATATATATATATATACATATATGTATGAGTGTGTGTGTGTGTGTGTGTCTATATATATATATATATATATATATATATATATATATATATATATATATATATATATATATAATATATATAGAAAAATTATCTGAAGTACGGACCCTCCTTGGGAACCAGATGCTCTCTCTGGAGCCCTAACGAGTCTCTCCTCTTCCCTCATCCCTTCCCCTTCCTGAAACCCTATCATATCTCTTCTCCCCCTCGTATCTCACAAACGCCGATCTCTGCTCCTTTTGGTTATGGATCTTTTGGATTGTCTTTGCTCGGTCTTGCTACTTCGAAACACCTTGCATGCTACAATCCCCTTTTCTAAACCCTAGAACAATGATTGTTTTTGGGTCCAGTTGGATTAACTTGAATCAAATTGGATATTTTGGCTTGCAGATCGGCCAACTTAGAAGATCATCTCTGCTTTTACGCCGCGTGGCTGTCATCTATTGTGGTGGTGGGCAAGGGGGATCGTCGCTGCATATTCTTCTCAGATAGAGTATGCAATTCCTCGAGGTAAATGTTTGGCTTGGACTCTAAGGCCTTCTTTGGGTTCACCTCAGGTATGTCTTTTGCAGATTGCCTTCTTTTGTCCTATTTTTTCAGATTTACCTCCCCTACTTGAGGTAGGTGACGGTTCTAGAATGGTTTGTGTCGAGGGCTTTCCCCCTCACTCTCACCCTATCCCCAAGCAATATAAATTAAACTCGACTTGGGCTTCACTTATGTGCTTCTTTCCTACTCTAAATTCCCTTCTTTTCTCTCAGCTTATGTCTGCCTTAAACTCTAGTAAAGATGGCACTCCTGTCCACCTCAACCTTGTTCCCTCTTCTAACTCTCCAGTTAGACTTCGAGCCTCTGATGGTTTAGATTCTGGTAGAAATAAACATGACAGCGACCATAGTATCAGAAACCCTACTCTCTCCAACATTGTTAAATACAGTGTGGGCGGTCACAATGATGGTCTCTACACCGTCCCTAGAATATAGGCTAGTGATATTCCTGCCGGAGGTTCATCTAATAACCACAATGCCTCATTTCCCTCCTCTCCCCTAAACATATATCTTGGTCCTAGCTCTACTGACCTCAGTGGGCTTGCTGATTGCATTGATCCTGATATTATCAAGGACCTTCAAAAACTTTGTTTGTTTGGTAAGATGTTGGAGTCTGACATCCCTTTTCCCATAATTGCTACAAAAAAAAAGAGTAATTGGAAAAACTTCAAGGGCTCGGTTGAGTACGTTGATCATGGAAATGGTTGGGTCCTTATTAAATTTTCAAATGCTGAAGATAAGCAATATGTTTGGTATAATCATCCTTATCATGTCATGGGTTCAAATTTTGTTTTGCGGGAGTGGGTCCCTCTCTTTGATCCGTATGCTGAAACCATTAGTCACGTTGATGTCTGGGTTAGAATCCCTGGTCTCCTTCTTGAATATTGGAGTGAAAAACCACTAGCTACTATTCTTGCTCCTATTGGTGAAGTTATTCGTGTTGATCATCGTACTCTTAATAGAACCAAGGTTCTTTATGCGAGAGTATGTGTCTGTATTGATATCAGCAAGCATGTCATGGGCCATGTATGTATTCCCTCTATGAATGGTAATAGGCGTGTCGCTCTTACCTTTGAAAACCTTCATGAGGCTTGTCCTATTTGTGGTGCTCCTGATCACCAAATTGACTCTTGCCTAAATCATATGCCAACTCCAAAAATTGAAGTTGTTGTTGAAAAGCTTCAACCAGTGGGGGTCTCTGAAAATCCTTCTCTTACCCGTCCTGAATCTAATTGGGTTAAGATGGAGCCTAAGAAAAGAAACAAGAAACCTCACAACCCGAAAGCTCCCAAAAATCCTACACATGGTTCTTCAAATAAAAAATCTCCTATTAATCAGGTGGATAAGGGAGTGGGTTCCTCTCAACCTTCTCCCAAACCTGTCGAGCATCTTGTGTGCATAAAGGGATGTGAAGATGAAGGAAGTTCCAACGAGCCTTTGGCCAAGCACTCCCAAGGAAAATCTGACCTTGGAAAGCAAAAAGAGATTGTTTGTGGCTTGGTTCACCCTCCTACTATGGGGGCACTGAAGATGATGATACTGATCTTTTCTTGGATTTTGATGACCTGGAGGCATCCTTTTTGTCCACTGAATCTTCCAAGAAAAGGAAAATGAACATGGGGGCGAACCCAGCTTTCTGATGACTGTTCTAAATGTGGGTGTTGCTTTAGAAGTTTTTGTTGTTGTTAACTTGGGAACTATGCTTCCGCTTTTGCTCTTTTGATACTGCTAAGATGCTCTTTCATGGCCTACAAAGTTATTATCGATGTTTCCCTAGCTGTCTTTTGGATTACAGGTTGTCTACTTTTGGCTCCTTCCTAGGTTGTATTTCAGTTATGCAAAGTTCTGTATCTTTTAATAGCATTATATTGCTTTTTCAGCCCCCTTTTCATAGTAATGCATTGGCTGCGGATTATAACAATTTACTATTCATCTTTGCCTTTGGTTTGATAAAGTTAACGCTTCTTCTATCTTTCGAAATTTTTTATCTTCAGGATGGTTTTAAGAAATTCTTATTGATAGAATTTTTTTCTCTATTGTATGCATATTTACCTTTATCTTGCTTGGCTTTGGGCTAATTTGTATTTTTATGGTTCTCATTTTAGCTACTCTACTGGGCTTCATATTTACCCTTTCTCTTCTACAATTACAGGTGGTTTTTTTCACCTCCCTCTTGGAATTGTTGTTGCTATTGTCGGCTCCCTGCCGTCCTCACTAAGTGTTGCCGCCGCTCTGTTTTAAAGGGCAGGCTAGCCACTTTGTGTTGAATATTTGGTCCCGATAAAATTAGTTGTTGCCGGGAGTTTTACTCCTGGGCAGCCTAATGTTTTGCTTGATATGTCCCTTGAATGCCTGGTCGATGATGAGGTTCTGATAACCCTGAGACCAAACACCATGCTACTCTCCATTCATCCACTCTTAGTAGATTTTTCCTACATTTTTGCAGGTTACAATAGTCGTTTCTTGACCTCTTGTTCAATCCGCAAGGCTCATGACTCGCCTCATATGGCTCTCTTCCCTAATGCAATTGCTAACTATGAGCTACCCCATTTTGATGGGTTTGGTAGTTCCCAATTTCTGTATAAATGTTGGTTCAAGCATTTTTGTCTATATATTTGTCATTATGACTGTTGTAATTTGGTATCGAAGATCAATATCTAAATTTGATGCGGAACTGTTTTCATGTTGGACTACGGAGGTCTCTATCTTAGTTATTCTTTCACCGAAAATCATCTCCTGGAATGTTCAAGGGCTAAGAAATCTAATATAAAGAATGAAATTAAGCATCTTCAAAAATCAATTGATCCTGATGTTGTTCTCCTTCTGGAAAGAAGAGTTAATCATGATAACACAACCAAGATTATTTCAAAGCTTGGTTTGGTTCTTACATTACCATTCCTCCTGTTAATAAAAGTGGTTGCATTTGGTGTCTTTGGAAATCCCAAACTATCGAGTTCCACCCTATTATTCCTAATAATAGAGTTGCTCATAGTAAAACTGTCGTTTTCTGTTGACAACCTGTTATGCCTCGGCCCAAGAATGTGAAAAGGATGCATTTGGAGCTTTTTAAATGACTTAGCAAAAACTGTCTCTCTTCCGTGGTGCCTTATGGGTGATTTTAATGAACTCCTATCGCCTATTGATAAATTTGGGGGCCCCCACTCTTCTCTAAATCGGTTCTTCCGCCTAAATAATTTTCTGTCCTCAACTTGCTGCATTGATGTGACAACTTGTGGAAGAGAATTTACTTGGAAAAATTTGTGCAAAGGTCACTTAGTCTACGAAAAGTTAGATCGCCTCATTGTCTCCCCGACCTGGGAGTCCCTCTATCAAAACTATAAACTTTACACTGGTCCTTTTACATTTTCAGACCACTCCTACATCCTACTAAACACTAATCCATGTTCTACTCGTACTAAGGGGGTCAATTTCAAATATCAGCCTTATTGGTCCTCTTACATCGAAGCTGGAGCATGGCACAGTGGGAGTATTGATGATTTAGCTTGAGTTGGAACTTTAATGCAACAATTGAACAAAACTTAAACAATAAAGGAAGGATATGACCTTATCGCTAGGTACTCCACAACCCAAAGGTCTAACACTCCACAATGATTATCCAAGATAATCCACTAAATAATCACAAGGAATGACTTGCTAACACCACCATCCACAAATGGAATAGGTAAGAACCAGATTTTTGAGAGAGAAACAAGGGAGAAAACCCTCACAATGCTTAAGCATATCATTCATCAACATAGTCTATCTTGGAAAATAAGCTAAGGGGGTATTAATACAAAAGGGGGAAAAAATCAAACACAACGTTTAATTAGTCGCAAATCACGCGCGGAGCCAGGCCGTCGCGGGTGCGACAGACAGCATCGCGGGCACGACCATATTCTGGCAGCGGAGTGTCGCGGGCGTGACGGTGTTCTAGGCAGCTTTTCCCTGCCGACTTCAAGCGCGCATAACTTCATCCGGACTCTGTTTTAGGCCCGTAAGATATCGATGGAAAGCTCTCGATGTTTACTTTAAGCTCCCAAAGTTTGAGACTCATCAAAGTTATATTGAAGGAGTTATGACCAAAAGAGTGAAGGCGCGTCCATTCCGACAACCCATGTTAACCCTTTTTCCGAATATTCTTTCCAAAAGACTCGAAACCCTTTTAAAGGCCCGAAGTAGGTCCCGATGAGGACCCGTAGCTCCACTCCTATGGTTCGGGGTCCCATTTGAAATGGATGTCACTCCCGATGCTGATCAGCTCATGACTTCAGGGTCCCGGGTCCACCTTAAAGTGTCCTCCACACCCGACCCGACCTCGTTTCCCTCGTGTTTCACGGAGGGGTTGCGGGAAAGCTTGTTGACCATGAAAATCGATATGAGGGCCCCATCCCGATACGCTCCATACTCCCCTTCTTGAAAAAGAGTTGCCCTCAACTCTTGGGAGTTAAAATAAAGGCACGTTCCATAGCTCAGCGTCTCATTATATGAACCCTTCAACAAACACTCCAACAAATATTGCATACCAAATTTGCAATAGCACTCATTCGACAACAAATCCTCAAATAACCAATGTCGCCCAAATATCATGTATGGCATATTCAAATAGTTCACATCACAACGACCAACATGTAAGCAATACTCATTGATGGGAGACACAAACGACGATCTCATTAACATGGAAGGAACTAGAATCATGGCTCCATCAAACTCCAACTTGTCACTAGACACCAAATGGACACCAAGATTCCTAGCATGCCACTCAAAATATAGAGATTTTTCCATCGTGGAAATCACACAATCATCATACAACTTGCCACGCCAACAAACAACATCAAACAGCCAATGTCTCCCAAAAATCATGCACGACTCACTCAAAGACTTTATGTCGCAATATCCAACATCCATGCAAGACTCACTGAACTTCATAGGTGAGTTTGAAGTTACCTTGTTCTTCTAATAGGGGAGATCATAAATGACTTGGCTGTGAGAGGTGTTGGTGACACTTCCGATGTTGCGTGACTCCTCCAAAAGCGATGTCGCGATGATCATCGGAGCCTCTTGTTGGGATTCTTCGATGAGGACAAGAGGAAGGGCAAGATCGATGTTTTGCTTTCACTAGAAAAGAACTGACAACGGGTTTGTTTTGCTCTAAAACAAATATCACACATACCCAATTTATTTTCTTTCATACTAACCCCTAAGTTACTAGACAGAGGATGTAGGACTTCACTGGAAGGGTGTCCCAAGCGCAAATGCCAAAGGTGTGTGATGTTGGTTGCATTAGCTTGAATCTTCACTCGTAGCGACCCTTCATAATAGTAGACCCCCTCTTGTACTTTACCCACTCCAATCAGGCTCCTCGAAGTGCGATCCTGCAATATGCAAATGTCATCATAGAATGTCACGTAGCAATTTAAGTCTCTAGTTATTTGGCTAATCGAAATTAAGTTACACTGTAGATCAGGGGCATATAACATGTTTTCGAGTCGGATGTTTTTACTTAGATTTGCAACCCCTCTTTTGTTAACCATAGTCACCTTCCCATTTGGTAATCCAATGCTAACAAGAAGCACATATTGAATATCACTGATCAAATTTAAATTACCAGTCATATGGCAAGACGCTCCACTGTCTAACATCCAAATTAAGATGGTTACCTGATAGTTTTTCACAGCCTGACGTTGGTGTGTCAATCAGACTTAACAGCTTTTGTACCTGTACTTAAGAGAGACCAGTTATGACAACCTGATTTGGATCATTTTCACTGCTTGTATTTGCTTTTGTATCAGTCACCGCTGAGTTGGCCGACTCTTTTCCTACTCCACGACCCCTGCTGTTATATCCTCTGCCTCCTCGATTTCCACGGTCGCGGCCTCTTCCACGTCCACGGTTGCCCCAAGTAGGAGGATAACCAATAATCTCATAGCAATTAGTTTCCTCATGACCATAGCGCCCACAATGTTTGCAGCCTCCTTTCTCAGTCATTGTGACTTGCTCTTTCACAGCAAAGGCCAAGGCTTGCTCCGCACGTGCGTCTCTTCCCCTCATCAGTTTCTTGTGGTTCTCCTCTTGTTGTATCATATTGAAGATCTTGTCGATAGGTGGAAAAGGATCCAATGCAAGAACTTGACTTCTTATTACTGAGTACAATTCATCATCCAGACCCATCAAGAACTGATGGGTACGTTCTTCTTCCATTAGCTTCATGATTTGTCCACCAACATCACAGGTGCACTTTCCGCATTTGCAGCTGGGAATTTTTATGTAATTCCCCAGTTCGTTCCACATACCCATCAACTTGGAGTAAAATTCAACGACCTCGAGCCCCCCCCTGTTTGCATGCAGCGATCTCAGATTTTAGTTGTGAGATTTTGGGGGCATTTGCTATGGCGTATCGTCTCTTTAAATTATCCCACATGGCTTTGGCAGTCTCCGCATAAGCCACACTAGTGTGGAGTTTGGGATCTATCACATTAATGATCCAAGAGCACACTAAAGAATTAACCATGTCCCAGGCATTAGGTTCGCCCGGGTCGGCTCCGTCACTCAACATGGACTTCTCTAGACTTCCATCTATGAAGCCAAGCTTGTTTTTTGCTTGAAGTGCGGTCCTTACCGCCTTTTGCCATAGCTCGTAATTCTTCCCGTTGAAGATGACGGTGGTGATAATGATGCCGGGACCTTCACTTGGGTGAACGAAGTATGGTGACTGATTATCGATACTGAATTTTTTCTTTCCATCTGACATATTTGACTGGGAACGCCTTGAGATTGATCAAGGCTCTGATACCATGAACAAAATGATAGTTTTTGGGAAGAAGGAATGTAATTTTATTTTCTTCTACCTTCTTGCCTGTTCAACAGACACTTCGGGCACGTATTTATACATGGCCAATCCTTGATACTTGCCTAACTTATCCCTTGATACTTGCCTAACTTCTAGCCTTCCTAAACAGAATACAATAAACTTGTATCCTAAAATAATTGATACAGAAAATCATATCTAGAAGTATACAAAAACATACAAGATTTTGATATGGCAATATCTCAATGATCTCTACACAAATCCCAACTGTAATCACAAAAGAGTGCTTTTTATTCTGATTCAACGAGCCAACCTTTCATTTATTAAGAGATGGGACTCCACATGAAAATCTCAGTTCACATAACATGTCAAACTCAAAATTTCAAGTGTAGAAGAGAAGTTAAAATCACAGCTTTGTGATCTTTTGCCTTGCATACTGCAGACAACACAACTTCAGCTTCGGCAGCTCCAACTCCATTGTGTAATCACAAAACATATGAAGAAATTAGTAGAAAACAATTGCAGAAACAGATAAAGAGTAGCTGCTTGTACCAAAATTGAATCAATCCCACAGACAGATCGCTCAACCCATATCAGAAAATTACCAACAAAAGGGAAGATATGATGATCAATTAGAAAGGGATATTGAAGAACTTAAAGGGCTCCACCACGACGCCTATCTCTCTATCATTCGCAAGGAGGGAGGGAGGAGACCGACGTCAGACATATACACAAGTTTATTAGTTTTGCCAAGCCTAATGAATCTAACTACTCGTGGCTTGGCTTTGCTTGTATTGTCTAATACACGAGCTCTAGCTTAAGTCAAACTAAGATGATCTCAAGCTAATAAGGATATTTATATAAAATAACACCTCAACTAGAAGTTATAACTGATTCTATGAGTTAACTTTATTCAACACATGTATATATACAACTCTTTCTCCCCTGTAATTTTAAAGATTCAATATATTGGACGATTGTCTCTCACTCTCTTAGAAATAATACAGTTTACTCTCTTTCTTTTCTCGCCCGTTACATTCTTCCTCTCACTTTTGTGCACAATCCGTCGTAATTATGCTATAAGGCAACATGGTATCAAACCACGGTGCATCTTCGATCTCTCTTATTGTTTGTTGATTTTTTTTCACTGCTATTCTTCTTGTTTCTTTATTTTAGTTCATTCTTTATCCATCATAGTTGCACAGAGCTATCCGAATTTCCTGTCAAGCCAACTTGCGAAAGCTCACGAGTCGGCTTGACTCATTTTTACCCCTATTTATAACTTTCCTCCGAAGCAAACCCTAAAATACCCAAGTCAAAAGATCCTCCCATTTCAGCACTATAGGTGGTTAAGGGGGCTAATCTGTAGGACGTTGAAAGGTTGGAGATTTGGTTATCGAGAGTAGCTCAGTAGGCAAATAGGTTTTATAGGCCTTTAGTCATCTCTTCTTCACTGAGAGACTAAGAAGAATTGGAACATCAGTCACTTAAATCCTAACTCTTATAGACTAATTCCATGTCCTTTCAGAGATTTTTTTCTCTACTCTACATTTTCTTCTATAATTGAGGATTAAGGTGGTTTCACATTATCATGGCCCATAATATAGTGACCTGTCCCTTCAAAATCTAACAAGTCTTCTAGTGTTTATTGGTCTCTCCTATGCGACTATGCTCTGTTGAAAATGTGTGAAGCCTCGATCCTCTTCCATTGAATGTTGTCTCCTTTTCCATCAAAATCTTCGAGCCTCTAAAATCTCCTAACTGATCCGTACATATCAAACTAGATATATAAGCAGTTTATGGAGCGGACGGTGAGAGCTTGTTGTAACACCTTCCAGTTCCTCCTCTTTGAGCAGAACCGGCCCTTAAGAAGAATAGCTCCCAGAGCTCCACCCTCCAAAAAAGAATACAAACACGCTGACGACTATCTTGTAAAAAGACTAAATGAGAGTACCCTGACAAGAACACTACTAGAAAACTTTGTAAATGCAAAAATGATGGCTCACCAGTTTGGAGCCTGTTCAATTATACTCAAATTAGACCCAAATGATCCGTGAAGAACACAAAGTAGATTGAGCTAAAAGTCATATAAGTGAGATACGAACAAGTACTCATCCAGAATGTTTGTCCAAAAGAATCATGTCATATATGGTACATGATTTTAGTGATACAAGTAATCAGGAAATCAATCCAAAAATTCAATTAGTTGCAACCCACGTTTTTCTAAATTAATTAATCTATCTATTAACATAATGATAATAATAATAATAATAATAATAATAGTGTAATTGTTTGTATCCCATGAATAAAAATACGAAATCTGAGCCGACAATAATTCCATCAGCAACCTCCATTCCCGGAAGCTTACAGCATCACCTGTGGGAGTTGACCCTAACGCGGTCGAAAGAGCAGATGAGTTATCAGTGGGTGGTGTTGCGTTGAGTCCTGATGGTGTGATCATGCATGCTCCTGATGCTCCCAAAAATCCCCAATGAAAGTCTTGGCGGCATCCAAGCTAGGATAATATGTGGGTTCTAGAAATATGTGGGACAACAAATCGGAGGACTCAGAATCAACCAGGGCACGATTTGCTTTAGCCTCCAAACTCCCCATCATCACCACCAACAGCTGCTTGTAGTTGTAGAAGAACCTTTTCACTGCTGATTCAACCCCTTGAAAGGCCTGCAATAGTTGAATCTTCTCGGGGCTTCTCTTGTCTCTATACAACCCCATCGCCGCCTCCTGTATCACCGGCCCACCCATTGGGTCCACTTTCACGCCAAGTATTTCAGGGACTCTGTCCCGAATATCTTTGCTCTTCTTCATTATTTCTATCAGCCCCTTGGATCGGAAGCAGAATGTGTCTGAATCCGACGATGTTTTCATCCTCAACTGAGCTTTCAGTTGCAGAAAATCATCTGGGTCCATCAGGTTGTGAAGGTTTTCGATTCCTTCAAGAAGCTTCCAGATCTTTTCTAGAACCCAGCAATCGTCAGCCGCTTTGCCGAATTCCTTGTTCCCGATTCTCTCCCCTATTCGGACCAGGAGCTGCTCCGCTGCGAACACCCATGACTCGAAGATTTGGTGAATGTTAAAAAGGATCGAGTTTTCCGGGTTCCGAATGTGGGTCAGCGCGCACTTCTTAAGCGTGTGGAGCTCAGAAGGCCTGCATACGGCGTCGTAATTGAGGTTTGGCTTTCCATCCAAATTGGGTTCGCCAAGCCCCAATGTGTAGACGCACCGCCTCATGGCGGACTCGATGGCGTAGAATATTCTGGAAGATAAATCCGCCGACTTGTGCCAGCTGGCCAGCCGAGGGAGGAGGCTGGATTCGCTAGGCCGGCATACCACGGTGGTTGCGTACTCCCCGTCGGAAAGCTTCCACACTTCCGTAGAACTCCCGGCATGGGCCACCACCTCTCCAAACGACGAGCTCAAATCAACGATAGGCGCGGCGCCACGTGTCTCGTCTTCCTCGCACAAAACCGAGATCAGCTCCAACTGATCCCTCGCCAAGGACTCCAATCGCCGGTGCCACTCTTTCCTGTTCAAGTAGGGCCTACCGTCAGAAAGAACCACCGACACGAATCGGAACGTGATTTCCAGGGCTTGCAGGGCTGGTTTAATGATGGACTCGTTGTCCCAGCCAGGAAACTCTTTCGAGCTCCATAGCTGCCGGAGCTCAGGCAGCCGGAGATAGTTCTCGTAGGCGGAACAGGCAGATTCAGACGCCTGACCTACCTCACCGGAAGGCACCGCCGGCGGAGAAGACAAGGACGGCATACTTCGCCGGGATGTAAGTTTTGGCGACTTGTTCGGTATATTTGTTGAAGATTGAACTAACTTCGTTGTGCAATCATAATCCACCATTCTTGAGTTTATAGATGCTGACCCAAATTTGGCTGAAACAAGAGAAAATGGCGTGCATATATAGAAATTAAATTTTCTAGGGGTTTGTTTGTGTGTTCTGACTGAGAAACAAGGAACAGGCGCTTAATATAGAGGGGAGCTGGATAGCGAGAGAGGGCTGGCGTGGACGGATGAGTTGTTAATATCCAAAAGGCGTGGCGGTTGAATAATAAAATAAAGGAAACTATCCAATTCGGAATAGATTCTTTTAAAATTACGAAAAATCCTAACACGAGAAATGGAAATAAATAAAATGTGCAAAATACGAAAGGCTTATCCAATACAGATGCACCTAACAAGTAACAACACGGGATCGAACTGAAGCTAAAAGTGAAATACCGAATTTACCCTGGAAGAAGCCATGACGTGTATTCAGGGTACTGAAGAATATTGGACTTGGACCATGGTCATACACGGCATGTTCTTGTCAAAATTCTCAAACGTTTTTTAAAACTTTTTTTTTGGATTACTGTTTCGTTGCTTATTTTAAATTTTTCTTTTTCTTTTTCTCAGTACAGAATACAGACTGAGTGGTTGGGTTTAAACTTTAAAGCTACAAAGTCAAGGGAAGACTTGGGTGACCAAGCCAGTAAAGCGAGGACACGTATGAAGGTGGCTGTCATTGATTGGTTGGGAAAGAGATAGAATGTGACATATGATGGAGCAATAAAATATACTACCTCCGTTTTGTTTTATCTGTCGCTTAGAAAATTGTGGCAAAAACTTTAACCGTTAATATCTTAATTTTTATAATGATTCATCATACAAAATTGATATCATTAGCTTTGTAATATAAAATACTATTAAAAAGGTATAATATTATATTTTTCTATAAAAGTTTTATATTAAAAATTATTAATTAAAAATTGTACTGAAAACCGTAAATGACAGATAAAAAAGAACGGAGGGAGTAGTAATTATAATATCCACAGATTAATTTTTCTATCAAATAAAATGTAATTGGCAAGGAAAGAAAATGAAGAAAATATAAGTTAAATAAGTAGTAGTAGTAATAAGAAGAAATAATCTAAAAAGGAAGGGTTAGCTGGCAGGTAATGTGGTAACAGGAGGAGGGAGAGGGAAGGTATCCTCGGATGCTGATGAGGTAAGAAGTGGTCCAGCTGGGGGATCGAAGAAATTAGAGAGAATGCGGGTGCGGTCGGCATCCAAAGTCTTTATTACTTGCAAATGGGGTATTTGTCGGCATAACGCCATAAACCATGATTTTACGTACTAACTACAACTTTCTTTCCCCTTTTTTAAAAATTTTCTAGGCTAACCGCGCTGCTCTTAAAGATTGTGTATATATTAGCAGATAAGATATTGTAAGTAAACATATTCATTACTAGAAATGGTAGTGTTTTGCAAAGGAAAAAAAAAAAGACGCAGATTAAATAATCTCATATCAATATCTGTAAATTGAATTTCAATCAAAAGGAAAAGTTGATATGTAGTAAAAATAGGCGTAGGTTAAATGTAAATTTATGTCAATTCCTTTTCTCTCTCATTTTCCACTACAAGAAAAAAGATTCCTTTTATAAAATGAAAAGTAGCATAAGTTTGGCGGTAAACTTACACCGCTTTTGATTGTTTTTTTTATTTTTACAAACATGGGGCATAAGTTTGTACTGCAAACTCACGCCACCTATTATAAGCGTGAGATTTCAGTGCAAACTTACGCCACATTTTTCAATGGTAACCTCGAAAAGCAGCCTGCAGCAGTGTCAGAAAAAAGGGGTTGGCTTGAGATATTTGCTGTAGGATTTGCCCATAACTTACGCCAACTTTGAAAAAAATACCAAAAAAACCCCTGCGCCTTCTTCTTTCACAAAAAAACGCAGTCATTTTCGACGAAAAGCCAAAAACAGCCGCCATTAAGAGGTAATTTTTTCAATTTTTTTTGTTTCAGATATGTTATATTTCGATTAATATTATGATATAATGACTTATTTTAGTAATATATTTGTATAAATTGGTTGAAAAAGTGAATTTTTTGAATATATTTTATTTAGTTTCATTCGAGTTGGTTTTTATTTTAAATCTAGTTTGGTTTAGTAGTTTGAGTTAATTTGTATGAATTACGAATTATTTTGTTTGTTTAATTCGATTTTATGTGTGAAAGTTGGTTTATATTGTAGAATTAGGAAGTTTTAATGTGGTTTATATTGTGGAATTAGTGAGTATTATATATGTTAAATTATGTTTGAAAAATTTTGTAAGTTTTATATTATGTATTATTATGTATAAAAAATTGAGTAGTTTAACTTGAGGAATATGTTAAATTTTAATAGTGATTGTTATAATAGGCGATTGTTCTAGAGAGAGAGAGTCCCCCTCTCTCTAGAAGCGGCGACACAGAACTTTCAGAACCCTAGTTTTCGATCTTTGTTCTGTTCTAAATGGAGGGTTAACCCTCGGTCCTTTTGATTCATCTGTTGTAGAGTATTCACAATCGTGTTATTTCAAAGCCCTAAATATGATTTTTTTTCAAAATTTTCCAGCCAGATTAGGTCAATTGAGAGCGATTAGAGTTCTAGGGTTTCTAGGGGGCGATTTAGGGGTTTCGATGAAAGCAACTGCAAGAGTTCAAATTGAGAGCTTCACAGTCGGGATTCATGATGGCATTCTGCAGATCTGGCGTGTAGCAGACGTTAAAAGAGAGATTTCTCTAGATTTCATTGCAAATTGGAGACCGATAGTATATCTGAATGAGTGCTACAGGAACGTTGCAGTGTTCTTCAGTAGTCAAAGTCCAAAAGGTGGGGGCACTGTGCATCTTTACAGTGTCTTCCTGAGTCAGATTCGACTGTATTCCTGGAAGAGATCTTCGTCAAGTCAGGAGAGGTGGCAACAGAAGCTTCAATTGCGCATTTCCCAGGTGTGTTCTTTCCTTTTTATTTCCTTTCTTCTTTGTCTTCTTCTTGTTGGTTGTGTTGGATTCTGTATCTTGTGCTATAATGAGATTTCTGGCGATAATAGTGTGAATTTGTGTTTTCTGTGTTATGTTGCTGTGTGGTCTGGTTTCGAGTCTGATTTGGAGTTTGGTTTTGTTACTGTGCCTAGTTGGATCCTAACCAATTCAGTTGGGAAATTTCTATTTAAGGATTCATGGAGGGGCTATTCTTTGTCTCACCCATTCCTCCTCTATTATCTACCTGAGTGTGTGTTCTAAGCTAATGTCTGAAAATTCTACCCCATCCCCTTTCTCTGACCCTCTAATTGACGACGGTGCTACTGTCTTCAAAAATCAAAATTCCGATCTTTGTCATACTTCCCAACCTCGAAGTTCTCATGCTGGAAGTGGAAGCAGAGATCATATTGCACTCAATTCGACTGAGAAACCCCATCATTCACACGCCCAGGCTACAAAGTTCGGTCTGGGATGTAGTCATATTTTGTCGGGTGCCATTTCTCTGCAGGGAGTTAGTCATGCGGACCCGTCGGCTATTCGTAACCAGACACCACCCTTAGGTTCGTCTCCTGATAACCCAATTGAACTCGACAATTCAACTGCTGAATCCCCACCCCACTCCCCTAGAGTGACTCAACACACTGGGGAGTTAAAAGCTCTTGCTTTGCTTATCAAGCCTTGGGGGGAATTTCTTCCTCTGTCCTATTTAAGCAATCGAGCTCGCTCCGAATGGAGCTTTGTTCGAGGGGATATGTCTTTTGTAGCGATGGGAAATGGGTGGGTCACTGTTTATTTCTCAAATTCTGATGATAGAGACCGTGTCTGGATGGGCAAACCTTACACTCTGGGGGGGCTGAACATAGTAATGCTGGAATTTGTGCCTTTTTTCGACCCTTTTGCTGCTGAGATAACCCATGTCGACCAATGGGTTCGAATTCCCAGACTTCCCTGGGAATTCTGGGATTTTGATATACTTGTGCACCTTCTCAAACCTGTGGGTAGGGTGATTAAAGTTGACCAAAACACTTTGGTCCGCCTTAAAGGCAAATTTTCCAGAGTTTATATAAACATTGATGTCACAAAACCTTTACCCGGGTCTTTAGTCGTCTCTGCTGGGGGACAATCCAAAATAATCCCTCTCATCTATGAAAATCTGCATGAGGTGTGTGCATTTTGTGGGGCGGAAGACCACAAGATTGAGGGATGCCCGAATGTGCCTGACCACTCAAAAGTTGAAATTGTGGTTGAGCGATTCAATGGACCCCCTGCTGCGTGGGGTGAACCACAAAAAACCACCTACTCCATGTCTATCTCGGAAAACTGGATCAGGGTCTCTCCGAGAAAGAGACAAAGAGCTGTCAACACCCACGACGGCTAACCTGAGGCCAGTGGGGACTCATAAATCGGCCAAAGGGAAAGAGATTGCTACTGAATCTAGCAAGGAACCTGTCATACCCGAGGATGAGGATAATCTTTCTCCCGTTCGCTCTGAGATTCCTAAACCCGAGCCAACTAAACTGAATGTTATTACAGTTCCTAAGGACGTTATTCTGGCTCATAGGGATCAGATGGTACCCAAGGACTCTAGGAACCCATCTAATGCTATTGACCCGCTGGGAGAGGATTATGGACAGTTTATGGATGATGATAGCCGACCGGTCAGTAATCATGAGGAATATGCCGATGCTTTTCTGGATCTCCTAAAGATCCAGGATATTGAGATGTCCTCGGACTCAGCTAAATGCACGCGGGGGGAGGATGGTGCAGGCTCAGCCTAAACCGTCCTTTTGCAGTACTTTCCTTGATATTATGTATGTGTTTGGATATGTGTGTCAATAAAGCTAGCTGTGTGTGTCATATGATCATCATTGATCTTAATGGCCACACTATTGTCTCGTGGCAGGGTCCACCCACCCTTTCACCCTTTCAACCATTTTTGACGAAGAGCCAAAAACCGCCGCCATTAACAGGTAATTTTTTCATTTTTTTGTTTCAGATATGTTATATTTCGATTAATATTATGATATAATGACTTATTTTAGTAATATATTTTGAATTGTTCCCCAGCAGAGACGACTAAAGACGCCACCGAGTATATTTGATTCTTAATAATACGAACTTTGACCCCCTGTTGCCTACAGTAACACGCCACCGAGTTAGGGTTTTTTTGACTCGCCGGTAAAATGACTTGGCAGCGGCGACATGTGCTCCCTCATGTTTGACGTTGCCACCTCAGCCATTGACCAAAAAAAATCCAACTCACCCTTTTATTTTTTTTCCCTTTTATTTTTTAACCCCTTCTATCTCCTCTGTCTCTCTCTTTTTCTCTGCAACTTCACCTTCTTCTTCCTTCTTCTTCCATCGTCACCCTCATCCATCTCCACCATATCTTCAATTCTTTCTTTTCCTGATTGATTGACGAAGAAAGAAACCCTGAAATCTTGACATTCCCCCCCCCCCTCAAAATCTCCAACCCAGAAATCCAGGAAGAAGCTTTTCCATGGTCGGACATTGCGGGAGGAGAAATACGGGTCGAAGCCTGTCCAGGAAGAAACCCAGAAATCCAGCAAGATTCGTTGCTTGAAACCCACCAATGATAGTGTTGGCTCCCCTTCCAATTGGGTTCGCCGTGTTCATGGTTCACTTGGCCACCATCCCAGCAGTCACTGGCATTGGTATCAACCCTGCTCGTAGTTTTGGTGCTGTTGTCATCTACAACAACAGCAAGGCTTGGGATGACCACGTAAGTCGTCAAATTCACCATTAGAGCTTTAAAATGAATTTGTTTGATTTGAATAATTTTGTGTGACATATATACTATTGTTTTGGACGATAAAATGCAGTGGATTTTCTGGGTCGGACCATTCATCGGAGCTGCCATCGCGACTTTCTACCACCAGTACATATTTGGGACTGGATCCGAGGTTTTCCTTGATTTTAGCAAGTGGGTATCGAGCAATTTTTGGGTTTGATTGGTGAATTACTTGGATTCTGTGTTGAAATTTTGTTGTATGATTCTAAAATTGGTTTGTTGTTTGATTGGCCTCTATTCTGGGGCAGTGGATTTCATTTTCAAGGTCCCAAATTGAAATTCTGCGACTTGTTGTTGTCTACTGATTTCGAAATTTGACCTTTCTATCTTTCCCTCAACTCATTTTGATGCATTTTTTTTTTCCATCATCAGTAAGATGAGCTTGAATGCATCTGGTATGATTGTCTTGTCTGTAGCAAATATGAATATGGTTATTGTGTTGGTATGATTGTCTCTGGGTTAATGGTGATGAGAGAAGGAAGAAAAAGAAGAAGAAGAAGAAGAAGAAGAAGAAGAAGAAGAAGAAGAAGAAGAAGGAGGAGGAGGAGGAGGGAGAATGTTTCTGCCTTTCTGGTAATGACGAAGAGGAAGAAGAAGAAGAAGGAGGAGGAGGTCAGAAAAGGGTGCAGATTTTCCGAGGTTTACATGGAAAGCGTCGCCGCCGGCGAAGACGACCCCGTCTCCGGTGAATTCACGGCGGCGTTCACAGTGGTCCCGGGGTTCAAGATCGGAAAAATGGTGGTCCAGAGCCAGGTATATTAGGTTCTGAAATGTAGAGAGAGGAGAGAGAAAGAGAGAGAAGGGGTTAAAAAATAAAAGGGAAAAAAAATAAAAGGGTGAGTTGGCATTTTTTTTGGTCAATGGCTGAGGTGGCAACGTCAAACATGAGGGAGCACATGCCACGGCTGCCAAGTCAATTTACCGGCGACTCAAAAAAGCCCTAACTCGGTGGCGTGTTACTGTGTAGCAGCAATGGGGTCGTATTATTAAGAATCAAATCGAAAGTTCATATTATTAAGTCTTATATGGCCCAAAGTTCGTATTATTAGAATCCAATTTCCCTATATATTATGTATTAGGATAATTGGATTCTATTAATTCCTACTTTCACCAATTGGACAATGGTGGACCGTACTTTCACTTTGTATTTTGGTGGTCCAAAAAAAAAAAAATTGGATTGTAGTGGGATATTTTCAAGGCATTCATAGATTTGTGTTGCATTTGATTCAAAACTTAGTATAACACTTTACAATGATTTTTAATGAATTTACAGCGTTTCTCCCAAATTTTTTTCATTTTTTTTTACTATTTTTTACGATTTTTTCACTTTTATTATTTTTAAAAAATCATAATAATCATTCGGAGTCTCAAAAAAATAATTTAAAAAATGTTTTAGAAACTACAATTCATTATCTTTCTAGGGGCAGGAACGAAAAATCAAAAACAATATAGTGTAGGAATGAAAAAAATAAGAAGAATGTGGAGGTGGATTTGGTACCACTACAATCCAATTTTTTTTTTGGATCACCAGAATACAAAGTGAAAGTACGGTCCACCATTATCCAATTGGTGAAAGTAGGGATTATTAGAATCCAATTATCCTTATGTATTATTATGTATGAAAAATTGAGTAGTTTAACTTGAGGAATATGTTAAATTTTTAATGTTTTGTAGTAATTAAGTTTAATTAAATATGATTTAATAATAGTTTTTTATGTAAAAAATATATATTTATAAATATTTGTGGTGTAAAGTTTGATTTTGTATTTTTAAATCGAGTATATATATATATATATATATATATATATATATATATATATATATATATATATATATATATATATATATATATATATATATATGGGAACAGATAATATGAGAATGACATTTTGGTGAGAATGTGAGAATGGATGGACATCAAGTATCGCAGAAAATCAGAGATGGCATCATATATCGTAGAGCTGGACATCAAGTTTGCATGGGTGAACATCAGGGAGACATCAACTATCCATGTAAACTTGATGTCTATCTCTGTGATATATGATGTTCATCTCTGCGATACTTGATGTCCATCCCTTCTCACATTCTCACCAAAATGTCCTTTCTCATATTATCTGTCCCATATATATATATATATATATATATATATATATATATATATATATATATATATACACATACATCAAGTTTGCATGGGTGAACATCAGGGAGACATCAACTATCCATGTAAACTTGATGTCTATCTCTGTGATATATGATGTTCATCTCTGTGATACTTGATGTCCATCCCTTCTCACATTCTCACCAAAATGTTCTTCTCATATTATCTGTCCCATATATATACATCAAGTTTGGACGGGTGAACATCAGGGAGACATCAACTATCCATGTAAACTTGATGTCTATCTCTGTGATATATGATGTTCATCTCTGCGATACTTGATGTCCATCCCTTCTCACATTCTCACCAAAATGTCATTCTCATATTATCTGTTCCATATATATATATATATATATATATATATATATATATATATATATGTATGTATATATATATATATATATATATATATGTTGATCGAGTGATATGTTATGGTTTAATATTTATAAATAATTGGGTGAAGTAATGTAATTTGTGCTTTACTTTTTATGTAATGTAATTTGTCCTTGAATGTACTTTTTATAAATAATTTGGTTAAGTAATTTTTAACTTCTTATATTGTTATGTTATTTTTTGTGAATTATTTTTGCGGAAATTAGGATAAGTTAATTAATTATAATTTAAATTGTGATAACAATTCTTGGTTTTTTAATTAATTTGATGATATTTAATTATATAATGTAATTAATATTATTTTTTAGATTGGGATTTAATTAGTTGAATAAGTTTTGAAATTTATAACATTAATTATTGTAATACGTTAATCTGATTTACGTATGTACTGAATATTTTAATAACATTAGATCAATTATTAGTTAATATGATTTGATGTACTCAATAATTTAATAATATTAGTTCAATAAGTTAATACTACCTCCGTCCCTAAAAACATTGTCCATTTGACTAAACTTTAATTGTTGATTACTCACAAATTACAATAAGTTACAATATAAAATTAATATTATTGTAATTTTTAATACTATATCTTTCTAATGGTGATAATTTGATATTGTAACTCATTGCAATTTGTTAGTAATCAACGGTCAAAGTTTAGTCAAATCGACAGTTATTTAGGGACGGAGGTAGTATGAATTTACGTACATATTTAGTAATTTAATAATGTTATATATTTTATACAACTGGTACTACACACACACACACACACACACACACACACACACACACACACACACATATATATATATATATATATTTTGGAAAGGTAAAAATATATTCCAAGCGGCCCATAAAAGGCAATCAATCAATTATAGAGTTTTGAGAGAAAATTAAGCAAGAAAATCTATACAGTTTGCGAACTGCTTGTTATGTTTTGTGACAAATAGAGTCCTATCTTTGTGGGAGTTTTTAATGATATAGAAACACTTAGGAACATCCATGTTGATGTTATCGAAGATTTGTAGGTTTCTGCTCCTCCAAACATTGTATATAATGCTTGCTGCGGCAGCCAAGCCAATCTGCTTCCTTTGTTTAGTGGTCTTCCAGCCCATGAGTTTTTTGATCCATGAATGCAGGTTTGGGCTAGAGCATGGCATATTCAACCATTGAGAGATGCAGTCTCTGATCTCTTTGGTGTAAACACAATCATAGAGGAGATGTGGGATGGTTTCCTCGCTATGATTGCATTTAATACAAATCTCTTCCGTAGGTTTGTTGGAGTGAGCTGCCAGTCTGGTTCGAAGAGGAAGCTTGTCATGCATAGCAAGCGAAGCTACAAACGAGTGGCTCGGTGTATTGAGCCTGTTCCAGACAAAACGGGCCCACGGCCAGTTTCCTCTATGTCTTGTAAGAGCATGGTATGCATTGGAGATCTTGTAAGGTTTACCATAATCGAGCAGGGTCTGTAGTTTATCCTTAACTTTTGCAGAGTTTTTTCATGTACCAGCAAGAGTCTGTGTGTGGCTTGTACTTCGACCAGTCCGATCCTTTCACATATCTTTCGTGCACCCATTTAACCCAAAGACTTTGCTTATTTTGAGCTAACACCCAAGCTTGCTTGCCGATCAAAGCGTTGTTCCAATGCTCCATATTTTTAAAACCGAGCCCTCCTTTGGCTTTGGGGAGACAAACGGTATCCCAAGCTATGGGGGGGCACGAATGTAGGTAGCATTCCCAGACCAGAGGAAATTTCTGCAGATTTTCATGACCTCTTGAATGACTTGCTTAGGGAGTATTGTGATGCTGGCCCAAAAGGAGTACAGTCCCATTAAAACTGTATGGATGAGCATAGCTCGACCAGCATAAGAGAGATTAGCCGTCTTCCAGACATGGATTTTATTTGTCATTTTCTCCACCACTCTTGCACATTCCAGTTTGCTAAGCCTCCCCGAAGTGATGGGCATTCCAAGATAAGTCAAAGGAAACTTACCTTCTTTGTAGCCTGTGAGATGCAGGAGTTCTTGTTTCCGTTGATTGGAGACCCCCTTGATCATGATTGTAGATTTCGCAGGGTTTGCTTGCAGTCCAGCAGTGTTTGAGAAGTGTGAGAGGGTATCCTACAGGAGTTGCATTGTATGTTTATCTGCGGCCGCATAGACCATCAAATCATCGGCAAAAACCAGGTGGGTTAGCCTCATTTTCTTGCATTTCGGATAGAACTTGAAACCCTTGTATTTGGAGACTATATCAAAACCCCGAGAAAGGTATTCCATGGTTATGACAAAAAGAAGAGGTGAGATTGGGTCTCTTTGCCTGAGACCTCGCCCTCCTTTGAAAAACCCATGGTTTTCCCAATTCATATAGATGGTGAAGGAAGTTGTTGAGATGCATTCCTTTAACCATGCAGTAAAGATCGGGGGAAAGTTCAGCCCAATTAGAACCTCCTCAATGAAGTCCCAATAGACGGTGTCAAAAGCTTTTTGTAGATCAATCTTGAGCAAGCAGCGAGATTGTGAGGATGTTCTTTGGAAACCTCTTGCCAGTTCCTGGCACATTAAAACATTGTGGAGAAGTTCGCGGCCATGGACGAAAGCAGATTGACTTTCGTTGATAATGTAAGGCAGAACATCTTTTATTCTGGAGCAATCAATTTGGAAATGGTTTTGTATATCACATTGCAGCATGCTATTGGTTTGAAGTCGGTAGCAGCAGTTGGTGAATCAATCTTAGGGATCAGCACCAGTTTGGTGGTGTTAAAGACTTTCAGAAGCTTACCCGTCTTGAAAAATTCGAGCACTGCATCACAGAACATGTTTCCAATGACAGTCCATGCTTTTTTGAAGAACCCACTTGACATGCCATCTGGACCCGAGGATTTGTGATTTGGAATGGAGAATAGAGCCTCTTTGATGTCTTCCTTAGTGAAGCTGGTGCAAAGCCTAAGTTGGTGGCCTGCTGTGAGAGTTGGTCCATTTTTGATGATTTCCTGGCGAATGTGTGTTCTCCTATATGTTTGCTGTCCAAGCATGTTTCTATAGAATTGGACCATAACATCGGCGACCTCTCTGTATCCTTCTTGCATGTTTCCATTCATATCTTTGATGGTATAGATTGTGTTATGTAGCTTCCGCTGTTTCATCCTTGCAAAGAAGAATTTGGAACATGTATCTCCTAGAGCAGCTTGTTCAACTTTCCATTACTGGGAAATCAAGGAATGTGCTTATTTCATCATTTTGATGTGTTCCTTCATGTAGAGATCTACCGCTTCCTGAAGATCGGTGTTCAGAGGGTCTAATGTGAGAGCTTCTTAAGAAGTTTGTAGTTTCTCTCGTGCCCTCTCTTGTTGGTGATGAATATCATGGTATTTCATTCGATTCAGGTGTTTTAGCTCTCTAGTTGATGGTCTGATTATGTTCCTCATGATGAATTGTTTTGTCCCCTTAATTGGAATTGCTGCTGCACGAGTGATTATTGGGGTAAATTGAGGATCCTCTGCCCACATGTCGCAGATATTGAAAGTTGTTTGCCCTCGAGGTTCATCAATGTTTGTGATGTAAATGGCTTTGTGGTCTGACAGAGATTGTGGCATGTAGCTGGCATAAGTATATCCAATATCCATTTGCCATTCCTCATTTATAAACAGTCTGTCTATTTTGGACAGAACTGTATTGTTAGTCCATGAGTATTGTGCACCATGACAAACCAATTCTGAAAGTTGACAATCAGAGATGCAGTCTTTGAATGGTTTTATTTCAAAGTAGGAAGCTTGTGTGCCATTTATCCTATCTTCGGGGTGTAGAATGGCATTAAAATCCCCACAAACACACCATGGACCATTGGAGTTGGTATACAGTTGTCTCAAATCTGCCCAAAGAGGAAGACGATCCTCTGCCCAATTGAAACCATACACAAAGGTTGCATTAAAACACAGGTTTTTGGCTTTGTCCCGGACAAGACAGTGCATCAATTGTGCGGTAGTATGAATCACAGAGACATCAAAACTTCTATTTTTCCAAGCAAGAAAAATTCTCCCATTATCATGTCGATGGAAATTTGAGGCACATTCCCAATATTTAAACATACCTTCTGTGAGGATGTGTTCCTTCCCTTGCTTCATTTTTGTTTCTAATAAGCAGATAAGTTTTGCTTTGGTTTGTCTCAGGAGGATCATTATGTCCCCCTGCTTCAAGGGGTCGTTCAAACCCCTAACATTCCAAGTGATTAGTTTCATAGGGATGGCTGAGTGCCCGAATCAGGCCTTTCAGCTACCTCATCTTCCTTGTTGCCAATGTCAGCTGCAGTTTCTTCGCTCAATGCTGCAAATCGATTATGGACTGGAGTGGTTGTTTTTGGTGACTCAGTTGTACTTGCACCCAGTCGAGATTCTTGTTGTTGAGGAATTTCTTTTGATGGTTTTGTGTGCTGTATAAGTCTCACAAAGCCATGTTCGTCCACTTCTCTTATTGTTTTGCTGATTTTCTTTACTTTCCATTCTTGTCTCTTCTCATTTTTAGAAGCCTCTACTAGTTTCCTCTTGCATTCTGTTTCTTCATGGCCCAGCATGTGGCAGAAATTACATTCGATGGGTTTCCATTCATATTCTACTTTCTAAATCTGTAGAGTATCATTCTCATCTATGTATTTCACCTCATCTGGGAATAGTCCTGACATTTTCACTTCTACAAGAACTCTTGCATACGATAGATTAGATCTATCTTTTGTGGTCTTGTCAGTTTTTATAGGGATGCCAACTCTGCTTGTAATGCTTCCTAAGTTTCTTGGACTCCAATATTGAAGATCGAGTTTAGGAAACTTTACCCAGATTGGCAGAGTTGATATCTCCTCAACGTTGATCCTCTTCGATGAAGACCAAGGTTTGACAATAAATGGTTTATTGTCAAAAAAGTAAACGCCCCTCTTCAGCACTACTTGCCTTTCTTCTTCCTTATTGAACCGAACCATGAACAATCCTTTCCTGATTACAGCGATTTTGCTCAGATCGTATCCACCCCAGATTCGCTTAATGAAACCTTCGAGGACATGGGTGGGAGGATTTGAGCCTAATACACAGCATAAAACGGATGGTGCCCAATAGTTTACCTCTTTTATCACTTCATCCTTCTCGATCTTGGCTACTTCAGTTCCATCGATTGATTCAGCTTCAACAAACTCCAGTGAGGTTCCTGCTTCCGGATCCAGCAGAGAAGCGTAAGTCGTTGTTTTGCTTCCATTTGATATGGAGCTATCTTGATTTGGTTTTTGTCCAGGTGATTCAACATTTGTTTCCCTAATTTGCTGGCCTGAGATTCAATCTATGTCGATATGTCGTTTGCCTTGTTTTTGCTCTCTCCAGGTTCGGTCGTGATTGTCGTTGGAGCCTTGGTCGGAGTTCCCTTGTTTGGTGTCTTGGGGTCTTGTCGATTGGTGAACTTCCTGGTCTTTGCTATGGCTAGGGCAAAAGGCCCTGGACTCAGGTAGCCGATTATCGACCAGATTCGCCAAGAGAGAGACTCTCGATATATATATATATATATATATATATATATATATATATATATATATATATATATATATATATATATATATATATATATATATATATATATATATATATATATCAAAGTAGCTAGGTGAATAATTATGAATACGAATTTTAATATCACTTAAATTTATAAATTGAATAGATTCACATTATGGATGGTCACCCACATCGTCGTTGGATGTATGAGAGGTTTGAACCGTGTAGGAGGGTTATTAGGCAAGAATGAGCTGTTGGGGTAGAAACGTTTGATGAATTTGCCTAGAGTTCGTCGTATGAGTATTCGCGGACGTGAAAGTACCAGTGTCCATGTGTGAATTGCAAGAATATGAAGGTATTTAGTGCCAATGAAGTTGAATATCATTTGCATAGAAGATGGTTTATGGAACGATATTTGGTATTGGACGTGTCATGGTGAAGAATTGGGTAACTTTGATGACAAGGATGGAAGCGGTGACGATGTGGATGGTGATCGGAACCAACAAGTAGTCCTCCAACAAACGAGGAACGCAATCAACCAACATGCATCGATAGAACGGAAGAGATGATAAATGATTTCATCACGGCGAATAAGTTGCTTAATGCACAAGCTAAACATTTCTATGATATGCTTGAAGCCTCTTAACAGCCTCTATAGGAAAGGTGTGCAACTCATACTGAGTTGTCCACTGCCGTGAGAGTAATGAGTCAAAAGTCGAAGCACAATTTGACGGAGCAGGAATCAAGCCCCCGAAGTAGCCCTCACATTCGGGCTCCATCTGGTATCAGAGCCCAAGGAAGGGTGTGCAACTCATACTCCCACTGCGCCACGCTCCATCTGGTATCAGATCCCAAGGTTTTTCATCTAGCTTGAGTTTTTCCATTGTTCTTGCTAGTTTGTTCTATATTGTTGGATTTTGGTATTTTGAATGCAAATATTCGTATTCCCCATCCCTTGTGCCTCCAAGTGTATTGGAGAATCTTTTTTTGTATTGTGTTTGTGATTTTTGAAGCAATTTGGAGTTGTGAGGAAGAGTTGGAAATTTGTGCCCATAAGGTGTTCGATAAAATGCCCAAGTGAGAAAAACACAAAGAACCCTTAGCCAAACACAAGCCAACTACAAAGAAACCCCCAAAATCCACAAAATAGTCCCAAACACATGACGTCCCTCACCTTTTCCCTCGTTATGGAAGGAGAAGTTAACTCCGAATGAGAGGAATCAAGCCCCCGGAGTAGCCCTCACATTCGGGCTCTCGAGAACCGACTTACTACCGCCTTCAACAATCGGTTCCACCTTCAAGTGTAACATGGAAGCACTTATGGCGCGGTTTGACAACCTCGCCCTAGAGCGTCAAGCTCCACATCGAGTTGAACGTCTGTGGCGTCCACCAAGCCCTATCCGTCCTCCTCCTAACTTTGAGTCGAGTGACGATGCTAGAGGCTCACCTCGACGTCGAATTCGTCGGGAAGTGCATGACCGGCCTCCTCGTGACGATTTCCAAGACATCAAGATCGACATCCCCGAATTCAATGGCTCCAATAATCCGGATGACTACATCGAATGGGTCCAATTGATGGATAGGATCTTCGAGACCAAGGAGTATGATGATGATAAGGCTTATAAGGTCGCGAGTTTGAAACTCACCAAGGCAGCTTCGCTTTGGTTTGAGAATATGAAGGTACAACCGGGTTCGTGAAGGAAAGGCAAGGATTTCTACTTGGACACGGCTCAAGCAAGTGATGAATCACTGCTTCTTGCCAAACACCTACCGGCAAGACGTCTTGAGGAAAATGTATGCTCTCACCCAAGGCAAGCGACCCGTCAGTGATTACATCTCGGAATTCGAGCAACTTCTCATTAAAAGTGGCCTTCAAGAGCCGGAGGAGCAAACTATGATGCGATTCTTGAATGGGTTAGATCCTACTATTGGCAAGAAGGTTGAGGTTCAACCCTACTATTCGATGGATGATTTGTGCAATTTGGCTCTCCGAGTTGAACGAAGAAGAATAGAGAGGTCCGTCACCAAGCCCTTGCCCGTCTACTCACCTTCTAGCCGACCCCCTCCGGATTCAAGCACTCCGAAGTCTAGCGAGACACCCAAGTCCACACCGACCCCAAGAATTGACAAAGGAAAAGGACTTGCTTCGGAGACTCCAATGGAACCTCCTCGACGGACGGAAGGCCGAAAGTGTTTTAAGTGTCACGGTTATGGCCATTTTCAAGTCGATTGTCCAAACCGTCGGACTTTGACACTCCAAGAGGTCCATGTCATCGATGATGAGCTTTGAAAGGCTCAAGAGGAACCCGAAGCGGTGGTTGAAGATGCGGTTACTAGTGAGGATGAGGATGCCTTCCTCGTACCCCCTATACGTAGAGGCGCATATGTTTTGAGGAGAGCTTTACAAACCCATGAGACTCCCCTCGACAAGGCCCAAAGGGAAATGTTGTTCCAAACGCGGTGCTTCGTGGGTGAAAAGGTGTGTACTCTTATCATCGATGGAGGGAGTTACACAAACGTCGCATCAACCACTTAGGTTGAGAAGCTTGGCTTGCCTCTATTACCGCACCCTCGACCCTATTCACTCCATTGGCTCAACGATCACAACGACATCAAGGTAACTAAGCAAGTCTTAGTGAATTTTTCTTTTGGATCTAACTACGATGATTCCCTTGTTTGTGATGTTGTCCCTATGAGCACTTGCAACATTATATTGGGTCGACCATGGCAATATGACAAGAAAACAGTGCACAATGGGTTGAACAACACTTACACATTCACCCATAAAGGCAAGAAGATCAAACTACTTCCCATTTCTCCCCGATAAACCAAAACTTCAAAAGCTGGGATGGGTAGTGAGTTGAGGAACCTCCTCATACTGAGCGAAACACGGGATGAGCATGCTTTTGGCGAGGACGAGCTCTCTCTTTCTTTGTCTTTGCCTTGTAGCGAGCCTAGTGAGATTGAGAGTTCCCAAGCACCACACAAATTTCCTCTACCGCCCCTTAACTCCTCACCTCCACAAGACAAGCCTCCTTCTACTTTCTTGCATATGGACGATGGGTACATTGTGGGGTTTAAACTTGTTGGAAGTCTAGCATGACGACTCATGACGATCGGAAAGTTCGAGGCTTCATGGGGCCTAATGAAGAAGAGTGCCTCGATTTTAACTCCCAAGAGTTGAGGGCAACTCTTTTTCAAGACGAAAGTATGAACCATGTCGGGTTCGGGTTCGAACTCGCTTAACCAGGCTTGAAATCCCGACTTGGCATTCCCGAGCTAAACACGGTCACCCGTGCACTTTCGGGAACCATTACACTTTCTCCAAGGGCGGAGTGATGAGCGTCGAGTTAGTATGGTGTCAATGGATCACCCTTTGTGGAGGATTGGATGGGCTCGGGTTTTGTCCAACCGACCCCGGAGGGCTCGAGTCCATACCGGGCCGTCCCACGACGAGGAGCTTCATGTCTACGTGGTACGGGAGTGAGTTTGAATCAAGAAATCACAAAGGAAAGAAGAGTGGAGGTAACACCCGCTACCCCTACGGTGACAGCCGCGACGCTCGCTAGGAATCTTGGCCAAAGGACTAAACGCTGGCAACGCCAGGAAAAACGCTGGCAGCGTCCAACACAGAGGCTCCAATTTTTTGGTCACTCAAAAACGCTGGCGGAGCTGGGAAAAACGCTACCAGGGTCGGTTTCCTGCGACAGGTCGCGCCCGCGACACTCAGCGTCGCGCGCCGCTTCTCTCGCCGTTGCCGCCATTGTCGCTGCAGTCGCGACGATCCTTTTTCCGGTTGGGTTTTTGTAATCAAAACTACGTAGTTTTGGGGTTTTTTGTGTTTAGTATAAATAATTTGTTTTAGCCACTTTTTGAGAGCAACCGATGTTTATGAATGATTTGCTAATGCAGTGTTAGGGTTTCTCGGGTTTTTTGCTTTTTGGACCCCGAACTTTGGGGTATTTATTTTCTGGACCCCCATATTTCAAAGTTTATATTTTGGACCCTATACTTTGTGGACCTAGAAAATGTGGCCCAAAGTTATGTTTGACTCTGACGATGACCTAATTGTTGCCTAAACTTCCCGATATGGCCTTTTATCATTTTTTTCCTTCTTTTGACTGTTGTTTTGAAATTGATCAGACTTTGACAGCTAAGGGTGTGTAAAATTCATGGGTAAAAAACAGTAGGGTAAAAGTTAAATTTTGGTAACTTTGGTAAATTTTGGTAACTTTTTGACAAATTTATGATCATATGGGGGTTGGAAATCGTGCAAGAAGAGGAAGAAGAAGTTGCGGTCGGAAAATTTTCGAAAGAAAAAAAATAGATAATGGCTTTGAAATATGGGGGTCCATATTGTTGTTGGAGACAAAGTATAGGGTTCATATTGTTATCGGAGACAAAGTATAGGGTCCAAAATATAAACTTTGAAATATGGGGGTCCAGATAATAAATTCCCCAAAAGTTCAGGGTCCATAAAGCAAAAAACTCCATTTTCTCTCCCAAAATCTTGTTCTTACTTTATCCATTTGTTAATGGTGGTGTTAGCAAGTCATTCCTTTAGTGAGTATCTAGTGGATAGGGATGACAATGGGTCGGAGGCGAATCGGAGGTAGGTACCTCCACCTTCGCTCCAATTAATAATCGGAGGTGGAGGTCCACCTCCAAATCCGATTAATCGGAGGTCGGAGGACCTCCAAATCCAAACTCAATCGGAGGTCTAGAAATGCAAGGGAGATTCTTCAAATCCATGCGAAAATTTCTAAAAGAAGTGGAAGAAGAAATAGCCAGGGCAAGGGCACATGAAAAGAAAGCTTTGGCTCATGTGAGAGATGTTACTGAATATTTCCATGGTGGTACAACAAAAGAAGAGGCACACCCCCCCAAGGATATTCTTCTTCCGAATATTTCCTGCTACTTTTTTGATTTGAAGTTCAGTTACCAACCTGATCTTAAGCCCAAGGTAATGTATTCACATAAAAGATTTGTTTTTTTTTGTGTGTATGTGTGGGGGGTGGGGGGGGGGGGGTTTGCATCAATTGCATCTGGGTTTGGATTGTTTTGATCCGATACCAAGTGGGTGGAGGTTATAAATTTCTAAGATCTTCGATCTGTGATTTTGTGAGGTTGAATTTGCATGACTTTGTTGTTTTGTCATATGTAGTTTTTGTATGTTACAATCCAGTAAAAAAATGGACTTTTCTGGGTTTGATTTTGCTTTGCTGGATTATTAGCTAACTTTTGACACTTGACTAGGACTGTGGGCAAGATGGTCTTTGACAATTGAAGAACATAATTACTGATGAGCACAAGTAGATCGAGGAAAATGAAGTGAATTCAAGAACACATTTTTTTCTACTTCATTAGTGTGTTAGAACTAGGAAATTATGTAAATTAATTTTTTCAACTCATGTATATTGATTTTTTCTGTTGGTGTATGTAAATGGTGACATTATTTAATTAGAAAATAATCAAAATACATTATTCAATTTAATTATTACATTTTTCCCCATAAAATCAAAATAACTGTAGAAATTAAAATGAAAGAAATTACTAAATTATGTGCCGCTGAAACAATTTCAGTAAAAACAAATTTGTAGCTTTCTTGACACACAATGGTGAAAACAATAGCTAGACTTTTCTTGACAGCAATATGTGTCACAGTCAAACTTGTGACACCCATTTTTGTGACACACATGTTGTTGTCAAGACTTTGACACTTAAGGTTGTGTAGAAATACTTAAAATTGTGTCAAGAATTAGCATAAAATAATGATATTATAAGTAATATGGAGTAAGGATATTTTTTTTTCTCAATTTATGATACAAATTAGAACTTTAATGTTTTACTTTTTAGAAATTGAATATTCATAAAATAAGGATATTATAAGTAGTATGGAATTTATTATCGTTTCGCTACCACGTTATTATTGACATCAATTTAAAAAGAATTTGCACAAGAAAAATTACAAAAAATAAAGATAATACCATTGTTGTAAAATTTTATTATTTTCTAATATTATTTAAGTTCATAAATATTATAAAGTTACTCTAATTAAAAAATAAATTACTTAAAAGTTACAGAAAATTTTCATACTTCGTATGAGTTTCAAATATTATTTTTTTGTAATCCAAATACATGGCTACTTGTCTGCTGATATAGAAAATTGTCTCACGGATTTTCGTGGATCTTACTCAACTGAAGCTAATTAAGATGATTGTTAATCTGATTTCATGGATCTTATTCAAATATTTTTGGCTATGTATGTAATTTGCATGTTTTTTTTTTATTATCAGTATCTACCCAAGAACCCTTTTATTTAAGCATCAAAACATAGCTTAATGGTTTAGCATAAAGCCCACTGAACATCCCAAACAATTGAAAATACAACACCCTTGACAAAAACATGAATGACAACAGCTTTACCAATCTTTAGTAAACACACACCCTACTGATTCCAACCAAATGTTTTCAGAACTGGGGAATTTGATTTGTTGGAATGTCTTGGAGGTGCATGTCTTGAATAAAGTCAACAAATTCTAACAATAGACCTATCCGCTGAGCGCACCTTCTTCTGTCTTCCAAGCAAGAATTCCATTGAAATCCCCCATAAGAATAAAGAGACATTGCAGATTGTTCTTCATTTGAATTAGTAGAACCCACTGCTGTCTTCAACCATTTATGTCCTGAGCACCAAAAATCACACCCACTGCACATTCTAAGTTGCTTTGAACATGTAGACCTAACATACAAATCCAACTATTACCTTTTTCAATTCCTGAAACCTTAAATGCCTCCATTAACCATAGCACAATTATACCACCAGCCCTACCCACAGCTGCTATGTCAGAGAATTGTACATCTTGCATTCCCCACACCTGTCTCACACCCCATTCATTGAAAAAATGATGTTTGGTCTCCACGAGACCTATGATATCAATCCTTTCCTTTCTTATTAGGGACTTAATATATTGTTTTTCTTTAGACCCAATGCCCCTTACATTTTAAGCATCAACCCTCATTTTAAGGATCCCCACCCTCAATCGAAGAGGAAGAGTTATCACAGCAGCAAATTTCCTTCGTGCAATTTCCTTGATTTTCTTCTTTTTCTTTGCTAAGAGTTTGTTTTCAAAATGCTTCTTCGGATTAATTTTCTTCTTGGGCCTCATAAAACCACTGTCTCTGCCAAATTTGATTGCCTTGTCAGCAATAAAGTCCCTTGCCTTGGCTATTGATTCATCACTAGAAGATATTGAATTCATCTCATCACACCCATGATCTTCATTTATTGTTTTGCTCATATTTTGTTGTTGTAAAGTCCTAGACAGTCTTTGCGACTCATCATCATTAATTAGTTGATCATCAATGGCCAGCAACTCTAATACTTTTTCAAACCCAGGGGGAGCTTTAGACTCCAAAGCAGTTGATGCTATAATGAGTTGCTGATCATTAATCACAGAAACAACTACAAGGGCCTGTTCATTTACCGAAACTTCTTCATCAATTGGCTCACATCTACCTAGAGATTTATTGTGAAGTAACTCCACTTCATTCCAAGCCTGCACGCCTAAAACCCTGATTAATTCCTTTCAAAGCATTGGTTTGATCATTTAATCTTCTTACTTCTTCAATAGATCCATTGTTGGATAACTGTTTCATTAACTCTCGAGAGGTGCCTCTTGGACTCCCCAAACTAAATTGTGGCTACTGATTGTCTTCTTGAGAGTACCAAGCATTAAACTGTCTGTTTGAGAAAACAGGCGATTCTAGTACTTTTTCAATGCTATCATGCGGAAGAGGATCATCTACATCAACAATCACATCAAGATCATCTTCATCATCATCACAGGAGTAATGACCTGCCATCCTTTCATTGTTTTGATCGTGTGTGAATGATGGAGCAATGAGATGGGAGCTGACTTCACGAATGAAAACTCTAAATGAACAATTTTGAATATTAAGTAACACTTCTCCATCAATTCTCCTGAATGTGTCTGTTTGAATCAAACCCCTCATTACTTCAAACTGATTAGTTGATGTAATACACCTAGCAAGTGACAACATTTTGCACCATGGTTCGGTGCACCTATGAAAATTTTCCCACATCCATCCATGTGGTGGCACATCAATTATGTCTAACCAACTCTTCTAGTTTCAGCTATTCCATAGATCGTCCAACGCTTTAGCTCCGAAAACCACTCATTCAACTCCATAGGGTCTCAGATGACTTTTCCCATTTCTTGAACAGAGGTAAATGTCAACAAAAACTTTTATACTACTAAGAGAACTAATTTTTGAAAATGGGCCAAAGTTGTCCTTGATTAAGGATGCTAGAGAGTCAAGATCTCTCGAGACATCAGAAGTGCAGACGATGCTTCTATGAAGCCATTCCGCAAAATCGTCATTGATTTCACCCTTAATTCTACAAGAAGCTTGCTCTGTTTCATCATTTTCAGGTGGATGCAACAAAAGGTGTTTCTATTTTGGAACCTATATAGGGTTCATTTTACACTTGGCCCAATCTACAATCACTTTTTGTCCTCTGATAAACAAGCCGTAACATGCTTTTTAATGTACGATCAAATCTATTAAATATATTAAAACAAATATTCAAAGGTAAACCCAAACCTAAGTGAACGAATTTGGGAGGTTTGGCTTTCCCGAACCAAACTTCAAACCGATGAATAAATGCTTTAGAAATTATTTTGCTTACATCAAGACTTGAACCTTGGTTAAAAATGGTAAAGGCAAATTGGAATCTAATAAACCAACCTTTAGGAGTCCTTTGAAAAAACGAACCGACCTTGAACATTAATTTACAATGAACCAACCTTGTCATGTTGATTTTTCCAGCGAACCGCCACCGAGTCTGACTCTCGGAGATGTGACGTGGCGGCGGTGCTTGCTTATGTGGAGGGTGTTTTGACAAAAAAAAAATGAATTTTTTTTGCTGAGTTGGATGAATAATCCAACTTTTCCTTTTTTTTTCTAAACTCCACCTCATTCCCTCCCTCTCTCTCCTCTCTTTCTCTCTCTCCTCCATCTTACCAGCACCACCCCGACCCCCCACCATACACCACCTTCCTCCTCCCTTCCCCCCTCCATTTTCGACGACCACCGAACCACCGCTGCACCACCATCGCCTTTCACCTCGACCACCACCGAACCACTGCTGCCCGGAAAAAACCACCTTATCCATCCCCTGTTTTGGGCGCACCACCCTCCTCCTCCCTTCCCCTCTCCATTTTCGACCACCACCGAACCACCGCTGCCCGGAAAAAACCTCCTTATCCATCACCTGTTTTAGGCGCACAACTCTTCCTTGGACATAGGGCTGGTGTTGCCGGAGTGGTTCGTGAAGGTGGTGGAGGCGACGACGGCGGTGAGGAGAGCGGTGGTGATGAGGGTGGAGAAGGTGATGACAGAGAGAGGGAGGGAGATGGGAGTGGTGGATGAAGTGGCGGTGGGGGAGAGGGGGATGGTGGAGAAGGCGGCGGAGGTGGTGGAGGAGTGGCGAGGAAGGGGTGGATGGGGCCGGGTGGTTGAGGGGTGGGTTGGGGAGGGTGGGGGGTCGGGCTGGGGTTGGAGAGATAGAGAGAGAGAGAGAGAGAGAGTGGGGGAGAGAGAGAGAAAGAGAGGGGGGTGAGGTGGATTTAAAAAAATAAAAATTATTGATTATTTTAATCAAACTCAGATAAAAATATGACCCATTTTTGTTTTTTTTCCTTAAATACCGCCACATAAGCGATCGCCACCGCCACGTCACACTTCCGACGAGTTGGACTCGGTGGCGGTTCGTTAGAAAAAATAAAGTGTGAAGGTCAGTTCGTCTAATATTAAAGTTCAAGGTTGGTTCGTTTTTTCAAAGGACCTCCAAAGATTGGTTTATTAGATTTCAAATTCCCAAATGTAAAAGTTAAAGGAGTTTACCATTTAGCTACCACGTTTTTAATGACATAAATGTCAAATTAAAAATAACAAACTCATACATGTAGATTACAACTATTAATACATAATTAAAATAATATTCATTAGCTTTTTATAAAAAATATTCATTAGTTAGTTTTTTTCCATTAAATTAGAACAAGACCACTAGAAATTGAGAGATGAGATTTTCCCAAACCTAAGTGCAAACCTACGAATAGATGTTTTTAACAAAAAAGGAAATATTTTAGTTCCACCAAGATATGAACCTTTGTTGAAATCATGCATGTAATGATTAGTTGAGAATGGTAGTCATTTATTAACCACATCTTTCATATGATAAATGTCAACGAAAATAAATAAAATCCTACATATAGGTTACAAATAATAATACACAAAAATAATATTCAGTAGCTTTTTATACATAAATTTTTTTTAAAAAAACATAGATAACTTAGTATTTCTTCCACCAAATTTACTATTATAATAAAATGAATCTCCATATAAAAAAAATTAAAGTAAAATATAAGAGATAAAAATACAAAGTATCAAAATTTGTCTCAATGTATAAGATAAAAATTTGAGATCATTAATTATGATCATTGACAAAAAGTAAATATTATATCTTATTCAGAAAAAGTGAATGAATTATAAATAAGATCACAACCAAACACATTGATTGTAAGGTCATAAAAACAATTGAACTTAAAATTCTTGATTTTTCCAGTAAGATAATTATACAAAACTCGAGTACAAAAATATTAATAATATATTAACACATAATTAAAATACTACTCCTTCCGTTCTTTTTTATATATCGGTCTTTTACGATTTTAAGTGTCAATCTTTAATTAATAATTTCTAATATAAATTTTTTATTAAAAAAATAATATTATACTTTTTAAATAGTATTTTGTATTACGAATCGAATGACATCAATTTTGTATGATGAATCATTATACATATTAAGATATTAACAGTCAAAGTTTTTAACACAATTTTCTAGGCGACCGATAAATAAAAACGGAGGTAGTATTCATTAGCTTTTTATAATAAAATAACCATTAGTTACCCTTTATTCCATGAGTTTACTATTATAATATACGAATCACAATATAAAATATAATTTAAAGTAAAACTCAGAGATATTAAAGGGTAGAACTCCTATGAAAAAAGTTTATATTACATGTTCTGTCTTTCATATAAAAAGAAAATAAAACTTTTATTAACATTATGATAAAAAAAATTGTAAACGGATGTCTCTTTGTTGTGAAAAACAAAATAGTGCAACTTTGTTTTGATTTATGTCGTGATAGTTGATATATGCTTAAATTTTAGAATTAATAATTTTTTATTAATGTGATTATTAGTTATTTTATTACTAGATACTAATGCTTTGTATTTCTTCAACCTTTTAATTTTAATTATTTTATGAAAATTTTCATGTTTATTTAATGAAAACAAGTTTACAACAACATTAATGTATACAGACAATTTCTGTTATCTTAATAATTTATTCACATGTTTATGATTAAATATTATATATTTTGGATGCTATTGAAAAATATTAGAAACAAATTGAAGTGTTCTTGCATTTATTCAAATTCACTAATAAATTTTTTTTACTATTGTTGTTTATTGTAGATAATTAAGACAAGATTGAAAATGGAATGGATTTTAATATCATTCCACTAATATATTATCGATATCTAAATTAATTTTGAAGACAATTTATGCAAAGAAATACATAAATAATGATAGTACAAATATTATATAACTTTTTATTAATTTATATTATTATTTGAATTGATAATTATTAAGTATTTCAAAAAATAAATTACATACAAATATTGAAAAATTTTCCATGTATCACACCTAATATACAATGTTAGTTAATTATTTAAAGCTTTATGTTTTTGTTCCTTTCACAACTCTTTCTGAAAGACATGCACGGATTCGGATTAGCATTTGTCATTACCCTAACCGCTTATCTATTACTCCGTAGTAGGATTTATTATTCTGCACTTGGCTTAAATTATTTCACATGATCATTAAAAACGACAACTTGAGAGATCACACAAATCCTACTTTCATGATACGCAAGATTTTTGATCGACCCACTGAGCGTAGATATTCTTGGTTGTAACGTAATTAATAAAATTTTTCTGGGGCATAATCCATGCAAGAATCACGAGGATGAAAAATTAAGATTGTGGAAACGTAGCTAGCTAATAGACTATTAATTAGTTGGCCCCGCAAATGTTTAGCCATAGATCGATTTATCTTAACTACCGTTTATATTTTAAATTTACTTTCGGTTGAGGTTGCCGAGATTCAAGGTAAAAACTTACTACAATCAAAATTCATATAACAAGGAATCATTAGTAAATAACTGAATTCATTTTAAAATCAATTTGTATTAAGAGAAACATTATACTTGATTGTACCCCTTGTTCTTTTATTTTCCAAATATCACATAGGACAATGATCTATAGGTAAATCTCAACAATTTCTCCCCTCATATATGAGTCTCTCACCCCCGTGATCGGAAGCTTTTTTTTGTTCCAAGGTTTCAAGTCACGATCAACAGTCCACTATCTTTATCCCACAAAACTCATTCTACTTCATCTGAGTCTCATGTCACCACTCTATTTCAGGAGTTCAACCATGTACCCCATATCCCTATTCATGTCCATGACACTTATTGCGGGACCATCTTTGTGCACCTTCCGCCTAGCGGAATGAAAATCAACTGTGATACCCCTACTTTACTTATCATTTCTTACCTTATCTTATCTTAGCTTACCTACACTTTTCCTACACTTAAAAAAATATGACCTAACTATCAAAGAAAAAGAGGCGAGTTTGTACATGGCTAATAGAATATTCTCTATATTTTTTTTTGGATTTAAAGAATGTTCATAAAAAGATTATGTGAAGGTTCTTGAATAGTTAGCTCGAAAGTGACTCTGAAAGGCAACTAGTTAAGCCGGTTGGCTACTAGCGGTTAATCGTATATTTAGGGATCACCTCTTGGGCCACAAGAATATTATCATGGATGGAATGCCTGCAAAATAAAGGCGGATTGAATCGGATCAATAATCTTGCCTAAAATAGGTTTGAGTCGATTAGCTAATATCTTTGATATAACTTTGGAGAAGCTAGTACATGGACTTATTGGGTGGAATTATCCACTTTAAGGATAAGAGTAATAAGAGAGTGATTAAACTGCTCTAAGAATTTATCATCCTTAAAGAATGACTTAACCGCATCCCAAATATCTTGCTTAATAAGGATCAAATGAGCTTGATAGAAAGCAATTTCAAAACCATCAGGTCCTGGGCCTTGTACTTATCTTTGAAAAATTGTCTTTTCTATTTCCTCATGAGAAATGTCTTCAATGAGGGATTCATTGTCAAGATCTAAGACACAAGCCGAGAGATCTAGACCCATACTCTTTCCAGGATCCACCTCGGACTTATAGCAAAGATGTTTTTAATTTCATCATTTTCATTGGTCCCATCTTGATACTAGAAATATTAGTCCTGACCATTTTGGATTTCATTGTGACATGGAATAAGCGTGAGCTACTGTCACCGTCGATAAGATATCTTTTACGATTCAGAGAGCCACAAATCTTCTTATTGAGGAGATGAAGCCTTTCACGCTACTTGAAAATACGATAATGCCATTTATTCAATTTAATTTAAAAAATATTTTCTTAATAATAAAGTAAGACACTTAAAAGGTGTCTTGCCCCAGGACTCATATTATTTTCATCTTTTTTTACTGTACTTATTAAAACTATTGCAATTTATGTAGCAAGAGCATAGTACTCTAATGTTGAGGTAGTTGGAGGTCGATCTATCCTTCCTACTAGAGTTCGGATATCAATTACCAAAATTTTCATTCTGAATATTGTAGTGTTTTTCTGTGGGCTTGTGTCACGTCCGGGAAATCAAATGTAAAATAAACGGTAAATTATTAACGCTGACAACGGAAGTCAAACTATTTGGGCGTCACTAACGTTGCTAACTCAAACCAACCTAAGTTACTTTATTTAAACAACATTATCTCAACTTAACTCAATCCTTAAAAGAATAACATGTTCAAAGTTCAACAATCTTAACAACTTAACAATATTCAACTATCCCACAATCAAAGAAAAACGACTAATAACTGCATCCTCACACTAGTTGTCGTTCCCATCACAAAAGTCTTTACCTTAAAACAAAACATTTGAACAAACATGAGGTGAAACTCAATAATGTTTACCCCTAATTGTTAAAACAGGTTACAATTCATTTCAATTCGTTGAGAGGGAGGAGTGAATAATTCAGAACAGTTCACAATCAATTTACTCCAACCCAAAACTTAGAGTACAACTTTCCCAAATAGAGAACCATCTTTACCATCAATAAAGAAGAAACAGTTTCAGGTTATTATGCGGGCGGGGCTTGCCTATCCCCAAGAATTAGGAATAATCAGGATATCTTATTCTCAGGATTAAAACAGATCAATACCTTCAGTCCTTAGGAATAGAAATTGGGTGGCCATCGCAGATAAATGCAGGTATACGTGAACACTTCACCCTAGGGGGGTGTCATAACAATTATCAGGGCATCCACCAATCTCTTGACAACACCCTTTAGGACCATATCCTGGTCTTTGGGTTGGCATTCGAAACCCGCTTAATTGTTTCACTTAATTGTTTCACTTTAATTGTTAATATCTTATGAATATTAATCAACAGAATTCAAATAGTAACGTAACCCAACCCAGTTTGCTCAAAACTAGTACACTAAAACTCAAGCGTTAAACGACTATCTTAATTTTCATTCGGATCACAACACTTACAAACAATTTAAAATAGACAGTCCAGGTTATGCGTGAAAATCCCTTATGGGATGCATGCCTTTAAAAAAAAAGGTAAAAATCACAAAAATTTTAAAGGCATCCACGACATAAAAATTACCTAATCATCTTCTCTTCACTTCACTTCACAAACACACTTGAGCTCACAATAAGTCGATCTAACCCGACCTATAATTAGAAGGATAATTCTAAAATTAATAAGGTATAAGGAAGTTAGTATAAGTAATCTCCTGCCTTACGTAGACCCTAGGAACACATTAGAGTTCCCAACATTCACCAAAATAAACCACATAACATCACAAACTATTTTATATAAATAAACCTATTTAATTAAAATAGAAAACAAGGCAACTACGTACATCTCACTTGTAAAGGCGATAACTCAACTTCCAAACATTCTATCAACTTGATTCTTAATTTTTAGGATAAACTTCGAGGAGTCTACTATAACTTTCATGCTAATAAAAAAAAAACCTGCTCCAAAGGGTCTAAATACAACACACAATTAGATAGGTCCAATTTTGACACGTCCCTAGTAAACATCCTATAACTTGAGCTATACACCTCGAGCTCTCGAACCGCAAACTTCCTACTAAAGGTAACACATGAAGGAACACTTAGACCATGGTTGGTTAATTAAAACCATCTATACAATTAATGGTGAGTTTTCTGATTTAATCTAAGAAAATTGCCCCAAAACTCGATTTGGTTTTATCTTAAATTATTAACCCTTACTCAGATCAAATCAACCCAATAATCTAACTTTGACATCCGAACACCTAACCATGACTAAAAGACACATTATCGACCTAATAAAGCAACCGCATCCTCACTTCAACCTAGACATAACACAACAAATTAACTCTAAACTAACACAAAACTTTAATAACTAAAACTAAATAACCCCGATAAAAGATTACACCTTTGACATCAAAACTTCATGAAATAACAAAACAATACAACTGGGTTTTAAATGCAACAAAAAACAAACTAATAATAAAACATTTAACGAAAAGAACTCTATAATTATAGATAATACATAATATAACTATTAAAACTTAAACAAAAACTAAACTTTAATTTACAACTAAGTGTTAACAAATTAAAACGTAAATAAATTATAGAAATATAGTAATATACATGAAAATAATAATAATAATAATACTAATAAATAAAAGGGAAATTGGATTCTAATAATACGAACTTTGGGCCATATAAGACTTAATAATACGAACTTTCGATTTGATTCTTAATAATACGAACTTTGACCCCCTGTTGCTCACAGTAACACGCCACCGAGTTAGGGTTTTTTTGACACGCCGGTAAAATGACTTGGCAGCCGCGACATGTGCTCCCTCATGTTTGACGTTGCCACCTCAGCCATTGACCAAAAAAATCCAACTCACCCTTTTATTTTTTTCCCTTTTATTTTTTAACCCCTTCTCTCTCTTCTGTCTCTCTTTTTCTCTGCAACTTCACCTTCTTCTTCCTTCTTCTTCCATCGTCACCCTCATCCATCTCCACCATATCTTCAATTCTTTCTTTTCCTGATTGATTGACGAAGAAAGAAACCCTGAAATCTTGACATTCCCCCCTTTTTAAAATCTCCAACCCAGAAATCCAGGAAGAAGCTTTTCCGTGGTCGGACATTGCGGGAGGAGAAATTCGAGTCGAAGCCTGTCCAGGAAGAAGCCCATAAATCGAACAAGATTCGTTGCTTGAAACCCACCAATTACAGTGTTGGCTCCCCTTCCAATTGGGTTCGCCGTGTTCATGGTTCACTTGGCCACCATCTCAGCAGTCAGTGGCACTGGTATCCCAGTAGTCACTGGCATTGGTATCAAACAGCAAGGCTTGGGATGACCACGTAAGTCGTCAAATTCACCATTAGAGCTTTAAAATGAATTTGTTTGATTTGAATCATTTTGTGTGACATATATGTTATTGTTTTGGACGATAAAATGCAGTGGATTTTCTGGGTCGGACCATTCATCGGAGCTGCCATCACGACTTTCTACCACCAGTACATATTTGGGACTGGATCTGGGGTTTTCCTTGATTTTAGCAAGTGGGTATCGAGCAATTTTTGGGTTTGATTGGTGAGTTACTTGGATTCTGTGTTGAAATTTTGTTGTATGATTCTAAAATTGGTTTGTTGTTTGATTAGCCTCTATTCTAGGGCAGTGGATTTCATTTTCAAGGTCCCAAATTGAAATTCTGCGACTTGTTGTCTACTGATTTCGAAATTTGACCTTTTTATCTTTCCCTCAACTCATTTTGATGCATTTTTTTGCCATCATCAGTAAGATGAGCTTGAATGCATCTGGTATGATTGTCTTGTCTATAGCAAATATGAATATGGTTATTGTGTTGGTATGATTGTCTCTGGGTTAATGGTGATGTGAGAAGGAAGAAGAAGAAGAAGAAGAAGAAGAAGAAGAACAACAACAACAACAACAAGAAGAAGAAGAAGAAGAAGAAGAACAAGAAGAAGGAGGGAGAATGTTTCTGCCTTTCTGGGAATGACGAAGAGGAAGAAGAGGAAGAAGAAGAAGAAGAAGAAGGAGGAGGTCTGAAAAGGGTGCAGATTTTCCGAGGTTTACATGGAAAGCGTCGCCGCCGGCGAAGACGACCCCGTCTCCGGTGAATTCACGGCGGCGTTCACGGTGGTCCCAGGGTTCACGATCGGAAAGATGGTGGTCCAGAGCCAGGTATATTAGGTTCTGAAATGTAGAGAGAGGAGAGAGAAAGAGAGAGAAGGGGTTAAAAAATAAAAGGGAAAAAAATAAAAGGGTGAGTTGGCATTTTTTTTTGTCAATGGCTGAGGTGGCAACGTCAAACATGAGGGAGCACATGCCGCGGCTTCCAAGTCATTTTAGCGGCGAGTCAAAAAAACCCTAACTCGGTGGCGTGTTACTGTGGGCAACAGGGGGTCAAAGTTCGTATTATTAAGAATCAAATCGAAAGTTCGTATTATTAAGTCTTATATGGCCCAAAGTTCGTATTATTAGAATCCAATTTCCCTAAATAAAAGGAGTAGGGCATATATTTTATGCTAAAAAAGGAGGGAGGGGTTGACTAGCAGCAACACTGTTTGGCAATAGTATTGGACAACGCTGGCGTTGGTTGATGGCAACCCTAGTTGTTTTGGGTAGCGGTAGTTATCGGCGGTGCTGGCTGACAGAAGGCACATAATGAGAGAAACAGAGAACGTGACATTAGAGGAGAAAGAAAACGAAGGGTAAGGAGGCTTTATCGGCGACTGGCTAGCAACGGTGAGGTGTGGGTGGCGGGGGTTGGCTGGCCGAGGTCAGCACGCGCGGTGGTAGTTGGCGGCGCTATTGCTACTCGAACCGAGAGAGACAAAGAGAGAGAGAGAGAGAGAGAGAGAGAGAGAGAGAGAGAGAGAGAGAAGATGGGTGAACCAAAGCAGATCAAGTTAGCCCGTGCTCTTCTGGCGACAACAGGGGCGGGGTGCTCTACGATAGTAGAAGCGACAATGGGGAGTTCACAAGTTGCCGCTACTAAGGCTAGGTTACGTCGCAACAATCGAGAGAAATGGAGAGAAATTGATCATGAAATAAAGTAGAGTTGGGTTTCGTGTTTTTCGGTGATGATGGTAGCAAATACGGTGACAGTTCGTCCCCGGATGGGAGTGGCGATGATGAGGTGGTTGGTGGTGGCCTTGGTGGTCGGCGAAGCATCACGAGGTAGAGAGGGGGTTTGTTTAAAAGTAAGGGAGAGGGAAAAGGTATGGGATGGTTGTTGCAGTGCTTGGATGGCAGTTTTGGTGACATGGTGACGGCTCCGACGAGGGTGGTACAGCAGACAAAGAGAAGGGGGTGGTGTTGGAGTGGTATGGGTCGACACTGTGGTGACAGTGACACAGAGAGAGACACAGGAGGGGGTAAGAGAAAGAGGGAGAAAGGGAATTGTATTAAGGTTTTTGCTTAGGTTTTAGTTAATAAAAGGGGTATTTATGCCCGAATTAAATAATTTAAGGGATATTGGATGGTAATATACCAACCTTTGGGGGTATTTGAGTATAATATACTGACCTTTACTATTGGACATCAATATCCCTAACCTTTATACCTAGGTAAGATTATTATACCAACAATGACTAAGAGGGTAGTGAACCAATTTCCATACTCACGTGGTAGGTGGAGGGAAAAAAACGGCCCCCAACCCAATAACCTCCTTAACCCCTCCATTTGTCTCATTGTCCCACGTTAAAAACCAAGCCCCAACCTAGTGACTAAGGTGATGGTGAAGCGTTCTACACGCTGACATGGCACACAACTAACCAATGTCTTGTAACCTGGGTTAGTAAGAAAAACAGAGTTTTTAATGGGGTTACTGGGCTGGGGTCAGATTTTATTTTCCCTCCGCCTGCCACGTCAGCACGGAGACCGATTCACCACCTCTTTAGTCACTGTTGGTATAATAATCTCTGCTAGGTAAAAAGATCAGGGATAGTATATTACAATCTAATTAATACTCCTAAAGTGGTGTATTACCATCCAAAAATAGAGCTAAAATAATTATAAAAACTTAACTCGCATTAGTTAATAACAATATTATTTAGGTTTTCAAAATTTCTGAAATAGTTGCACAAATAATTAATAAATTACCCACATAAAATAACAAGAGTAAATATTAGTTAGTCATGTAAATTTACTAGGATATCCTTGTTAGTCAGTCAACGGTCCTATGAGCTCAAGTGTTAACAAAATAAATTTTACAAAATAATCAATATCAAAAATAAAATAATAACGGCATAACAATGAACACATTCAAAATAATAACTTGCTTTCAGACTAACACCTAATTGGTGCTCGTGCGACCTCTTCCCTTTCTTGTAATCTCGTTGTGGTTTCCTCTGTATTATATGTGAAGTTCCCTTACAAGTGACGTTCACGCTTTTATCGATTACCTGTATGGGTTACAAAAGATGCATCTTTCAAGTAATGTTTTCAAAATAACTTTGACCAGCGTTTTTCGAGATAGCTAATGTTTGGCATGATGCATCATCTGAGTAGAGTTTGAATGGAAGGGAAGAGAGGATGCCTTCAGTATAAGGCTAGATTGTATGGTGTATGTTGGAGGAAATCGATTATAAGGTATAGAAACAATGGAAACTCGCTTTGGATATTGCTAAGAGTCGTGGACTAGCTCACTTTCCTTAAGAGCTATTTATTATACTGTAAATATTCAAAAGGATAAAACTTAGCTCTTAACACACTTAAGAAAAATGATTTCTCACTTGAATCACTCAAGTATAGATGCAGTCTAGACAAGAATGAAAAGATCTGATTATCAAATGGTATCTCAAATGGTTGAGAATGTCTCCTATTTATAGGAGACTTCTCCCCTCTTCAAACCCTAGGTCAAAGGACTTAATTAGGGTCCTTAATGGGGAATCATGACCTTGACTAAGTCCATTTACCAAGAGGTGTAAAGATAATATAGCCATTGGAGAGTAATATCGGATATAAAAACGATATTGAAATTTAATGCATAAAGATTATATAGACGTTGGCATTAAAACTGCATTCTGGCATTCAACACGGTCCGTAGTGACCGTACCACGGTTTGTGTTGCCTCAACACGACTCGTGTTGAATCCAGAACTAGTTTTCTGTTGTACTGGAGACCAGCACGACCCGTGCTGGTCTTATATATGCCCGTGTTGATCATCTTCTTTGTGTTTACCTTATATATGACCCTTATACTTATACCATATGATTTCACATGATATATAATCTTCTTATACTCTTGAAATAATTCCAACAGTCTCCTGCCATTTCAAGAGTATGAAATTACTTAAAATGATCTTACTTAAGGAGCTAATACCCCCGCCATTTGAGATATACCTTGACTTGTAATCACCTGAGAAACATACAAAGAGTATGCCTATTGAAAAGTAGATTGCTCTTTGGACTTTTCACTTAGAATATATAAGCCAAAATTGAATGTAAATCTCAAAGTAGACATCTCTTTGAACTTTGGATTTATACTGATCAACTATATTCATAGTACACAAATGTTTTAAATCTTAAGTGTTAATACTTGACACTATTATCCTTCCTTGTGTCCTTATCCTTCATAAGTGTTTCAGAACTCTTGCTCATAGCTCCTTTATGCAGCCACACATAACACTTACATAGGTAAACTTTGCAATATACTCACCCCTGTAATTAAGCCTCCACAAAGTCTATTAAAAGTATTACTACTCAACTGCTTTTCATTACAAATTTCTAAGCATCTCTTGACCTTGGGATTGTATTTTGATGTTTCCTACTAATTTAACAACTCCGTACTTATTTGAACTTTCGGAATTGGTGTTGTTCCAATTTGTAAAGTTGACTCTTTGTTGTGATTAGTAGAACCTTGAGCTATACTTAAACCCATCCCCTTGAAGTATGCTTTATCAAATCTTTAGATATTCCTATAGTTAAAGGATTAGCTAAGTTCTCTTTTGATTTGATAAACCTTGAAGTTACTACTCCATCTTTTATTAGTTGATGTATATAAACATGTCTTAAACCAATGTGCCTTGACTTACCAACATCAAGAGTAGTCTTGCTATCACAATGAATTGTAATAGGAGCCATTGGCTTATACCAAACAGGTATTTCCAATGATAAATTCCTTAACCATTCCACTTCCTTACACGTAGCATATAGTGCCACTATTTTTGAACCCATAGTGGAGTCTGCTATATTAGCTTGTTTCTTGGATCCCCAAGAAATCATCCCTTCTCATAACAGGAATACCCATCCTGTAGTAGAAGTATAATCTTCTTTACTTATCCAACTCGCATCCGAATAACCTTCTAGTACCAAAGCTTCTCCTTTATAAGTGAGTTGATAACTTTTAGTACCGGCTATATATTTTAGTACTCTCTGAATAGCAAACTAATGCATATTACTCGGATTATTTGTATATTTACTTAACTTGCCAATTGCATAAACAATATCTGGCCTTGTACTTGTTATAGCATACAAGAGACTTCCTATCACCTTAGCATATTCAAATTGATCAACTGGAGAACCTATGTTCTTCTCTAGTTTCTTACTTAGATCGTAAGGTGTACTTATTGGAGCTATATTCTTACCACTGAACTTGTCCAAAATTTTCTCAATATAATGCTATTGAGATGAACTTATTCCATCATTATTTCTAATGATCTTAATACCACGAATTACGTCCGCTTCACCCATGTCCTTCATAGAGAACTTAGAGGATATAAATTCTTTGTTCTTATTACTTGTTCTATGTCGGTCCCAAAGATCAACATGTCATCAACGTATAGGAATATAATCACCCCTTTACCATTCTCAACTTATAGTATATGCACTAATATAATTCATTGATCTTTTATATCCACTTGAAAGCACTATTCATCGAACTTTTGATGTCATTGCTTAGGTGCTTGCTTAAGTCCATACAAAGACCTTATAAGTTTACAAACTTTCTTTTCTTGCCCTTCAACAACAAACCTTTCGGGTTGTTCCATATACACCTTCTCTTACAGTTCTCCATTTAAGAATGTCGTTTTGACATCCATTTGATGGATTACTAACTTATGGATAGTAGCTAAAGCTAACACACGTATTGAGGCTATCCTAGCTACCGATGCATATGTATCAAATTCGTCAATACCATATTTTTGAGTGAAACCCCTTACAACAAATCGGGCTTTATACCTTTCAACGCTACCATCTACGCGTCTTTTCCTTTTAAAAATCTATTTAGCGGTAATTGGTTTACTACCTGGAGGAAGATCAACCAATATCCAAACATTGTTTTCCCTCATAAAATCAATCTCATCTTGTACCGCTTCTTTCAACAAAGAAGAATCATGAGATTGCATAACTTCTTTAAAAGTCTTTGGATCTTTATCCATGTTATACATACATAGGATCACTTTTAACTGAGTCCCTTGAACCTTCTACCAAATAAACATAAAATTCCAAACCAAAATCCTTTGGTCTCCTTGTTCTTTTACTCCTTAATTCAATACTTTCATCTTCTTCATCATGATTAACATCATGACTTAAAAGATTATCTTGTATGGATATACCCTCATAATTTTCATCATGAGGCTCAATAAGAGGAACAACATCTTGAATTATATCTTTAGGTCTATCAATTGAAGAGAACATAGTCTCATCAAAAATTGCATCTATTGATTCCATAACGGTATTCACCGATATGTGCTCATTTGGCTCAACTACAAAAAACATATAGGCTTTGCTATCTTGAGCATAGCCTATAAGATGCACTCAACTTCCCTTTCTCCTAATTTCCTTTTCTTCGGTTTCGAGACCCTTACAATGACCCTACTACTCCAAATCTTAGAATACTTTAGATTTGGTTTTCTTTTGTTCCATAACTCATATGGGGTACTAGAATTCCCTTTAATTGGAACTCTATTTAAAATATAACAAGTTGTTAACATAGCTTCACCCTAAAATCCATTGCTTAAAACGAAGTTAGACAACATAGAATTCACCATTTCTTTTAAAGTTCTATTTTTCCTATCCGTAACCCCATTTTGTTGTGGTGTATACGGGGTGATTGTCTCATGAACAATCCCCGTTTCTTGGAAAAACTTGGATCATAAAATTCTCATCCTCTATCCGATCTTAAAACTTTAATCAAGGTCTCACATTATAGCTCACTTCTAGTTTTGTAAACTTTAAACTTTTCAAGTGTTTCATCTTTAGAACCTAAAAGATAAACTTGACAGAATCTAGAATAATCATCAATGAAAGTCACAAAATACTTCTTACCACCCAAAGAAGGTGTACTATAAAAATCTACTAAATCACTATGAATTAAATCAAGTAATTTAGAAGTCCTTTTTATACTTGAGAATGAACTTTTAGTGACTTTGTTAAGCATGCATGTCTTACACTTTTCTATGCCATCATTCAAATTAGTAATCAAATCAAGATTAGACATTTATTTCACCTTCTTAAACTTCACATGTCCTAATCTAGCATACCATAGAAAAGAATTATTCATACTAGATACATGCAATTAAGCGGAAATCATGTCATCTTTAATACTTTTAGCATTCAAATTAAGCATTTCTTCATAAGCATATCCATTCCCCACAAATGTCTCTCCTTTGGATAGTACATAATTATCTCCATCATAAACGAGCATAAAACCAAACTTGCTAAGGAGATAACCGGATACAAGATTCTTACAAACATACGGAGCTAAATACACATAATTCAAAAGCAATGATTTTTCGGAAGTGAAAACAAGTTCCACTTGCCCAATGCCTTCAACTTTGACCGGACGGTTGTTGCCCATGTAGAGTTTCACATCATCATCCGCTGGTTTGAGAGTCTTGAACAAACTCTTGTCAATACAAAAATGCCTTGACGCGCCCGAGTCTATATACCAATCACTACAACCAATGGAGACCATATTGATATGATCCTTAATCATAGCTACAATGAAATTGAAGATCCGGTCCCATCTCAAGCTCTCCTCAACCTTGATGTGAGTTTCCCAGCCTCGTTGGAAGAGCATTGGGTGAAGTCATTGATAACCGATCTCCACATCATCCTAAAGTTCTTCCGGGCGTTCACCGAGGGTCCTTCTTGAACCTCCGTGGTGTCTCGGGCAATCCTTGAGCACACTTGAAGACCTTCGGTCGGGTCGACATCGACACCAATAATCCCTGGCTCGAGCTCGGGTCCATTTTTAGCTAAAGGGCTTGATATTGAGTATGGAAGAAGCCTAAGAAGAAGTCATGAGGGAACAATACCAAGCCAAGAGGAGCAAGTTGAAGAATATCATGTTTTTGGGCGAAATTGGACAATAAGAAATGATATATCTTCTCTCTTTTGATATAACTCTGATGACTATTAAATTTGGTGAGCTTATGGTAAACACCGAGATATTTCCAACGATATATTATATGACTAATTCGAAGTTAAAATGAAGAAGTTATGCGCGTCGGAAGTCGGTAGACATTGGCAGGCCCCCCAGACGTTGGCTGCGCCTGGATGGCACTGGCAGCGCCTCATGGTGGCATCTTTTCCAAAATTTCTGGGATAGACACGGCTAGCGCCTAATCCTACCTACCTTTTTTCACTTTTTTTGGCTTTTGTCTCCCTCCTCTCCCCACATATATTGTATTGGCTTCTTGAGAAAAACTTACACAATTGGAATGAAAAACTTTTGATATTTGCTAACCCTTTCCTCTCAAATCTCTCTCTCTTTGTCTTTGAATGTTCTTGGTGGTTGGTTGGAGTACCCCCTTTAGATCTTGTAGTGTGGATTATCTTCTTCAAGCTTGTTGAGCATTTCAATGGAGTTTCAATAAGTGTTGGTGGCCAAGCCTTTATGCATCTTTTGAACTCTAAGTTCAATCTTGGTGAGTATTCTTTATAAATTGTCTATATTTTGTCAAGATTTTGTTGATTTGGTGTATTTGAGATCTAGATCTACTCCATTGTTAGGGTTTGGGTTGTGTTGTGAGTTCTACTTGTGGCCATGGGTGATGTTGGTGCTTGTAGTGCTTTGGGTTGATTTTTCTTACATTTATTGAGTTCCCAATCTTTTATGGATCATTTGGTATCAGAGTTAGGTGTATAACTCACTTGTTGTGTTTGATTTGGGAACCCCCTTAATACCCATTTGTGTTGTTGTGTTGGGTGTGTTTTAGTGTTGAACTTTTGTGCTTTGGAGTTGAAATTGATTTATTGTAGTCATATCTTGTTGTGTATGAAGTTTGGTTGTGATTGAGAATCATTTGGGTGAAATTGGTCATTGAGAATTTGGGGTTTTTGGTGAAATTTCTGGGTAGCCATGAAAACTTAAGAAAGTTGAACGTTGATTTATTGGGTTTTAATGCTTAGCTATGTGTCGTGAAACTTATGGAAGTGTTGGTATCATTTATGCTTTGATTTATTGCTAGTTTTGCTTTCCTTCTTACCGGTAACACCCCATTTTCCCTCACAAAATTAGCCTCTCAAAACCCAACAAAAATCCATAGCTACAAAGAATTAGAAACTTCATCCGTTCATCTCTTCCTTAGCCCGTTATAACCCTTTAGCTCCATAATATGGCTGAGTCATCTAGTCGAAGAGACGAACTTCACTCTCCCAATTCTAATCCTATTTCCCCACCCGAGCCTACAATTGCTCAACCCATGCAACAAGTTATTGATATGCAAAACCGATTCGAATGTACCCATGCCAACAATTTATGGAGACTAGTCAAGGGGCAATCCAACGTCAATTGCAAAGCTTGGAAGGAACTCTTGGAAACCTTCAACTTCCACCTTATAGGGAAGATGCAAGGGATCCGCAACGACCCCTTAAGTTGGAAGTAGATCTCCCGCCCCTACATTAAGAACTCAACATTAGTCCGTATAAGGGTGGTGGTGTTCCTTCCCCACGAGTTCTTCAACAACAACCTCCACGAGTCACCGGTTCTCCTTCTCCAATCCGACCCCGCGGTCGTCGTCAACTTGAAGAGGAAGAGTTGAGTGAGGAATAAGATGATGCTTCCTATCATGAGGGTCCCTGTATTCGTAGGCCCCCAGAAGATTTCGACGACCTCCGGGTAGATCCTCCTACCTTTGATGGTAGTTCCGACCCCGATGAGTTCCTTGATTGGGTGCATGCTTTGGAGAAAATATTTGAATTCAAGGAGTATGATGAGATCAAGCAATACAAAGTCGCTACACTTCAACTTACAAAGTATGCCTCCCTTTGGCTAGAGAACTTGAAGAAACAAAGGGCGAAGGAGCAAAAATAAAAAATCCAAACGTGGGCAAAACTCAAGAAGTACTTGATGAAGAGGTTTGTACCCACCAACTACAAGCAAGATCTATACAAAAAGTTGTTATCCCTCAAGCAAGGTTCCAAAAGTATTGGAGAGTATATCCGGGAATTGGAGTTGGTTATGATGCGTTGTGATGTGAATGAAATGTCGGAGCAAATTATGGCGAGCTTTCTCAACGGTCTCGATTATAAAATCGCAATTGAAGGTGAAACTTTATGAATATCCCTCAATCAATGATCTCTACAAGCTTGCTACCCCCGTTGAGGAGAAAGGGAAGAAGAAGAGGAGTGTGGTCAAACCCTTTGAGAAGGGTGGATCTTATGCCAAAGGCAACTCATGCTTGATCAAGAACCCTCCTCCACCTCCAAGATTCCCTAGGCCTCCTCTACCAACACTGGCGGCTCAAAAAGAGCCCTCCAAGAGGCTCAAAGAGAGGAAATGCTTCAAGTGTCATGGCTATAGCCGTTTTCAATCAAATTTCCCTACCAAGAGTGTGATGACCATGCAAAAAATTGAGGAAATCGAAGAGGTTGTGCAAGAAGAAGTAGATGTGATGAAAGAAGAGGAAGAAATCCGAGTTGAAGATGACGTAGAGGAAGTAAATTTCGACCCGAATACGGGACATCTCTTAGTCGTAAGATGGACCCTTCACCTTGAAGAGGTCCCCCAAGAGAGAACCCAGAAGTAGATGTGATCTTCCAAACCCGGTGCACGGTTCAAGATCGGGTGTGTAACATGATTGTTGAGAGCGGGAGTTGCACTAACGTAGCCTCTACCACCATGATTAAGAAGCTCCACCTTCCGGTGATTTCTAACCCTCGTCCTTATGCTCTCAAATGGTTGAATGACTTCGGCGAGATAAAGGTAACCTAACAAGCTAATGTTTCATTTTCAATTGGTACTTACCGTGATGTTGTTTTATGTGATGTTGCACAAATGGATGCTTGTCACCTTTTGTTGGGCCGTCCATGGCAATATGATCGAGGAGTGGTTCATGATGGAACCGAGAACACATACTCTTTTCTTTTGAACAAGAAGCGAATTGTGCTCGAGCCCCTTTCCCTTGCCCAACTCCACAAAAAAAAAAAAAACACCAGGGGCGGGAAGTGAGAGGAGAATATTCCTTGTGAGTGAAACACGGGTTGAGCGGGCTTTGAGTAAGGGTAAGCAAGTTCTCGCTTTGCTCTTGCTTGAAAGTAATGAAGGTGAGGTACTGACACCCATAGCTCCACAAATTAAGCCCCTCCTCTCCCAATACCCCGACATCTTTCCCGAGGATCTTCCTCCCGGTCTTCAACCGATTAGAGGCATTGAGCACCAAATAGACTTAGTTATGGGTTCGGTTATTCTCAATAAGCTGGTATACCGTTGCAATCCCGAGGAAACGAAGGGGCTCCAACGACAAGTCGATGAGTTAGTGGCTCGTGGTTATGTGCGTAAAAGCATGAGTCCGTGCTCCGTACCGACCCTACTCGTCCCCAAGAAAGATGGGATATACCGCATGTGTGTTGATAGTCGTGCCATAAACAATATCACCATCAAATACCGCTACCCCATCCCTCAGCTTGACGATCTCTTGGATGAGCTCCATGGCTCTGCGGTGTTCTCCAAGATCGATCTCCGGAGCGGGTATCACCTAATTCGGATGAAGGAAAGGGATGAATGGAAGACGGTGTTCAAGACTAAGGGAGGGCTCTATGAATGGCTCATGATGCCATTTGGGCTTTTTAATTTCCTGAGTACTTTCATGATATTGATGAATGAAGTACTCCGACCCTTCATTGGAAAATTTGTGGTTGTGTATTTTGATGACATATTGGTATACTCCAAGAATGAGGCGAATCATTTCCATCATCTTTGTGAAGTGTTGAAGGTGCTTCGGCAGCAAAAGCTTTATGGAAAATTGGAGAAGTGTGAGTTTTTCACCCTGAGGGTCACTTTCGTTGGGTATATTGTTTCCGAGGATGACATTTCTATGGATGAAGAAAAGGTAGAGGTGATTCGGTCATGGCCATCATGGACTATACTCACCGAAGTGCGGAGTTTTCATGGGCCCGCCTCTTTCTTTCGTCGCTTCATTCGAAACTTGTCCACCTTGACGGCCCCCATTATGGAATGCATGAAGAAAGGAGTCTTCACTTGGACTCCCAAGGCTCACGCGACCTTTGAGGCCCTCAAGGAGAAGTTGTCTAGTGTTCCGGTATTAGCACTCCCTAAATTTGATCAACTTTTTGAGGTTGAATGTGATGCTAGTGGTGTTGATGTAAGACAAGAGGCATATCGCTTACTTTACTGAAAAGCTCAACGGGTCCCGACTCAACTATAGTACTTATGACAAGTAGTTCTATGCAATGGTGCCCACCCTTGACCATTGGTCTCACTATTTGAGACCCAAGGAGTTTGTGCTACATTCGGACCATGAGGCGTTGAAGAACTTGAGCGGGCAACACAAGTTGAGCACAATGCATATGTAATAACCCAAAGAAAATCTCTCCTTAATACGTGTTAATTAGCTTAAATAATTAAGATTAAAAACAAATCACGAAATAAATAAAGTGCGCGCTACTTTGTTTTACTAACCAGTGTATGTTTTGCAGGAATTGAACAACGCAACGATCGAGATTGAACCTTTTCTAAGTTTAATTTCCTCGAAAATTTCTTTATGATAACTTTCAAGATGTTCAAGATTGAATATGAATTCTTTTTGCAGAGACCTATATTTTTAGGGTCTTTCTTTTATTGATAATTTAAGGAATAATTATGAGAAATTATGAGGAGGTTTATATTTATTTGGGTTACCGTTAATGTTTTACTGTTTGATAAATTCAAGGAAATTTCAAATTTGGGAGATATGAGTATAAAGGAAGGAAATAAAATTGATAACATTTGGGTTCTTTGGGCCTAGTTGGCCGGCCACTCAAGGAGAGAAAGAGTGGGAGAGCTTTGTTGTTGGGCCTTCATATCAATAGCATTATATATACTAACTTAGGGAGGGTGTTTTATTTTGAACATTCAAATACAATCCTTACTCTTGCTCTCTCTCTCTCTCTTGTGTCCCCTCATCTGCTCGAGCCCCCTCCCCTCTGCCTGCCTCGCCGCGCCGTTGAGCACGTTGGCCGCTGTCGCCGGCGATCTTTTATGGCGACCCGACGCACCACTGCACCACTAGCATCATGATCTTTCGTCATTTCTCTCTCCATCTCCTTGCAAGTGTAAACTCCTCTCTTTAGTCCTCTCTTTTCTTATGGAAACCATGGTTAGAATCTGATTATTAGTAGGATTTATGTTATTTTTAGAGACAATCTTGTGGTTCTAGTGATTAGCAAAGGAAGAGTGAAGGATTCAAGCTTCAAAGAAAGGAATTTGGGTAAGTTATGATGAGTCTTTGTTATATTAGTGATTAATTAAGTGAAAGTCATGTAAATAATGAACATGCATGTGAATTTTGTAGTTAGATTCTCTATGGAAGAAAAAAAATTTGATTTCAATAAAGTATATGCTTGTAGATTGGGATTAGAGTAAGTAGTATGAAGATTTTAAGTGGTGCATGATGGTTTAAGCTTGGAATTGAGGAAATGCGTGATTTAGTGACCTTGCATGGCTTTAAGATGAACTTTTTTGTGGTTTTCTGGGTGTTTCAAGTCTGAATATTGTGCTTGTGAAAGTTAAATTATATTTTAAAAGAGATTTAGGCCAAATCACAGGAGTTTAAGGATGCATGTCAATGAATTACTAAAAATGTTGCAATATGGTTGGTCATTTGTTTTTCCAGAAAATCAGGAATGTGATTATGACCTATTTTATGGCATGAATAGGTAGATAAAAGTGTTATCTAACACCCGGTTTTTGTAGCTCGTCGTTTTGATAAGTATATTAGGAGTTATGGTCAAATCCGTAAAGTCGCGCGAATCTATGAATTTTTGATGTCAATTTAAAGATGGTCATGTTTTGAAGGGTTAGAGGTTTCTAGGATTTAAAATGTGAACATGAAAGTTGTAGGGAATATTTCGGGATTTCCATAAAGGTATGGTATATGTTCATAGAATATTGGGAGAGAGAGTTATGAGCTTTTATGTGAGAGGCAAAAATCTGAATTTTCTAGAAAATGTTTTGTGGCTATCTCTGGTCTGGGCTGAAATTTGACCATTTCCCATGCTTAGATCAAATGGTGATTGAAATAAAGATTGGAGTATGAACCACGATCTTTCCATAGATAGCCTATAGGCCCTAAATCGATTAGTGTAGCTCAAGTTATGGCTCCTCGAAAAAGTTTAGCCGACGTACTTATTTTTCTAGGCAACTAAGGGAAATAGGAATTTTTTTCCTTCTTAACCATATCTTTGGCCTTCGGGGAAAACTATGAAGTTGTAGTGTGTGTTTCAAGCCTTCGGAAAACCCCTCTGTTCGGTCTCATGTTGAGCCGAATTAAGACCATAAATTGAGTATTTTTTGTTGCGATTTCTTCAGTTGATTGGAAAATTAGTGTGATTTACATGTCTTAATCCAAATTCATGGAGAAGTGAAGAAAGGAAGGGAAAAGATTGAAAAAATGGCGAAAAAGAGCAAGCAGCAGCAAAAACGCTGGCAGCGCTTGAATCAGAGACAATCAAATTGGCGAGTAAACAAAATGCTGGCAACGTTTATAAATGCTACCAGCGTTTGCCTTCACAAACCAAAAAGGCGGAAAACAAAACGCTGGCAGCGTTTTATCCCAGCGTCCCATACAAATAGAAGACATATTCGCCGCATCAAAAGATCAGTTCTTTTTAGGACTTTTACATAGTTAGTTTTTTTATGTTCTCTCATTTTTATTTTAGTAGTATTGTTCTAGGGTTTAGTTTCATCGTTTTTCTTGCTTTTCCTATCGTTATTCTTCGATTGTAATTCACTCTTTCAATCTTTAATCCAATTCAAGTTTTCAATTCTTGTTCTTCTCTCTTTTTGTTTCTAGTCTTGTTACTTCGAGTTATTAGTATTAGTTCACAACCAAATTCCAATTTTTAGTGAAAGAGGAGGATTAAAGGTTCACAAATTTTTCTTCCAAGTAAGGATTTGGGGGATTCTTAGTAATCCGAATCACGACTTTTGTTTGTTCGGGAGAGTTCGTGATGCTAGCAAGAGGAGGTAGAGTGAAGAGAAGACTGTCGGTTACTCTACTCCCTTAATTTCATCGAATCTTTTAATTTAGTTAGTTAATTCGTTATTTCGCATTGTCAGTAATATAATCTTCTTGCCTGCAATTTAGATTGTTATTTATTGCTTTCTTGATTATGAGTTCTTCATTAGTTTTAGTTTTTTTGTTCTTGTTAAATTAGGTTAAATTTTGATTCTCGCTTCATGTCTGCTTTAGTAATTACTGTTTTCAGTTCCTGTTTAGTTTAGTTTTATTATTATTTACTGCTTTTTCGCAATTTGAAAACCTACCAAACCAATTTCTTTATTAACCTGACACACCATCCTTGCAGATACGACATCCCCTACTCTAAATCCCGCATTTCTACGACCGAACAATGGCGCCGTTGCCGGGGATGGCGCTATTTGGTAGATTAGGTTATTGGTTTGTGTGCGAATAGTTTATTGCTTTCCTAGTTGTAATTTAATTCAAAAAAAAATGTGAACACAAAAATTGAAAAACAAAAAAAATAAAAAATAAAAAGAGTTATGACTGATGTTAGGGTTCCACAATTTGAGCAAGAAATATTTTGGAGATATTTTGCTAGATTACAAGATTATGCTGCTCAATGTGAATCATATGGTGTCTTACATGATACACTAGATATCTTTGGTATTGTGTATGAGGGTATAAATTATAAAACTCGTAATCTCTTAGAATATTATGGATTTTCTCATTTAGGAGAAGATGAGGCATTGGAATTTCTTAAATGGTTGTCTAGGGATACTTATGAATGTGAACAACAAAATCCTCCCTTTGACTCCCATATTTCTTATTATGCATCATCCTCTAAAACTTTAGCCATACCATATTATGAGTACCCCCAAAATCTGAATGGTCAATCTATTGGTGGGAATATGTGGAAAATTTTTGTGAATCTTCTCAATATTCCGATAGCAAGGCTCCTCCTCAGTGTTTTGCATGCCAAGCTTGGGGTCATTCATTTGATGTTTTCCCTGAATACCCTGCATTTAAAGCTTTTATGGATGGATTTAAATCTGCTAAACCTGAGTCGAACAATACTCATGTGTGTGAAATAGAGGATGATGATGAAAGCCCAATTTTCATATTTACTAAACCCCCTTCCCCCTCACCTGTTGATAGTTTGGAAGAATCATGTGATACCGAGTTCGATCAGGTTAGTGAGCCCACTAGTGAGAATACACTTGAGGATGAGATATCATTGATGGAGAAAGATTCTGTAAATAATGAACTAGTGTGTGATAATGTCGTGCTCCATGAGAATACTCTTAATGAATCTTAGTCATACCTTTGTCCATACCATTATGTGAGGAGAGGAGTAAATTTTCTGATGCTAATTCTGATACATCTTTTGTAGATGATGAGTCTAGTGCTTGTTCATTACCATATCCTATTAATCTACACGCTTAATCTCCATGTGTTGATCAATTTGAGGATTCATCTATAGTTACTCCTTTCCCCTCTCTAACTCAGGATCTTGATTTCCATGATACATCTATGTGTGAGTTTGAGTCTTTCACGATGGGTTATGACCCTGAACATTCTATTTTCACTTTTGATGATGCTTTGAATGATGCACATTTGTCTTCTGATACTTATAGTTCTTCTGATGAGTCTGAAATTGATGAAGATGATGACGTACCTTCTTGTAATGTAGAAAGTGTTGTCATGTGGTATAACTCTACTTTTTCCTTATCACCCACTAATGCATATGATGAATTGGATGAAAGTTGTGAATTGGAGTCTGAATTTGATGAAAATTGCAAGGAGGTTGAGTGTGAGGATTCTACTTTGTGTTATAATGAAATTGAAATTGTTTCCCCACCTCCCCTTCATGTGATGTGTTTTCCTACACTCCTTTCCCATGAACCTGAGTTCATAAAGTCCCTAGGTCTTTTAGGAAGGTATAATTTCCCCACTAATCCCTATAGCACCTACCTAGAGGACTTGCCTAGGAACATCAATCTTGTGCATTCATTTCATTATTTTACTGATTATTCCAAGACATTCGATAAATTGTTGAGAGCACTAACGTTTGGTGATGTACTGTTGAGATTGTGCTTTTACGTTCACCACGTGGAGATGCATGCTAGGATGCATGACTTGTTACTATAGGCATTGAATAGTTATGAGATGGTGCCCAACATCTTGAGGTGAGATGGAGTGGCTGATGCTCCATAGGTGGTTTTATTTTTTTAAAGATTTCATCGTTTGGGTATACTCAGTACCCAACCAGGTAATACCGTTCCTTTTCTTTTTAATACAGTTAGTGAGTTGGCCTTCTTTTCCCTCTTTTATTATATTTTCTTTTGGTGTGTTTCTTTTTCTTTCCTTTTGTGTGCTTGCTTATCTCTATTTCTGATTCCAATGAGGACATTGTTGGCCTTTTTGTGTGGGAGTGGGGGTGGCATGCATGCCGGCTTGTGTTTTTTTTTCCTTTTCTTTTGAGTGCTTTTTCTTTTGTGTGGTGTCGCCTTATTCACAATGAGGACATTGCAGAGTTTTTGTGTTGGAGTGTGGTGGCACAAGTGCCTTACTAGTTTTTGGATAGAAACAACTTAAGTTATCATTGAAATTAGGCGAAAATTTTAAAAATTTTATCAATTAGGATAAGTCTGTCCGGAACACCTTCGGTGATGATTTGTAAACGGATTAGACTTTCAGTTTGTCTTGTTTCACCTTGAAAAGTCTGGTTGAGAACTTAAAAGTTTTTGATACTGAATTTGCAAATCTTCTGATTTTGAGTTAAGCAATGAATAGTGTGTTTAACAGCTTTGACTATCTTAGTAAGTGTAAATATGCGTGCCGCAAATCTTTGGGCAAGGTTTAGTGGAATGAGCCCTGTCCCGTGAGTCCACATAGCCTAAAAGTATGAATTGATCACTTTTATCAATTCTTTTATTTCCTGAGTGACTCCACCACTAGTTGCACCTCTAGAACTTGTTTTGCATCTTGTTTGGGACTGCATCTTTGCATTACATATTGTGACAATATGATCGAGGCATTCTTTTCTTTATTAATTAAACTACATAGCCAAACAGCCTCCCTAACAATATTATTACCGTTCTTTAGCCCCGCCTAGCCTTTGATTAGCTTTCTTTTTGTGATGAAACCCTGACAATACAAGCCATGGCCTCTATTAATTCCTACCGTTTGCCTTGCTTGGATATGTGAGAATTCATTATTTCGGGAGCAAAAATTGGTTCGGTGTTGTTGTGAATGGAATTGAGATATTGGGAGTGTAGTTTTGATTTTAATTGAATTCGGACACATTACATATCCCAATTATTATGAGTTAGCCAATTGGTTATGATGTTCTTTTGACATATATTGAGGTCAAAGCTATATTTTATGTTTTTCTTCTCCCTTGATCACCCATACAATAAAAAAAGAAAAGAGAAGCACAAAAAAAGGGTGATTAGGGAGATTCAATTGAAAGTTATGAAAGTCTTTGACCCATCTAAAGAAATTTGATGAGGTGTTCAATATTAATGAGTGAGAATTGAGTTCCTTGCTCAAATTTAGCAAGAAGGTGAGTTGAGAGTGATATTTTTTTTTGAATATCAATCCAAGCATGACTCTTTAAACTCCTCATACCCAAATATTACAACTCCTTTCCCCGAACCTAAGCCTCATTACAACACTAAAAAGTCCTCTTGATTGTCACTTGTGTATTTGCATACTAGCAGTGGAGAGCGAGATTCTTACCAAGCCTATGGTAAGTTGTTTCTTTTGGTCTGAGTATGAGAAAACCCCACATACACATTCAAATTTGAGAGTTTGAGCGTTCATTTTTTATCCTAAAGTGAGGTTTGCTCTTTTGACTGGCCTACGTCCATAACCAACCGCGCATATTTACATTCATCTTAAGTCTGTTGGCAGTTTTTTGCATCGAAAGTACCTGTTCTCTCTACTTAATTTCGAAAACTTCATTCTATCTATTTTACACTGATTTTGTTCTCTTCCAGATTGATCTGGGTATTTGCTTAATGGATTGAAGTCTTTGATTGGTTAGCCAAAGGGGGTGTTTAATTGCATTTTTAACCCTAACGCTAACCCTTTTTATTTCTTTATTTTTTCCTTTTTCTTTGGAATTTGTGGATATAGTTGCTATAAACCCTCACGAGACTTTCCCCGTCCACTTGGGCTGCCAAGGGGTTTAAAGAGCTTGTTGCATACGCTAAACGCAACCGTGATTCCTATGAAAGTGAGTTAGGATAGTTTAGTTTTATTTTCTTTCTTTGTTTTAGTTTGCTCGAGGCGAGCAAACCTTTGTGTAGGAGTGTTGTTCGGTCTCATTTTGAGCCGAATTAAGACCATAATTGAGTATTTTTGCTTGCGATTTCTTCAATTGATTGGAAAATTAGTGTGATTTATAGGTCTCAATCCAACTTCATGGAGAAGTGAAGAAAGGAAGGGAAAAGATTGAAAAAGTGGCGAAAAAGAGCAAGCAACAACAAAAACGCTGCCAGCGCTTGAATCAGACACAATCAAATTGGCGAGTAAACAAAACGCTGACAGCGTTTATAAACCCTACCAGCGTTTGGCTTCACAAACCAAAAAGGCAGAAAACAAATTGCTGGCAACGTTTTATCCCAGCGTCCCATATAAATAGAAGACCTAGTTGCCGCATCAAAAGACCAGTTTTTTTTAGGACTTTTATTCAGTTAGTTTTTTTATGTTCTCTCGTTTTTCTTTTAGTAGTATTGTCCTAGGGTTTAGTTTCATCGTTGTTCTTGCTTTTCCTTCCGTTATTCTTCGATTTTAATTCACTCTTTCAATCTTTAATCCAATTCAAGTTTTCAAATCTTGTTCTTCTCGCTTTTTATTTCTAGTCTCTTTACTTCGAGTTATTAGTATTAGTTCACAACCAAATTCCAATTTTTAGTGAAAGAGGAGGATTAAAGGTTCACAAATTTTTCTTCCAAGTAAGGATTTGGGGGATTCTTAGTAATCCGAATCACGACTTTTGTTTGTTCGGGAGAGTTCGTGATGTTAGCAAGGGGAGGTAGAGTGAAGAGAAGAGTGTTGGTAAACTCTACTCCCTTAATTTCATCGAGTCTTTTAATTTAGTTAGTTAATTCGTTATTTCGCATTGCGAGTAATACAATCTTCTTCCCTGCAATTTAGATTGTTATTTATTGCTTTCTTGATTATGAGTTCTTCATTTGTTTTAGTTTTTTTGTTCTTGTAAAATTAGGTTAAATTTTAATTCTCGCATCATGTTTGCTTTAGTAATTACTATTTTCAATTCCTGTTTAGTTTAGTTTTATTATTATTTACTGTTTTTTCGCAATTTGAAACCCTACCAAACCAATTTCGTTATTAACTTGACACACCATTGCTGCGGATACGACAACCTTTACTCTAAAGCCCGAATTTCTACGACAGAACACCCTCTTATGCTTTGATACGATGTCTATGGAAGTAGTTATGATCTTTTCAATGCGACTTACGAAATTAAATTCGTTAGCGAGTCATGATTAATTTATTAAAATTATTCCTTCATTCTCCTATCTGGGTGTAGTTTAATTTACGATCTCTCATCTTTTCTAAGTCCCTCCAGGAGATCGTTGCCCTCCAACTGTTCAAGTCCCTGCTCGTTCCGTGTTTAATTCTAAGGTGTCAGGTGCGTGTACTACTTGATATTTATGCAATTCTTGTATTTAATCACTCTTGATTTATATTTAGATCATGTGTTAAGTTAGCATTTTTATACTATGGATAATACATAAGATTTATGTCTAAATGATACTTTTCTCATGGGTTAATTTTTTTTTTTTATGTACTATAAGAAAGTTGTTGTGTTATCATGCGAGTGTTTTATATGTCGATACTATGATTTATGCATGTTATAAAAACCATTTTTCCGTCTTAGTGGGGAAAAAGTCAAGAGTTACCTCTTTAAGAGATTTTACGAATTTTAAACTTCACTCAAAAAGTCAGGAAGGGTCTTTTTAGTTGTCGTTATATGTGTTTAAGAAATTCAGGATTCACGAATAAGATTTCAGGATTTCTAAAGGTTAATGAGGCCCCGCCCATGGCTTATTGTGCTTAAAGGACATCAAGAAATTCGTGTCTTAGTACACACCATGTAACGTACCTTTGTGCACCCCAAGTTAAGTATATACGTACCTTAGTGCACCCAAGGAAAATACAACTGTAGTGCCTTAGTTGCAAACCATGGAAACTTGGCCATTATAGGATAATTATCCACCATCTGGATCTCCCAATCGGTCCGGGTATGCGCATACGTAGGCCTAGTCGATGATCGCAAGTAGGGGCATTTATGTTAGTATTTATGCTATTATGACCATTGCTATTAACGATTTTACTTACGAAATAAATTACTCAAGTATTGAAATTCTCCGTACTTCCACATTTCTTAAATCAAAGGAAAATGACTTTGAGGATGGACTTCGAATCTTTTAAGTTTGGGTCTCTTGAGCTATTTCGTTTTCATTTGCATGTTGTGTTCAAGTATCTCTTTCCTTTATGTTATTTCCTTCCTTTATTTAATTATTTACTTATTTAGTATTGGTTATTCTTTTGGACACCAACGAGGATTTTCCCGGGCCCCGCACCTGAAAACAGAGAGTCTCGGGACTGGGCTCGGGATAGTTTACTGTAGCAATACCTGCAGGTATTGTGAGCCAGTGGCCTCGAAAAAGAGTGTCGGACCTGGAAGTCAGATCCGAGGCACGGGACTGGCCAGAATACCGCCAGGTATTCCGTCTGTCCCGGCCTCGAGATCTGCAGAAAATAAAAATCTGAAAATAAAATCTTTTTTTTTAATAACTTTCCGAAACAGTAAATAAAATATGAAAAGAAAAGGAATGGAAGAGAAAAGAAAGTGAAAAAAAAGAAAGAAGAGTCGCCAATTAATTTTTGAACGAGAATTAATAAACTCAAAAGAAAAAAGAGACTCCACAAACCACGAACCACGAGATTCGGATCCGGGTGTAAGGTTACGGATTCGGGAATAAAAATTCCCAAATCCACCCGATCAACGAACGAACTTTACTAAACCGGTTATATAAAAAGAAAGAAGAAGGGGAGGAGAAGAAGAGAGTAGAACGGACTATTAATTAGTGTAATTAGTGTTATTTAGTTACATACAAATGCAATAATAAAACGAGAAATAAATACAAGAAATAAAAGAATTAGCATAAACGTACCTTTATTCACAAGAAATCCATATTATTTAGGTCGAATTTGGAATTAACTCAAGTTACAAGATAAAATGAATAAAGAAAGGATAGAGGAAAAGAAAGAACCTAAAATGCCAATTAAGTGTATGCAAGATGAAAGAAATAAAAAGGGACAAGAGAAGATGAAATCACCAAGTGTCAATAGGCCAGGGTGATTACGGTTTAAAAATGAAGTGGAGATAGGTGGGGTTTTTATAGGAGAAATGGTGGTAGGAAATTAGGTTAAAATGAGGGGGAAATTTAGGCCCAGCTGCGCAACGTTCAGATTAGGGCACGCCTTTTGAGGCGAGTTGAGGCGAGCCGGGTAGGGCAGAACCCGCCCACAATACCTACAGGCATGCTGGGCTTTGGAGGCGCCCAGCTGCGCGTTTCCCTAGGTCAGTGCGCTTCCCGAGGTAAACCGGGTCGGGCCTGACCTGCCCAAATACCTGCCGGTATCCTGGGCCTAGGAGAAGCCCAATTACACGCTTCCCGAGGCAACCCGGCCCGACCCGACATAATACTTGCCAGTATGCTTGGCCTGGGAGAAGCCTAGTTGCACTCCTTCCGAGATGGGTCTGCTTCCCGAGGCAACCTGACCCGACTCGACAGAAAACCTGCCGGTTTGCTGGGCCTGGGAGAAGCCCAGTTGCACGCTTTCCGAGGTGAGCACGCTTCCCGAGGTGACTTGGGTCGGGCATAACCCACCATAATACCTGCAGGTATGCCCATATCCGGGTTGCAGTCCGGCTTTGGGCCGCGTGCCAGGCTTTACTTTTTTGAGCTGTTTGGATTGTGATTTTTTTGTGATGGTTTTTTTTTGGGGTTTTCCTTCATTTCTTCATCTTTTTTCATTTCAAAATTCTTGGCATTTTTCTAAACTAAAATAAATAAAATAAAAATAAATTACAATTTTTCGAAAGCTGAATTGAGTGCCGAAATTCATCGTCTACAGTTAGCCCCCACTTTGATCGAGTCCGAGTAGGATGCTGATCAAAATAGTTTGAAGACGCTAAAAATGATATGCCCCAGAAGCGTAGTCTCGAGGTTGGATAACTCTTGGAAGCAAACGTCCTGTGTCGCATGTATGACTTGTAGCTGATTGACATTCGGAAACAATATCCTATGTCTTTGTTGACTGTTAACGCCCGATGACCGGCGGAATTGACATGTACTATAATCGCCCGATGACCGGCTGAATTGACATCGTCTAAATTGACATCGTACTGTAAACGCCCGATGACCGGCTAAATTGACATCGTATTGTGAACGCCCGACGTTCGGCGGACTTGACATCGTATTATTAACGCCCGATGACCGACGGAACTGACATCGTATTGTTAACGCCCGATGACCGGTAGAACTGACATCGTACTATAATTGCCCGATGACCGGCTGAATTGACATCGTCTGAATTAACATCGTACTGTAAACGCCTGATGACCGGCTGAATTGACATCGTATTGTTAACGCCCGAATTCCGGCTGAACTAACATTGTACTATAAAAGCCCGATAACCGGCTGAGTTGACATCATACTATAAACGCCCGATGACCGGCTGAATTGACATCGTACTGTATACGCCCGATGATCGGTTAAAATGGCTGAATTGACACCGTACTATAAACGCCCGATGACCGGCTGAATTGACATCGTTCTATTGACGCCCGACGTCCGGCGGAATTGACATCGTTAGCCCCCAGTGTGCGAACCGAGGATGGCGATCAAAAATGCGTATCCAACTTCAAATTATTTTCTGAGTATATGAATATTCATAATTCTCTTAAAAATGAAGCCTGTTGTGAGCTTGTTGCTACTTCCTTTCCATTTATACATCTTCTAAGTATATAGATATTGAATCTCCATATTTCTTTTGAAAATTGTAACATAACTTTTGACGCACCGCTTTTTCTTGAGGATTTATTTTTCGTTCATAGTGTCATCCTCAACATTTTCCTAACAATAATTGAGTGCCCTTCCTGCCACCTGTCCAACTTCTCTTTAATTTTCTGTACAGCCAGGCTATAATGCCTCCAGGCATGTAGCTCTGCACAGTCTTGTCCGATCCAGGCCAAGTCAGGCTGTCATGCCTCCAGGCATGCAACTCTGTCCAGCTTTCTTAGTCTTTCTGTACAGTCTTGGCAGATTTAGGTCCATGTAGCTCTGTTCAGTCTTCCATACTTTTCTATATACAGTTTTTTTTTTTTCAAATCCTTGTACAGTTAGGCAGTATGCCTCCAGGCATGCAGCTCTGTCCAGTCAGTGTCAGTCAGTTAGTCCTTTCTCGTTGTTCAGAACCTTGGGCATGCTAGCATGCCTGCAGGTATGGTGCTCTGTCCGGAGTTTTTTCTGCACAGTCCGGACAGATTTAAGTCTGGGCAGGCTGACATGCTTCTAGGTATTCTACTCTGTCTGCGGAATTCTGTCCAGTTTTCTTTGTTTTTGCACAATCCCGTTTGACTTGGGTCTAGTCAAGCTGTCATGCCTCCAGGCATGCAACTTTGCCCAACTTTCTTTATTTTTTTGCACTGTCTCGTCAGATTTGGGCCTAGTCAGGTTGTCATGCCTCCAGGCATGTAGCTCGATCCATCCCGGGGTCGGTAAGCCGGATTTCACTTGTTGCTTGAAACCCTAGACAGGCTGCCATGCCTGGAGGCATGGCGCTCTTCTCAATGTTTTTTTTTTGTCTTCGCATGGCCCAACTTTGAGTCCCCTTCGTCGAGCATACCGCCAGGTATTGCTCTGTGAAATCTTGCATTTTGTCTTTGCATCGGGTCCATTTTTTTTCTTGGTGATGCTGTTTGTGGAACCTCGGTCCGGACCATACTTGGTGGTATGGTGTCTGGTTGCAAGACCCAGACCCGGCTTGTTCTTGGCAATATGAGTCGGGTTTGCCCTTATGCTCGGGTCTTCTTAATTTAATTCAGAAATGAGTTATTTCCAAACTAATTATCGTGAACATTGTGAATTGAATTTTTAGAGTTTAGCTCAGAAAATGAATTATTTTCCATATTATTTCTCATAAAATTTTTTGATCCGTTTTAGAGTTTAACCCGAAAAATGAGCTAATTCTCATAAAAATTTGTGATCGGTTTTAGAGTTTAATCCGAAAAATGAGCTAATTCTCATAAAAAATTGTGATCGCTGTTAGAATTTAACCCGAAAAATGAGCTAATTCTCATAAAAATTTGTGATCGGTGTCAGAATTTAACCCGAAAAATGAGCTAGTTCTCATAAAAATTTGTGATCGGAATTTTAGAATTTAACCCGAAAAATGAGCTAATTCTCATAAAAATTTGTGATCAGAATTTTAGAGTTTAACTCGGAAAATGAGTTAATTCTCATAAAAATTCTTGATCCGAATTTTTAGAGTTTAACTCGGAATATGAGTTAATTCTCGTAAAACTCGAATTATCTCTTCATCGGCAACGTCCTTTGAGTTTCTGGCAATACGTCCGAAGGCGATTAAGACTCCAAGTTTGCTTGCTTGATTTCTAGCCACCATAGTTGTTGCATTTCTTTTGAAGTTGGGGCGGGAGATAGAAGAATACATATTTGGTCTTTTGCATGCTATGCTACATGAATTATGTGAGAATAAAAAAAAAAGAAAAGTACAAGATTCTTTTATGTACAATACACAACTCTATTATACATTTTATACTATAAGACTCTTTATGCATGATTTTATGCAGTCCTAATTCTAATGCATGATGTGACTCTTTTTTATTTTTCTGTACTTTTTTATTTATGCAATGCATGTGACTTTTTTTTTTTATTTGACTCGAGATGAAAAAAGGAAAAAAATAAATAAAAACTAAAAAACTAACATGACTCAAAATGAAAATGAAAAACGAATTAATGTGACTCAAAATGCAAACTAATGTGACTTAAAATGAAAAATGCACATGATCAAAAAACTAAAAAAAATGCACATTAATTTGCTGCATGTATGCGATATGAACAACCCCCAGTTTCCCAAGGAAAGAAGAAAACAAAGAAAAGTAAATAAGAAAAACATTAAATGTCAAGAGTAATTTCGAGGCGAGTTTCAGGACAAGACAAAAATAGTGAAAATGATGAGTTCTTCTTCTCGAATTGCCTTCAAGCAACTATTTTGATGTAGTTGCCTTCTTGTTCTGCTGACAGACTTATCCCTCACTCAGATATTCTGAAAACGAGGATTAACTGACGAATCTCATACATGCATTAATAACCAAATCAGAAGAGCTTACAAGGCGATGAGGATGAAAATATGGGAATAATGGAAAAGGTGGTGAAAGGTCAAGCCCCGATATAGGGCGAGATGAGGTTGTGAGTGGTTCGGTGAGGATAGCGATTAGATGAACAAGATGGTGAATGAATGAGTAGTTCGATAGGCAGAAGTTCGAAATAGTGAAGGTGGATGAGATGGTCTATAGATGGAGTACCATATCTCATAAGGGAAGAGATGGTCAAATGGCTATGGTTTGATGAGTTTAGGTATGAAGGGTGATCCAAGTCTGATGGGAAAAGGTGGGTGCGCTTTGGTGAAACAAATCTGACAGCTTGTCGGTGTCATTAGAGACCAAGGTTTCCTCTCCTTTTGCCTAGCTCGCATGGTGAGGTTTTCGAGCTAGCCACTCTTTATTCTATCTCTCAAAGACCAAATGACTTGATGATGGATTTTCTCTAAAGCGAATTGTAGCGGCCGAGCCTCCAAGAGGTTTTCCTACGTATCCAGTGTGGAATCAGGCCAGTCGTAGTTCAACAGGTGCAGCTTTGATTGATGCCTCAAGAAGGAGTTTGAGATGGGTCGAAGGTTTAATGGGAAGGATAGGTGTGAGGGTTTGACGGGAAGGTTTTGGAATGTGTGCAAGTGACCAATGTAAACTGACGATTGCCTCTTACGCCTCTTACTCTTGCTTTCTCCTTTCTCTTTTTTTTTCTTTGTATTTTTTGTATTTTTTTTAATCTCGAAAACCCAATCTATATTTCTCTTTTTCATGATAAATTTGGCTTAAATGGATTTAGGGAAGAGATGGTCATAAAATGAATGACCAGGTTCATGGTGGCCGGTGGTTAAGAAGATGGTGTGAGAAGATGGATTTAGGGAAGAGATGGTCATATGGGTGAGTTAGCTCTTCAATTCAAATCAGGAATGCAAGCACGAGATTATTTCCTTAGCAGTTTAGAAACAAATGAAGGGTCGGGGAAGACAAGAGTCATAATCATGAAAGGTTTCATCTTTATTGAATGCAACTAAGATGAATACATTAAAAAAATCTACTTGGGATACATCCCAACTGACTCTGAAAATAAATGACGACTTTCACGGAAAGAAAAGGAATAATAATAGAAATCTCCTAATTAAGCCTTGTCATCTTCTAATCTGATGTAACCCGGGGTTATAGAGCTTGCAGCGGAAGATCCCCGTGCAGCCTGAATTTCTAATGGGGTTTCTGTATTGTTTGTGCTGGCGGCAGTTCTCCTAATTGGAACACCTCTTCAAGTTTTTTCTTGAGGGTGAAGCAGTTTTCAGTATCATGACCTCGAAGTCTATGGTATCTGCAAAACTTACTTGAGTTCCAAAATTTTTCCTCAGTTTCGGGTTCGCATCGAACAGGGGGAAGCTCGATCTTTCCTTCCTTAAGAAGACAATTGAGAGCCTCGGTATTGGTAGTGTAGATTGGAATTTCAACATTATCAGCAGAGGAATTGGAGCCTTTGATGAATGTTAGTGTTATGCAATCCCATTGATGATGATCCTTCTCCAATATTTTTTCTGATGCGATGTTCAATATTGGCTGTCCTTCTATCGTTTTGTAGAATCCAAAGGATCATATCCATTTTTCGGTCCAGACCCTCCATGCGTGATTGCATTTGAATTAATGTGGTAAAGAGTTTGTCCATAAAAGAACTTTCTCGTTCACCACATCTTCTTTCTTGATATCCTCCTGTAGCTAAGGGCGGAATTTGGTCTTTCTTCTCAGTTAAAGGTGATCGGGAGACATCTGGAACTATTTTAAACTTCTCTATTGGTGAGTTGGACTTATGTGGTTGATCAACTCTAGGAATAGAAGTGAGTCTCGTGTCCTTATATTGATTTGCAGACATAGGGATCTCTCTTTCTCTCTCTATTTCACGCACGCTTGACATTTCACTATGACGAGTGTTGCTTCCATCTTTATCAAGAAAATTCAGCTCATCATTCATTCTTGCTAACGTATCGATGATTTCATCTATTTTCCTATCATTTTTGGTAGCTACATTATAACTTATGCCTTGCATTTGCTGTGAAATTTCAGTCAAATGTTGGGTGATGAAGAGGCTGAGTTCATTGTTGCCAGGTGTCCCGTTGGAGGTCATTGGAGACAACGGTGCAAAGAAGGCAACTTGTTTACTGCGAGTTCAAGGTCAATCACCGGATCCTTATTCTGCCTGTATGGAAACCATTAATCTCAAAATTAACCCTGTCGTTGACCTACCCAAAGACCTAGCGACCTATATGGGACAACCTAATGCAAATAATGCCTATATGATGAATGATTTTTATTTTTTTGGTATGGACTCACCCAACATTGGGCTTGCATGAAGACCTATAACCTAATATGAAACTATTTACATGGAAAAGAGAAGGTCCATAGGGCCGTCATAAGATCGAGTCAACATTAAAGTTTTAATGAACTCAAATTCGAATAACAGCCGTATACACGCTTTAGGGGCTCAAATGCTACCAAGGGTTGGACAAAGTCAAGCTAAGATCTTGGGCTTTATCAAACTTCTTTGATTTGGGCCCAAGAGAGACCTCTAGGTCTTCTTTATCCTTTGCATGACTACCCCAAACTAAAGCCGCATTTGGAGGGAAAGAACCATGAGACCGACTCTTAAAAAAGAAAAACATATAGCACATAATTTACACATATCACAACAAGAATGCACATAGCATACAAAATGGGTAATGCACCTAACCAAGGTTCTATGTTCACGGGTTTAAGGTCGGATACCTAAACTAACATACTCATGCCTCTCACTCGCCACAAATTCTATGGATTCATAGTAGTGTGACCCGTGTGTTTCTCACAAAATTAAAGGGAAAATGTAAATTCATAATCCCGAGAATTTTGAAGTGCTTCATGAGTGGGAAAGCAATTTGCGATCTTCTCGAAATGTGGGTTCATTCCTTGAATTCAGAAATATACTTTACCCAAAAAGGAAATTGGGTTGCAACAAGACGGTACCTTTGGGTTCATCCTAATTTATAAAAATCGAGATGGAGGTCTATATGCTTGATGCCTAGCCAAATTATAAAAATTACAAAAACTAATTTCTCCTTTTCTACTGAAAATTTTTAAAAAAACGGGCTTTTCAAGTTTACCCTTTTAAGGTAAGTCCCCAGTGGAGTCGCCATTTGTGGGACCCGGGAAAATCCCCGTTGGTGTCCCTCGCGGTATACGGTGAGTCGAAAGGGGTGTCTTTTCTTTGAGAAGATTTGCTTGAATTTCCGTTTAAATAAATTAAACTTATGCAATTCTTTTTGATTTTATTAAAGTTTAAGGATTTTAATTATCCAGACAGGGAATGAAAAACAGAGAAAACAAAGAGAAAAGAAACGAAGATGACAAACAGAGAGTCTTGGGACTGGGCTCGGGATGGTTTACTGTAGCAATACCTGCAGGTATTGTGAGCGATGGCCGAAAAGGGTCGGACACGGAAGTCGATCAGAGGCACGGGGCCCGGCGAGAATACGGCCAGGTATTCCGTTTGTCCCGGCCTCGGGATCAGCTTCCGAGATAGAAAATAAAAATCTGAAAATAAAATCTTTTTTTTAATAGCTTTCCGAAACAGAAAATAATATATGAAAAGAAAAGGAATGAAAGAGAAAAGAAAGAGAAAAAAAAAGAAAGAAAGAAGAGTCGCCAATTAATTTTTGAACGAGAATTAATGAACTCAAAAGAAAAAAAGAGACTCCACAAACCACGACCCACGAGATTCGGATCCAGGGGTAAGGTTACGGATTCGGGAATAAAAATTCCCGAATCCGCTCGTTCAACGAACGAACTTTACTAAACCGGTTAAATAAAAAGAAAGAAGAAGAGGAGGAGGAGAATTGATTAGTGTAATGAGTGTTTTTTAGTTACATACAAATGCAATAATAAAACGAGAAATAAATACAAGAAATAAAAGAATTAGCATAAACATACCTTTATTCACAAGCAATCCATATTATTTAGGTCGAGTTTGGAATTAACTCAAGTTACAAGATAATATGTGTAAAACCCCGAAAAATCCAAAGGTGTTGACCGTGACGTCGTTAATAGAATAGGTTTGACTTCGTTATTTACTGTTGTTCGTAATGTGTTTATTTATGCTAACGCTTGAGCTCGTAGGACCGTTGAGGGGCTAACAAGGGTAGAATAGTAATTTCCGCTGGTTAATATTATTATGTGAATAATTACGTGAATATTATTTGCTATGTGATTATATGATTATTAGTGTTAATATTATTATTACTATTATTAGAATTATTAGGTTTTTAAAAAAAAATAAATCAGTTTTTAATTGTTAAATGGGTTGGATTAGGATTAGATTAGAATTAGTTAATTGGGCCTAATTAAGTGGGTAATATATAAACCCCTTTCTCCCCTCTCAAACCCTAAAAACCCTAATCTCTCAATACCAAACCCTAGCTCCCTCCAACTCTCTCTCCCTCCCTGCTCTCCCCTCGGCCAGCAGCCACCGGCAACCACCAGCAGCCACCGCCCAGCCGTGGTGTCGCCGGCAGCCACCGCAACCAACCCCCTCTCTTTCTCTTTTCTTCTTCTCCTCCCTCTTCCTCTCTCTCTTCCTCTCTCTGAAACCGACGGCCACCACCACCAGACGTCGCCCACCGCCGCAGCTCCGCCGCCTTGAGCATCAGAAACCACCGCCGCAACCTCTCCCTCTCTTCCTTTCTCTTTCCTTTCCTTCTTTTTCTTCTTCCTTTTCCCCTGCCTCTGCTTCGCATCGGACGACCACCGGCCATCACCACCACCTTCGCCCACCACCGTCGCCTTCGCCACTCATGCCGGCGACCCTCGCACTGCCGCCCCGACGTCGCCAGCACCGTCCCAGTCGAAGAAAAAGCTCTCGAAACTGTCGCTGCCGCTGTCATCGTTGCTGCTGTCGACCGACGATCCCCGACGACTTCCGACGACGCCCTGACCTCCGACGCACTCCCTTCGACCTTGTCGCACCGTCTCCTGCCGACCGCCGCCCAGAACCGCCGAGAAACACCTGCATAAAAACCCTAACTCTAACCCTAGCCCTAATCTGCCCTAACCCTAATCTGATTCTTTTCTTTCTTTCTCTTTTTCTTTTATTTTCTTGTTTTAATAGTAAATAATCTGATTTATATATTTGTATTATTATTGTTATTAATTTCTGTAATTTTTTTGTAATTAGGAGAAATTAATTGTAATTATTTTCTTGTTGTAATTATGTGTAATTTTTCCTAATTGTTATGTGTAACTTGTTTACTTGATATGTGTAATTTTATGTAATAAATTGTAATTAGATTAGGTTGTAATAGTTGATTATTAGGTTTAAAAGTAGTTCTTTAATGTTCTTTATTTTTTCTTTACATGAATCGTTAGACCACAATATTATTGTATGTACGAATTTGGAAATTTATTTACCTAGGTTAATTCTTGAATTTTAGTTATAAAAATCGTTATGTTCTTTATTGTTCTTTAAAAGTAAATCTTATTAAGTTTGTTAAATAAATTAGTTAACTTACTAGAAGTTGAAATCTTGTTAATAAAATCTTGAATTCTTGAAAATTAATTAGGTTTCTTGTTTCATTAAGTTAAATATTGTATGTTCTTTTATTTTTTAGGACTCATTCATGTTAGGGTTTAGATAACATTATTATTGTATGCACGAATCTTTAAAGTATAATTATCTAGATTAATTCTTGAATCGTTAGTTAAATATTCATATGTTCTTTAAATTCTCTTAGGGTTCATTCATGTTAATTTCATGTGTAATCTTGATTAAATAAGTGAGTTGGTTAAATTACTAAAAAGGAATTCGATTCTTGTTATTAATTCTTGATTCTTGATTATTTTCCCTTGTTATAACTTATTTGTAAATAATCCATGCTTTAACCTTTAAAATCTTGGTCAAGTAATTTATGTGTTAAGTAATTTTTATTCCTTTTATGACTTTAGGGTTGGTTAAATTTATTAAAGTGTCTTTCATGTTTTCTAAATTAAGTTTACTTCTACAAGTTTAATTTTTGGACCTAAGTTGAGTTGGATTTCATATCTTAGACTCTAGCTACTGTTTCGAGTCCAAATTAGAACCCCGAGACCGATTGGTAAAAGATAGAACCGAAATAACAAATTAAATAAGAACCGTTATCAGGTCAGTTTTGTTAGTGTCTAAAGATCGGGTTGCCACGGCTAGTGTAGTTACCTTTTGATCAAACCCTTTGAACTGGAGGTTCCCTTAGATGTTAGGAACCATAGGAATTTTACGGATCGAACGTTTGATTTGTATAGCCCGAGTTATAACCGTTTTACCGGAACCTGTCAGATCTGGACCAATGGGAAAGACGGGTGTTTTTGAGGTCCTTCGGGACTGAGTTGAGCTTAACCATCAACATAGAAGTTTTAGTAGACATCCCGAGGTTTCCGAAAAGTCCAGAACCAGACCCATAGGATGTCGGGAAGTCGAGTTGTGACCCGTTTTATGTGAATGTTATAATCTGTCCTCTGTTTGCTTTTATTTATAAAGAATTGTTGAGTGAAATTAATGTGTGATCCTGTTATGTGTTATCTTAGAGATGTTAAGTGTAATTTCGTAAATGATAGGAACCTAAGTGTTCCTAGGGGATGGGTTAGGTAGTTAATAGATAATTCTAACTTCGTTAGAACGCGTTTTGATTAGATAATTACTTTTATTCTAGGCCCGAGTTAGTACGAGACGTTAGTGAGCTCAAGTGTGTTCTTCTTTTGCTGTGCTGTGAAGTATATCAGGTAATTGTCTATGCTCTAATCCCCACCGGGATGCTCTTTAAATGTGTTTTGATGTTTTATAATCTATTTTTTGAGAATTGCATCCCGAAAGGGGACTTTTGTGGAAATATGACCATCTGTTTTGATAATTTTTTGTTTCGATTGTGACCTTGGTTTATTTGAGTCAAGAAATTGGATGGTCTTTTATTCAAAGTTTTGTTAATGGTTTTGGTAACTTGGGATGGTTTGACTTGAGAGTTGTGAGTCGAGTTTGAATATTGTTTAAATAATTCAAGTGGAAACGTTAAGCGGGTTTCGGGGGATAACCTGTTGTGCAGGTGTAACAACCTATAGGGTTATGGACCAGGAGATCAGGGCTTCCTTCCCTGATATAGGATAGTGTTTTGATGCCTTTGGTAGGCGATATTATTTATGCCTTTGGTAGGCGATGTTTTGATGCCTTTGGTAGGCAATATTATTTATGCCTTTGGTGGGCGATGTTCTTGATGCCTTTGGTAGGCGATGTTTATGCCTTTGGTAGGCGATGTTCTTGATGCCTTTGGTAGGCGATGTTACTTTAAGGGATTTGGTATCCCGCCCGCACATTAAAATATGGATTGGATGGGTTGAGGAAAACAGTTAAGGGTTAAAGGTTTGTAAAACGTTTGATTTGATCCCTCTCCCTAAAATGAATTGAAATGAACTTAAACTGTTTTAAACGTTAGGGGTAGACATTATTGAGATTTCCCCCTCATTTTCTGAAATGTTTTGGCTTCAGGTGAAGATCTAAATGCTGGGGACGGGAGTAAGAAGTGAGGACGACGAGTCTAGAAGTCCTTGAATCTTTTATATTGTTTTTGTTATGAATTCTTAAAGTTTGTTGAGTTGTTAATAGTTGCCGTTAGCAGACAGTTGTGTTTTCCTTTCTCGCCTTGTATTCCTTCGGGGATACGGCAGTGACGCCCAAACTAAATTTGAAGTCTTCCGCTAAGTTTTGTCTGTTAACGTTAGTTTGACTTTGACTTTCTATAATTGAATTTTCGGGGCGTTACAATATGAATAAAGAAAGGATAGAGGAAAAGAAACAACTCAAAATGTCAATTAAGTGTATGCAAGATGAAAGAAATAAAGAGGGAGAAGAGAAGATGAAATCACCAAGTGTCAATACGCTAGGGTGATTTCGGTGTAAAAATGAAGTGGAGATAGGTGGGGTTTTTATAGGAGAAATGGTGGTAGGAAATTAGGTTAAAATGAGGGGGAAATTTAGGCCCAGCTGCGCGACGTTCAGATTAGGGCACGCATTTCGAGGCGAGTTGAGGCGAGCCAGGTCGGGAAGAACCCGCCCACAATACCTGCAGACATGCTGGGCTTTGGAGGCGCCCGCTGCGCGTTTCCCTAGGTCAGCGCGCTTCCTGAGGTAAACCGGGTCGGGCCTGACCCGCCCAAAATACCTACCGGTTTGCTGGGCCTGGTAGAAGCCCAGTTGGACGCTTCTTGAGGTGGGCTCGCTTCCCGAGGCAAGTCGACCCGACCCGACAGAATACTTGCCGGTATGCTGGGCTTGGGAGAAGCCCAGTTGCACGCCTTCCGAGGTGTGCCTGCTTCCCGAGGTCAGCACGCTTCCCGAGGCAACCCGGCCTGACCCGATTGAATACCTGTCGGTATGCTGGGCTTGGGAGAAGCCCAATTGCACGCTTTCCGAGGTGGGCACGCTTCTCGAGGTGACCTAGGTCGGGCATAACCCACCAGAATACCTGTAGGTATGCCCATAAACGGGTTGCAGTCCGACTTTGGGCCGCGTGCCAGGCTTTACTTTTTTGGGCTGTTGGGATTGGGCTTTTTTTGTGATGGCTTTTTTTTTTTTGGATTTTCCTTCATTCCTTCATCTTTTTGCATTTCAAAGTTCTTGGCATTTTTCTAAACTAAAATAAATAAAAGAAAAATAAATTACAATATTTCTAAAGCTGAATTGAGTGACAAAATTCAGCGTCACCATAAGGATAACCAAACTGAGGAGTTGTTTATGTTGGTATCCTAGTTTGGTCCAATTTTGCTAAATCAAGTTGGTTATGATTATCTTGTAAGTATACTTGTTTTCTCTTTACAGTCTTACTTTCAAATGTGTAACGGAGTCGTGCTTAAATTAAACCGTAACCTTTCTTTATTACTTGTTCTTTAGGTTGGTAGTAAACGTACTGAGTAAATTTCATTCTTTAACTTTTGTTGTTTTTTGAGGAAACTTAGAAAAGGGCAAGGGTAAGCTTCTGGACAATCGAAACTCGAAGGCCTCTTATGAGTGTTCAGGTGAACTTGGAGATTTCTTTTGTGGACGGAAAATTTAGAGTTCAGTTGAGGGTTTGTGATATGCTAAGTATCAGGGCTTTTCCCTAAGTGGGTGTTTTGATGATTATGTATGTATACTCGTGGATGGCTTGTTTTGTTTGTGTTGGGATTTAGTTAAGCCTGGTTCATAAATAATGAATGGCGGTAATACCCTTGAGAAGTATTTTCCGCTGCGCTAATCATTAGGTTAAGTAGGTAATTAGTTTAATCTGATGATTAATATCTTGGGGGTGTTACAGGTTTGGCATCAAAGCAAAACAAATTGGGTTACATAATCTTGAAGACACTAATAGGTCATGAGTTCAGTATAGGGAAAGGTGGAAGATAACTAGGGTGAAACAAGCAACCAAATAGGAGGTTATAAGTATGAGTTGTGTCGGAATTAAGTCATTGGTGCCCATAAAAAGGGACGTTTTAGTTTTGAGGGAAGGTGAATGCATAAGTCTTAAGGTTTGATTTGAGTATTCAAAATACCTAAGCTATGGAAGAAAGTAGGGAACGAGGAGTCTTTTGTCAATAAAAGAAGGTTGATTACGCTTCGGTGTTGTAAAGGTCTTAAATTGTTTAAAGAATTCATGAGTTTCGGAAAATTAAGGGAGGACAGATTATTTATATATATGAGGTGTTTATTTATAGTTTAAATATCATGTCATGACTTGGAAGTCAAGAGTAACTGGGGAAGTTATTTGGGATGACAATAGGTCCGTCCGGGCTATAATGGAATGTAAGTTATGGTTAGTGGTTTAGTTATTTTATTCTTCTAATTTCTTTTTAATTGTTTTTCCTCATGTTAGATGGTTGATCCAGAAATTCCAAATCTGTAAACCATGTTTATGCCTCCCGGAGGGAGTGTAACCACCTACATCTTCGAATTGATGGCTACCTTCGAGACGTTACGGGAGAACCCGAACTCGATCTATCATGACGAAGTGCGAAGGGCGCATTGTTTGCTATCCACTCTTCCTTACACACCTCCATGGAAGAGGTTCCGGGACTGGTATCATAACTTCATCTATTATTATGAACAAGGAGCGCATGCGGAACAATTTGGAACATTAGGAGCATAGTCGGTTGTAACTTTCGATTTGAGGGTACAAGAATATGCTAATCCCTGGGAGATGGAGCCGTGGGAAGGTTTTCTGAGGAATTTTTATCCTCTTTCTTTACAACGAAAAAAGGAGAAGGAGTTTATGGAGTTGAAAATGACCGGACCGGAATTGTCCGTAATGTATTATGCGACTAAATTCAATGAGCTGGCACGCTTTGCACCTGATTACGTAACCACGGAGCACATGAAGATATCAAGGTTCGAAGGGGGTTTAGCTCCATATATACGAAGTCACCTAGCGGGTCAGCCTTTCAATACCATGAAAGAACTATATGAGCGCGCCGCTGAGGTGGAAAGGGTAAAAAGGGAGTTGAGAGGCACTTATCAAGAGCAAGAGGCTCAAGTTAGGCCCAAACAGAAATGGTGTGACAGTCGGACTTTAGGTGAGGCATTGTCCTTAAAAAGACCAAGTCCATTTCCAGTGCGAAGCCACCCTGCACCGACCCTGGAACCCTACAAGAAATGCAGGAGAACTAATCATTCCACCAATCAATGTAGGGTAGGTACAGATAAGTGCTTATGGTGTGGGCACCGAGCTATTGCATGCCCAATGCGACAGTCAAACACCATCGCCGCCACCACAAAGCCGGTACAAGTGCCACGGTCAGCACCACCTCCACCAACCCAAGCCAATGTAGGAAGGGCATACACCATGGGGAGGAAGGAATTAGCGGCTACCTCGGGTATAGTGGTTACCAGAACTCTTTTAATCAATTCCAAGCCTGTTTATGCTTTATTTGATTCTGGTGCTTTGCATTCGTTTATTTCTGTACACGTTAGTTCTAAACTTGGCTTACAAGCACATGAGACCGCGGTACCATGCCAAATAAGACTACCTAATCGCCAAGTCATGACATGTGACAAAGCACTTGTAAGTGTTCCACTTAAGATTTCAAACGAGAGTTTTTGCGGCCAACCTTATTGTCATTGATATAGCGGAATTCGATGTCATTCTGGGAATGGATTGGCTAGCTGAACGCGGGGCTAAGATCAAGTGTGATGAGGAAGTAGTGGTGCTAAAGAGTCAATTAGGAGGCAAGGTTCATTTTAAGGGTGAATCAGGAAAGCCTAACTGTAAAATTATATCCTTGATGAAGGCCATGAAGTTTATACACCAAGGCGCCAAGGCCTATCTATGTTACGTATTGGAAGACCAATCAAAAGAGCTGAAGTTAGAAGATATCCCTGTGGTACGTTAATTTTCGGATGTGTTCCCTGAGGAATTATCTGAATTACCTACGAGGAGGGAAATAGATTTTGAAATAGAATTGGTTCCAGGGACGCAACCAATCTCCAAGGCTCCCTACCGAATGGCACCTGCAGAATTGAAGGAACTTAGGATTCAACTGGATGAGTTACTCCAATTAGGATTCATACGTCCGAGCGTATCACCATGGGGAGCACCGGTCCTGTTTGTTTAGAAGAAGGATGGAAGCCTGAGACTATGCATCGATTACCGGGAGCTGAACAAGGTTACTATCAAGAATAAATACTCGCTACCCCGTATCGATGACTTATTCGATCAGTTACAAAGGGCAGGCGTGTTTTCCAAAATTGACTTGAGGTCTAGGTATCATCAATTGAGAATTAAGCCGGAAGACATACCCAAGACAGCTTTTAGGGCCTGTTACGGGCACTACGAGTTTATAGTAATGCATTTTGGACTTACCAATGCTCCGACAGTTTTTATGGATCTCATGAATCGGGTTTTCCGACCATATTTGGACAAATTTTAGTGGTCTTCATTGATGATATATTGATTTATTCGAAAAACCGAGAGGACCATGAAGAACATCTGAGCATAGTGCTGCGGACTCTAAGGAAACAACACCTGTATGCTAAATTTAAAAAGTGCGAGTTCTGGTTGGAAGAAGTAGCCTTTTTAGGGCACATAGTAACCAAGGAAGGGATCAAAGTGGATCCTCAAAAAAGTTGAAGCAGTCACTAATTGGGGCAGGCCATAACCATCACAGAAGTAAAAATCTTTCTAGGCATGGCCGGTTATTATCGATGCTTCATACAAGACTTCTCAAAGGTTGCCTTACCTCTGACCAACTTATTGAAGAAGACTTCTAAATTCGAATGGTCAGAAAAATGCGAGAGCCCATTTCAAGAACTCGAAAGAAGGCTCACTTCTGCTCCGATCTTGACCTTACCAGTAGACGGAAAAGAATATGTCATCTACAGTGATGCATCTAAACGTGGGTTAGGTTGTGTTTTGGTGCAGGATGATACGTTTATCGCCTACGCCTCCAGGCAGTTAAAACCCTAGGAATCGAATTACCCTACTCGTGATCTAGAGTTGGCGGCAGTAGTTTTCATCTTAAAGATATGGAGGCACTATTTATATGGTGCTCATACCTACAGATCAGTAGAGTTTGAAGTACATATTCACTCAAAAATAGTTGAATCTTAGGCAACGTAGATGGTTGGAGCTTCTCAAGGATTATGACTTAGACATTCAATACCATTTTGGAAAGGCGAATTCAATTACTGATGCCCTGACTAGAAAGAATCAGCCTGCGGCAGATGTGCTAATGGTAAAACAACCAAAGCTCCTTCGAAAAATTCAGAAGGCAAAGATAGAAGTAGTTCCGCTGGGTTATGTACAGACACAACTAGGGGAACTTCAGGTGCAACCTTCCATATTAGAGGAAATCAAGAAGGAGCAAGTGAATGAAGAGCATTTACAGTACATTCGTGCAGGTGTAGAAAAAGGGAAAATGCTAGGGTTTTTGATCCACGAGGATGGAATTTTGAGATTTCAGAATCGGTGTGTGTACCCGCAACCCAGGACTTCCGAGAAAGGATCATCCACGAAGAACATGACACCCCGTACTCGGTACACCAAGGGGGCACAAAGATGTATCGAGATATACGGGAGAGGTTCTGGTGGCCTAACATGAAAAAGGACATACTGGCTTTGTGAGAAAATGCCTTACATGTCGAAAGGTGAAGATTGACCATCAACGATCTTTAGAGGAGTTAAGGCCATTAGAGATACCCGCATGGAAGTGGGATTTAGTATCAATGGATTTCATCATGGGATTACCCTTAATGGTCACCAAAAAGAATGCATATGGGTCATTGTAGACCAACTGACCAAATATGCTCATTTCATTCCAATAAATGAAAGTTGGAAAGTTGATAAGTTAGCAGAAATTTATGTAAACGAGGTGGTGAGGTTACATGGTATTTCTAAGGATATCATCTCTGATCGGGATACCAGGTTTCAATCCTGATTTTGGATAGCCCTGCGGGAAGCGTTTGGTACCAAACTAAACTTCAATAGCTCTTATCACCCAGAACGGACGGTCAGATGGAGCGAGTAAACTAGATTGTGGAGGATATGCTTCAAGCTTGTGTCTTGGATTTTCAAGGAAATTGGGAGGATTTCTTACCCTTAGTAGAGTTCTCCTATAATAAATCTATAATAATAGTTATCAAGCCACAATCCAAATGGCGCCGTTCGAAGCCCTATATGGACGAAAATGCAGGTCTCCTTTGTGTTGGATGAAATGGATGAAACCCTGATAGTGGGACCCGAGCTGATACAAGATATGACGGATAAAGTACCATTGATCCAGCAGTACATTAAGATGGCTCAAAGCTGACAGAAAAGCTATCCTGTTAAGAGGAGGAAACCTTTGGAGTTTCAGCCCGGTGATAAAGTGTTTCTCAAGGTTTCACCTACTAAGGGAGTGCGAAGGTTCAATGTCAAAGGAAAACTGAGCCCTAGGTGTATCGGACCTTATGAAATCATCGAGAAGATTAACTCGGTGGCATACAGGCTAGAATTACCCACGAACTTAGAGCATGTTCATGATGTATTTCATGTGTCGCAGTTCAGAAATACGTACCTGACCCGAACCATATTGTCGAGCCCGAACCAATAGCCATCGCGAAAACTTATCCTACGAAGGGGTGTCGGTTCAGATTCTGGACTGAAGAGTCAAGCGATTGCGCTCCAAAGAGCTTCCTTTTGTGAAAGTTATGTGGACTAATCAGTCCACATCGGAGGCTAACTGGGAAACCGAGGAGGACATGCGAAACAAGTACCCCCATCTGTTCTAAGGTAAGACACTAGGATTATGAAGGTAGTATCTTTAAGTTTCGGGGACGAAACTTCTTTTAAGGGGGAGTAAGATGTAATAACCCAAAGAAAATCTCTCCTTAATACATGTAATTAGCTTAAATAATTAAGGTTCAAGATAAATCACGAAATAAATAAAACGCGCGCTCCTTTGTTTTACTAACCAGTGTATGTTTTGCACGACTTGAACAGCGCAACGATCGGCATTGAACCTTTTCTAAGTTTAATTTCCTCGAAAATTTATTTCCGATAACATTCAAGATGCCCTAGATCGAATATGAATTCTTTTTGCAGAGACCTATTGGAGCGTGGCGTGGTGGGAGAGATTGTTGGACTAGCTTGAAAAACTTGAATCAACCAATATCAATAATCTTGAACACCAAAGAGATTGGATATGACCTTGGATAAAGGAAATTCCACCACCAAAGGCCTAGCACCCCACCATGACCATCATAAAGGAAGAATCCACCAAATGATCAATAAAGAGATGACTTGCAAACACCACCATTAATCAATGGATAAAGTAAAGCAAGATTTTTGAGAGAAAGGGAAGCAACCCTATTCCATGCATAAGCATATTCATTAATCAGTCAAAAAAGTCCTGGAAAAATATAACAACAGGCTATTTATACTAAACCCAAAATTAAGCCAAAACAGCGAAAAAAGGTGTCGACCAGAATGTCGGCTCGGGCGAGCAGAAGGTCAGCTCGGGCGAGCAGGCCTTACGCCGCCGCCGTCGTCGCGAGCGCAAAGATCTCCGGCAAGCGCTGCTCGGCGGCGAGCCTTTCCGCCGCCGCGTCGTTGGCGAGTTGCGTCTTGTGGCGATTGAGCGGCACGGCTCGGGCGAGCCGATGGGTGGCTCGGTCGAGCTTGTCCTCTGACGCCCAGTTCATGTTCGGCAGACGCTGTGCTCGGGCCAGCCAGGATACGGCTCGGGCGAGCTAGCTCTCTGATGCCACTTGTGCCTTGGTTCTTGGACTTATTGCACTCGGGGTTGCAAACACTCGTACCCCGATACCTTCGATGCTCTAGTTTCGAGACGGCCGGTCGATCCGAGGCCTCCGGTCGTGTCGAGTGGGCCCTCCCTAAGGAGTCCGGGCCCATCCATCGGATGGCCGAGACTAGCCTTCCCGCTCCCGGCTGGACCGAAATTGCAACTCGAGGTTCGAGTTGGAAGAAGCGGTTAAATGCGGTGCCACCGAGAGGAGAATGGAACCGGACCTCTTCATCCTCCCTTCTTGAAGAGGATTTGCCTCAATCGCGTCGATTCAATATCCTCAACGTAGGGTGAAAGATCTCCGATGTTGAAGGTTGTTCAGACCCCGATATCACCCGGAGGATCAAGCTTGTAGGCGTTGTCATTTATCTTGGCCAAAACTTTGAACGGTCCCTCACTTCGTGGCATTAGCTTATTACTCCTCCGGGAAGGAAACCGTTCCTTCCTCAAATGTAACCAAACCAAGTCCCCGGGCTTGAACGTGACACCCCGGCGATGCTTGTTGGCTCGGGCCTTATAAAGTTCATTGGTGCGCTCGATCTTCTCTCGAATTTTCCGGTGAAGCTTCTGAATCTCAGCGGCCTTTTCACTTGCTTCAAAGCTAACCCTCGACTCTAGAGGAAGAGGAAGGAGCTCGATAGGAGTTATGGGGTTGATACCATAGCAAGTCTGAAAGGGTGAATGACCCGTAGCAAGAGAGGGGGACCGATTATAGGCAAACTCGGCGTGACATAATTTGGCATCCCAATCTCGTAGGCTCCGACTCACAAGACAACGAAGTATTGTAATGAGTGTCTTGTTAGTTACCTCAGTTTGGCCGTCTGTTTGAGGATGATGCGATGTGCTAAATAACAGCTTCGTTCCCAAGAGCTTCCACAAAGACCTCCAAAAGTGACCCATGAATTTAGTATCACGATCCGACACAATAGTCCTCGGGACACCATGCAAGCGCACCACCTCTCGGAAGAAAAGGGTGGCAATATGTGTGGCGTCATCGGTTTTCGAGCAATGAAATCGCCATTTTAGAAAAACGGTCAACGACGACTAGGATTGCATCCTTGCTACGCACGGTTCGGGGAAGGGCTACAATGAAGTCCATACTCAAATCCTCCCACGGACCATTCGGGACCGGAAGGGGTGTATAAAGCCCTTGGTGGAACTGGCTTTTGGCATGGTGGCAAATAATACACTTTGATATCACGTCCTGCACATCGCCTCCCATCTTCGGCCAATAAAAGTGCTCTTTTAACATGTCGGTGGTCTTATTGATGCCGAAATGACCAGCGAGTCCACCTCCATGAACCTCCCGCACTAGAAGCTTTCTCAACGGACATTTTGGAACGCACAATTTGTTGCCCTTGAAGAGAAATCCATCCTGTAGCAAATACGGTCCATCACCACCACCGAGGTGTGATTTAAAGTCATCATCCTCCTTATAAAACTCCTTCAAGTGTTGAAACCCAAGTACCCTTGCTTCAACCACAGAAAGAAGAGAGTGTCTCCTCGATAGAGCATCGGCGACCACATTCACGCTCCCCTTCTTGTGTTTCGCCACAAAATTGAATCCTTGGAGAAACTCAACCCAATTGGCATGTCGGGAACTAAGCTTGTGTTGTCCATTCAGGTACTTGAGCGCCTCATGGTCTGAATGAAGGACAAACTGGCTTGGCCTCAAGTAGTGTGACCAATGATCTAGAGCTCGTACGAGAGCATAAAACTCCTTATCATACGTGGAATAGTTTCTCCTTGAACCGCTGAGTTTCTCACTGAAATAGGCAATAGGGCGTTGGTTTTGCATCAATACGGCTCCAATGCCTACTCCGCTAGCATCGCAATCAACTTCGAAGGCTAGTGTGAAATCCGGGAGAGCAAGTACCGGAGCCTCACAAAGTTGTGACTTCAGCTTCTCAAAAGCTCCTTGGGCTGCTCGGGTCCACTCAAAAGCGCCCTTCTTCATGCACTCAGTAATAGGGGCGGTAAGGGTACTAAAACCCTTGATGAACCGGCGGTAGAACGAAGCAAGACCGTGGAAGCTCCTCGCCTCCGTGATAGTGGTGGGAGTGGGCCAAGAACGGATGGCCTCCACCTTTGAGGGATCCATAGAAATCCCCGCGCCGGAAACAATATACCCAAGAAAGGTGACTTGGGGAGTGCAAAATTCACACTTCTCCAGTTTGCCGTAAAGTCGTTGTTGCCGCAAAACCTCGAACACTTGTTGCAAATGCACGACATGCTCCGCTTCACTCCTCGAATATACTAGAATATCATCGAAGTAAACCACGACGAATTTACCAATAAAAGGCCTCAACATCTCGTTCATAAGACGCATGAATGTGCTTGGGGCGTTGGAAAGCCCAAATGGCATGACAAGCCACTCATATAATCCCCCTTTTGTCTTGAACGCCGTTTTCCATTCATCGCCTTCCTTCATACGTATTTGATGATAGCCACTCGTAGGTCAATCTTGGAAAAATACAGAGCCATGTAGTTCATCGAGCATGTCATCAAGCCTCGGTATTGGTGCGATACTTGATGGTAATGTTGTTGATGGCTCGGCTATCCACGCACATTCGGAAAGTTCAATCTTTCTTGGCACTGGGAGGGCTCGGAGCGAACGGACTCATACTCTCTCGAACATAGCCTCGTGTAATAAGTTCGTCAACCTGTCTTTGTAACTCCTTTGTCTCTTGCGGGTTGCACCGATGCCGCCTTGTTGGGAGTGGGAGCGGGTATAAGGTCGATTTGATGCTCAATACCTCGGATGGGAGGTAGACCCGGTGGGAGCTCTTGGAAATACATCTCCAAATTCAGCAAGAAGGGGGCAACGAGAGGTGTTTAGGTTTCACTTCCTCACATGTGTTCGCCTCTAAGAGGAGCAAGGCAAAATGGCCTTCCCTTGCTTAGGGCTCGCTCGACCGTGTCTCACTCAAGTGTTTGGGCTCCTCACTTCCGCCCAGTTTAGGTGGTGATATTTCATGTGGTGCTAGTGGTAGGAGTTTAACCCTCTTGCCCTTGTGGATAAAGGAGTAAGTATTCCTCGATTCGTCATGAGTGGTTTTCTTGTCAAATTGCCACGGTCGACCCAACAATACGTGACACGCGCTCATGGGAACAACATCACAAACAATAGAGTCTGTGTAGTTAGTGCCAAAAGTCAAATTCACTAAAACACGATTGGTTACCTTAATGCCTTCGCAGTCATTGAGCCATTTCAACGAATAGGGACGAGGATGAGGCAAAAGAGGTAACCCCAGTTTGTTAACCATATAGGTAGAGGCTACATTAGTGCAGCTCCCTCCGTCGATGATGAGATCGCACACCTTGCCTCCAACTAAGCATCGAGTTTGAAATATAGTCTCTCGCTGGCCTCGATCAAGAGGAGCTTCTTGAACATGCAAAGCTCGCCTCAAGACGAGGGCGCCTCCTTCGTCACGCGAAACGGCCGCAACTTCCCCTTCTTCACTAGCGTATGCATCCTCAACAACAAATTCAGGTTCATCCTGGGCTTCCTGCAATTCCTCGTCAATGTCCTGGACGTCTTTGAGAGTCAGGGTCTGCCGGTTTGGACAATCGGCCTGGAAGTGACCATATCCATGGCACTTGAAGCATTTCTTTCCTTCCAAAAGACGAGTGGTCCCCGTGGGAGACGCCACAACAAGTCCCTTTCCTTTGTCAGTTCGGGGTGTAGCAGGGAACTTGGGTGTCTCACTAGGTTTGGGTGTGGCCGCTTGAAGAGGAGGTCGGTTTGACGGTGGAAAATAGTTGCGTGAAGTCGATTTGGTGAGAGCCCTTTCTTTCCGACGTCGTTCAACCCGAAGGGCCAAGCTACACAACTCATCCAGGGAATAGTAAGGTTGGATCTCGACCCTTTTAGCGATGGTGGGATCCAAGCCATTCAAAAAACGCATCATAGTTTGATCTTCAGGTTCCTGGAGGCCACTTTTGATAAGAAGTTGCTCGAACTCAGATATGTACTCTCCGGTTAAATCGCGCTTGGGTAAGGGCATAGGCTCTTTTCAGATTGTCATGACGGTAAGTGCTTGGTAAGAAACGGCGGTTCATCACTTGCTTAAGATGGGTCCAAGTGGAAATTCTCGCCTTCCCTTCTCGTGCCCGTTGCGATTTCATATTCTCGAACCAAAGCGAAGCAGCCTTGGTGAGTTTCAAACTTGCGATTTTATAAGCCTTCTCCTCGTCATACTCCTTGGTTTCGACGATCCTATCCATCAATTGGGTCCATTCGATGTAGTCGTCCGGATCAGTGGAACCGTGGAATTCGGGAATGTCAATTTTGATGTCCTGGAAATCATCTCGAAGGGGTTGTTCATGCACATTCCGGCGAATTCGGCGTCGTGGAGAGCCCCTAGCATCGTCACTCGACTCAAAGTTCGGAGGAGGACGGACTGGGCTTTGTGTACGCCTCGGACGTTCTACTCGAGGTGGAATGGGACGCTCTAGGGCGATGTTGTCCAACCGTGCCATGATGGCATTAAGGGTTCGATTGATGGAGGAGAATTGCTCGTCATGGGTGGCAAGTCGATTCTCGAGAACCCGAAGTTGAGGACCACCCCGGTAGCTAGGTTCCTCTCGATCGGAGTCATCGTGATCTTCCATGTCGAGGGAAAAGGTATAGGACGGATTGTGTTTGGGATATTTTGTGGAGTTTGGGGGTTTTCTTGTAGTTGGCTTGTGTTTGGCTAAGGGTTCTTTGTGTTTTTCTCACTTGGGCATTTTATCGAACACCTTGTGTGCACAAATTTTTCCAACTCTTCCTCAAGCTCCAATATGCATCAAAATCAACAAACACAATAGCAATAACAATTTCTCCAACACACTTGGAGTCACAAGGGATGGGGAACACCAATATTTCAATCAAAATACCAAAATCCAACAATAGAGAACTAATAGTATGAACAATGGAAAAAACTTAAGCTAGATGAAAAACCTTGAGCTCTGATACCAAATGGAGCGTGGTGTGGTGGGAGAGATTGTTGGACTAGCTTGAGAAACTTGAATCAACCAATATCAATAACCTTGAACACCAAAGAGATTGGATATGACCTTGGATAAAGGAAATTCCACCACCAAAGGCCTAGCACCCCACCATGACCATCATAAAGGAAGAATCCACCAAATGATCAATAAAGAGATGACTTGCAAACACCACCATTAATCAATGGATAAAGTAAAGCAAGATTTTTGAGAGAAAGGGAAGCAACCCTATTCCATGCATAAGCATATTCATTAATCAGTCAAAAAAGTCCTGGAAAAATATAACAACAGGCTATTTATACTAAACCCAAAATTAAGCCAAAACAGCGAAAAAAAGGTGTCGACCAGAATGTCGGCTCGGGCGAGCAGAAGGTCGGCGGCGGCGCTTACGCCGCCAGTCGTCGTCAGGTCGCGAGCACAGCATCTCCGACTGAAGCTCTGCTCGGGCGAGCTTGAGGACGGCTCGAGCGGCGAGCCTTCTCGCGCCGCCCGATCGTTGGCGAGTTGCGTCTTGGCGAGCCGCAGGCGGCTGCCACGGCGAGCCGATGGGTGGCTCGGTCGAGCTTGCCCTCTGACGCCCAGTTCATGTTCGGCAGACGCTGTGCTCGGGCGAGCCAGGATACGGCTCGGGCGAGCTGGTTCTCTGATGCCACTTGTGCCTTGGTTCTTGGACTTATTGCACTCGGGGTTGCAAACACTCGTACCCCGATACCTTCGATGCTCTAGTTTCGAGACGGCCCGGTCCAGTCCCGAGGCCTCCGGGGTCGGTGTCGTGAGTGGGCCCCTCCCTAAGGAGTCCCGGGGCCCATCCATCGGATGGCCGAGACTAGCCTTCCCGCTCCCGAAGTGACCGGAAATTGCAACTCGAGGTTCGAGTTGGAAGAGGCGGTTCGCTTAGCGGTGCCCACCAGAGAGGAGAATGGAACCCGGACCTCTTCACCTATATTTTTAGGGTCTTTCTTTTATTGATAATTTAAGGAATAATTATGAGAAATTATGAGGAGGTTTATATTTATTTGGGTTACCGTTAATGTTTTACAGTTTTATAAATTCAAGGAAATTTGGAATTTGGGAGATATGAGTATAAGGGAAGGAAATAAAATTGATGACATTTGGGTTATTTCGGCCTAGTTGGCCGGCCACTCAAGGAGAGGAAGAGTGGGAGAGCTTTGTTGTTGGGCCTTTATATTAGTAGCATTATATATACTAACTTAGGGAGGGTATTTTATTCTAAACATTCAAATACAATCCTTTCTCTTGCTCTCTCTCTCTCTCTCTCTCTCTCTTCTGTCCTCTCACCTGCCCGAGCCCGCTCCCCTCTGCCTGCCTTGCCGCGCCGCCGAGCACGTCGGCCACCGCCGTCGTTGCCGACGATCTTTTCCGGCCACCCGACGCACCACCGCACCACTAACATCACATCTTTCATCATTTCTCTCTCCATCTCCTTGTAAGTGTAAACTCTTCTCTTTTCTTATGGAAATCATGGTTAGAATCTTATTATTAGTAGGATTTATGTTATTTTTAGATATAGTCTTGTGGTTCTAGTGATTAGCAAAGGAAGAGTGATGGATTCAAGGTTCAAAGAAAGGAATTCGGGTCAGTTATGATGAGTCTTTGTTATATTAGTGATTGATTAAGTCAAAGTCATGTAAATAATGAACATGCATATGAATTTAGTAGTTAAATTCTCTACGGAAGAAAAGAAATTTGATTTCAATAAAGTATATGCTTGTAGATTGGGTTTATAGTAAGTAGTATGAAGATTTTAAGTGGTGCATGTTGGTTTAAGCTTGGAATTTAGGAAATGCATGATGTAGTTACCTTGCATGGCAATAAGATGAACTTTAATGGTGGTTTTCTGGGTGTTTCAAGTCTGAATATTGTGCTTGTGAAAGTTAAATTATGTTTTAAAGGAGATTCAGGCCAAATCACAAGAGTTTAAGGATGCATGCCAACGAATTACTAAAAATGTTGCAATCTGGTTGATAATTGGTTTTCCAGAAAATGAGGAATGTGATTCTGACCTATTTTATGGCATGCATATGTACATAAATGTGTTGGCTAACACTCAGTTTTTGTAGCTCATCGTTTTGATAAGTATATTAGGAGTTATGGCCAAATCCGTAAAGTCGCGCGAATCTGTGAATTTTCAATGTCAGTTTAAAGATGGTCATTTTTCGTAGGGTTCTAAGTTTCTATGGTTTAAAGGCATAACACGAATGTTGTGGGGCACATTCTAGGCTTTCCATAAAGGTATGGTATACATTCATAGAATATCGGAAGAAAGAGTTATCAGCTTTTACGGTATACGTTCATAGAATATCGAGAAAATGTTTTGTGGTTGTCTCTGTTCTACTGAAATTCGACCATTTTCCATGCTTAGATCAAATGGTGGCTAAAATAAAGACTGGAGTATGAACCACGAGCTTTCCATACACAACTTATAGGCCCTAAACTTATTAGTGGAACTCATGTTATGACTCCTCGAAAAAGTTTAGTCAACGTACTTATTTTTCTGGGTAGTTTAGGGAAATAGGAATTTTGTCCTTCTTAACCATGTCTTTGGTCTTCATAGTGAAATATGAAGTTGTAGTTGTGTTTCAAGCTTTCCGAAAAGCCCTCTTATGCTTTGATACGATGTCTATGGAAGTAGTTATGATCTTTTCAGTGCAACTTAGAAAATTAAATTCGTTAGCAAGTCGCGATTAATTTATTAAAATTATTCCTTTATTCTCCTATTTGGGTTGAGTTCTAATTTATGTTCTCTCTTCTTTTTTAAGTCCCTCCAAGAGATCGTTGCCCACCAGTTGTTCAAGTCCCTCCTTGTTCCGTGTCTAATTCTAAGGTGTCAGGTACGTGTACTAGTTGATATTTATGCAATTCTTGTATTTAATCACTCTTGATTTATATTTAGATCATGTGCTAAGTTAGCATTTTTATACTATGGATAATACATAATATTTATGTCTAAATGATACTTTTCTCATGGGTTCATTTTTTTATGTACTATAAGAAAGTTGTTGTGTTAGCATGCGAGTATTTTATATGTCAATACTATGATTGATGCATGTTATAAAAACCATTTTTCCGACTTTGTGTGGAAAAAGTAAAGAGTTACCTCTTTAAGAGATTTTACGAATTTTAAACCTCATTCAAAAAGTCAAGAAGGGTCCTTTTAGTTGTAGTTATATGTGTTTAAGAAATGCACGGTTCACGAGTAAGATTTCTGGATTTCTAAACGTTAATAAGGCCCCGCTCATGTCTTATCGTGCTTAAAGCACATCAGGAAAATCGTGTCTTAGTACAGACCATGTAACGAGCCTTTGTGCACCCCAAGTTAATTATATACGTGCCTTAGTGCACCCAAGGAAAATACAACTTTAGTGCCTTAGTTGTACACCATGGAAACCTGGCCAGTATAGGATAATTATTCACCATCCAGATCTCCCGATCGGTCTGGGTATACGCTACGGAGGCCTAGTCGATGATCGCAAGTAGGGGCATTTATGTTAGTATCTATGCTATTATGACCATTTCTATTAACGATTTTACTTACGAAATAAATTACTCAAGTATTGAAATTCTCCTTACTTCCACATTTCTTAAATCAAAGGAACATGACTTTGAGGATGGACTTCGAATCTTTTAAGTTTGGCTCTCTTGAGCTATTTCGTTTTCATTTGCACATTGTGTTCAAGTGTCTCTTTACTTTATGCTATTTCCTTCCTTTATTTAATTATTTACTTATTTAGTAATGGTTATTCAAGGATGACCAAAGTGAGGAGTTGTTTATGTTGGTATCCTTGTTTGGTCCAGTCTTGCTAAATCAAGTTGGTTATAACTAACAGAGCCGCGCTTAAATTGTATAACTAACTTAATTTCTCTTTACAGTCTTACTTTTAATTGTATAACTAACGGAGCCGCGCTTAAATTAAACCGTAAGCTTTCTTTATTACTTGTTCTTTAGGTTGGTAGTATACATACTGAGTAAATCTCATTCTTTAAGTTTTGTTATTTTTTTTAAGTGACTCAGAAAAGGGCTAGGGTAAGCTTCCGGTCAATAGAAACTCGAAGGCCTCTTAAGACTGTTCATGTGAACTTCGAGATTTCTTTTGTGGACAGAAAATTTTGAGTTCATTTGAGGGCTTGTGATACCCTAAGTATCAGAGCTTTTCCCTAAGTGGGTGTTTTGATGATTATGTATGTATAAACTTAAGTGTCTTTGATGGTTTGTATAGTCATGGATGACCTGTTTTGTTTGTGTTGGGATTTAGTTAAGCCTGGTTCATAAATAATGAACGTCAGTAATACCCTCGGGAAGTATTTTCCGCTATGCTAATCATTAGGTTAAGTAGGTAATTAGCTTAATCTGATTATTAATATCATCGGGGTGTTACAGCATAAAAAGTGGGTAGAGTTGATGCTTTATCGAGGAGGCATGCCTTGTTAACGTTGATCGAGGCAAGAGTCTTGGGGTTTTCTTACCTCCGGGAGTGCTATAAAGAAGTTTTGAACTTCGCCCCTTTGGTGAGGAGCCTCATTCTAAATCCACTTATGTTATGCAAGAAGGTTTTCTTTTTCGTGGAAACAAATTGTGTGTGCCCAAGAGTCCTATGAGGAAGTTTCTTGTGAAAGAAGTGCATGGCGACGGTTTGGCGGGTCACTTTGGCATGAACAAGACGGTGGACATGTTGAAAGAAACATTTTTATTGTCCTGGTATGGCCGGGGATGTGCATGATGTGGTGTCCCGATGTGCAGCTTGTCACCAAGTTAAGAGTCAATTCCATCAAGGCTTGTATACTCCCCTTCCGATCCCACAAGTAGCTTGGGAGAATGTGAGTATGGACTTCATTGTGGCCTTGCCAAGGACCGCCCGAGGCAAGTATGTCATTTTGGTTGCAATGGATCGGTTCTCCAAGATGGCCCACTTCATCCCGTGCACCAAATTCAATGATGCCGATCATGTTGCTCATCTCTATTTCTGGGAGGTTGTGCGTCTTTACGACATCCCCCGAAGCACTGTCTTGGATCGGGACTCAAAGTTTGTGGGACATTTTTGGCGGGCTTTATGGAAGCTTATGGGCACGAAGCTACTATTTAGCACCGCTTACCACCCCCAAACTGATGGCGAAACCGAGGTGGTCAGTAGGATGGTGGGAACTCTATTGAGGAGCGTCATTAAATCCAATGGGTGATAGTAGGACTTCAGGCTCCCGTTAGTAGAGTTTGCTTACAACAAGGCTCAATCCCATGCTACCGGGGTGTCTGCCTTTGAAGCTTTGTATGGGGTGACCCATCTTGCTCCCATCGACCTTGTTCCGCTCCCCATTGAGGCACATGTGAGCGTTGAAACGGAGGTTAAGTCAAGCTAGATGAAGAAGCTCCACCAAATGATGAGGGCGCGTATTGAGAAGATAAACGAGCTCTACAAGGCTCGTTTCAACAAGAACCGTAAGGCTTACACCTTCAATCCCTGGGATCTAGTGTGGCTCCACCTCTTAAAGGAACGGTTTCCTTCCAAGAGGAGAAAAAAGCTAATGCCGAGGAGCGAGGGTCCCTTTAAAGTCGTGGCCAAGATCAATGAGAATTCCTACAAGCTTGAATTGCCAGATGATATGGGCGGGATCTTCTTTACCTTCAATATAGGAGACCTTACACCTTACTTGGGTGAAGAGGATGATGCGGACTTGAGTACAAGTCCTTCTCAAGAAGGGAAGGATGATCCGGTCCCCTCCCGAGCTCTCCTCAACCTTGATGTGAGTTTCCCGGCCCGGTCAAAGAGCATTGGGTGAAGTAATGGACAATCGATCTCCACATCATCCTCAAGTTCTTTGGGGCATTCACTGAGGGTACTTCTCAAACCTCCGTGGTGTCTCGGGCCATCCCTAAGCCGACTTAAAGACCTCGGGTCGGTTCGACATCGGCACCAATAATCCCCGGCTGGAGCTCAGGTCCATTTTCAGCTAAAGGTCTCGATATTAAGCATGCAAGAATTTTTGGAAGAAGTCACGAGGGAACAAGACCAAGCCAAAGGGACCAAGCTGAAGAATTTCATTTTTTGGGCAAAGTAGGAAAATAAGAAATAATATGGCTTCACTCTTTTGATTGTAGCTCCTTCGATATAACTCCGATGACTATGAAATTTGATGAGCTTATAGTACACATCGAATTCTTTCTAACGATATACTATATGACTAAATTGGATTCAAAATGAAGAAGTTATGCGCGTCGGAAGTCGACAAACATCGGCAGGCCCCCAGATGTTGGTTGCGCCTCATGTTGGCCTCTTTTTCCAACCTTTTTGGGTTAGACGCGGCTATTGCCTAACCCAAAAAGCCTTGTTTTTCTAACTTTTTTTCGACTTTTGTCTCCCTCCTCTCCCCACATATATTGTATTTGCTTCTTGAGTAAAACTTACACAATTGGAATGAAAAACTTTGGGCATTTGCAAACCCTTTCTGCTCAAATCTCTCTCTCTTTATCCTTGAATGTTCTTGGTGGTGGGTTGGAGTATCCCCTTTAGAGCTTGTAGTGTGGACTACCTTCTTCAAATTTGGTGAGGGTTTCAATGGAGTTTCAATGGGTATTGGTGGCCAAGCCTTTATGCATCTTTTGAACTCTAAGTTCAATCTTGGTGAGTATTTTTTATAGATTATCCATATCTAGTCAAGCTTTTGTTGATTTGGTGTATTTGAGATCTAGATCTAGCTACTCCATTGTTAGGGTTTGGGTTGTGTTGTAAGTTTTACTTGCGGTCATGGGTGATGTTGGTGCTTGTAGTGATTTGGGTTGATTTTTCTTACATTTATTGAGTTCCCAATCTTTTATGGATCAATTGGGTTCCTTCTCCTTGCTCTTGCCTTTCGATGTGTCTTTGTTCAAAAGACCATGCTTCTTTTTCCATTGGTAACACTCTCTCTTTGTGTACTCCGGCCTGGTTTGCCACATTGCCAACAAACTTGCTTAGGCTTTTGAAATCCCTTGCTAGTTTTGTTGTGAATCTTATTCTTATTCTTGTTTCCCTTATTCTCTTGCACCATATGGACCTTAGATTGCTCTTTGGTACCATCTTGAAGGTATGACTCTTCTTCAATCTGAAGATGGTTAGCCAAACCCTCATGAAACATAGCCACTTTCTGGTGCATGAGTGTCCTTTTAGTCTCATTCCAAGAATAAGGTAGTTTATCAATGATAGAAGATATGATTATAGATTCATCCATGTTTAGGTTGTGTTGCTTGAAGTTACTCAAAATAGGTTGAAATTCAAGAAATTGACGTAGAATTTTCCTATTATTAGCCATCTTAAACTTCATGAATTACCTAACAAGAAAATTCTTACTTGATGCGTCTTCTGACATGTACTTAGCCTCAAGCATCTCCGAAAGCTTCTTGGCCGTCTCCACATGTTGATAAACATCGAAGAGAGTGTCGCCCATCCCATTGAAAATGCATCCTCTACAAATGTGTCGTCATTCTCCATCTTTAGCCTTTGCCGAGTACCCTTCGTATCTTCCATAGGTGTCTTGTCTTTTCCTTGTTCCTTGCCTTCATCACCATCTTTGGATGTCTTGTCGGTTGAATCCGTAGGAGGCTTCTTGGATGATGATGCTTGTGCCTTCTTAGTCGAGGAAGCCTTGGGAGAAATATAAATGTTAAGCACATATGCCACACTGAGAGTAGTAAGCAAGAAATGCATCTTGCTTTGCCAACGCCGAAAGTCCACTCCTTCAAAGCGAAGCCATACTAAATAGTTCTTAAGATTGTTGGAGGAAAAATGATTATAAGGTATAAAAACAATTCAAACTCACTTTGGATATTGCTAAGAGTCGTGGACTAGCTCACTTTCCTTAAGACCTATTTACTATACCGTAAATGTTCAAAGGGATAAAACATAGCTATTAACACACTCAAAAAAATGGTTCCTCACTTGAATCACTCAAGTATAGCTGCAGTCTAGACAAGAATGAGAGGATCTGATTATCGAATGATATCTAAAATGGTTGAGAATGTCTCCTATTTATAGGAGACTTCTCCTCTTGATGTATAATGGGTCAAGGGATGATCACATTACACTAGAATTCAAGATCTTTAAGAACAAGATAAGAATCTTTAACTCTTAGTTCTCAAAGAATCAACTAAACTCAAAGAAATATGATGGAAACGAAACAAAGAATGATGAATTCGTTTACCAAGATTGTTGATGGACGAATGAAGAACGATCAAATGATGAACGAATGATGAATTGATGAATGTTTGAACGATTCTTGATGATGATTGCCGTGAGAATGGGTAAATGTTGATGAATGAACGAATGGAGATGGACGAACGATAGTAATGGCGTTTGAAGGATCCATGAGGATACAGCCACACCACCTCAAAGAGCTCTTCAATTCTACCTTTCACCACCAAGGGATGCCAACCCAAGGCTAGAAGTAGAGATAGGACGAATCTCCCTCAAGAGAAACGAAAAACTAGCACAAAAGCTAGAGAGAAAACGACATGTGTTTGATTTGTATTTTGAATTATGATTGAATGAGATTACAAGGCACCCTAAGGGGTCTATTTATACTAGTTGGAGGCCCCCTTAGGCGTGTGTTACATCAAGAAATGAAGGGAAACTAGCTTACATCATTACAAACAAATGTGACATCATAAAGAAACAAATATACATAAGCTAGTTTAAAACTAAGATAACTTGCTCATTCCTTGTCCAAATTCCAAGATTCAAAAGCCATTCCGAAGTTGCTTTGATGTAGATTATTTGACCTTTGTATGACTTCCACAATATCTTCAAGGATCTTGTGATATGGAGCAAATTACCGAACTTCCCTTGTTGATACCATTCAAACGAGAGAGAGACTTGAGGGAATGAAGCTCCCTTTCCATGTACTTGAGTATTTGGGTCCCATGATGTATATTTGGGACCAAATCTACATCATACTCCCCCGGTTGAAAAAACGTTTGTCCCCAAACTTTGAAGCATAACTTTCTTCTTAAAGGCTTTGAAGTCATCATAGACTCCTTTACAAAACTTCTTCAACTTCTTCCAAAATAACGCATAGACATTATTGGACTTTGATTCTCGATACTCCATCATGGATATAGGAATTCCATGTAACTTCACAACTTCAAAGTCTACAATTTTGCCTTCATCATCTAGTATGAAACGATCCACTTTGATGACTTTAGCTTCTTGACCCCTTCGAATCCTTGGCACTTCAACCATGTGATCCAAGTTGATATCTTGAGGTATCATATGAAAGATACGTCTCATAGGAGAATTCAAAATTGGGTGGTTTCTTGTTTTGCTTTCCTCCAAGTTTGCAAGAACAAGACCCTTATGCTCTTCATACCCATGATATTCCTCCTTCATAATCGTTATAATGCTGTTTTCATCCTCCTTAGGCCATGTGGTATAAGATGGAAGTAGAGATGTCTCTTGATGCATGATATTCCTATCAAGCAACTTTGGTCTTTTCAACAAAGTATGACAAGTATCCATAGAAGTAATATCACACCATAATGAATTTCTACAATTCTTGTAAGTGGGAAGACTTACTAAACTTCTTGGATCCTCATGAATGTCTTTGTCATGGCTTAGCCTTTGTGTAGGGGCGTCAATGTAACCATAGGAGGCACAACTTTCTTCTTCTTTAATAAATGAACATACTTCTCCTTTGTTGGTACAATGAGAGATCTTGCACTCTCTTTGTTGATATTCATCCGGCACACATACTTCTTTCAAGGCTCTTCTTGCCACATGCCATTCTTCTACATACTCCTCTTCTACTACATTTTCATCCTCAAATAATTCAAACGTTTCGTACTCAACCAAAGACACATCTTTATTGTTAGGACACTCCAAATCAATGTGACCTAAACTTTGGCAATGACAACATCTCCTTTCCCTTTTAACATCGAGAGCTAAAGAACTTATCTCATTCAAATTCTTATACGGTTGCCATTCAACAATATGTCTAATATAATCATCAAGACCAATTAGATAACATACCAAAGTTTGTTGATCCTCCTCCTTAAGATAACACTTCCGAAGTAGACGTTTGAACTCCCTTGTATATTCCTTGACACTTTTGCTCCCTTGGGCCAATCTTTGAAGCTTGTTGATGTTGTCACTTAGATAGTTAAGGGGCAGAAACTTCTCTTGCAGCTTCTTCTTCATTTGGACCCATGATCGTATCTTATCTTGGCCCTTTGATTGCCTTTTGCTTTGCTTGCTTGATCACCATTCGCTAGCATGCTTTCGTAGCTTCAATGCAACACTTTTGACCTTCTGATCATCATGGATGGCGTTGAGATCAAAGACCCTTTCAACTTGATGCATCCATTCCAAAAATACTTCCGGGTCATGACTCCCATAGAACTTCGGTATCTCTTCTTTGAAACCAAATCCGTCCTCCTTCCTTAGACATGTACTCCATTCATATTGTGTTTCATACTCGACATCATAAAGATCAACCATACGTGAATCAAACTTAGTTCGTGCTCCTCCCTTTAGAAGGGGCATAAGTTTCTCCAATTGTTTTGTGAGATAATCAAGTTGCTGCTTCATTTGTTGCATATCAACTTGTGAATCCATTGAAGAACTCATGCACGCCATGGAGAATCAATCTTTGATGCAGAAAGATATGCAAGACTCTCGGTTTGGGGTTTTGGGCGTAGGTGACATGGGGGATTTTTGTTTGGCTATGATTTTGTGAGGGAATGTGTTTGGGTTTTGGGTTTTTTTTGTTGAGCTAATTGTGGTCGTGTAATGGAGGGATGGTGGGGGATGGATTTGTGATGGAAAGACTGCAAAAAGATAGTACAAGAACTAAGAGAATCAAAATCCTAAGCTCTGATACCAATTTGGATGTATAATAGATCAAGGGATGATCACATTACACTAGAATTCAGGATCTTTAAGAACAAGATAAGAATCTTTAACTCGTAGTTATCAAAGAATCAACTAAACTCAAAGAAATATGATGGAACGAAACATAGAATGATGAATTCGTTTACCAAGATTGTTGATGGACGAATGAAGAACGATCAAATGATGAACGTATGATGAATTGATGAATGTTTGAACGATTCTTGATGATGATTGATGTGAGAATGGGTGAATGTTGATGAATGAACGAATGGAGATGGACGAACGATAGTAATGGCGTTTGAAGGATCAATGAGGATACAGCCACACCACCTCAAAGAGCTCTTCAATTCTACCTTTCACCACCAAGGGATGCCAACCTAAGGCTAGAAGTAGAGATAGGACGAATCTCCCTCAAGAGAAACGAAAAACTAGCACAAAAGCTAGAGAGAAAACACCATGTGTTTGATTTGTATTTTGAATTATGATTGAATGAGATTACAAGGCACCCTAACGGGTCTATTTATACTAGTTGGAGGCCCCCTTAGGCGTGTGTTATATCAAGAAATGAAGGGAAACTAGCTTACATCATTACAAACAAATGTGACATCATAAAGAAACAAATATACATAAGCTAGTTTAAAACTAAGATAACTTGCTCATTCCTTGTCCAAATTCTAAGATTCAAAAGCCATTCTGAAGCTGCTTTGATGTAGATTATTTGACTTTTGGATGACTTCCACAATATCGTCAAGGATCTTGTGATATGGAGCAAATTACCGAACTGCCTTTGTTGAAACCATTCAAACGAGAGAGAGACTTGAGGGAATGAAGCTCCCTTTCCATGTACTTGAGTATTCGGGTCCCATGATTTATATTTGGGACCAAATCTACATCATACTCCCCCGGTTGAAAAAAAGTTTGTCCTCAAACTTTGAAGCATCACTTTCTTCTTAAAGGCTTTGAAGTCATCATAGACTCCTTTACAAAACTTCTTCAACTTCTTCCAAAATAACCCATAGACATTATTGGACTTTGATTCTCGATACTCCATCATGGATAAAGGAATTCCATGTAACTTCACAACTTCAAAGTCTACAATTTTGCCTTCATCATCTAGTATGAAACGATCCACTTTGAAGACTTTAGCTTCTTGACCCCTTCGAATCCTTGGCACTTCAACCATGTGATCCAAGTTGATATCTTGAGGTATCATATGAAAGATACGACTCGTAGGAGAATTCAAAATTGGGTGGTTTCTTGTTTTGCTTTCCTCCAAGTTTGCAAGAACAAGACCCTTATCCTCTTCATACCCATGATATTCCTCCTTCATAATCGTTATAATGCTGTTTTCATCCTCCTTAGGCCATGTGGTATAAGATGGAAGTAGAGATGTCACTTGATGCATGATATTCCTATCAAGCAACTTTGGTATTTTCAACAAAGTATGACAAGTATCCATAGAAGTAATATCACACCATAAAGAATTTCTACAATTCTTGTAAGTGGGAAGACTTACTAAACTTCTTGGATCCTCATGAATGTCTTTGTCATGGCTTAGCCTTTGTGTAGGGGCGTCAATGTAACCATAGGAGGCACAACTTTCTTCTTCTTTGATGAATGAAGATACTTCTCCTTTGTTGGTACAATGAGAGATCTTGCACTCTCTTTGTTGATGTTCATCCGGCACACATACTTCTTTCAAGGCTCTCCTTGCCACATGCCATTCTTCTACATACTCCTCTTCTACTACATTTTCCTCCTCAAATCATTCAAACGTTTCGTACTCAACCAAAGACACATCTTTCTTGTTAGGACACTCCAAATGAATGTGACCTAAACTTTGGCAATGACAACATCTCCTTTGCCTTTTAACATCGAGAGCTAAAGAACTTATCTCATTCTAAGTCTTATAAGGTTGCCATTCAACAATATGTCTAATATAATCATCAAGACCAATTAGATAACATACCAAAGTTTGTTGATCCTCCTCCTTAAGATCACACTTCCGAAGTAGACGTTTGAACTCCCTTGTATATTCCTTGACACTTTTGCTCCCTTGGGCCAATCTTTGAAGCTTGTTGATGTTGTCACTAAGATAGTTAAGGGGCAGAAACTTCTCTTGGAGCTTCTTCTTCATTTGGACCCATGATCGTATCTTATCTTGGCCCTTTGATTGCCGCTTGCTTTGCTTGCTTGACCACCATTCGCTAGCATGCTTTCGTAGCTACAATGCAACACTTTTGACCTTCTGATCATCATGGATGGCGTTGAGATCAAAGACCCTTTCAACTTGATGCATCCATTCCAAGAATACTTCCGGATCATGACTCCCATAGAACTTCGGTATCTCTTCTTTGAAACCAAATCCGTCCTCCTTCCTTGGACATGTACTCCATTCATATTGTGTTTCATACTCGACATCAAAAAGATCAACCATACGTGAATCAAACATAGTTCGTGCTCCTCCCTTTTGAAGGGTCAAAAGTTTCTCCAATTGTTTTGTGAGATAATCAAGTTGCTGCTTCATTTGTTTGCATATCATCTTGTGAATCCATTGAAGAACTCATGCACGCCATGGAGTATCAATCTTTGATGAAGAAAGATATGCAAGACTCTCGGTTTGGGGTTTTGGGCGTAGGTGACATGTGGGATTTGTGTTTGGCTATTATTTTGTGAGGGAATGTGTTTGGGTTTTGGGTTTTTTTTGTTGAGCTAATGGTGGACGTGTAATGGAGGGATGGTGGGGGATGGATTTGTGATGGAAAGACTGCAAAAAGATGGTTGAAGAACTAAGAGAATCAAACTCCTAAGCTCTGATACCAATTTTGATGTATAATAGATCAAGGGATGATCACATTACACTAGAATTCAGGATCTTTAAGAACAAGATAAGAATCTTTAACTCTTAGTTCTCAAAGAATCAACTAAAATCAAAGAAATATGATGGAAATGAAACAAAGAATGATGAATTCGTTTACCAAGAATGCTGATGGACGAATGAAGAACGATCAAATGATGAACGAATGATGAATTGATGAATGTTTGAACGATTCTTGATGATGATTGACGTGAGAATGGGTGAATGTTGATGAATGAACGAATGGAGATGGACGAACGATAGTTATGGCGTTTGAAGGATCAATGAGGATACAGCCACACCACCTCAAAGAGCTCTTCAATTCTACCTTTCACCACCAAGGGATGCCAACCCAAGGCTAGAAGTAGAGATAGGATGAATCTCCCTCAAGAGAAACAAAAAACTAGCATAAAAGCTAGAGAGAAAACACCATGTGTTTGATTTGTATTTTGAATTTTGATTGAATGAGATTACAAGGCACCCTAAGGGGTCTATTTATACTAGTTGGAGGCCCCCTTAGGCGTGTGTTACATCAAGAAATGAAGGGAAACTAGCTTACATCATTACAAACAAATGTGACATCATAAAGAAACAAATGTACATAAGCTAGTTTAAAACTAAGATAACTTGCTCATTCCTTGTCCAAATTCCAAATCCGTCCCATAGAACTTCCGGATCATGACTCCCATAGAACTTCGGTATCTCTTCTTTGAAACCAAATCCGTCCTCCTTCCTTGGACATGTACTCCATTCATATTGTGTTTCATACTCGACATCATAAAGATCAACCATACGTGAATCAAACTTAGTTCATGCTCCTCCCTTTAGAAGGGGCATAAGTTTCTCCAATTGTTTTCTGAGATAATCAAGTTGCTGCTTCATTTGTTTGCATATCATCTTGTGAATCCATTGAAGAACTCATGCACGCCATGGAGTATAAATCTTTGATGAAGAAAGATATGCAAGACTCTCGGTTTGGGGTTTTGGGCGTAGGTGACATGGGGGATTTGTGTTTGGCTATGATTTTGTGAGGGAATGTGTTTGGGTTTTGGGTTTTTTTTATTGAAATATTGGTGGACGTGTAATGGAGGGATGGTGGGGGATGGATTTGTGATGGAAAGATTGCAAAAAGATGGTTCAAGAACTAAGAGAATCAAACTCCTAAGCTCTGATACCAATTTTGATGTATAATAGATCAAGGGATGATCACATTACACTAGAATTCAGGATCTTTAAGAACAAGATAAGAATCTTTAACTCTTAGAATCAACTAAACTCAAAGAAATATGATGGAAACGAAACAAAGAATGATGAACTCGTTTACCAAGATTGTTGATGGGCGAATGAAGAACGATCAAATGATGAAGGATTGAGGAATTGATGAATGTTTGAACGATTCTTGATGATGATTGACGTGAGAATGGGTGAATGTTGATGAATGAACGAATGGAGATGGACGAACGATAGTAATGGCGTTTGAAGGATCAATGAGGATACAGCCACACCACTTCAAAGAGCTCTTCAATTCTACCTTTCACCACCAAGGGATGCCAACCCAAGGCTAGAAGTAGAGATAGGACGAATCTCCCTCAAGAGAAACGAAAAACTAGCACAAAAGCTAGAGAGAAAACACCATGTGTTTGATTTGTATTTTGAATTATGATTGAATGAGATTACAAGGCACCCTAAGGGGTCTATTTATACTAGTTGGAGGCCCCCTTAGGCGTGTGTTCCATCAAGAAATGAAGGGAAACTAGCTTACATCATTACAAACAAATGTGACATTATAAAGAAACAAATATACATAGGCTAGTTTAAAACTAAGATAACTTGCTCATTCCTTGTCCAAATTCCAAGATTCAAAAGCCATTCTGAAGCTGCTTTGATGTAGATTATTTGACCTTCGGATGACTTCCACAATATCTTCAAGGATCTTGTGATATGGAGCAAATTACCAAACTGCCCTTGTTGAAACCATTCAAACGAGAGAGAGACTTGAGGGACTGAAGCTCCCTTTCCATGTACTTGAGTATTTGGGTCCCATGATGTATATTTGGGACCAAATCTACATCATACTCCCCCGGTTGAAAAAAAGTTTGTCCTCAAACTTTGAAGCATCACTTTCTTCTTAAAGGCTTTGAAGTCATCATAGACTCCTTTACAAAACTTCTTCAACTTCTTCCAAAATAACCCATAGACATTATTGGACTTTGATTCTCGATACTCTATCATGGATATAGGAATTCCATGTAACTTCACAACTTCAAAATCTACAATTTTGCCTTCATCATCTAGTATGAAACGATCCACTTTGATGACTTTAGCTTCTTGACCCCTTCGAATCCTTGGCACTTCAACCATGTGATCCAAGTTGATATCTTGAGGTATCATATGAAAGATACGACTCGTAGGAGAATTCAAAATTGGGTGGTTTCTTGTTTTGCTTTCCTCCAAGTTTGCAAGAACAAGACCCTTATGCTCTTCATACCTATGATATTCCTCCTTCATAATCGTTATAATGCTGTTTTCATCCTCCTTAGGCCATGTGGTATAAGATGGAAGTAGAGATGTCTCTTGATGCATGATATTCCTATCAAGCAACTTTGGTATTTTCAACAAAGTATGACAAGTATCCATAGAAGTAATATCACACCATAATGAATTTCTACAATTCTTGTAAGTGGGAAGACTTACTAAACTTCTTGGATCCTCATGAATGTCTTTGTCATGGCTTAGCCTTTGTGTAGGGGCGTCAATGTAACCATAGGAGGCACAACTTTCTTCTTCTTTGATGAATGAACATACTTCTCCTTTGTTGGTACAATGAGAGATCATGCACTCTCTTTGTTGATGTTCATCCGGCATACATACTTCTTTCAAGGCTCTCCTTCCCACATGCCATTCTTCTACATACTCCTCTTCTACTACATTTTCCTCCTCAAATAATTCAAACGTTTCGTACTCAACCAAAGACACATCTCTCTTGTTAGGACACTCCAAATGAATGTAACCTAAACTTTGGCAATGACAACATCTCCTTTGCCTTTTAACATCGAGAGCTAAAGAACTTATCTCATTCAAAGTCTTATACGGTTGCCATTCAACAATATGTCTAATATAATCATCAAGACCAATTAGATAACATACCAAAGTTTGTTGATCCTCCTCTTTAAGATCTCACTTCCGAAGTAGACGTTTGAACTCCCTTGTATATTCCTTGACACTTTTCCTCCCTTGGGCCAATCTTTGAATCTTGTTGATGTTGTCACTAAGATAGTTAAGGGGCAGAAACTTCTCTTGGAGCTTCTTCTACATTTGGACCCATGATCGTATCTTATCTTGGCCCTTTGATTGTCGCTTGCTTTGCTTACTTGACCACCATTCGCTAGCATACTTTCGTAGCTTCAATGCAACACTTTTGACCTTCTGATCATCATGGATGGCGTTGAGATCAAAGACCCATTCAACTTGATGCATCCATTCCAAGAATACTTCCTGATCTTGACTCCCATAGAACTTCGGTATCTCTTCTTTGAAACCAAATCCGTCCTCCTTCCTTGGACATGTACTCCATTCATATTGTGTTTCATACTCGACATCATAAAGATCAACCATACGTGAATCAAACTTAGTTCGTGCTCCTCCCTTTTGAAGGGGTATAAGTTTCTCTAATTGTTTTGTGAGATAATCAAGTTGCTGCTTCATTTGTTGCATATCATCTTGTGAATCCATTGAAGAACTCATGCACGCCATCGAGTATCAATCTTTGATGAAGAAAGATATGCAAGACTCTCGGTTTGGGGTTTTGGGCGTAGGTGACATGGGGGATTTGTGTTTGGCTATAATTTTGTGAGGGAATGTGTTTGGGTTTTGGGTTTTTTTTGTTGAGCCTATTGTGGACGTGTAATGGAGGGATGGTGGGGGATGGATTTGTGATGGAAAGATTGCAAAAAGATGGTTCAAGAACTAAGAGAATCAAACGCCTAAGCTCTAATACCAATTTTGATGTATAATAGATCAAGGGATGATCACATTACACTAGAATTCAGGATCTTTAAGAACAAGATAAGAATCTTCAACTCTTAGTTCTCAAAGAATCAACTAAACTCAAAGAAATATGATGGAAACGAAACAAAGAATGATGAATTCGTTTACCAAGATTGTTGATGGACGAATGAAGAACGATCAAATGATGAACGAATGATGAATTGATGAATGTTTGAACGATTCTTGATGATGATTGACGTGAGAATGGGTGAATGTTGATGAATGAACGAATGGAGATGGACGAACGATAGTAATGGCGTTTGAAGGATCAATGAGGATACAGCCACATCACCTCAAAGAGCTCTTCAATTCTACCTTTCACCACCAAGGGATGCCAACCCAAGGCTAGAAGTAGAGATAGGACGAATCTCCCTCAAGAGAAACGAAAAACTAGCACAAAAGCTAGTGAGAAAACACCATGTGTTTGATTTGTATTTTGAATTATGATTGAATGAGATTACAAGGCACCCTAAGGGGTCTATTTATACTAGTTGGAGACCCCTTAGGCGTGTGTTACATCAAGAAATGAAGGGAAACTAGCTTACATCATTACAAACAAATGTGACATCATAAAGAAACAAATGTACATAAGCTAGTTTAAAACTAAGATAACTTGCTCATTCCTTGTCCAAATTCCAAGATTCAAAAGTCATTCTGAAGCTGCTTTGATGTAGATTATTTGACCTTTGGATGGCTTCCACAATATCTTCAAGGATCTTGTGATATGGAGCAAATTACCGAACTGCCCTTGTTGAAACCATTCAAACGAGAGAGAGACTCGAGGGAATGAAGCTCCCTTTCTATGTACTTGAGTATTTGGGTCCCATGATGTATATTTGGGACCAAATCTACAACATACTCCCCCGGTTGAAAAAAAGTTTGTCCTCAAACTTTGAAGCGTCACTTTCTTCTTAAAGGCTTTGAAGTCATCATAGACTCCTTTACAAAACTTCTTGAACTTCTTCCAAAATAACCCATAGACATTATTGGACTTTGATTCTCGATACTCCATCATGGATATAGGAACTCCATGTAACTTCACAACTTCAAAGTCTACAATTTTGCCTTCATCATCTAGTATGAAACGATCCACATTGATGACTTTAGCTTCTTGACCCCTTCGAATCCTTGGCACTTCAACCATGTGATCCAAGTTGATATCTTGAGGTATCATTTGAAAGATACGTCTCATAGGAGAATTCAAAATTGGGTGGTTTCTTGTTTTGCTTTCCTCCAAGTTTGCAAGATCAAGACCCTTATGCTCTTCATACCCATGATATTCCTCCTTCATCATCGTTATAATGTTGTTTTCATCCTCCTTAGGCCATGTGGTATAAGATGGAAGTAGAGATGTCTCTTGATGCATGATATTCCTATCAATCAACTTTGGTCTTTTCAACAAAGTATGACAAGTATCCATAGAAGTAATATCACACCATAATGAATATCTACAATTCTTGTAAGTGGGAAGACATACTAAACTTCTTGGATCCTCATGAATGTCTTTGTCATGGTTTAGCCTTTGTGTAGGGGCGTCAATGTAACCATAGGAGGCACAACTTTCTTCTTCTTTGATGAATGAACATACTTCTCCTTTGTTGGTACAATGAGAGATCTTGCACTCTCTTTGTTGATGTTCATCCGGCACACATACTTCTTTCAAGGCTCTCCTTGCCACATGCCATTCTTCTACATACTCCTCTTCTACTACATTTTCCTCTTTAAATAATTCAAACGTTTCGTACTCAATCAAAGACACATCTTTCTTGTTAGGACACTCCAAATCAATGTGACCTAAACTTTTGCAATGACAACATCTCCTTTGCCTTTCAACATCAAGAGCTAAAGAACTTATCTCATCCAAAGTCTTATACGGTTGCCATTCAACAATATGTCTAATATAATCATCAAGACCAATTAGATAACATACCAAAGTTTGTTGATCCTCCTCCTTAAGATCACACTTCCGAAGTAGACGTTTGAACTCCCTTGTATATTCCTTGACACTTTTGCTCCCTAGGGCCAATCTTTGAAGCTTGTTGATGTTGTCACTAAGATAGTTAAGGGGCAGAAACTTCTCTTGGAGCTTCTTCTTCATTTGGACCTATGATCGTATCTTATCTTGGCCCTTTGATTGCCGCTTGCTTTGCTTGCTTGACTACCATTCGCTAGCATGCTTTCGTAGCTTCAATGCAACACTTTTGACCTTCAGATCATCATAGATGGCGTTGAGATCAAAGACCCTTTCAACTTGATGCATCCATTCCAAGAATACTTCCGGATCATGACTCCCATAGAACTTCGGTATCTCTTCTTTGAAACCAAATCCGTCCTCCTTCCTTGGACATGTACTCCATTCATATTGTGTTTCATACTCGACATCATAAAGATCAACCATACGTGAATCAAACTTAGTTGGTGCTCCTCCCTTTTGAAGGGGCAAAAGTTTCTCCAATTGTTTTGTGAGATAATCAAGTTGCTGCTTCATTTGTTGCATATCATCTTGTGAATCCATTGAAGAACTCATGCACGCCATGGAGTATCAATCTTTGATGAAGAAAGATATGCAAGACTCTCGGTTTGGGGTTTTGGGCGTAGGTGACATGGGGGATTTCTGTTTGGCTATGATTTTGTGAGGGAATGTGTTTGGGTTTTGGGTTTTTTTTGTTGAGCTAATGGTGGACGTGTAATGGAGGGATGGTGGGGGATGGATTTGTGATGGAAAGATTGCAAAAAGATGGTTCAAGAACTAAGAGAATCAAACTCCTAAGCTCTGATACCAATTTTGATGTATAATAGATCAAGGGATGATCACATTACACTAGAATTCAGGATCTTTAAGAACAAGATAAGAATCTTTAACTCTTAGTTCTCAAAGAATCAACTAAACTCAAAGAAATATGATGGAAACGAAACAAAGAATGATGAATTCGTTTACCAAGATTGTTGATGGACGAATGAAGAACGATCAAAATGATGAACGAATGATGAATTGATGAATGTTTGAACAATTCTTGATGATGATTGACGTGAGAATGGGTGAATGTTGATGAATGAACGAATGGAGATGGACGAACGATAGTAATGGCGTTTGAAGGATCAACGAGGATACAGCCACACCACCTCAAAGAGCTCTTCAATTCTACCTTTCACCACCAAGGGATGCCAACCCAAGGCTAGAAGTAGAGATAGGACGAATCTCCCTCAAGAGAAACGAAAAACTAGCACAAAAGCTAGAGAGAAAACACCATGTGTTTGATTTGTATTTTGAATTATGATTGAATGAGATTACAAGGCACCCTAAGGGGTCTATTTATACTAGTTGGAGGCCCCCTTAGGCGTGTGTTACATCAAGAAATGAAGGGAAACTAGCTTACATCATTAAAAACAAATGTGACATCATAAAGAAACAAATATACATAAGCTAGTTTAAAACTAAGATAACTTGCTCATTCCTTGTCCAAATTCCAAGATTCAAAAGCCATTCTGAAGCTGCTTTGATGTAGATTATTTGACCTTTGGATGACTTCCACAATATCTTCAAGGATCTTGTGATATGGAGCAAATTACCGAACTGCCCTTGTTGAAACCATTCAAACGAGAGAGAGACTTGAGGGAATGAAGCTCCCTTTCCATGTACTTGAGTATTTGGGTCCCATGATGTATATTTGGGACCAAATCTACATCATACTCCCCCGGTTGAAAAAACGTTTGTCCTCAAACTTTGAAGCATCACTTTCTTCTTAAAGGCTTTGAAGTCATCATAGACTCCTTTACAAAACTTCTTCAACTTCTTCCAAAATAACCCATAGACATTATTGGACTTTGATTCTCGATACTCCATCATAGATATAGGAATTCCATGTAACTTCACAACTTCAAAGTCTACAATTTTGCCTTCATCATCTAGTATGAAACGATCCACTTTGATGACTTTAGCTTCTTGACCCCTTCGAATCCTTGGCACTTCAACCATGTGATCAAAGTTGATATCTTGAGGTATCATATGAAAGATACGTCTCATAGGAGAATTCAAAATTGGGTGGTTTCTTGTTTTGCTTTCCTCCAAGTTTGCAAGAACAAGACCCTTATGCTCTTCATACCCATGATATTCATCCTTCATAATCGTTATAATGCTGTTTTCATCCTCATTAGGCCATGTGGTATAAGATGGAAGTAGAGATGTCTCTTGATGCATGATATTCCTATCAAGCAACTTTGGTCTTTTCAACAATGTATGACAAGTATCCATAGAAGTAATATCACACCATAATGAATTTCTACAATTCTTGTAAGTGGGAAGACTTACTAAACTTCTTGGATCCTCATGAATGTCTTTGTCATGGCTTAGCCTTTGTGTAGGGGCGTCAATGTAACCATAGGAGGCACAACTTTCTTCTTCTTTGATGAATGAACATACTTCTCCTTTGTTGGTACAATGAGAGATCTTGCAGTCTCTTTTTTGATGTTCATCCGACACAGATACTTCTTTCAAGGCTCTCCTTCCCACATGCCATTCTTCTACATTCTCCTCTTCTACTACATTTTCCAACTCAAATAATTCAAACGTTTCGTACTCAACCAAAGACACATCTTTCTTGTTAGGACACTCCAAATCAATGTGACCTAAACTTTGGCAATGACAACATCTCCTTTGCCTTTTAACATCGAGATCTAAAGAACTTATCTCATCCAAAGTCTTATACGGTTGCCATTCAACAATTTGTCTAATATAATCATCAAGACCAATTAGATAACATACCAAAGTTTGTTGATCCTCCTCCTTAAGATTACACTTCCGGAGTAGACGTTTGAACTCCCTTGTATATTCCTTGACACTTTTGCTCCCTTGGGCCAATCTTTGAAGCTTGTTGATGTTGTCACTAAGATAGTTAAGGGGCAGAAACTCCTCTTGGAGCTTCTTCTTCATTTGGACCCATGATCGTATCTTATCTTGGCCCTTTGATTGTCGCTTGCTTTGCTTGCTTGACCACCATTCGCTAGCATGCTTTCGTAGCTTCAATGCAACACTTTTGACCTTCTGATCATCATGGATGGCGTTGAGATCAAAGACCCTTTCAACTTGATGCATCCATTCCAAGAATACTTCCGGATCATGACTCCCATAGAACTTCGGTATCTCTTCTTTGAAACCAAATCCGTCCTCCTTCCTTGGACATGTACTCCATTCATATTGTGTTTCATACTCGACATCATAAAGATCAACCATACGTGAATCAAACTTAGTTCCTGCTCCTCCCTTTTGAAGGGGCATAAGTTTCTCCAATTGTTTTGTGAGATAATCAAGTTGCTGCTTCATTTGTTGCATATCATCTTGTGAATCCATTGAAGAACTCATGCACGCCATGGAGTATCAATCTTTGATAAAGAAAGATATGCAAGACTCTCGGTTTGGGGTTTTGGGCGTAGGTGACATGGGGGATTTCTGTTTGGCTATGATTTTGTGAGGGAATGTGTTTGGGTTTTGGGTTTTTTTTGTTGAGCTAATGGTGGACGTGTAATGGAGGGATGGTGGGGGATGGATTTGTGATGGAAAGATTGCAAAAAGATGGTTCAAGAACTAAGAGAATCAAACTCCTAAGCTCTGATACCAATTTTGATGTATAATAGATCAAGGGATGATCACATTACACTAGAATTCAGGATCTTTAAGAACAAGATAAGAATCTTTAACTCTTAGTTCTCAAAGAATCAACTAAATTCAAAGAAATATGATGGAAACGAAACAAAGAATGATGAATTCGTTTACCAAGATTGTTGATGGACGAATGAAGAACGATCAAAATGATGAACGAATGATGAATTGATGAATGTTTGAACAATTCTTGATGATGATTGACGTGAGAATGGGTGAATGTTGATGAATGAACGAATGGAGATGGACGAACGATAGTAATGGCGTTTGAAGGATCAACGAGGATACAGCCACACCACCTCAAAGAGCTCTTCAATTCTACCTTTCACCACCAAGGGATGCCAACCCAAGGCTAGAAGTAGAGATAGGACGAATCTCCCTCAAGAGAAACGAAAAACTAGCACAAAAGCTATAGAGAAAACACCATGTGTTTGATCTGTATTTTGAATTATGATTGAATGAGATTACAAGGCACCCTAAGGGGTCTATTTATACTAGTTGGAGGCCCCCTTAGGCGTGTGTTACATCAAGAAATGAAGGGAAACTAGCTTACATCATTAAAAACAAATGTGACATCATAAAGAAACAAATATACATAAGCTAGTTTAAAACTAAGATAACTTGCTCATTCCTTGTCCAAATTCCAAGATTCAAAAGCCATTCTGAAGCTGCTTTGATGTAGATTATTTGACCTTTGGATGCCTTCCACAATATCTTCAAGGATCTTGTGATATGGAGCAAATTACCGAATTGCCCTTGTTGAAACCATTCAATTGAGAGAGAGACTTGAGGGAATGAAGCTCCCTTTCCATGTACTTGAGTATTTGGGTCCCATGATGTATATTTGGGACCAAATCTACATCATACTCCCCCGGTTGAAAAAACGTTTGTCCTCAAACTTTGAAGCATCACTTTCTTCTTAAAGGCTTTGAAGTCATCATAGACTCCTTTACAAAACTTCTTCAACTTCTTCCAAAATAACCCATAGACATTATTGGACTTTGATTCTCGATACTCCATCATGGATATAGGAATTCCATGTAACTTCACAACTTCAAAGTCTACAATTTTGCCTTCATCATCTAGTATGAAACGATCCACTTTGATGACTTTAGCTTCTTGACCCCTTCGAATCCTTGGCACTTCAACCATGTGATCAAAGTTGATATCTTGAGGTATCATATGAAAGATACGTCTCATAGGAGAATTCAAAATTGGGTGGTTTCTTGTTTTGCTTTCCTCCAAGTTTGCAAGAACAAGACCCTTATGCTCTTCATACCCATGATATTCATCCTTCATAATCGTTATAATGCTGTTTTCATCCTCATTAGACCATGTGGTATAAGATGGAAGTAGAGATGTCTCTTGATGCATGATATTCCTATCAAGCAACTTTGGTCTTTTCAACAATGTATGACAAGTATCCATAGAAGTAATATCACACCATAATGAATTTCTACAATTCTTGTAAGTGGGAAGTCTTACTAAACTTCTTGGATCCTCATGAATGTCTTTGTCATGGCTTAGCCTTTGTGTAGGGGCGTCAATGTAACCATAGGAGGCACAACTTTCTTCTTCTTTGATGAATGAACATACTTCTCCTTTGTTGGTACAATGAGAGATCTTGCAGTCTCTTTTTTGATGTTCATCCGACACACATACTTCTTTCAAGGCTCTTCTTCCCACATGCCATTCTTCTACATACTCCTCTTCTACTACATTTTCCAACTCAAATAATTCAAACGTTTCGTACTCAATCAAAGACACATCTTTCTTGTTAGGACACTCCAAATCAATGTGACCTAAACTTTGGCAATGACAACATCTCCTTTGCCTTTTAACATCGAGATCTAAAGAACTTATCTCATCCAAAGTCTTATACGGTTGCCATTAAAAAATTTGTCTAATATAATCATCAAGACCAATTAGATAACATACCAAAGTTTGTTGATCCTCCTCCTTAAGATCACACTTCCGGAGTAGACGTTTGAACTCCCTTGTATATTCCTTGACACTTTTGCTCCCTTGGGCCAATCTTTGAAGCTTGTTGATGTTGTCACTAAGATAGTTAAGGGGCAGAAACTTCTCTTGGAGCTTCTTCTTCATTTGGACCCATGATCGTATCTTATCTTGGCCCTTTGATTGCCGCTTGCTTTGCTTGCTTGACCACCATTCGCTAGCATGCTTTCGTAGCTTCAATGCAACACTTTTGACCTTCTGATCATCATGGATGGCGTTGAGATCAAAGACCCTTTCAACTTGATGCATCCATTCCAAGAATACTTCCGGATCATGACTCCAGAACTTGGTATCTCTTCTTTGAAACCAAATCCGTCCTCCTTCCTTGGACATGTACTCCATTCATATTGTGTTTCATACTCGACATCAAAAGATCAACCATACGTGAATCAAACATAGTTCGTGCTCCTCCCTTTTGAAGGGCAAAAGTTTCTCCAATTGTTTTGTGAGATAATCAAGTTCGCTTCATTTGTTTGCATATCATCTTGTGAATCCATTGAAGAACTCATGCACGCCATGGAGTATCAATCTTTGATGAAGAAAGATATGCAAGACTCTCGGTTTGGGGTTTTGGGCGTAGGTGACATGTGGGATTTGTGTTTGGCTATGATTTTGTGAGGGAATGTGTTTGGGTTTTGGGTTTTTTTTGTTGAGCTAATGGTGGACGTGTAATGGAGGGATGGTGGGGGATGGATTTGTGATGGAAAGATTGCAAAAAGATGGTTGAAGAACTAAGAGAATCAAACTTCTAAGCTCTGATACCAATTTTGATGTATAATAGATCAAGGGATGATCACATTACACTAGAATTCAGGATCTTTAAGAACAAGATAAGAATCTTTAACTCTTAGTTCTCAAAGAATCAACTAAAATCAAAGAAATATGATGGAAACGAAACAAAGAATGATGAATTCGTTTACCAAGATTGTTGATGGACGAATGAAGAACGATCAAATGATGAACGAATGATGAATTGATGAATGTTTGAACGATTCTTGATGATGATTGACGTGAGAATGGGTGAATGTTGATGAATGAACGAATGGAGATGGACGAACGATAGTAATGGCGTTTGAAGGATCAATGAGGATACAGCCACACCACCTCAAAGAGCTCTTCAATTCTACCTTTCACCACCAAGGGATGCCAACCCAAGGCTAGAAGTAGAGATAGGATTAATCTCCCTCAAGAGAAACAAAAAACTAGCACAAAAGCTAGAGAGAAAACACCATGTGTTTGATTTGTATTTTGAATTATGATTGAATGAGATTACAAGGCACCCTAAGGGGTCTATTTATACTAGTTGGAGGCCCCCTTAGGCGTGTGTTACATCAAGAAATGAAGGGAAACTAGCTTACATCATTACAAACAAATGTGACATCATAAAGAAACAAATGTACATAAGCTAGTTTAAAACTAAGATAACTTGCTCATTCCTTGTCCAAATTCCAAGATTCAAAAGTCATTCTGAAGCTGCTTTGATTTAGATTATTTGTCCTTTGGATGGCTTCCACAATATCATCAAGGATCTTGTGATATGGAGCAAATTACCGAACTGCCCTTGTTGAAACCATTCAAATGAGAGAGAGACTTGAGGGAATGAAGCTCCCTTTCCATGTACTTGAGTATTTGGGTCCCATGATGTATATTTGGGACCAAATCTACATCATACTCCCCAGGTTGAAAAAAAGTTTGTCCTCAAACTTTGAAGCATCACTTTCTTCTTAAAGGCTTTGAAGTCATCATAGACTCCTTTACAAAACTTCTTCAACTTCTTCCAAAATAACCCATAGAAATTATTGGACTTTGATTCTCGATACTCCATCATGGTTATAGGAACTCCATGTAACTTCACAACTTCAAAGTCTACAATTTTGCCTTCATCATCTAGTATGAAACGATCCACTTTGATGACTTTAGCTTCTTGACACCTTCGAATCCTTGGCACTTCAACAATGTGATCCAAGTTGATATCTTGAGGTATCATTTGAAAGATACGTCTCATAGGAGAATTCAAAATTGGGTGGTTTCTTGTTTTGCTTTCCTCCAAGTTTGCAAGAACAAGACCCTTATGCTCTTCATACCCATGATATTCATCCTTCATAATCGTTATAATGCTGTTTTCATCCTCATTAGGCCATGTGGTATAAGATGGAAGTAGAGATGTCTCTTGATGCATGATATTCCTATCAAGCAACTTTGGTCTTTTCAACAATGTATGACAAGTATCCATAGAAGTAATATCACATCATAATGAATTTCTACAATTCTTGTAAGTGGGAAGACTTACTAAACTTCTTGGATCCTCATGAATGTCTTTGTCATGGCTTAGCCTTTGTGTAGGGGCGTCAATGTAACCATAGGAGGCACAACTTTCTTCTTCTTTAATGAATGAACATATTTCTCCTTTGTTGGTACAATGAGAGATCTTGCAGTCTCTTTGTTGATGTTCATCCGACACACATACTTCTTTCAAGGCTCTCCTTCCCACATGCCATTCTTCTACATACTCCTCTTCTACTACATTTTCCTTCTCAAATAATTCAAACGTTTCGTACTCAACCAAAGACACATCTTTCTTGTTAGGACACTCCAAATCAATGTGACCTAAACTTTGGCAATGACAACATCTCCTTTGCCTTTTAACATCGAGAGCTAAAGAACTTATCTCATCCAAAGTCTTATACGGTTGCCATTCAACAATTTGTCTAATATAATCATCAAGTCCAATTAGATAACATACCAAAGTTTGTTGATCCTCCTCCTTAAGATCACACTTCCGGAGTAGACGTTTGAACTCCCTTGTATATTCCTTGACACTTTTGCTCCCTTGGGCCAATCTTTGAAGCTTGTTGATGTTGTCACTAAGATAGTTAAGGGGCAGAAACTTCTCTTGGAGCTTCTTCTTCATTTGGACCCATGATCGTATCTTATCTTGGCCCTTTGATTGCCGCTTGCTTTGCTTTCTTGACCACCATTCGCTAGCATGCTTTCGTAGCTTCAATGCAACACTTTTGACCTTCTGATCTTCATGGATGGCGTTGAGATCAAAGACCCTTTCAACTTGATGCATCCATTCCAAGAATACTTCCGGATCATGACTCCCATAGAACTTCGGTATCTCTTCTTTGAAACCAAATCCGTCCTCCTTCCTTGGACATGTACTCCATTCATATTGTGTTTCATACTCGACATCAAAAAGATCAACCATACGTGAATCAAACATAGTTCGTGCTCCTCCCTTTTGAAGGGGCAAAAGTTTCTCCAATTGTTTTGTGAGATAATCAAGTTGCTGCTTCATTTGTTTGCATATCATCTTGTGAATCCATTGAAGAACTCATGCACGCCATGGAGTATCAATCTTTGATGAAGAAAGATATGCAAGACTCTCGGTTTGGGGTTTTGGGCGTAGGTGACATGTGGGATTTGTGTTTGGCTATGATTTTGTGAGGGAATGTGTTTGGGTTTTGGGTTTTTTTTGTTGAGCTAATGGTGGACGTGTAATGGAGGGATGGTGGGGGATGGATTTGTGATGGAAAGATTGCAAAAAGATGGTTGAAGAACTAAGAGAATCAAACTCCTAAGCTCTGATACCAATTTTGATGTATAATAGATCAAGGGATGATCACATTACACTAGAATTCAGGATCTTTAAGAACAAGATAAGAATCTTTAACTCTTAGTTCTCAAAGAATCAACTAAAATCAAAGAAATATGATGGAAATGAAACAAAGAATGATGAATTCGTTTACCAAGATTGTTGATGGACGAATGAAGAACGATCAAATGATGAACGAATGATGAATTGATGAATGTTTGAACGATTCTTGATGATGATTGACGTGAGAATGGGTGAATGTTGATGAATGAACGAATGGAGATGGACGAACGATAGTAATGGCGTTTGAAGGATCAATGAGGATACAGCCACACCACCTCAAAGAGCTCTTCAATTCTACCTTTCACCACCAAGGGATGCCAACCCAAGGCTAGAAGTAGAGATAGGATGAATCTCCCTCAAGAGAAACAAAAAACTAGCACAAAAGCTAGAGAGAAAACACCATGTGTTTGATTTGTATTTTGAATTTTGATTGAATGAGATTACAAGGCACCCTAAGGGGTCTATTTATACTAGTTGGAGACCCCTTAGGCGTGTGTTACATCAAGAAATGAAGGGAAACTAGCTTACATCATTACAAACAAATGTGACATCATAAAGAAACAAATGTACATAAGCTAGTTTAAAACTAAGATAACTTGCTCATTCCTTGTCCAAATTCCAAGATTCAAAAGTCATTCTGAAGCTGCTTTGATTTAGATTATTTGTCCTTTGGATGGCTTCCACAATATCATCAAGGATCTTGTGATATGGAGCAAATTACCGAACTGCCCTTGTTGAAACCATTCAAACGAGAGAGAGACTTGAGGGAATGAAGCTCCCTTTCCATGTACTTGAGTATTTGGGTCCCATGATGTATATTTGGGAACAAATCTACATCATACTCCCCAGGTTGAAAAAAAGTTTGTCCTCAAACTTTGAAGCATCACTTTCTTCTTAAAGGCTTTGAAGTCATCATAGACTCCTTTACAAAACTTCTTCAACTTCTTCCAAAATAACCCATAGACATTATTGGACTTTGATTCTCGATACTCCATCATGGATATAGGAACTCCATGTAACTTCACAACTTCAAAGTCTACAATTTTGCCTTCATCATCTAGTATGAAACGATCCACTTTGATGACTTTAGCTTCTTGACACCTTCGAATCCTTGGCACTTCAACCATGTGATCCAAGTTGATATCTTGAGGTATCATTTGAAAGATACGTCTCATAGGAGAATTCAAAATTGGGTGGTTTCTTGTTTTGCTTTCCTCCAAGTTTGCAAGAACAAGACCCTTATGCTCTTCATACCCATGATATTCATCCTTCATAATCGTTATAATGCTGTTTTCATCCTCATTAGGCCATGTGGTATAAGATGGAAGTAGAGATGTCTCTTCATGCATGATATTCCTATCAAGCAACTTTGGTCTTTTCAACAATGTATGACAAGTATCCATAGAAGTAATATCACACCATAATGAATTTCTACAATTCTTGTAAGTGGGAAGACTAACTAAACTTCTTGGATCCTCATGAATGTCGTTGTCATGGCTTAGCCTTTGTGTAGGGGCGTCAATGTAACCATAGGAGGCACAACTTTCTTCTTCTTTGATGAATGAACATACTTCTCCTTTGATGGTACAATGAGAGATCTTGCACTCTCTTTGTTGATGTTCATCCGGCACACATACTTCTTTCAAGGCTCTCCTTGCCACATGCCATTCTTCTACATACTCCTCTTCTACTACATTTTCCTCCTCAAATAATTCAAACGTTTCGTACTCAACCAAAGACACATCTTTCTTGTTATGACACTCCAAATCAATGTGACCTAAACTTTGGCAATGACAACATCTCCTTTGCCTTTTAACATCGAGAGCTAAAGAACATATCTCATCCAAAGTCTTATACGGTTGCCATTCAACAATATGTCTAATATAATCATCAAGACCAATTAGATAACATACCAAAGTTTGTTGATCCTCCTCCTTAAGATCACACTTTCGAAGTAGACGTTTGAACTCCCTTGTATATTCCTTGACACTTTTGCTCCCTTGGGCCAATCTTTGAAGCTTGTTGATGTTGTCACTAAGATAGTTAAGGGGCAGAAACTTCTCTTGGAGCTTCTTCTTCATTTGGACCCATGATCGTATCTTATCTTGGCCCTTTGATTGCCGCTTGCTTTACTTGCTTGACCACCATTCGCTAGCATGCTTTCGTAGCTTCAATGCAACACTTTTGACCTTCTGATCATCATGGATGGCGTTGAGATCAAAGACCCTTTCAACTTGATGCATCCATTCCAAGAACACTTTTGGATCATGACTCCCATAGAACTTCGGTATCTCTTCTTTGAAACCAAATCCGTCCTCCTTCCTTGGACATGTACTCCATTCATATTGTGTTTCATACTCGACATCATAAAGATCAACCATACGTGAATCAAACTTAGTTCGTGCTCCTCCCTTTTGAAGGGGCATAAGTTTCTCCAATTGTTTTGTGAGATAATCAAGTTGCTGCTTCATTTGTTGCATATCATCTTGTGAATCCGTTGAAGAACTCATGCACCCCATGGAGTATCAATCTTTGATGAAGAAAGATATGCAAGACTCTCGGTTTGGGGTTTTGGGCGTAGGTGACATGGGGGATTTGTGTTTGGCTATGATTTTGTGAGGGAATGTGTTTGGGTTTTGGGTTTTTTTTGTTGAGCGAATGATGGACGTGTAATGGAGGGATGGTGGGGGATGGATTTGTGATGGAAAGATTGCAAAAAGATGGTTCAAGAACTAAGAGAATTAAACTCCTAAGCTCTGATACCAATTTTGATGTATAATAGATCAAGGGATGATCACATTACACTAGAATTCAGGATCTTTAAGAACAAGATAAGAATCTTTAACTCTTAGTTCTCAAAGAATCAACTAAACTCAAAGAAATATGATGGAAACGAAACAAAGAATGATGAATTCGTTTACCAAGATTGTTGATGGACGAATGAAGAACGATCAAATGATGAACGAATGATGAATTGATGAATGTTTGAACAATTCTTGATGATGATTGACGTGAGAATGGGTGAATGTTGATGAATGAACGAATGGAGATGGACGAACGATAGTAATGGCGTTTGAAGGATCAATGAGGATACAGCCACACCACCTCAAAGAGCTCTTCAATTCTACCTTTCACCACCAAGGGATGCCAACCCAAGGCTAGAAGTAGAGATAGGACGAATCTCCCTCAAGAGAAACGAAAAACTAGCAAAAAAGCTAGAGAGAAAACACCATGTGTTTGATTTGTATTTTGAATTATGATTGAATGAGATTACAAGGCACCCTAAGGGGTCTATTTATACTAGTTGGAGGCCCCCTTAGGCGTGTGTTACATCAAGAAATGAAGGGAAACTAGCTTACATCATTACAAACAAATGTGACATCATAAAGAAACAAATGTACATAAGCTAGTTTAAAACTAAGATAACTTGCTCATTCCTTGTCCAAATTCCAAGATTCAAAAGCCATTTTGAAGCTCCTTTGATGTAGATTATTTGACCTTTGGATGACTTCCACAATATCTTCAAGGATCTTGTGATATGTTGCAAATTACCGAACTGCCCTTGTTGAAACTATTCAAACGAGAGAGAGACTTGAGGGAATGAAGCTCCCTTTCCATGTACTTGAGTATTTGGGTCCCATGATGTATATTTGGGACCAAATCTACATCACCTCTCTTCAAAACCTAGGTCACCTCACTTAATATGGTCCTTAATGGAGAATCATGACCTTGACTAAGTCCATTGACCAAGAGGTGTAAAGATAATATAGTTGTTGGAGATTAATATCAGATATAAAAATGATATTGAAACTTAATGCATAAAGATTATATAGTCGTTGGCATTAAAACTATATTTTAGCATTTCACACGGTCCGTAGTGACCATACCATGGTCTGTATTGCCTCAACACGACCCGTGTTGAATCCAAAACTAGTTTTCTGCTATTCTTGAGACCAACACGACCCATGCTGGTCTTATATATGCTCGTGTTGATCATATTCTTTGTGTTTACCTTATATATGACCCTTATACTTGTACCATATGATTTCTCATGCTATATAATCTTCTTATGTTGATGTAGATTCGGGTGTAGGATGGAAATTACTTAGATAACCAAGAAAGTCGTAGGATATAACTCGTTTGACTTATATACCAACCGTATATAGTCGCAAGATATACTTCTTGTCTTATAGGGAGGAAAATTATCAAACTCTCTTACCAAACTTAAGGAGTGTTACAATCACAACCTAAGAGTAATGAGGAATGAATCCCACATGGATGAGGCATATGGCACCCCTATTTATAGTGCAAAGAATGCACTCTTGGATAGGGTAATAGGACATTAAATCAACAATATGGATAAGGTAGTTAGGATATTCAACTAACCCTAACTACCCTTATCCCCATATAAAACATGTCTTAAAATGTTTTAGTAAACATGTGAAAGGCAAGAAAACAGGCAAAACGGTTTTGGGTACTTAAACTGAATTTCAAGTTGTCGAGGCTTGGCACACCTGTGTCATATCCGGACACTCCCGTACCAAGCACCCTTCACCCAATTTTTGGCCTTTTGAACCCAGGAAGTCATCAAATGGCTTTCCTTAGGTCATCTTAACTTGTCTTACACTTATACTTAATTTTCCATGCCTTTTAAGTTTACAAAACACACACATACACTTGAAAAACCTCAACAATCCTCCGCCATTTCGAGTGTATGGAATTATTAACTTATATTCCAAAGACACCTTTGCCAACAAACATGTTCAAACACACGACTTAAACACACAAGAGAGTAAGGACCAGTTATGCATCATAGATAGTTTCTTGCAAATTGAACTTCCATGTAGTGAACATAGTTACAAATGTGTGAATGTGATAGTTGACCAAGCATTGAACTTCACATCCTTGTTGAAAATTTGGATACATCACACCGACATAACTTAATCAAATAAGAATCCTGAAAACTTATGACACTATTAACCGCCATGTGTCCCATATCCTCTCGTAAGCAAATTAAAGCCAAGCCCATTAGCTCTTTGAGGCGGCTACACCTCTTGCTCACATAGCTAGATAGACTAAAACTTATATGCTCCTATAATCGAGCCACCATCCTTAATCAGTCCATTAAGAGTAAACACTCAACCTCTGAACATTACAGCTTAAGCACAACACTTATCCTTGGGACAGTTTTTAGAATTTGTGCTATCACAAACACTATCTAATAGAGTCACCCTCCTAGAGCTTGGCATCAAGCCAAGTATCTAGGAGAGGCACTATCATTAATATTTGTTAAAATCGGACTTATACCTATCCCCCTTGATAATATTAAATTCTCAAGTCCTTATTTAATCCTTTAACCAAAGGATTAAACCGAGGTCTTACTTAAATAAAAAAATCTCAAAAATCTTGAAAAGCAATGGCCTACCTCATCCTTGACCAATAAGGATCATTAGATAAAATCATATGTATCCATGATCATTATTAAACTTTGAGGTGGCCATACTTAATAACACACTTGTAACTTGATTACTTGAATACATCGATACTGTACATACAATTAAACCATTGTATCTGTTTGATACTAATATCCATACAACTAAACCATTGTATTGCATCTCGATACTGAGAAAGAAACTTAACTTTTGCAATCAATAAAATTAAACCATCATATTGTAGGCAATGAACTTGAATACTTAAACTTTACTTCCAATCAATATGACATAAATTTTCATATTGTAGGCTTATAGCAATCAATATTGTAGTTCTTGGCAATCAATATGACTAAACGATCATATCGTAAGCTCTTGGCAATCAATATTGTAGGCTCCTCAGCAATCAATATTGTAGATTATCTAGCAATTAATATGATTAAACTATCATATTGTAGGCTAGTATAATAAATAATATTGTAGGCTTCTTAAGAATAACCTCACATTAAAATTTGTACTTAAAGGAACCATAATCAACATGTATGCTTAATCTTGACATGTAATTAAATCATTACATCTTAAACTTAGCATGCAATTAAACCATTACAAATTAAACTTAATGTAAACTTTATTAAGTTGTCATGGAGAATAAACTTGTTACTTGTAACCTTATCGAATTTAAAACCCCAACTCATATATGTAATTAAACTATTACATATTAAACATTTGCTACAAACATGTAATTAAAAATTAATTACATCTTAACTTAATTGGCCATAAACACTCATTCATGATCTATAAGATCATCTTATAGAGAATACTATTTACTCAGAATATGAATAAACCTTCACATTTACTTATAAGAATATTCTCTTTGTGACTATGTCCAAAATAAATAACCATTGATCCATAATAGTACACTTGGCCAATTTAAATTTAATTAAATCCATCTATAGTAACATAGTCATGGACTTATAATCTTTTCAAATGTACATAAAACATACATTTCTTTTCTTATAGCAAAACTTATACTTGAACATGTATACTTGAATAATACATATAAAACTTAATCAATTCATAGACTAACACTCAAAACATGATCACATGATCATAAATTAGTCTACATAACTTAACATATGTATCATTAAAATCATGCAACATCATAAATTATATCATGAAAATGATATCATACAACTTAGACTTAATAATCACATATCCAAAATCTATGACAATTAATCTTATAAACATAGCCAAAATTTGGATAATACCGGAAGGTTATTGGAAGTTATAATTAACCTTCTATGCATGGATTAAATGTTGGGAACATGAATATTTACTTAAGATGATTTATACCACACATATTCAACTAATCATGCAACAGGTTCATGCATGATAAAACCGGAAACCATGCGCCAACCTTGATCATACAATGCATGTATTAGATAATTCATGGCCAATGACAAACCCACTAAACACATGCATGCTTACAGGGATGTTTATGCAAATAAACAAGTGAATCACCGACAAAGAATTGAACAAAGCGGACTAATCTTCTCATACGAAACACAAACTGCCAAACTTTTATCAATAATTATGATAAAGGCACTTGAAGTCATAGATAATAATCTCATACTTATCTCAATTTCAAGCCATGCATTATCACTCCAATAATGACATGATTGCATCTTACTCTTGAATTAACACATTACAAAACAAATAATTACTTATCCCATGTAGCATTTGATCCATGATAAGTCCAGGCCACGATCTCTTCAATCAAGCATGATCATCACTTGCCTGATCATCATCTCCCACACTTGATCTTTAATGACAACAAATCTACTTATCAACGGATGGCAATCATGATCCACCATCAAACTCGACCAGAAACATCTCACAAACTCGATCTTGATCTTGTCATGCCCCAATTCAAACCCAAACATATATCTCGATCATATATAAGTCAAAGATTGTTGATGTAAATGCGGGTGTAGGATGGAAATTACTTAGATAACCAAGAGAGTCGTAGGCGTACCCACTCTGCTTTGACTTATATACCAACCGTATATAGTCACAGGATATAACTCTTGTCTTATAGGGAGGAAACTTATGAAACTCTCTTACCAAACTTAAGGAGTGTTGCAATAACAACCTAAGAGAGGGTGCTTAAGGAGGAATCAATCCCCCCAGGGATGAGGCATATGGAACCCCTATTTATAGTGCAAGGAATGCACTCTTGGATAGGTTGATAGGACGATGACTCAACAATATGGATAAGGTAGTTAGGATCTTCAACTAACCCTAACTATCCTTATCACCATATGAAACATGTGTTAAATGTTTTAGTAAACATGTGAAAGGCAAGAAAACAGGCAGAACGGTTTTGGGTACTTAAATTGAATTTCAAGTTGTCGAGGCTTGGCACACCCGTGTCATATCCGAACACTCCCGTGCCAATCACTCTTCACCCAATTTTCGGGCTTTTGAACCCAGGAAGTCATCAAATGGCTTTCCTTAGGTCATCTTAACTTGTCTTACACTTATACTTAATTTTCCATGCCTTTTAAGTTTACAGAACAGACACATACACTTGAAAAACCTCAACATCTTATACTCTTGAGATCATTCTAACAGTGTGATTGATGAACATTTTGAGAAGCTTAAAGAGCTTTATGTTCATTTGAAGGAATTTGGTATAAAACAATTAGCTTTTGCATCCATGATATAATCCAAGGATTTAATCCACCATTCTTTGGATAATCTTCAACAATACTAGAAGGAAAAGAGTAAAGTCAACTAGTTGTTGGAAGAAGACCATTATGAATGTTTCTTGAAACAACATCATGCTTGACCACTCAGCTACTCAAATAAAGAATGGATAGTTGATCCTAGTCTTATTCAGTAGGAGATTATGTGTGTGTGTTCAAAATTGCACAAGCCAAAGACAGTGTTCCCACAAACTCGTTTGGGATATTTATCTCAATTGGTTAACTCATGCAAAGTTACTTTGACACACCTGAAAATTAAGCACATTTGATGCAATCGTGTACTCAGGAAGAGGTGATGAGGGGAATTTTCCAAGAAGAATAGATAAAAGTCCAGGTCCTGACGAAGTTCCACCCGCATTGTTTCAACACTGTTAGGATATAATTAATGGGAATGTAACAACAGCTGTAACGGGCATCCTTCACAGTGGCAACTTATTGGGAGAAATTAATAATACTACAATATACTTTTAAGAACGAAGAATCATCCTCAACGATAGGAGATTATCGACCAATTAGCCTATGCAATGTTATTTCAGGAGAAAAGGCAACCTTTACATTGTTGGGAAGGGGGAGGGGGTTATGATACACCATACAAAATACAAAGCTGCTGAGTTTCCACCACCAAATAAGTTGCTCCCATAGTCCACTTCCCAAGGAAATAATAGCCTACGTAGTCTCTAGATTATCGATTAAGACACGAAGTTTTCATTCATTCTTTAATGAAGAATCCATATTTAACTATCTTGAGAAAAGAAAAAAAAATGTAATTCTCAAAACAATCCACACGTTTTTCCAGATATACATTTACCAATTCTAATCAGGAATACGGTTTACTAATATACGATGGACCTCCATACCAATAAGAAAACCCACCAAAACAAATAAATATAATATAATATAATATAAAATCTACAAGATCAACGAAGGAATGTGGACTCCATTGTATAGGCTGCAACTCAAATTGTTAGAAATACCAATCAGAAAATCATCCAAAACAATTAAATTAAAAGAAATGTAAAATCTACAAGAAACAAAAATTCAGTGGTAAATTCAGCGGTGCCCTTCCCCATCTTAAGTTTTCATCTTGAGCTCATTCAGATTGTTAGAAATACCAACTCCACCCATCAAAACGCAATTACAATTGGTAATAGTCAGCTCATAACTAGCATGAGGACACGCAATTGAGATCGAAACTTACATGCTCAAATCCGACAATATTCTTGCTCCCTGTAAAGAACTCTGTCAAAGGCTTCTACATAAGAACACTTTCTTTATATTTCTTGGAGAGTTTGATTTTCCATTCTTCGACTTGGTGGTAGGCGGGCTATTACTTTTATTGCCATCTCCTTGACGTAAATTTTGAGTGCAATTTGGGGGTTTAGGATCTTCGCTTTGTCACTTTAAAGGGGGGGGGGGGGGAAGTGGAGCAGGACTGGAACTATAAAGAAATTGGAGAACAATGAAACAATCTAGCAGGGACTAGTAAATTGAAAATTTGAATTGGAGGAGGGTAATTAATAGGAACAGCACTCATCTAGATAGCTAGCAATTCATATACCAAGATGGCTAACTCATCTGAATATATCAATTTCCTATTTAAAACAAAACCTTGATCATCAAACAAAGACTAAATTGATCAAGTAACGACTAGATATCTTCAGAATGTCCATGACACATACATTGGGCCATCAATGGATAACACAAAAAAAAAATAAATAAATACAGAATTGAAATATACAAAGAAGCATTGTATAAACTACATCGAACTAGGATTCAATCACATACTTCAACTAGTCAACCAACAAGGCCTAAAATGAAGTAGCTAAAAATGAGCACGAGGAGCACATCATTTATTTCAGATAATGTCTAACCAGTTCAAAGAAAGAAGAAATCACAATACGATTATTGTAAATCAACAAAAGAAATACAGAGACATCGATCAACAATTAGATTGAGATAAGGCAAAGAAACATTAACGAACCTATTACACAACCGCCTACTACAGCCCAAACATCTTCAAATAGTGGTAAAGAAAACCAAAGCAAACCTTAGATAAATCCTCAAATTAATGCAGTGGAAAAACAAGAACAATTGATTAAGGTAGCCCATAAATATGAACTATTGATTTAGTGGGAAAATAATGAACAACGAGAAGGTTGCACCTGATATAGGTTGTAATAGGAGGTAACGGGTGAATCAGGGCCAACCAACTATGTTGCAACAACTCGGTCCAAACCAGGCTGACAGTCGGTGGTTGGCGAACGATTGAGAGAGAGAGAGAGAGATATGGGCGGAGGCACTTGTAGATTTCGTGGCACTGAGCGGTGGTGTGTGCCCCGAAAAAGGAGGTAGTGACAGCTCCTCATGCTGGGACAGTTAGACGGATCGCTGCGGCAATCGACTTTCGGAGCTCCTTTGTTGCCATTAATGTCGAGGTCACAGAACTCATAGATTGATTTAAGTAATGGACGAAATCAGAGTGCGGTGCATGGTAAAATTCAATTAGGGTTTTTGCTATGAAGAAAGAGGTAAAGGAAGACTGGATAGCAGGTAGAGGGACACCCATCAACGCTACGTTTCACCTTCATTTTTCATTGAGCCTGCATTGGGCTATCAGGCCAAGGCCTATATTTACGGATAACGACATTTTCATTACTTCTCCATTTCATATTAATTGTTGTCTTTAAAAATTATACAGTCAAATTTCAAAAAAATTAATCATAAATTTCTTAATATATACAACGATATTTAATAGAAAATTACTATCATTAAATTTGTAACAAAAAAAATTATCCTAAAAATATAATATTACAGTTGTTAACAAAATATTACTATATAAGAAATTATCAATTAAAGAGTGATATTGGATATCGTGGCAGTTAGGGAATTGTAGTTGGTCGTGGTGGTGAGGCGTCATTCGTATGCAACAGCCGTGGTGGTGGGCGGAGAGGCTGACAGTAGCAAGGTGAAGGAGAGAGATGGTGGAGTCATGGTGGTTAGGGATTTACCGATTTAGCATTTGAAGGAGATTGGGGAAGAAAGAAACACAGTAGCACTAAAGCGTTAAAACACATAAATCGCCTTTACCATCCAAAAATCCATCTCCTTTGGCAACAAAAAAAAAATCCAAAAATATATATTATTTTACAAAACGTTTCCTTAGGGTGCTATTGTATAATCTAATGTGTAAATGTTGCAATAGATTAAATCTAAAGCAATACTTTTAAAAAATGTTTACAATAGAGTATTTATTGTAACACTTGTTAAAATTGTTACCTAAAAATGTTTTACAATATGCTACTTTTGTTGTAGCGAGAATTACTAGTAGGTGCTATGTTAAATGCTTGAGGCCAGTTATAAGTGATTTATAAGTATAAATCAAGGTACATTCCTTCCTGGCAGGATAAGTGCAGATAGTTGTTTGGTTTTACATGAAATTTTACATTGCATGAAATCTAAATATGTGACACGTCAGTATGCCGTATTGAAGATATGAGAAAGGCTTATGATCGGGTTCGTTGGCACTTTCTGGAAGAAATTTTGAAACAAATGTGTTTTTCAACATCATGAGTGAAACTCATTACGAAATGTTTGTCAATGGTTCCGTACCCAGTGATTGTAAATAGAGAGCCAATACCATGGATAGTACCAAAAGCAGCTCTCAGACAAGGTGTTCCTCTCTCACCTAATTTATTTTTGTTGGGAATGATTGTTTTATCACAAACTTTGCAAAAAGCAATTTAGGAAGGGTAAATCAAGGGAGTTAAGTAGTAAGAGAAGCACGTCAAATTACACTTCTTTTTTTTTTTTTTTTTTGCTGATGATTCATTCTTGTTCACTTAACTAAATTCAGAATCTTATATGGAATTGCTTAATTTGATTTCAAAATCTAATTATGTATCTAGTCAAATGGTGAATATTGTCAAATCATCAGCATGTCTTTCAAACGGAGCCACAATGACAGATAAACAAGCGTTCACAATTGTTTTTGAGTTTAAGAAGTGTGAGTTCTTTTCTAATTACGTGGAGGTTCCCTCAGTAATAGCAAGGCAGGAAACTACAAGGGTGGCAAGCAAACATGTTATCTCTATCAGGATGATTGATGTTAACTAATGTCGTATTGGTGGCACTTGCGCAACAAGTATTCTTTGTTTATCTTGTCCTGAAAGGAATTATCTCTAAAATTAATATTATGATTATTCTGTTCTTTTCGTGGAACTCAAGGTGCAAGCCATCAATACATTGGAAAAAGAGGGATTTATTATTTCTACCAATGGGTATGGGTGGATTGGGCACTAGAGATACAAAAGTTTCAATCAGGCATTGTTATTTAAACAAGCATGGTGAAGTTACGAAAAAGAATCTTCGATCCTAGCAAGGATAGATATAGGTATCATTCTCTTCTTTTACTACCAAATGAATACAAGCCGAAACATACAGATTCATTTGCATAGAAGGGTACAGGTAACTCAAAAAGCTCATCAACAGATGCAATGGAGAATAAGTAATGGCCGATCAATACTAATCAAAGACTCGTGCTGGCTACATCGTGATCAACCTCTTATAAATTAGGTGCATATATGACTATTTTATCTAAACAATATAAATGATCTGGTGATAATTAGAAATAGGGTCCATACTTGGAAAAAAATTCATAATATATAATAGGTTTGAATCCAACATAGCGGAAATCATGTTGGTAAGACTAGTTCCAAGAGAAAATTTAACTCATACCCTTTGTTGGGTCGAATATTCGACATGCATGTATTTAGTTAAGACAGGTTATGGATTCTACATATAGGAAAATATGAATCTTGCAGAAACTCCAACTCATGATTATGCACCAGAACATTATGACGAAATGAAAATTAATTATGCGAAAAGTATGACATGAAAATATTCTAATCGGAGAAAATTTACATCAAAGAGGTGTCGTTGGAGACTCATCTTTCCGATGTAATTAGAATGAGGAGATTGTTTTTTCATTTATTCAGAGATTGCATTTTTTCCAAACACGTTTGGAAAGCTAGGCCATTAGATTTGATGAATTTTGAAGCAAATTTAGATCGGAAAAATGGTTTCTGGATTGGCTGAGATATTTGAAAAACACGGATAAGGATGGAAGAACACTGGTAATGCAGTTCATGTCAGTTATGTGGAGCATTTGGAGGATAAGAAACAGAGCTAATTAAACTACAAGCAACAATAGTCTTGGAATCAAACATGGTTACTCAACTATTTCAATCTATAAGGGAAACAAATACATGGATTAAAGGAAGGAGAAAGCGACCAATGGGACAAACGCCTGAACAATGCAAGGTAGACACTGAACAAATAGAAGATCAATCTAGTTTATATGAAAATTACACTATCACGGTAGATGGAGCTTGGAAACCGAAAAGGAAATATATAGTTGCAGCTCGTGTAGCACATCCCTAGAGAGCATTAATGACAACATATATGGTATATAAAGTTCAAAACAAGATTAGCAATACAAACTGAGTCAATGATCGACCGTACTTCATGTGCTACACGTTGTAGCGGAATTGGGATGGAGTTTTGTACGAATTTTGCATATTATGTTTTACTCATAGAGTTTTTAAATGATATTAATGAATATGGATATTCATGTTATGCAATAGTAATGGATTGTAAAACTTGGTTATCAAGATGTATAGGATATGGTATTGAAAATGTAGAGCGTAGTGTAGTAAAACCAACTTATAAAGTTGTAAAACGAATATTCGCAAAATATTTGTAACAATGTACTTTATTTTGAAATGAAATAATACTGACTCCGTTGGTTATAAAATAGAGAGTATCAAAAACTCATACAACTTATCACTTGAATTTACAAGATAAAATGGTATGTGAAGCTATAATCAAATTTGACATAAAAACATAAACGAAAGGAAATACGAAATAGATATATATAACAGAAGGATGGAAATGTATTTGCTGTGAAAAGATCCCTAACTAATATAAAAGAGAGTTTGTTGTGTTTGCAACCTATTTGTCTATCTGCCTGACTTGTAACTTATATTCATAGATAAATTTCCTCTTTTGCCTTGAATATAATATAATGACAAGCAGCTTGTCTTGTAACTTATGTTCACATTTAAATTTACTAGTTTGCCCTTTAATATAATATTATACCAAACAGTTTGCATTGAACATTACATTTACACTTAAATTTACTGTTTTGCCCTCAAATACAATAATTAAGGATCCTAACATCAATTGAAATTAAGTTGTTAGACCCATCAGTTCGGATGGACGGGCTATAGATTTTTTGTATATCTAGTTAAGGTCAATATAGGTCATGTGTATTTCGGGTTCATAAATTTTCACATTAAAAAAACGAGTTACGTGTATCTAGATTCGAATAAATAATAATAATTTTAACAGAATGAAAAATTGGGTCTTGTTCTTTTAGAGTGTAAGATAGCTGGGGAAGGAGGGGTGGGAAAGGTGAGATAGAGTGAGCGGATAAGATATTGTTTAGAAACGCAAGTGGCATCATTTAAATATATAAACTTTTAAACGCAAGATGAGATAGAATGAGTGGATAATATATAAACTTTTAATAAAGTATTTTGCGAGTAAGACAATTCACATCATTTATTAAATATATGAATATTTAAATATATATTATGTAAAGTAGGTAAAAAAGTATGAGTAGTATCAAAATAAGTATGATAAAATAACTAAGAAAGGAATAAATAGGATAAATTTATCCTACATCACAAAAACACATTGACTTAACTCAGTAGAACATACATGGTGACTGTTAGGCTTTATTCTTTTATGTGATGTGCTACCACAACTTACCATATTTCTTTAATATTCTTCAACACTTTACCACAATTATTACCAATGTATTTACTAACTTTTCACTCTCCTTAATTTTCTTCTATACTTTTCACATTCTCTCTCTTCACCTACTATATCAAATACACTTTCCACAAATTTTCACCATATCATTCCACACTTTACTGCACTTCCACAATTTTACCACACCGTACCATTTTCACATCTTACCAATCCCATAAAAGAACAGAAACTAAAAAGAAAAGTAACACGGAATATTTATGCAAAATTTCACCAGACCAAAAATTGCAAAATAGAAAATTTGTTAACTGGAGTACATGAAGCCAAACCATGGTCGTAGGTAACATAACTATCCGAGATAATTAGCAATTGAGCTAAGAATTTAGGGCTTTTGGCCTCAAATAATACGTACTGAAGGGCTTGTGACCAAAAATAATCCAAAGTGACTTTTAGACCACTGGCAATCTCTACTTTTTCAATATTTTCTCCTAACAGTCCATATTAGCTTTTCGGCGCCAGAAATCTGACGTGACCACCGGAGCACATGGTCCTTTAATGATAAGCATGTCAAGTCAGATTTTACTATTTGTTTCTGATTTCTTTTAAAAGCCAATGAAGGTTTTTTTAATTCAATGTCATAACCGTTGTTTTGTTTAGGTTGACGTGTTGTGGTCGGCGACGCAACAAGGGCAGCAGACGGGAGGTGCAGCGGCGAGGGGTAGAGGTGGTGCTGAGTGTGTGTGAGGAGGTGGCGGATGTCGGTTCAGGGCAATGTCGCCGACCGTGGTCCATGTGAGGGAGAGACAATGAGGGCGGTTATGGCAGACAACAACAATGGACCTGGACTGAGGCTGCGGTGGTGGGTTGCGGCGCACAAGGCTGGGACGTCAATGCAGTCAACACTGTGGCTGCGATGCAAAAGGCGTGCGAAATTGCGAATGGTGGCGGTGGCTGGCCGTCGCGAATTGCGTTGGAGTGGGGCGGTGGAGGCTGTGATGCGGCGGCCATGGTGGTGACAGTGAGGGAGTTTTCTGGGCGGATGGAGGGCTGAGCGATGACATCATTGGGCGGTGGTGTGGGATGTGGGTGAGGGGAGATTCGAGAGGGAGTTAGAGTTGAGGGAAGAGTAAGAGAAATGAGAGAAAGGGGTAATTGGCCTTGAATTTTGTTTTTAATTAAAAAAACCTTCACTGGCTTTTTAAAAAAATGAGAAACAAATACTAATATCTAACTTGGCATGCTTTTCATTAAAGGACCACGTCTTATGGTGGCCATGTCAGATTTCCGGCGCCGGAAAGCTAATCTGGACTGCTAGGAGAAAATATTAAAAAAGTACATACTGTCAATGGTCTAAAAGCCACTTTGGATTATTCTCGGTCACAAGCCCCTCAGTACGTATTATTTGAGGCCAAAAACCCAAGAATTTATTGCAAGTCTAAGTGGGAGTATTAATAAGTATTTCAAATATTTATGAGATTATACAGGTTTGAAGATATTTGGACTTTGGATATTTTATGTAGAGGTAGGTTATGAGCTATTTTAAAGTCATGTTCTTTAGTTGGGTTAAACCTAACTAATCTAACCTACCTTGACTTACCTTGTCCTAACTTAAGCTAACCTAACCCAACTCCCTGAAAAATACTCAAACCAGAAACAATTTTTGTAACGCCCCGCCCTCTCCCGGGTCGCAGGCATTACCAATAACTGCTTTAAGGATCGCTGACTGGCCCCACAAATCACCACAAGTCTTTCCAGCGTGTTTCGTCCTCGCTCACACGCTACCTGGGAAAACTTCCCAGGAGGTCACCCATCCTTTAACTACTCCCAGCCAAGCACGCTTAACTGAGGAGTTCCCAACGGATGAGCTACCATAAAAGAAGGTGCACCTTGGTGATATAAGTAGTCATTTCGATCCTCTTAAGCCACACTTAACCATATACCCGGGGTGTTACAGTCACCCCCACTTAAGCGCACAACGTCCTCGTTGTGCCACAAATGACTCCAGAATCTTTGCCCCGCTAGGTGACTGCCCATGGCTCCCCCGTCCACTGGCGCAGTTCACGGTCGCGGGTCGGCTCTGATACCATCTGTAACGCCCCGCTCTCTCCCGGGTCGCAGGCATTACCAATAATCGCTAAGGATCGATCGCCCCACAAATCACCACAGTCTTTCCAGCGTGTTTCGCTCGCCACACGCTACCTGGGAAAACTTCCCAGGAGGTCACCCATCCTTTGACTACTCCCAGCCAAGCACGCTTAACTAAGGAGTTCCCAACGGATGAGCTACCATAAAAGAAGGTGCACCTTGGTGATATAAGTAGTCATTTCGATCCTCTTAAGCGACACTTAACCATATACCCGGGGTGTTACAATTTTTTAAATCAAAAAACAATTAAAATAATATTATTTTAATCTCAAATCAATCCATTTTTTCCAACCCCTATAATTTTTTCATTTAATTTCCCCAAAATATATACTCAAGTTTTATTAATAAAATATTGTCACCCAACAATTAAGTTAAATCAAACCTATGTCATTCTTTCTTATCCTTACTTAACTAACCTAACCTAAACCTAACCTGATAAAAGAATAGGGCCTAAAAGTTGAAAAGGTTATAGATTAGGTGGGTTTAGGTTGTTTATGTAAAATTAGTTAAAAATAAGTTGAAAAATACTGGAGGTAGTTTACCTCTGTAAAGAAGAAATTATTATGCTTCAAAATGAAAAGAAATTATTAGAATTAATATTGGATTTCATTTTTAACCTAAAAGATAAAAGAAACTATCTCTATCCAATGATAGCGGTCATTTTAATTAACCATTTTGTTTCATAACAATTGTCACTTTATAATTTTAATATAACTTTTTCCAACTAGTTACTTTTATTATTATTTTTTTCTTATAATATAAAAAAATGTGTGTGAGAAAAAAATATTCATATAATTTAATATTCACATTCCTTAATTTTTCATGCAATGTAATCGTTAACTAACTTATTTCTTTAATTTTTATTGATTTTGATTAAAGTAATATGACATAACGGTATTGCAAATTGGGGAATCAAGACCTTTTAATTACGGGTGGCATGTATACTATTATATCCATATGATCAACAAATTATAATAAATTGTTTTTTTTCCTGAATTTAACAGTTGTCGTGCCCACCGTCAATATACATGCGACCTGCTAGTTGCAAGATTGTTAGAATCATGATCCTAACTCGGATCCATCGGGTAATTAGTAGGGATGGCAATGGCGGTGCAGTCCAACAGACCGTCTGCACTCATCAATTTTTTGGACGGACGCCCGAGACCCGGTGGGTCCCAAAAATTTGGACCCGGACTTGCTGGGTCCGCGGGTCCATGGGTATTTAGCGGGTCCTTATTGGGTCCAACACTCTTATGTATTTTTTTACTAGATTTATCAATTTATCGGGTTAATTTTATATGTGTGTAATTATATAATAATGACTATTCTATTTAAATACACAGATTTGCAACACAATAAAAACATCTAGCTCATTGTACGAGGCTATGAGCAAAATTCAACATAAAAACATTACAAAAATCATCCACACATCAACTTTTACAGTGCAACTATACAACTTAAAATATAAAATTAAAAAAAAAACAAAGTTCATGATTATCGCATTATATAACTCTAAGAATAAAAATTCACTTTTGTTTTCATTTAATATATATATATAATATAACGGGTTCATGGGTAGGGTCTACGGGTCTGTGGCTAAATGGGACGGATCCGAGCGGGTCTGGGGCGGGTCCAAGACCCATTGCCATCCCTTGTAATTAGTATCGAAATTAACCCACATAGGATCATGGATCATAATGTAATAGTAGAATCGTATCGAGAATTTCATATCATAAAATTGTAAGACCGTAGATCAGGATCAGGATTTTAATAACTAGGGCTAGCACATATTCCAAAGAAGCGAAACATAATTGATAATCTTAGTTTATCCAATTAGGAAACAGATGCAAGGATAACGCATAGATGGTTCTTAGTGAAAGAAAAAAAAACCAATAATAACAATAATAATTAATATTTAAGAGAACGGTGCAAATTTCATTAATATAACTTTTTCTGCGGTGTATTAGTTTGTTTGACTGTAGTTCATGTTTAGTTTTTGCGGTGTTTTTATTTAACAGTTTGGTTGTAACCTTGTTGAGGGTGGATGTTTGCTATTGTTTTTGAGGATTGTTGTTTGTTTTGAACTTTTAGCCTTTTGGCAATTAATAATCGAGAAAAATAGAGAATGGTGCAAATTTCAACTTGCATCACCTACCTAAAATTGATCATACAGATTATATATATATATATATATATTTGATTATTGAAAGACAATAAATTTGAAAGTTCACGAAAAACAGCAAGACTGTATTATAAGACAACAAACAATTAACTCTAATAAATAAAAGATACAACCAAATACTGCTAAACATAAATAAAAAAATTAGGACTATCAAGTCCTCCGCAAATTATATATACACATTAGTCAATATTTCAAAGTTTTTTAAGGGTACAGTCGTATAGAATAGAGGGTACAACGACTGCAGCAAAAGAGAGGGGGATGTTTGGATAAGGCTCAACCCAAGAAAGCAAAATGTTTGTCGAATTCCTATCACCAAAAGATTTGCAAGATTTTCCATCAATGGAAGGTTGGCGAGACAAAAGATTCAGACTTGGCCTTTTATTTCCCCTTTCTTTAGCCTTCATATTCCTATTTCGTTAAGACTCCGCATTTACCGCTGCCCACAATTTACGACTCTTTTTATCATCCATCCAAACACTGTCTGTCTCCTTTACTTTTGCCAGCTATCACGCGCCGAACCACTAATCCCTCCTGTTGTTTTCTCCTCCTAATCTGCTTCTATCATTACAAAATCTTATCCAATCTTGTGGAACTCCTATTCTAATTAATCTTACCAGAAATGATAAAAAAACAAATGAGTGTGTAATATATGTTCACAAATTTTGCATTTCTATCAATCTCTAAGGCAACAAAAATTTTTATTATATAAATTCTAGTACAGGATCGTTTCATATAAATTTACATATTTTTTACAGAGTGACCTTTTAATAGTACTTTATTATAACAAAGAAATGATATTAGAACTTTTCATATTAGTTTAAAAACCCTAGCCTCCTCCTCTCTTATTCTCTCTAGAAAATCCTATGCTCTATTTTCTTGAAGAGGCTGTCATCGATTCTTTTGCCAATAGTAATCCCCAATCTGATTGTTTTCTACTCCAATTGTTAGTTGGGTTTACAATTACGCAAAGAAAGTTAGTATCTTCTTTTGTAAGAGTTTTTATTCTATCCTTATTTAGGGTTTTTAGTCTATTTATAGAGTTTTTGTTCAGTTGTTGTGGTCTAATACATTGGATGAAGATCTACTTTCAAATCGCTATAGCACGAGTTGTGAGGTTCTCCGTCAATGGTAAAGATGCAGAGTCATCCAAGAAATTAGAGCAGAACGTAAGTAAGATTAGTAATAGTTATTTGGAAGTTGAATTTCATATCTAGGTTTTAGATCTACTATTATTCGATCACGATTTTCATTGTAAAGGCCATATGACTTGTTATTAATGAAATCGCTATGTTTGATTTAAAAAAAAAAGAAATGATATTAGAAAAACTTTTTAATATAAATGTGCTTAATAATTTATTAATGGATGAATTTTATCAAATTTTCTTAAAAGTCGATATAAATAAATTATTAGTCACCCACATATTCATAAAAAGTCATCGCACAATTATTTTTTTTGATAGAAAGGGGGGGGTGGATTATATTAAAGTCTCGTTAGTCATCGCACAATTATAGATGTACAGTAAACTTATAGTGAAATGGTCTCACGTAAAAATTACTATCCTTATTAAACTTATTCCCTATCTCGCTTTAAAGATGGAGGAGACTTAACAATGAAGTACTATAAAAGAGACATACCATGTTTGTGAATAAATATATGAAATTATTTTAATGAATATAATAAAATTAACTTTTTTATGGATAAATATATAAAAACAATTACAAATAATATATAGAGATTACAATGTGAAATTTACTGAAAACAATTTACCAAATTGTAAAGAGGATGAAATATTAAACAGTTTAATATTTCTCAATAGATATTAAACAGTTTAATACTCCCTCCGTTCTTTTTTATCTGTCATTTACGATTTTCAGTGCTAATTTTGAATCAATAATTTCTAATATAATTTTTTTGTAGAAAAATATAATATTATACTTTTTTAATAGTATTTTTTATTACGAATCTAATGATATCAATTTTATATGATGAATCATTATACAAATTAAGATATTAACGGTCAAAATTTTTGCCACAATTTCCTAGGCGACAGATAAAACAAAACGGAGATAGTATTAAACAGTTTGTTGAAATTTCTCAATAGATGACTTTACAAAATTCATGTAAGTTGTCTTATCGTACAAGGACTAGGTAAAGCTCAGTGTTACGATAATAATAGAAAAGACTAAACTCTAATCATATCATGAAATTCTAGGAGGGGGCATATATATATATATATATATATATATATATATATATATATATGTGGTAATTGGATGGCAATAATCCCTACTTACAATTTGTATTCTGGTGGACCAAAAAAAAAAATTGTATTGTAGTGGTACCAAATCCATCACCACATTCTTTTTATTTTTTTCATGCCTACCCCATATTGTTTTTGTTTTTTTCGTTCCTGCCCCCAAATAGGTAATGAAGTGGAGTTGTTAAAACAATTTTTAAATTATTTTTTTTGAGATTCCGAACAATTAATATGATTTTTTAAAAAGAATAAAATTGAAAAAATCATAAAAAATAGAAAAAAAATTCAAAACAATTGGGAGAAGTGCTGTAAATTCATTAAAAATCGTGGTAAAGTGCTATAGAAAGTTTTGAATCAAATGCAACATAAAACCTATGATATTTGGGGTATACTCTAGATTATGTCCCACTACAATACAATTTTATTTTTTTTTTTACCACCAGAATACAAATTTAAAATAGAGATTATTGGCATCCAATTTGCGAAAATAGGGATTATTAGAATCCAATTTCTCTCTCTCTCTATATATATATATATATATATTGGACGGTTAGACCTCATAACTAGGAGATGCCTTATGAGTTATGAGCGACCGAGAAAATATGTAAAGGGAGGATGCGATCTATGTAGAAAATAAATTAAGGAAAAAACATTCATATGGTGTTTAATTTGTTGACTTACCTTTTCAATTATAATTAATATTAGTTTGATGCAAGACAAAAAAACATAAATAAACAAATAAGTTGGATAATCTAAATCATGAAAAGTAAGATTTGATTGTTATAAATCCTTAAAGATTGTAATGAATATCAAATTTAAGCCCCGTTCTTTTGTACGTTAATACAACATACTACAACGCAACCCTACTGCAACATATCGCAAATTACAATTACCTTTTAACTATTTCTACCACAACTTATCGCAACGCAAATGCAAACGCAACGCAACACACAAAAGAAATACAATATATATATTTGATTGATTGAAGTAAGATATAATTGTCAATGAGAATATTGAATAACATAGTTATATTATCTAAATAATTGACTATCTTGATTAATATTGAAATCAACTAAAATTATGGATATTAATTGATTTAACTATATAATTATTGGGTAAATTGATATGTTCACATTATTTATATAATATAGAGATCATGCTGATTATGGATTATATACGTGCAATGCTTTGAATTGCCATATAAAGCCTTGGAAGGAAAACATTCCTTCTTTCATGTCTATAGCTACAACCAAGTCTATTAATTATATCATAATGTAATACCTTGGGTATGTAGTTAAAGTGTGGCTAAAAAGGATTAAAAAGACTATTCCTATCACCAAGGTGCACCTTATTTTATGGTAGCTCATCCATTGGAAACTCCTCAGTTAAGCGTGCTTGGCTAGGAGTAGTCTTAGGATGGGTGACCTCTTGGGAAGTTTTCTCAAGCGGCGTGTGAGCGAGGACGAAGCACGTTGGAAAGACTCTTGGTGATTGTGGGGCCAGTCAGCGATCTTTGAAGTCGTTCCCGGTAATGTCTGTAGCCCGGTAGGGGCCGGGACATTACAGATGGTATCAGAGCCGACCCGCGACCATGAGTTGCGCCAGTGGACGGGAGATCCATGGGTAGTCACCTAGCGGGGCAAAGATTCTGGATTGGATTGGGGCACAACGAGGACGTTATGCGCTTAAGTGGGCGTGATTGTAACATCACGGATATGTGACTAGGTGTGGCTTAAGAGTATTTAAATGACTACTTATATCACCAAGGTGCACCTTCTTTTATGGTAGCTCATCCGTTGGGAACTCCTCAGTTAAGCATGTTTGGCTGGGAGTAGGCTCAAGATGGGTGACCTCTTGGGATGTTTTCCCAGGCAACGTGTGAGCGAGGACGAAGCACGATGGAAAGACTCGTGGTGATTTGTAGGACCCATCAACGATCCTTGAAGCAGTTATTGCTAATGTCCGCGGCTCGGGAGGGGTCGGGGCGTTACAAATGGTATCAGAGCCGACCTGTGACCGTGAGCTGCGCCAGTAGACGGTAGATCCATAGGCAGACACCTAGCGGAGCAAAGATTCTGGAGTGTATTGTGGCACAACGAGTATGTTGTGCGCTTAAGTGGAGGTGACTGTAATAGCCCGGGTATATGGTTAAAGTGTGACTTAAAAGGATTGAAAAGACTACTCATATCACCAAGGTGCATCTTCTTTTATGGTAGCTCATCCGTTTGGAACTCCTCAGTTAAGAATGCTTGGCTAGGAGTAGTCTTAGGATGGGTGACCTTCTGGGAAGTTTTCTCAGGCAGCGTGTGAGCGAGGACAAAACACGCTGGAAAGACTCCTGGTGATTTGTAGGGCCAGTCAGCGATCCTTGAAGCCGTTCCCGGTAATGTCTGCGGCCCAAGAGGGGCCGGGGCATTACATGATTGTGCATGTTTAATTTGATGTGACAAAATCAAAGGAAACATAGTATGGTTAGTAGGATTACATGATGCAAAGGAAGGAAGAAAATAAGACCAAAATGTTATATCCGTCATACAAAGATTATGATCAAAAATTGTCCAAGTTTGGTCCTTCGGCTACTTCGACTACTGAGACTATAAATACAAGGAGTCATTGGCCATTGAAGAGTACAAGAGAAGAGACAACAAGACACAAGCATGTATCACACTTGAGCATTATTAGTTCTTACTATTTTTGAGTGTGAGATTATAAAGAACTATGTTAAGCTATTGATTAGAGTTGTTGAGATAGTTTATTAGGGAGAGGGCTAAGAGTTGAGATGTCAACTCCCACACTTAATTAAGAGGTGATTTCAAGTAGTGAGATCTTGAGAGTAGAGAAAGCTCCAAGATCGATTGTCAAAGTTCATTCTAATAACAGATCGAAGTTCAATCCTATTGTTTAAGAACTCGAGGCGGTGATCGACGTACTCCGAAATTGAATTCGGAGTAACATTATTAACAACCACCGTGTTTTGTCTCTTTTATTTTTGCTATTTATTTTCACACTTTATTCTATTTAATTTTTTGTGAAAACCCTATTCACCTCCCTATCTAGGGTAATCTTATTTCTTCAGTGTTCATTGTTTTAGAGAAAGCGTGTGGTAAGTCACTTAAGAAAGTGTTGAGGGAGAGCGTTGAGGCAAAAGGAGTATATTATCTATTATATTTGAGCCTAGATACATGCATGACAATGTTAGAACATATATGATCAAGACATTGGTAGGGTCTTCAAGAGATTTTCCCATGGATATCAAGCTTCATCAAGGGTTTGCTCTGAGTCATTTGATTCTTTCTAATATTGTTATATGGATGAGTTGAATAAGGATATTTAAGATGAATTATCGTGGTGTATACTTTTTGTAGATGATATAGTTCTAGTTGATGAGTCCTGTGGGAGATTAAAGGATAAGGTAGAACTTGCGTGTGATACCTTGGAGTTTAAGGGATTTAGACTAGTAGGTCGAATATGGAGAATGTGAGGTGTCATTTTAGCAAGTTGATTGAGAAGACAATAGTCCTTACCATTGGAGGGACGACTATAACTATGTTAGAAAAATTTTGGTACTTGGGGATCTATTTTGCAGAGTGATGGGGACATTAACGAGTATATAAGGCATCAAATTTAGGTTCGTTGGTGAAAGTGAAAGGCAACTTAAGGAGTGTTTTTAAATAAGAGGACACCACTTAAACTTAAAGGTAAGATGTATCATGTGGTTAGTAGATAGACAATCGAGGTGTTGGGTTATGAAGATGTTGTATTGCCAAAGGCTGAATGTAGCAGAAATGAGGATGGTTCGACAAATTTGTGAGTTCATCAAATTGGATAGGGTCAGGAATGATGTACTCCACAATAGGTTAAAGGTACATAACTTCCATTGAGGATAAAAGCTGCGAGTGAATAGACAAAGATCGTTTGACCATGTGTATAGAAGAAGGCCAGGGCGGATGCTCCTATCCGGAGATGTGAAAAACTTATGATGCCACCGCCTTGTCTTGGGGATAGGAGGCCTAAGAAGTCTATGATGGAGGTAATCAGAAGCAATTTGTAACACATAAGTTTAGAGGAGGACATGACACGTGATAGAAATGTTTGGCGGGATATGATTAAAGTACGTAGTCGGGGGAGGGATGTAAGATGTTGTCGGTAGGAGGCATTGTTTTGCCTTTTCCGTGTATTTTCTTATGTTACTTTATGTTTGTGTTTTTTAGTTTCGTCTAGTTTGTCAATTCACATAACTACTCGACCGTAGTTAACAGGTATGAAGCTTTTTTTTCTATGTAACTCTCTAGTTATGTTGTTTTCCCAAGTAGTTTTCAAATTGAGTTTTCAAAATGGTTTTGTTTTTGGTTTTCAAAAGTTTTTTTTTCTTTGTTTAGATCCGCTAGAACAGTCTTTTCCTGCAATACTATATATATGGGGGCAAAGTTACCTTTAGACTTCGCTTTAGTGACCCTATTTTGAAGATTATTGTTGTTTGTTGTTAACTTATAAACTAATGTATTCAAAGACATCCAATGAAAATATTTTAACTATATTACTCACGATCGTAGTGCTAATTGGTGTCATAACTATTAAGATTGCAAACTAATCCATTGAACATTTATACAAGGATAGGACAGTACAGTGCATAAAGCGTCCCCATACGTAGGGAGTTGAGGTACCATTACAAAGGCATAATATAGGTAAACCTTGTATTTCTGGAAGAGGTTGTTTCCAAGACTCGAACCTGTGAGCTCACGATAATTTGACAACAACCTCACTTGTTGCTTCCAGGGCGAATATTTGTGCAAGGATATTTTAAAAAATTATCATATATCTTTCTGAATATGTAATCCTCTTATTTCATAGTAATTTATATTTCTTCAACAATTTGTCAACATCAGATACTCCTTAATAAACTCTAAACAATCATCTAACTCGTGGCTATCAAAAACTACATGCATACATAACTAGGAGTAAATAAAATGTAATTATCGATTTTTTTTATTCAAATTTTATCAAAGACAAGTTTAATTTAAACAAATTCAAATAACTCTGTTCTTTTATGCGGTTGGCTGGCTGCGGTGCTACAACACACGCTCTTTGCCACAACCAACCACAACATACCAACCCACCACAATTTACAACAACACACCACAATCAACTTTTTCAAATTTATTTTATTTAAAAACAATACCATATTTCATCTCATTTTTTCCAATTGTTTTTTCATATTTACCAATACAATTTACAATCATTAAAAACAAAACGCACCACAACTTATCACAACCCACCACAATTCTTCTATACCCACCACAATTCCACTACACCTTATCGCGCCATACCGCAGCCAGCCGTAAAAAAGAACATGATCATATTATTTTTATAGTATTTGAATTGAGGCCTAACTTTTACCTACATAACATTAGTAACTTAACGTACAATACTCTTACATATTTTCCTTACCTTTGCAAACATATCAACTTATCTACAGTGATTTTCAAAAAATAAATAAATAGATAAAAATTGCCTACTTTCACTTACCCACACTGACTTAACTTACATTACTTATGTACTTATTAAAAGGACAGGGCTTGATTTTTAAATTATATTTAAGAGTATTAAAGTTATCTTACCTAAAAGGGTAATTGGATTCTAATAATACGAACTTTGGGCCATATAAGACTTAATAATATGAACTTTCGATTTGATTCTTAATAATACGAACTTTGACCCCCTGTTGGGCACGCACCGAGTTAATGAGTTTTTGACTCGCCGGAAAGCTTTGTTGGCAGGCCAGGCACGTGGTCTTTGTTCTCTTGCGTTGCCAGGTCAGCAATTGACCAAAAAAAAAAAAAGCCACCTCAGCCTTCTAATTTCCCTCCACACCAACTGTACGTTAGGTTTATTTTTTTAAATTTTTGTTTTGAAAAAAAAGCCCCTCAACTACTGTAATATTCATCCATCATCTTCATCGTCTATTCTCTCTCTAATATCTGCGAAGAACAATTCTGGGTTTGGGGAAGGGTTTTGTGAGAAGTGCTTGCAAATCTCCATCAACTACTGCTGCTGCAGACGTCTCCAGTACTCACAGCAAGCCTCGATCGACACTGTGCAACGGTAAAAGCAAAAGCAGAGGTTAGTTGTTTTCTTCCTTGAAATGATGACAATGTCGACCAAAACCCTAGCTTTGATAGGCCCAAAATTTTTTTTTGGAGTAAAAAGTCGTTTTTTACAGTTTAGGGTTTCTGGGTAGGGAATCTAGTGGGGAATTTTACCATTTAAAGTTAGGGTTACTTGAAAGTTCGAATTTGGGGGTTTAAAACTGAACAAAATGGTAACATTGTTTCCTGATTTTGTCTTATGCAGAAAGATGTTGTATGATTTGGTGAATTTGACAATTTACTATGGGGGTAAGTTTGTGGAGGAGCCAGAATATAGATATGAGGGTGACTTGGTGAGATATGAGGCTTATGAGGCTTATGATGTTGATAAACTCTGTTATTTGGAGATAGTAGGGCTTGTTAAGGATGAAGGGTACACTAATGTAGAAACTGTGTACTATTCCGTACCTGGTTTGGACTTGAAGTCATCATTGAGGAAGTGTTTCACACATTATGAGAGCATTGATATGCTAAACTGTGCAATGACATATGGGGAGATAACTGTGTATGTTGTGCACACAGTGGATGAGGCCATATTAGATGATGTTGTTGGGTATTTGGAACCCCCCCTGTGTCACCTTCTGGGAAATCAAGGAAGAGGTTTAAAAGAGGGGCATCAAAGACTCCCAAAAAAACTTCATTGCATAGCAGCCCAAGCCGTCGTGGGGGAAAGAGAGTAAAAACTGTGATTCCCAAATCCCCTTTTAGGAGGGTGAAATCCAAAACCAACCCTGCAAAAGTGGATGATCCTGTTGCTGAGCAACCCACAATACAGGCATCTACTCAAGTTGATGACATTGAGATGCAACCAAGCACCCAGCCATCTTCCCAAGTGGATGACCCATTCAATGAACCAATCACCCAACATTCCCAAATGGATGAGCCTTTCATTGAACCAATCAGCCAACATTTCCAAATGGATGAGCCTTTCAATGAACCAGCCACCCAACAATCCCAAGTGGATGGCCCTGAGATGCAACCATCCAACTAGCCTGACCATGCTTTGGGACAGAATGTTGATGACCATGAAGTTGAAGAGCCAGTCATTGAACCCTCTACCCATGCTGATGACCATGATTTGGGACAGAATGTTGAGGAGCCTGTGAATGACATTTCAGTTGGTAGGTCTTCAGAGAAGGTTGATAAAGGTAAGGAGAAGGTTGATAAAGGCAAGGAGAAGGTTGTATTCTATGATGATTCAAGTAGTGATCCTGATGATTAGACTTGGGTGCCGGGAAGAAAGGATCTAGGTGAGTTAGATGATGATGATGTGACTGTGAATGAAATTAAGTCAGGTGGTTGGAAGGCAAGAAGAAGGTTGGATATATATGTTGAGGATGGGTGTGATGATGATGATGATGATGATGATGAATCAAGTGATGATGATGTTGAGGGTGAAAACTCTGTACATGAAGAAGTTGATACCTCAGATGATGAATACAAGATTGCCAAGGAGAAGGAGGCTGAGTTTAAGAAGAAACAGAGGGAGGAGGTGTTGAAAGATGATGGAACAGTAAGGATAGACCCAACAGAACATCCTCATGACTGTGTAAGTGACTATGATGACTCTGAGGCTGAGATGGAGACAGATGGAGAAAGTGGAGATGACATTCCAAGGATGTTGAGGAAAAGGACCAAGAGATGCAATGTTGATGACCAAACACAATTCAAGGATTTCGAGTGTCAAGTTGGTATGACTTTTGGGACTGCAAAAAGATTCAAAGAAGCAGTTGCAAGGTATGGTTTGTATGAAGGTTATAGTGTTAAAATAGGTGTGTCGGGCAATGAGTTGGGAAATATGGGGCTGTGTGCCAACCAAGCTGTAAGTTCAAGGTTTATGTTTCATGGGATAAGAGGTTGAGGACTTTTGTGGTGAGATCTGCTAACAACCATCATGCTTGCACTAGGAGCATAACAAAGAACTGTCAGTTGAAAGCCCCTTGGGTAGCACAACACTACCTTGCAAGGTATAAGGAAAGGCCTCATTGGCCTTCAAAAGAACTGAACGCCCAAGTGATGCAGGAGTTTGGGTTAGAGATAACAAGGTGGTTCTGTTATGATGTGAAAAGAAGAGCTCACAAGATGCTGCATGGTTCAATGAAGTCCCACTACTGCAAGATTGGGAGTTATTTGGAAGCACTCAAGGCTGCTGCACCTGACAACAAATTCAAATTATGTACCAATCCAGATGGTGACAGTGGTGTTCCTGAGTTTCACAGGCTGTTCTTGTGTTTTCATGGGATGAAGGAAAGGTTTTTGATGGGATGCAGACCTGTTATTTGCATCGATGGTGCTTTCCTGAAAACATTCCTTGGTGGGTGTCTGTTGGCTGCCATAGGAATAGATGGAAACAATCAAATGTTTCCCATTGCATGGGCATTACAGAAGGGGAGAACAATGACAGTTGGGAATGGTTCCTGTTGAACTTGCAAGAAAGCCTAGGGGGATCTGATGGCTCTGGTTGGGTGATCATTTCTGATGAGCATAGGGTAAGTGTCTGTTTTGTCATTTTGAATAATATGAAGTTTATTTTTTGTCATTTTGAATAATATGAACTTCATTTTAAGTTTGTAGTTTTGATAAATACAAACTTTAGTGTCTGTCACTTACAATAATATGAACTATACATCCTGTGAGTTTCAATAATATGAACTTAATTTTTGGTCAATATGAATAATATGTATTTCATTTCTAGATACTGACTAAACAAATGTGATTATTTGCAATCCATACTGTATGCAGTTCCAAAGGTGTTCCCCAATGTTGAGCATACAATGAAGCAGACTTCAAGTATGCTGTTGACGCTCTTAAGGAAGAAGACCAGCAGGCAGCTGAAGATTTCCTTGCTGAGAATCCAAGCCAATTTTGTAGGGCTTTTTTCAGGACAGATAGCAAATGTGATGTAGTATGCAACAACATGGCTGAAACTTTCAATGCTTACATTGTACAAGCAAGGGCTAAACATTACATCTACATGCTGGAGGAAATCAGAGCGTCACTTATGGAGAGGGCTGTAACTAAGAAGAAGATCATGGAGGAATCTGAGTATGAAATCTGTCCCAGGATCAGGGGTGATGGGACAACTGCCAGGGGTGATGGGACAAAAACCACTGGGAGGGGAGCTACACAAGGCAGGGGCAGAGGTAGAGGCAGGGGCAGAGGCAGAGGGCAAGGACCTGTGATTGGAGTTGGGAGGATGTTTCAAACAGAAGATGACACAGGGTATGTTCCAAGAAGGGGAGCTTATAGGGGTTCTGGATCTGGTGGAAGAGGTGTTTCTTCTGGTGCCAGATCTGGATCTGAAACTGGTAGGGGAGGGGGTCATGGCAGAGGAGGGGCTGAAGGCAGAGGTAGAGGAAGAGGAATGATGGGCAATATTGGGGATTGGATAAATTGTAGCAGTGAGAGAGGGGTAAGTTTTTATTGCTTCTCACCAAACTTATGTGTTTAATTTTCCTTTATTTTTTGTTGTTATTGTTTTTTTAGGGTTCAATAAGCCAACTTGTTTCCCCACTTTTTCCAATGGATAGGTGGTTGGTGATGTTGCTGGTGGAGGACCACAAAGTGAAGGGAATGGTCAACAAAGTGGGGCATCACAATCCTAAAGATTCTCCATTAAGACCTACATTTTTGTTGGAAGAGATCTTTTCAATGCTCAAAAGATGCTTCCATACTGATGTTTTTGTAGCAGCAAACCCTAGAACTCTATATTGCTGTAATTAAGTTGGTTGTGTTGTATATTTGGGAGTAATTGATGTCATTTTGTGATTGAAACACATGGAATCTTTTGGCTGTAATTTGGATGATGTTAGTCAGTCAATGTAATCAGACGTTTTTTTCATCTCTTTTGTTCTAAATCTGTCATATGTTTTTGGCTACACCTGTTTTTCAATTTTATATGCGTCAGTTTCAATAATAAGAAATTTATAGCATACAAGTCTCAATAACATGGACTTCCACATGTGAAACCATTAATAATATAACGTTTAAGTATTCATTGTTTCAATAATATGAAGTTTAGAATTGTCAGTTACAATAATATACACTTTTCATCTGTCACTTTCAATAATATAAACTATTATCTACATCTGTCTTGTCAACATGAATTATTCCATTTGATGTGATTTACCCACTGTTTTTTGTCACAAAATATGAAGTACATCAAGTCATGAACTGACAACAGTTAATGCAACTGATCCATTCATTCAATTTGCCATTCATTGTTTACCAAATTACAACACCTATCCACTCCAAGATGCTTACATCCACAAAATTCATCACTGCCCACCCTAAGCTACCCCACATAGTTCAGATGCACAACCTGACTTTGTACCTACCCAAATCTTACATCCACTTTGAAACCAGGACAACCAGTAACATACCAAAAACTATGCCTAAAACCTCCATTGAAGACCTGTTAAAGGCCTTCTTCTTCTTCAGCATGACAATTTCTTCCTCTGCCTTGATTCTCTTTTCTTTTTCCTTTGCAAGTTTCTTCTTCAAGCCCAGATTCACCTCCTTCAAGTGTGCAACACTTCCAATTTCTGACAACAATTGTTCAATCCTCTCATTCATCAACTTGTTCTGCTCCACCAAACCTTCAACAGTTCCAATTTCAACTTCCCCAACCAAATCCTTTTCCCATTTGAAGAATCCACAGTCAAGGTGCTTCGACTGAAACCAGACCAAGAAGTTAGTTCAATTTCTGGAAAAACCATCCAAAAACCCAAATCCGAAAAAAACCCTAATTTCAACCCCCCTCCCTCCGATACAAAAATCACACGCAAAAACCTCAAATTTTAGGGTTTACCTTCCACATTGGACATCCATAGAACCCTAACCCAACATTTTCTCCCCTTCGACAAATCTTACGCACAGCAGGGATCCCGTGTTCACACTTTATCCTTCCATGGTTCGCAGTCCACCCAGAGGAAGCCCCACTCGAAACTCCATCAGACTTCATCACTTCGAAATTCGAAATTCAAAGATGGAGCTTTGCAGAAGATGAGCAAAAAAAATTTCAAACCCAGATCTGGGTTGTGAAGACTGACGATGAAGATGAAGAAAGGAGATGGAGATGAAGGAAAGAGACAGGAGTTAATTTTAGGTAAAATGGTTGTTAATGAAATAAGTGAAGGAGGGAAAACTTTGCTGACATGGCAATTTTTTAACTCATAATCTGACCTGGCAAAGCAAGAGGGCAAAAACCACGTGCCTGGCCTGCCAACAAAGCTTTCTGGCGAGTTAAAAATTCATTAACTCGGTGGCGTGTTACTGTATCCAACAGGGGGTCAAAGTTTGTATTATTAAGAATCAAATCGAAAGTTAATATTATTAAGTCTTATATGGCCCAAAGTTCGTATTATTAGAATCCAATTACTCTACCTAAAAATGCAAAACTAAGTGAATATAATTTTTTTTTAAGAAAGAAAACTTATATTACATGAACATCAACCTATAAAATAGATTGAATCAAGGGTGAATCCCAACAAAACCCACGCACCACAACAAGGAAGAAATACTACCAAGAATTTGTTAACATAAAACAAGCATAGAAACACCCTACGAGTGAGCAGAATATTATTACCAGGCAACCACTACCAAGCTATGCAAACCAGGTGGAAGGTTAAAACTGAGAAGCATACACAATTTTGTGGGTCAGGGAAAATGATAGACATTTAAATTTCCAACTGTCGTAAAATAAATATTAAGACAAGTATTATACAAGAAGGATGAAATGGCACTTGTGAGTCACCCCTACATTGGTGATATGACATACACATATACACACTCTCTCTCAATTAAGTATCATGTCATGGAGGTCCCTCTCGTTAGCTCTATCCATCCGACTGTAACAGTACAAAGCAATAAGTAATTTGTCCAGCCAAGGCTAGGCAGAAATCATAACTGTTAAGATGAAGCCACGTAGGTGTATAGTTGGACCTAATGGTTCATTAGCTTAAGAAACGATGGGTAAGAAAGCAGTTGGTTAAGTTGTTGTTACCCACATGAATTGTTTAAAATTGTTTAAAAAATATATTATTAAAAAATTAATGATCATCATTTTACACTATAGATCATAAAAATAAAAGAATAACAAATGTTAAAGAATGAAAAGAACATTATCATACTTTTTCCGTGTATTTCTGGATTAATTTGAAAGTGGATTTGGTTGCCAAGCAGCAGTTTGATTTTAGGGGATGACAAATTATCGAAAAAATGAAGTAGCAATTTGATTTTAGGGGATGATGATGGTGATTGCTGATGTTGATGTCAGCCAATTAATTCAAGAGTAAGATAGATGGGATTGGGATCGGAGTAGATGAAGTAAGATCCAACCTTTTGACTAACATTGCTTCCTTTGTACCATTTTTAGGAAGAATTGGAAGCATTGGCTTCCTTGCTTTTTCTCTTATTTCTTGACATCTGTCCCCTTTCATTGATATGGATTGTGTGGTGTTGGAATATATCCAAACCATTTTAACCCAACTCTCTTCATTAGAGAGTGTTCTTTTACCGTATATAAAGCTGGCTAATAGGTAAGGTCGAGTCAGATTTGTGTTCATTTTAAACTTAAACGAGTTCAAAATCATCTGATTTGAATATATTTCATTTATTAAACAGGTTAGAAATTGAAATCGTTTACCATTTAAATTTTAAACAGGTTGACCTTATTTTGACATTGTTTACTCCTTTAAGTAAACATGTTATAATAAAGTTACCAATTTACCCATTTAACCATTAACTCATTTTTACAAAAGAACTCATTGTGAGATCGAAATAATGACATATCATACGCAACAATTTGCGGGGTAATATAATTCAAGTTATATATAAGGAGATGTCTTTTAATTCGTACTTAAAGATAAATATAATAAAATTACAAGTTTTACATATATTTCAAAGTGTATTGATTGTAACTTTCACCTAAGTTTATTGATAAACGGGTATAATTGGGTAACAATTATCAAGCAAATGACTTGACCCATTTAACATGTTTAATTAAACAGGTTAAGTAGGTGTTTTTTCGTGTCGAAAATCCGAACCTGAACTTAAACCATTTAATTAAACGACTTTACTGTGTCAACTCATATAATTAAACGGGCTGAAAATTTGTACCCAAACCCGCTTAATATCGTGTTCAGTTTAAGACGGTAATTATATCGGATCAACTTTTTCCATCTCTTTCGTATACTCCCAAAATAAGTAACATCATTGGAGTATATTAGTACAAGTCTTTAGTACATAATGTATGCTACCAAAAATAAGTGATGTCATTAGTGACTAACTACCACCATCTCATGATATTTGTTGGTTTAGTTAAAATTTAAAAAATCAATAAAATAAATTACTCACTCCGTTTTTATTTGTATGTTATTTAGAAAATTGTGGCAAAAACTTTGGATGTTAATATTTTAATTTATTTAATGACTTTATCATACAAAATTGACATCGTTAGATTCGTAATAAAAAATACTATTAGAAAAGTATAATATTATATTGTATTTAATAATCTTATATGAGAAATTATTGATTAAACATTAAACTTGAAAAATGTAAACGTCAGATAAAAAAACAGAGGGAGTAATAATTTATTGTAATGCATAGAAAGTAGTGAAATATATCTTTATATCATCTTTATATGATGTGGAGTGTTTACAATCCTTCCCTCTTTCAATGGAGCACTCTCGTGCAATTTATCAAATCCATTGTTGATCTGAAATTCTCTTATTCTCCATTAATAAAAAAATATAATGTTAAATATGGTATGTCATAGCAAAAAGGTAAATTTGATTTGTTAGATCAAAATGGAGTAAAAATTTGATTTATTAGATTCCAATTTTCCTATATAATCATTAAAAATTTGAAGTGGCTACAACTATCAAATTAACCTATTTTGAAAACTGTCGAGGTTTTTCCGATAATTGTTGAGGTTTTTCCGGTAAATGTTGATAAGTTACTAAGATTCATCATCCCCAGTCATCATTCCTCAATGTGAACGAATTCAATCCTTCTTCAGGTTTCTTCTCTTTTCGTTGGTCACAGTCTCCCTCTGATATTTTCGATTTCCTTCTCCCTTTGTTTGCAAAATTGAGTTGTTTCTAACCCACTCCCACTCCCACTCCCACTCCCACTCCCACTTTGTTTGACGATGTCACATCTAACAAGAGAAACATTAAGGCTAAGCATGGGTGTTTAAAAGAAGATTAAAGACCCCAGAAAAGATGAATAACAGAATAAAAAAGTCTTTAATTTTTTAGTTGGCTTTTTGCTTGAATTTTTGCATGGTCAGCAAATCCGGGCTTGTTCTTACCCAGATGAGATGGAAATGTGGCCAACAACTAGCGATTGAATCCCTAACTCACCTGTGTACGCTCTCTTCTCTCTCTTTACTCTCCTTTTATTTCCCCCCTCTTTATTTCAGTCTAAAACAATAATTAAACCACAAAGTAACAGACATACACCCATGTTTTAGGTCCCGTTCTTTTATATGATTTGTTGCGGTACGATATGCTGGAAATTTGAAAATTGTGTTGGGTTAGGGAAAGTGGTGTAGGAATGTGGAAAGTTGTTGTGGATTGTTGAATGTTGTGATGTAAATAATTGTAAGTGGGTTGATATATTTGAAATTGTAATTGGAAAAAGTAAGATGAAATTTTTTATTGGAAAAAATGAGGTTCAAGTTTTAATTGAAGTGGTAGATTGTGGCGGGTCATGGAGTCAGGCGTACGGGGGAGTTCACGACCAGCTGCGCATACCGTCTAGCTGAGGCAATGGATGTAGAGGAAAGAGCAGATGGGGGCTCGGGATCCCGAGGAAATGAAGGAGTGGGGAGGTTGTTTCGGCACATGGACGCTCTAACTAGGGTGAAACACTACGTGTGAAGAGCGAGGAGGGACGCGCTGCCCACAAAGGTGAATTTGGTGAGGCGGGGGATTGACGTCAACCCAGTTTGCTCAAGCTGTGGGGGCAACATGGAAACGCACAACCACGTCGTTCTTGATTGTGTGGTTCCAAAGCTAGCTTGGAAATGCAACATCTTTCGGTTCGAAACAGACAGAGGGATGGGGCGGGGTTCGGGAATTGGGCTGAAGAAAGGCTCAAGGAAGTGAAGGTGGAACATGGGGGGTTCTTTGTCCCCATGATCTTGGTCATATGGCAGGAGAGGAACAGAAATGTGTTTGAAGGTGCAGCAATGGACCCACTGGGGGTAGCGACCCATGCTGTCAACGTGCATAACAAATATGTTCAAGCGCAAGAAAAGAGGGGAACAGGGGCTAGTACCACGGTCGAGGATGTGAAATGGAAACGCCCACCAAGGGGATGGTGGAAAATAAATACGGACACAACACTACACGAGCAGGGATACGGAGGATGGGGAGTAGTTATCCGAGACCACAATGGAGCAGTGCATAGTGCCAGTACAACTTTCAGGGAGTATGGGTGGTCGGTGGAAGCCCTATAGGCGGGGGCGGTGAGACGAGGCCTGCAGCTAGGAAAGGAAATGGGGCTGAAAGAAATTGAGGTAGAAATGGATTGTCGGGCAGTGTACAAAAGCCTTTCAGGGACACCAAGCATTGATCCATCAACTAGGATGATAATCAACGATTGCTTGAAATTAGCAGCTAATTTTGTTTCTATTCGGTTCTTATTTGTTAGGAGAGACTATAATCAGGTTGCCCATACGATGGCGTGCCTAGCAGTTGATAATTGGTTATCAAAACCTAGGTTGGTTTGTGCCCCTTGGAGGTTGCCGATTCGGTTGCCTCTGATGCGACAGCTTTATTCACTGACTAATGAATGGTCGTGAGCGACGATTTTCCTCTCAAAAAAAAGGAAAAAAAAAAGAAATTGTATGAATATTGTTCTCTTTCTTGCTTTTTCTATCTTTGAATGAGAAAAACTATTTAAAAAATAGTTAGTTGAAAAAAGTTGCATTGTAATTATAAAATGACAAATATTATAACACAAAAAATTTAGTTAAAGTGACAACTATATGGGACGGAGGTAGTATAGATGATTGAGAGAATGTTGCAAGATATATTTTATGTGGTTTGTTGCCATAAAATTGAATTTGTTTCTCTATTATTACATCATGTGTAACTTATAAGTAGTAAATTTAAGGATATATAGATGATATCTTGTTCAAAAATTGTAAATAATCAACATTGGTGAAAATTCCTTACAATGCCCAAAATAACTTTTCTGGAACGAGAGGAGTTATTTTTCTAGGGTATTTGGTACCGGAGAGAGTGGTCCATTTATATTTATAGGAAGTCGGAAACATAATTACAAGCAAAGCTAAACGGACAGAAGGAAATTAGGGATGATAAATTTAGAGAAGGAAAATAATAGCTCGATTGATTTTATGGAGTGAATTATGCAAGCTATAAGTTGCGTTGTAATAGACGGTAATGAAAATCATAATGGAAACTTTTTTTCACATACTTTAAGTCAAAAAATGTTGTTTAGTCCACACTCATAAGATCAAATTATTGCACAACAAAACAACATTTTAGCAACATGAAATTAGGAAGACCAAAACATTAGTACTCCAGACTTCAATAGGAACCCTCCCATCCACAAGCACCTCCAATCAATGTCCATGGGTCCCTCTACATGACATCAACTAGTATTTACGAAGTCAAAAACACTACCAATCTTCACGATTTTGCGTGTTACCTGATCTAGGGTGGTATGAGCGCTCTTACTAGATTCTTTCGTGTTCTCCCTATAGATTATTCTACATTATCAAATGGTCTTGTTGTGCTCACCATATTTTTTCCCCATGTTTTTGGTTTGTACTTGATGATATGACTCTAAATGTTGCTTATTTCAATAAGCCTTATTTGTAATATTATGTTCTCTTTTCTCTTCTATCTAGCTCGTACTTACACATCCTAGCATGGGCATGTAATCCTTAAAACTAGGAGGACATTTAGGGCTAAATTCAATAGAAGATGAACAATTTTTTGACACTACGCTTGGCTCAATTGAGGAGTGCAATATCCCTTGACTTCCTGGACAACGAACACCAACATATTAAGACCTCATCACATCTCTAACGTCATCTAGTCGTCTTGATGCATTCTTACTATGAAGTTCATGAAATTTCTATCACAAATAAGGCCCAAAAATCACAGCTTGCGAACACAATCACAAAGCCCCAAATTTTGTCATCCAAGACCCGAAAAGCTCAACCCAAAACAGATGTGGATTCCACCAACAATAACAATACCAAGATTGATCTTTCTACTAAGAAAACAAGGAGAAACGAAAGGTATGATTTATGAACACTATAAAGATTACTCACCCAAGTGAACTAGGACATATCAATGCCTTGCATAAAGGGCTAACCCACCAACAATGCTTCAATCCGCTCTAACTTCTCACAACCTCACCCAAATTACTCAAAATCAATACCAATTGATTTGTAAAGGCAAAAGTTTCAATCACCACTAAAGAGGATAAAAGATTGAGAGAGAGAGAGAGTTTTGAGTTTGTCTCATGATGCGCGGCAAGTGCACAACGTACAGTGTAGTATATCAAGGTCGTTCTCTCGAGGATTTTTTCAGCTTAGACACTAAACTATTCTACTAAAAATGATGCTAGGTCGGTCAAAGATTGGATTTTTGCTAATCAACTAGACTAATATAATCAAAGCTGTATTTTTTTTTGGTTTTTATCATATTATTAAAAGGCGTTTAGGAAAGTTTACTCTAGTTAATAAATTAATTAGGTACTAATTCCAACATTTAGCAATTTGTACTAGTTCAGGGTCTATAATCATAGTAAGGCATATCACAACAATCTTTCGATCCGGGCTGAGTTGCAATGACTAAATTAAACATCTATTTTCATGGCTATTTAATTCAATCAAGACAATAACAAATTATATAACGATCCTAAGCATGAAAACATTATTCTAACCGAGTTCTATGCTTATTTGATTCTTGTCAATCCAATCAAAATAATAATCTTTCGTCCCGATATTAAGAATCTAAACGAAGTAAAAGATGATCTATCAATTACTATGACATACAAACCACAAGGAATAAACAAACTGTATCAAACTACTTCATACAAAAATTAAGTGTCGCAGCTTAATTAATTAACATCGAGTTCATTCCCTAAACTAAGAAATTAACCACACATAATTGCTAAGAAAGCCAGAAAATAACAGGAGTTATACTTGAAAACATAATTGAAACTAAATAAGAGATGAACAATGATTCAAGGTTGAGTGAAATCTTGTTTGTGAAAATCTCATTCTCCCAAGCTGGATCTTCAATCTCCCTTCCTGCCTTTCCGCTTTTAAAACCTGAAAAAAGATGAGGTTATGAACTCCCCGAGCCCAGCGAATAATCTCTATCTCCCCCCGTTGTTACACTTTGCACATTAACAGGTTAGCACATAAGCACATTATCCTGTATACATACCATTACTTTCTCAAACATACAAACATAGGGAAGTGACAAAGGGACCTATACCAAAGAATCACCATAACCTCATATAACTCATAGATACATATCACATAATTTAAATAAACTATCACATTCTTATTAAAGTCACATCACATTTCATGATCAAAGTCACACATATTCACAATCTTCCAATTTCAAAAAGCTTAATACAAATCACACCACGACACAATTCTTTTCAATTAATTAAAGTAACTTGTTGTAGGGGAACTCAACTTATAACTCACTCAATGGACTAGCACCTATATATCACAAGGGTCACAAACACATCCCGGAGGACTGAGCAATGCCCACTCAAGGTACCTACCAGGGACTCGTCGTTCTAGAACGCAAATATCCTCAATTCACAAACTATGCAGTCACATTTACATCCTAGTGGACCGGGCAAAGCCCACTCAAGGTACCAACTAAGGACTCACATAGATCCAAAACAATCAGGCCGAAAAATCACATCCTGGTACCTACCAGGCGACCTGACTCAAAGACACTACTACTATGGCCATAGTCCTAGAACGACACATAAGTCATAGCCCAAAGCAAGACACAAATCTCATTCCCCAACTTTAGTTTAATTACAACACTAACAAGAACAAACTCAAAGTATTCTTTCTTTTGAAGGTAAGTAAATCATAATAGTTGACATACCTACTGATTTCAAGGCATAATACAAATGATTTTCACAATTGATAACTCCACTTAGCTCACAAACAAGCCCAATTTACACCAATTAAGCATATATATTCAAAACTCCATAACTCTTAAAATAAACATCATAAATTCTTAAAATCTTAAACACACATAGTATATACCATCTAGAATATACAGTAAAATTTAGATACATGAAATTCAAATACATAATTCACGAACAATCACATAATTTCATCAAATTTGAACTAAAAAACAGAACAACTTCACTCTAAAATTCATATCTCACAGAATACAACTCTAAAATTCATGAAAATTTACCATAAGCTCTCTAATAGCATCTTGAACCTACAGTAAAAATTCCGTTGAATTTGGACATGCCAATAATTCACGAAAAAATCAAACAATAGCTCAGTCACTGTTCATACGAATTTTTCTAACAATATTCATCCATGATTTTTGTTCTCCAAACCCTAAATTTCAAGAATCAACCACAATCTAGTGCATGCAAACTCAGATTCACTTCATATCCAACAAATTCCATTCAACCCACACAATCAAACAATCTAAAATATGCAATTTAGTTGTAGGTTTCTAAGTACTCAAATTAGGGTTTTGTACTCATTTACAACCTAAGAACAACTCAAATTCATTAAGTAAACCCCAAATTCGAGTATAAATCATAATCAAAATCTATCCCTATCAATTTTAATCAAAGAAAAGATAAGAATTACTCACCAAAATAGGTGAAACAACACAATCACAAAGGTCTCTGATTGCTGGGCTGTAACTCGAGCTATAGAGGTCAAAACGACAATCACACCATTAGATATGAAGAGGGAAGTGTCAGGAACAACATACTAAAATTTGAAACTGATCGGAGGTTGTTTCGTTGTCGATCGGGGTCAAAAACGGGACTGTTGATCTCCCCTTCTTTCTCTCCCTTTATCTCTCTCTCTAAAATGTGTTGTGTGTGTTATGCGTATAAACTCAACCCCCCTCCCCTAATTGTTTTTATTTTCTTTTCTTTTCTCCTTTTCCCTTCATTTTCTTATTCCTTTTCCTTTTTCTTATTCACTCTTTTTTTTTTTCTCAATATCTAATTACTAACAATGAAACAAATAAAAACTATTAGAAACTAACACAATCAGACAAAAAAATTACTCGGAGGTACCCCAATATTTGGGGAAACTATTTTTCGGTACCCCAACTTTTCAAAACTCATTTTGAGGTACCCTTACTTTTTGGGTTAGTAATTATTTGGTGCTTTTTTCGCCATCAATTTATTAAGTGACCGAAATACCTTAATTCTTCTTCTTTAAGAGTATTTCTTAAAAAAATGGAAGATAAGGGTATTTCGGTCACTTAACCAAATTGATGATCGAAAAATCACCTAATAATTTCTAACCCTAAAAGTAAGGGTACCCCATAATGAGTTTTGAAAAGTTGGGGTACCTGAAAAACATTTCACCAAAAGTTAGGGTACCTCCGCGTAATTTTTTGCAATCAAACTAACACATCCATATGTCACACAGATATAATTTTAAACATTTAAAAAAAATAAACCACAACGTCAAAGTTAGTCAGTTAAAAAAAAGGCGGGGTGTTACAAAAAAGGGTAGGGCAGGAGGCACGACTGGCATCTCCCTCGGTGGTAGTCGCGCCTCTCCCTTTTCTACCTATTTTCCCGTTCTGGCGTTGGATGCGTCTCTCTCAATGTTGGAGAAACTTCGTCCAGGCACGACTGGCGTCCTCATAGGCGTTGGTTGCACCTGTGCTCTATTGTGTTGTTGCTCATTCTGTCTCATGCGTGGCTGGTGCCAAGTGAGGCGCAGCTAACGCTTGAGACTGGCATGCGTGATTTTGGGTTAGGCCTCTTCTTTGCTTGCTATTTTCCTTATAATTCGTTTTGCTCCTCTTTTTTTCTCTTGGTTTTCTTAGATTTTCCATATAATCAGCAAAACTCTACTAATCGCTAAATCAAGTGAAGTAATCGCGAAATTCGGTATGAAATGGCAAGTTCACATCACAAATCGAGCCAAAATGCATTTGTTTAGTACCTAATTATCAATATAAAATATACACTTATCAAATTCCCCCATGCTTAGCACTTGCTTATCCTCAAGTAAGTTTAAAACATGAAACAAGAAGAAAGAAGAAAAAAGACTTGAAATTAAAAATTAATGACTCAAGCGAGAGATTTGGAATATAGACTCAAGACTAAGAAAAGAAAATAAGTTTTTACATTTACATGTACATTCCTCCTCAGGGTAACTAATCAGAACTTATTAGTCAATCAAGTACTCCAAGTGTAGTCCAGATGAGAACCAAATTAGTGTAAAATAGAAAGAGGGATGTTTTCAAAACTTTTAGGAGATAAGCACCTTCAAGGGATAAACAACCATTGACAAACCTCAGATGGGTGCAAATATGCGTGGTTGGTTATGAACGTCGACTAGTTGATGAGCAAACCTCACTTGGGTAATTTGGAACACTCCAACACTCAATATGTAACACATATAGTTGGTTTATTACTCATACCAAAGAAGCGACCTACCATAGGCTTGATAAGCATCTCGCCCTCCATCGCTAATATTCAATGCACAAGTGACAATCAAGAGGTCTTTTTACGGTTGTAACGGAACTTATGTAAATGGAAAGGAGTTGTAAATATATGCATAAAGTGGAGCTAAAAGACCATGCTTGGAGTTAATCCTCACCATAATTGTCTTTCAGCTCACAAACTTGACAAAGAAGGGCAAGGTACTAACTTACTCCCTCATCTTTTAGTTAGTAATCAATTTACACCCTCATAACTAGGTCGGATATCTCCATCAAGTCTAACAACTCCCCCATAATCACCTATTTCCCATATTTTTTTTCCTTTTTTCCTCCTTTTTTTTGTTTCTTCTCTTTTTTGTTTTTTTGATTTGATAATTGACTAACGGGAAGTAATTGCACATGTTCCATCATTCCAACTTCAATGCATATCATATATCATGTTATGGAGACCACAATTTCAAGATTCGCATGTCTATTAGAGTTTGGTCCCTAGCAACAAGTACATGAACAACATATCCAAACTCGATCAATCTTGCTTAATTGGGGGCATACAAAGCAATGTGGATAGGTTTTCAATTCAGATTTCATCCCCAATTCAAGCATCACTCAAAATAGCACCCAACTTCCAATTAAGAACACAATCCATAATCAGCCCAATCCAACCTCTACTCTCAAAATAATGAACACTCAAACTCCAAGAAAGGTATAGGGTAAGATATCAAAACAGGCTATGACTTGTAATTTAAGGATTCAGTCACAAAAAAAAGGTAAACAAACGCAAGGTGGGGATAAAGAGGGATATCCAAATATTCATGGTGGCTATTTGGCTATACAGTTTGATAATGTACAAATGAATGCCTCCATCACTTTGTTACGAGATGCAAATGCAAAAATGGGGCCTTAAACACGATGCAAACCAAGTTTTAGAGGTGCAACTATGATGGAGTCACTCAAGGAATCAAGAGACTAATGAAAATGATTAGTATATGCATTTTGGCTGTGTAGACTCACCAGATAGGGCTCAATCAACCAAACCTAACCCAAATATTTCTGACACGCATATTTACAACACTAGGTCTATCAAAATGACTATTTGACACTCTCAACATACAATCTCAAATCAGATCATGTCATAAACTTAGTTTCAAAACATTTCATTCTCATTTGGATTATTCAAAGTCATAATAATTTACATGTCATAATATGAGGGGTTATCGATCATTCGCTAACATATTCTAATCCTAATTTTGTTTTTATGTGTTTTTTCTGATTTTTTTTCGATTTTTTTTTTGTCTTTTTCTTGGTTTTTAGATGTAAAACTAAAAAAAAAAAGAAGAAAGACTAAAACTAAAAGGAATGAAAACAAAATCTAGAATGAGATATCTAATGCAATCTGGGTAGATGTATTTTATACAAGTGATCTAACCTGAATACAAAAAAAAAAAAAAAAAAGACTTGAAAAGGCAAAACAAAAACAAAAGCTCAAAACACACAAAAAATGCAAAAATGTAAACACATACCCAATGCTTGAATCTAACATTGTCCTCAATGTTGGGTTTTAGGTGATATATTTTCTAAACAGATACAAATTACTTAGCGAAAAATTCATAACAATTACAAAACAACTAATCACCCAAGATAGAATACAATTGTAGAGGCGTACTAGTATACCTGATCGCTAATCCGACTGATGCAGAGGTTGACCTTTGATATTCCAATGAAGAAATCCTCTACTGTAGGTCCACGTAGCACTCTGGGAACTCGATGGCTAAATCGACCCCATCGAGACAGATCTCAATCCAAGATGTATGTGTTTGGTATGATGCAGTTTGTTTTAGGAAACAATAACTGCAAACTAGGACAGAGAGGAATTCAGGAAATCACCCTAGTGTCTCTCTAAAAGTCTCAAGCAGTTCCCTGGATCACAATCTCTCAGAGAGACCCCCTTTTATAGTGTTTAGACGACTTGGGTAGGATTATTAAAACCCTAAATAACCAACTTACGCGATAGCATAGTCTGAGGCCCAACACAATCCGTGTTGCAGCAACACGGTTCGTGTTGGCCTCTTGAATGCATATTAAGTCGGTCATAGTTACACGGCCCTTGGCAGATCACCACGGTCTGTGGTGAGCCTAACTCGGTCCGTGTTGGGTTGATTTCGTATAGAAATCAATTCCCATCATTTCTAAACATAATACGATATTATTTAAGTTACATTCATTGTTCCAGAGCACTGACTTATGAGACCCAGTAGGACCAAATAATATAGTTTTAATTAAACATATTTATTTACCAATTATAGAGGTCTCTAGCAAGACATATAATCACTATATTATTTTGGTTTAAACTCCATGTATATCGAACATTGTCGGTGTAGACGCCAAATTTTGTACCGGTAAATCTCACCCAAGAAAATTGGGTCAACACAGCCGGACCATACCCGAATAATAGAAGGCTATGGGGCCGTGCTCATTTTCAAGCCAGGCCAAGAACGCTCGCTCAACCCAGCAGAAAATGGGAAGGTCACGTGGCCTTCCTCATTTTCACAGCTTCTAAGTGGGCCAAAAAAGTGCGCCCAGCCCAGTGGAAACAGGAAGGTCACGCAACTTTCCTCCATTCCATGGCCCGCCTTTGCGATAGCCACGCTGGCAATCCGCGTGCAACAAATTTATTGGCCGCGGGGCCTTGCTATGCAATTCTGATTTTTGGCGCAGTTTTTTCTTCCCTAATCAACTATAATCCCAAGATTATAGGCCTTGACTTGGACCCTTGATCTTGAGCATGGCCGTGTGGCCTTCCTATTTGCATGAGAGACATGATCTTTGGAATCATGTCCCCCTCATTCCATCCTTATCAATCCACTCTTCACCTATAAATACCCCCCTCATCCTTACTCATTTTCATCAACAACTCTCATCACAATCCTCTCCTACACCTCTCTACTATACTATCATCCATCTTCTACACTCTCCTTCAATCACTATCATCCATATTCTTCCGTTAAAATTCATCTTTCACCACTTTCAAATAGACTTCATTACAAGGTCTCAATCAAGCCACGTTCAAGGGTCCATCATATGGAATTCGATCTTCCTTCCATCATATCGGAATTTAAAGTGAGGTTCGTCTATCTTTTAGTTTCAATGGTGTATGTTGGGACCAGGGTCAAGTTCCATCACCTACGCATCCACGAAGGACCTTATATGAAGCATACGAAGTTTTGAATGAAAGCCAAAATCACGCACAATATATTCTGATTAGATATTCAGATCTGATTTGATATTCTGATCAGAATATACTGATTGGATATTCTGATCCAAAATAAGGAAGTTGATTGTGAATATTATTGATACTCTTCTTCCTCTATTAATTGCAATTTGATAAAATTCATATCTCCTTATTTCAGGATATAATCACCTCAAAGATAGGAAATCTAGAAGATTTGCTGCCAAGCAAGGATATTATGCTAAGAAGGAAGGAAGATCAGAGTAAGGAAAGGAAAGTCTTCATCTAAATGGTCTACCAAACTGCCATTATAAATATGTAGTCACAAGATGAAGACAAGCAAGCGATTCCACGAAAGTAATCGCAAAGTAGGAAATCCGAGGGATTTCTAAGTGTAGTTAGTGAGAGACGAGTTCTGATTGTGTAGTAGATGAAGGACATTGGCGTGTTGTTGGTAACAGAACCTAAAGGGAATTAGGTTCTGTGAGTGAAAGCACCTTACTGTGTTGGTGCTTTGTGTTATTAAATAATCTCTGAAAGTACCCTTTAGTAAGGCACTCCTCTAGAAGTTACTATAAGGACCTTACTCCTTGAGCAACCAAGTTATTGTATTTTTGTACTCTGTTTTGACTCAATAAAGGAAGTTATTCATTGATATTTCTACTGTCCTTTATATTGCTTAAAGTTAACTCTTAATCTGTATAAGATTAAGAGACCTAACGTTCTTTATCTCAATTATGCAGAAAGTGTGATAACCCTATTCACCCCCACTCTAGGGTTATTTCAGTGTAGTTTATATATCACTTTATTTGCACATTCGTTTTGTAAAAACCTCCATATTTTAATCTTGCATCTTTGGAATATAAAATTCGTGAAATTAATTAAAGTTCTCCCCGCTCAATTTCATTTCAAGTTCGATTTTAGTAGAGTCTGTTTTTGAACAGCCGAATTCAAGAATTATTTAATTCTCGAATTTGTAACCTTGCCCCCGAAATCGGAATTCGGGTTCGTAGACTGGAATTGTTTTTCTTTGTTTTTGCGTTCGTCGATTTCCTTAAATCGGCTGACGAATTTTTCTTTAAGACTTCTTTTTATTATTAAACACACGTGTTTATTATATCGAAGAATTTATAAAATGACTTATATACTCTCATATTCTAATCCGTTGCTAGCTTAAGAGAAAATGTCAAGGAAAACATAATAGGCCACGTGGCCTTTGAATTTTTTTAAGCATTTTCTGTTGGGCCAAATAAGTACAAGGCCCAACAGAGGCAACATCACAGGCCACGCGACCAGTGATGGGCCCTGTTGGTTTGGTGTATTCTTTTTTTTGTTCGGGTTTGAAAAGGAATTCGTATTGAGTCATTTGTAGATTGATTCGGTGTGATTTCAAGTGTGTGAATAATAAAAAGTAGTTCTTAAACGAACAAAAGTCACCCCTCGAAAACGGTTTTCATAAAATAAAAATATCCTTATTTAAAGATTAAGCAACCTTAGTCGACTCTCGATCACTAAGTAACACACTTGAGGAAAAGTCGCACTTTTCCTGGGGTCCTACAAATTGGCGACTCCAATGGGGACTTAAACTTAAAAAGAGGGTAAAACTTGAAAAAATCGAGTTGATTGGAAATTGTAAGAGGGAGAAAGTTGATTCATTGCACGATTTTATTATTCTTTTAGGCATTTTGTATACTAGGAAACTCCATGGGTCTTTTGACACGGGAGCACAAAAGCGATGGTTTAGGATTAACCAAGGATTCTAGCCGAGAGCGGGCAGCCACTACTTGTGTGATGCACTCTACATCGCCAAGCATTTGGTCTCTCATCTCACCCACGTTATACTCCAAGGCTTCCTTGAAGTCTGACGAGCAACACCTTGCACACTTTACCTATAAACTTTATATGGGTGAAGTGCACCGAGGCGAGAACATGTGGTACTTCCTTCAATCCCAACCTTAGTAATCCATGAATGTTGAGCCTTAGTTTAGGACACCCCTCATGTTGTATGCTATGTATTTATGTGTTTCCCCTCCCCTTTCTTTATTGCAAAAAGAGTCGACCCTAGTTTAGCGACTTCTTCTAGTCTATAAAAAATTCATCGGGCTGACAAAATGATTATTTATTAGTTAGGGCAATCAGCCTCAAACATTATGGTTAACCCTTTGGTCGGGCCCATTTATGTACAAAGGATGATTACTCTTATTTATAAAGCAAAGTTATCTCGGCCTTGATGATATTAGGCCCTTTACGATGCTCTGTTAACAAAAGTCCAAAATTCTGACTAAAAGACCCAAAAAAAGTTAGTGGATAACATCTTAGACTGCATAATAGTCACTAAGCTTGAGTAAATTAGTTTATAGATTCATATTTATGGCCGACCCGTTGTTAGGCCCAACCATATTGGATTTACCAATTAAGCCTATAAACTAATTATAACCCGCTTATTGTTGGCTTTATTCAGTCCTTTACAATGCCCATAATGAATAAAAGAAATGTGTCAAAAAGCATAGGTCGTTAGTCTTGTCGAACAATATCCTAGTCCACATAATAGCGGATATAGGTAGAGTTGTCTAAGTTTGTTGGGCCAAGTTACAGATTCTCCTTAAAACAGTCGGCCAAGGGATTTGGCCTACTCGGATAGAGAAACACTGACTTGTGCTTCCCGACTTATGAATAGTTCGCTATATTTGACTTTATTAAACCCTTTATAATGTTCTGTTGTTAGGTCCATATAGAGTTAGGTCATGCATTCCCAAGAAGTGGGTGAGTCATCTTTGTGTTAGCATATAGGCGTCGAGTCTGTTAGGGTCTGATATAGGTCTCTTAGGACATGCATGCATTGGGTAGTAAGTGCCAGAGTTAACCGTTAGGTTTTTAATTCTATTTCCATGTAGGCACGATTGGAGATTGATTGCGAGCCCGCATTAGAGATCCGCGCACCGGTCGTTTGGTCCTGTATACTTACTACAATCCATCACGATTAATTAAGTACTAATTACCGTAATTACTTAAATTGCGTATAAATTTTTCGTTTTAACTTTTAATTATTTATTTTTTCTTCGGTGTCAAGTCTCGCGCAGGAGATGGCTAAGGTGCCGAACTATCGGCTTAAAAGTTTACTTTACACATTTATTCAATAAGTTAAAGTATTTCAAGTCATATGTTTTACGTTATAAATTTATTTACCGAGAAACGGTTAATATTTATCCGCCCCGATTTCTATATATATTTTACCGTTCCAATTTTAATTTATTTAATTTCATTCCCTTTATATTGTTTCAAGTGGTAATTTTACTCATTTTATCCTATTTTAATCCAAGTCCTAATTTATTTTACCAAGTTGTTACCAATTTATTACTCTTAAATTTCATTCTCTACAAAACCCACTATTTCAATTTGCCACTACCATTATTATTTATCTGTCCTAAATTTTATCACCCTATTATCTTTATCTAAATGTTTAATTAACTTGTTGTCCTATTATTTTTAAGTAATTTTAATTTAGTTTAATTGGAGGATAGTTATATATTACTAGTAAGGGAGGGGGGGGCTTTAGTCATTTTAACATCATTTTATTTCAATCTCTCAAAGGCTCCACTCTATCTTCCCTCTTCCTCCCTCTGGCCGAGCAGACCACCAGCAGCCACCACGTGTTTCCGGCCACCGGCGCCGGCCGCCGCCGCCGTTGCTCCTCTTCCTCCCTCTCTTGTGTTTTCATCCATTTTTAACCTCAAGGGTAATCTCTCAAACCCCCAATTTCAATTTCTTACAACCCTAATCTGAAAATTCATGTTTTATATATGTTTCTTTTGTAAATTTACTCTCTTTTACTCTCTAAATTCATGAATTCAAGTGTATAATTGGATTGGTTAAGTTAGGGTTTGAGTTTGAGTATGCATGTGTATTTGGATGAGTTCTTGAGGTTTTCTTGTTAAATTCTTGATGGATGTTGTTATAATCTTGATGCATGTGAATTTCTTGGTAGGTTGCTGAGTATTAAGGGCTGGTTGTATATGCTAAGTTTATTATTTTAGTGTTATCATGTTTAATTTGGGTGAATTAGTGAGTTTTTGGTGAAAGAGTTCAAGAACAAGTCCTTTATGTTGAGTTTGTGTTTAATCCATGGTTGCATGTGGGATTTAAGCTCTTTGATGAGTTAACTTTCAAGGTTTAATTCTGGAAATATAGTGGATTATAGCCAAAGTGAAGTTTGGTTGAGAATTAGTATGAATTAAGGGCTTAAAGTATCTTTAGAGCTGAAATTAAGAGCAAGTTAGTCACTGTCTCAATTCTGGAAATTTACAGCAATATAAAAGTGGGATTTTTACCCATATTTTTATTCCATATGATAGTCAAGGTGTTAGCTAACTATAGGCTTTGGAATTTCTAATTTCCGACATGTATTGCCCGAGTTACGACCAAAACCGTAACCTCACGATTTTATATACGAATTCTGGATCAGTATGTTGAGGGCTGTTTTTCGTCCCTTTGGAGATCTTTCTAGTTTTTGTGGTAAACATGAAAGTTTTAGGTCATATTGCAAGCTTTCCAGAAAGGTATGGTTTGTAGTCATCCGATATCGGGAGTATGAGTTATGAGCCCGGGAAGCAGGGCTGTCCAGAATCGAGTTTCTGCCCAGATTGGGTTGTGTAAAATTCCATCTTAAGGGTCTTAAATGCTTTCCATAGAGGTTTTTAAGATGTGAGAAGTTACGAATATATATCATGACCTTATAGTGTAAGTTTAAGAGTGAAAAGCATGGTTTGAAGACCTAAGTTTGTCCTGAGGTCTCTTTCGTAGAAGTTATAAACTATATATAAGTTCTAAATTCTCTTCTTAAGTTCTAGCAATGAAAGCTCGAGGTTTCTGATTTAACCAAGTCTCTCATCTAATTTTATCAACCTCCAAGCTATAAGTAGCTCTAAGGCTTTATTCTCTCACAATTCGACTCAATCTTTGTCGCTCAACCACATTCCGAAACCGACAATTTATTCACATTTCGTCATATCTCATCTCAATTGTCGCATCTTTAAGCCGTCTTTGAGTTCAATGATTTCCTTTCTAATCTCTAATCGTTAAGGGCCATCCTTCATCAATCTAATCCGTCAACCCAAGGTCCAAGTTCATTCACTGATTTCACCTTCCAATTTCTCCATTTCTATATCATCTCAACCCGAAAATCCTAAGTTTTCTAAACTCCAGTTTCTGTCCGGGCCCGTTTTGGAGCCCTTCCACTCATTTTTAGCCTTCGGCCCTGTTGACAAAATTAAAGATCATGATTTTCCCTATTTCGAAATGTACTCTTTTATGTCATTCCGATTTTTCTAACTCAAGTTATCCTTCAAACTCTATTTTTATATAAACCTGAAATTTTATTCCTAAAGCATTTCATTTATATTACTTAGTTTCTAAACTTATGAGTCTAATTTAGAACCTTATTCGGTTCTTCATTTCTATTTATTTTCATCTTAGTTGACAAGCTTCCAAAGCCATCTCCAAGCCTCATTAAGATCTTTAGCGTCCCAAGGTACGCAAATTGTCCAGCTTTTACGATCTAAGTTATATTCATGATTCATTCAATTTATGACATGTCAAGTTTTATGTTTTATGATATCATTACGTTCAAAAGTGGACCCATTTTATGTATTCTATGTTTATGTTTTAGCTAGTTACGTGAAGTGCTAGCCCTTTAGATGCTCCTGATCAGAGTGTCCTAGACTGGCGATGTCGATCGCAGAGCGTCACCCAATCCAAATCTAGATCGATTTGGGCATGCGGCGTGTGAGGTGCTTCCACCGATCATAAGGGTTCCACGATTTTCTATATACCTCTATTCTATGTTATTCATGTTTATGTTTTATGCACATCATTGCAAGTTATCGCTTTATCCCCTTTTCCCGCTTTCAAAATGAATTTAAATGCGACTAAAACCGGTTTCGAACGGTTTGACGTGTTGGAGGTTTACGGACGGAGTGTTTCCCCACTCCCTTTTACGATGTTTTATGGTTTTGTTTTTAGGAGGCTCGAGCTCCCAAGGAAAGGACAAGGCGGTTCCAAAGTAATTCAGATCACAAGGTAGTTCTCTAAGGAAATCACCGGTTAGCAAGGGCGAGCAGGATTTTGGAAGTCGTTTAGTTGTTAAGCTATGTTTAAGTTTATGTAGTTTATCCAAAGGTTGTATAAGTTTTATATATGAAGGTTTTTAAGCTAGTAAGTCATCTTGTGGTTTTGGAAGTTTCTTTAGTGTTGTTGCCTTGTCTCTTTTGGGAGACGGCGGTGATGCCTCGACCTAAGGTGTTCTGTTGCGCTAATCACAGGTTTGGGATTTTAAGTATAGTCTTAATCTTGTGATTAAGGTTGGGGCGTTACAGTTGTGGTATCAGAGCCGAAGTTTGATTAAGTATTTGGGGATTTTGGGATTTCTTAAGTCATGGATCCTAGTTTAAGGAGAAAGATAGGCATGTGAGTATAAGCCTCTCTATGGGTAGTATAAGTATGATAAGTGATATGTTGGGAATTGTTGATGAGCATGAAGCTCTAAATATGGGTTTAGTATGTAAATTGTTCTTCTTTGCAGGTTTTCAAGATTATGTAAATTTGGGAATAGTTCTAATTATAGGGGAAGTGCTGCCGAATTTCTTCCAGGATTTTAAGAAGGTTTTAGCCAAAATCTTTAAGGGGAAAATCTAGGTGAATTGAGTTAAGCCTAGTAATTTATGCAAGTGAAGTTAATGAATATAATGGCAAATTGTGAAGTTTGCCAAAGCACCTCATCAAAAGTCTTAGAAAGTTAATGAAAAGATTAAAAAGCGAGTCCCAAGCGGGATTGGTATATGATGAAATGGGTTTTAAACGGTAGTATGGATTAAAAGTTTTTAAGGAAGCCCGAAAAAGGGAATAAATTATGAGGTCTAGAATTGTTAAGCAAACCTAGGGCAATTCAAAAGATAAAATGAGAGCTTCTTAAATCGCTCATAAGAGGTTAACTTTGTTGAGTCTCGAACCTCGTTACAAATTTGTTTCTTTTATTGCAAATAACCCGTTCATTTTGGCCATGATAAGATTTTAAAATCTTGCATTGTACTTTGTGTATGGTATAGATGGATAACGACGGTAACCCCCTCCCAAATCCGTTCGCGATGTTCATGGACCCTGCCACAAATGTTCAAGCCCATCTTAAGGCTTTACAAGATGTCCTCGACGCACATTGCGCTGCAAATCCCAAGTCCGAATATCACGACGATATTTACCGAGCCCGATGCCTTCTAGCGACTCTTCCCACGAGCCCGTGGGATGATATCCGACAGTACCGTCAACTGCTTATACGTGGAGAACCCGGACGCCACGCATGGTGCCTCAACTATGTAGAGGCTTGGAACCAGATCATGATGGAGATGAAAACTCTATGATAACAAAAAGGGGAATCGTTTTCTTTATTTATGAATATGGATGGATGTTGTGGTATTTGTGGATTTATACGTATTGTGGATTCTGCAATTTACAATATATTGGGATTGTGAGAATTCTTTTGAGATTTTAATTATGCATGTATATATGTCTATGGATGATACATAGGATTTGACCAAGGAATCAAGGTTCTAAGAGGGAGCATTTGACTAAAATCTGAGTTTTTACAAAAAAAAGGGCTGTAAAAGGGGGGATAATGTTAAGCTATGTGGGTAATATGACTTCACAAAGAAACAAAGGCCCTATGAAGGAACACCGGATTAGAATTTGAACTTCTATGAAAAAGAATTATAAAGGAGGAAACAGTGTTGAGTTGTAGAGAACGATAATATGTTTTTGTTGTAATATCTTGGCGTGCATGAGCTCAGAATTCACCACCACAAGAAGAGCCCATGGATGGGGGCTTCAAGGGAAAATTAGCTTGAAGTGATAAGGGGAAGAAATACTTTATACTTACCCGAATTGTTCAATAGTGGTCAATAAGATAAACCAGGGCTTCATGAACGCAGTACTCGTAATGGGGGCTTTAGTGCGAACACAAGGATTTAGACCTTGGTTATGGAAGTTAATAATAGTCATTTCTAATCCTGTATAAGGAATAATGTTAGCGGGGAAACAAAAAGGGAGGCAATAGAATCATGATGAGATTAGGAGGTTCATACGGGAGTAAGAGATTTATGATTAAGATTGAGATTAAGGGGGGAAATGCCGAATTAAGGAATAAACTTACGAAGTATATGGACTCCTTAGAGACATCCAGCAAGATTGCAAGGTTTTAGGAGTTCTAATCTCCTTCACCCGTATACATGTATCGTAATCCACCTAGCCTTCTCTTGTAATGAACAACCGTTGTAAGTTTCAACCCTCCTCCGTATGGCTATCTTACCTCTAGTCCATCATTTGAATCAAGCTTTACCTCACACTCATATGGTACATTCCCCTCCTAAATTCACCTTTATCATCACAAGATGGCAATCAACTCTGTCGATTTTTAATCATTGTTTGTTTTTAAGAATTTTTAGGAGAGCTTGTAATCGTATCAACCAATCATTTTAGCTCCTTAATGTTATATCCACACCTTATTGGCACCTCTAGTCATAGGTCCAGAGATGATCCAAGACACCACGGATAAAATCAGGGTCATTCAGCAACATATCAAGGTCGCCCAGAGTAGGCAAAAGAGCTATGCGGATAACAGGCGGAGATCGCTCGAATTTCAAGTCGGAGACCAAGTTTATCTTAAGGTTTCTTCAACTAAAGGGGTTCGAAGATTTAACACCAAAGGGAAATTGAGCCCTCGCTATATCGGACCATATTCCATTGTGAAAATGATCAATCCAGTGGCATATCGGTTAGAATTGCCCTCTAGCTTAGGGAAGACTCATGACGTTTTTCACGTTTCCCAACTCCGGAAATACGTGCCGGACCCGACGTATATTCTTAAAGAAGAACCTCCGCTGTTAGCCGAAGATCTAACTTTCGAGCAGCAACCAATTCAGATTTTGGATCAGAGGACTAAACGACTACGTTCAAAGGAAGTTCCCTTAGTCAAAGTGCTATGGGCAAATCAAGACACCTCGGAAGCCACATGGGAAACCGAGGAAAGCATGAAGGAACAGTACCCTCATCTCTTTGGAAGTAAATCAACCACGAATGTCACCAACAGCAAGTTTCGGGGACGAAACTTTCTTTTAGGGGGGGAGGGTGTAACAACCCCAAAAATCACGATTAATTAAGTACTAATTACCGTAATTACTTAAATTGCGTATAAATTTTTCGTTTTTACTTTTAATTATTTATTTTTTCTTCGGTGTCAAGTCTCGCGCAGGAGATGGCTAAGGTGCCGAACTATCGGCTTAAAAGTTTACTTTACACATTTATTCAATAAGTTAAAGTATTTCAAGTCATATGTTTTACGTTATAAATTTATTTACCGAGAAACGGTTAATATTTATCCTTGATTTCTATATATATTTTACCGTTCCAATTTTAATTTATTTAATTTCATTCCCTTTATATTGTTTCAAGTGGTAATTTTACTCATTTTATCCTATTTTAATCCAAGTCCTAATTTATTTTACCAAGTTGTTACCAATTTATTACTCTTAAATTTCATTCTCTAACAAACCCACTATTTCAATTTGCCACTACCATTATTATTTATCTGTCCTAAATTTTATCACCCTATTATCTTTATCTAAATGTTTAATTAACTTGTTGTCCTATTATTTTTAAGTAATTTTAATTTAGTTTAAATGGAGGATAGTTATATATTACTAGTAAGGGAGGGGGGGGCTTTAGTCATTTTAACATCATTTTATTTCAATCTCTCAAAGGCTCCACTCTATCTTCCCTCTTCCTCCCTCTGGCCGAGCAGACCACCAGCAGCCACCACGTGTTTCCGGCCACCGGCGCCGGCCGCCGCCACCTTTCGCCGCCGCCGTTGCTCCTCTTCCTCCCTCTCTTGTGTTTTCATCCATTTTTAACCTCAAGGGTAATCTCTCAAACCCCCAATTTCAATTTCTTACAACCCTAATCTGAAAATTCATGTTTTATATATGTTTCTTTTGTAAATTTACTCTCTTTTACTCTCTAAATTCATGAATTCAAGTGTATAATTGGATTGGTTAAGTTAGGGTTTGAGTTTGGAGTATGTGCATGTGTATTTGGATGAGTTCTTGAGGTTTTCTTGTTAAATTCTTGATGGATGTTGTTATAATCTTGATGCATGTGAATTTCTTGGTAGGTTGCTGAGTATTAAGGGCTGGTTGTATATGCTAAGTTTATTATTTTAGTGTTATCATGTTTAATTTGGGTGAATTAGTGAGTTTTTGGTGAAAGAGTTCAAGAACAAGTCCTTTATGTTGAGTTTGTGTTTAATCCATGGTTGCATGTGGGATTTAAGATCTTTGATGAGTTAACTTTCAAGGTTTAATTCTGGAAATATAGTGGATTATAGCCAAAGTGAAGTTTGGTTGAGAATTAGTATGAATTAAGGGCTTAAAGTATCTTTAGAGCTGAAATTAAGAGCAAGTTAGTCACTGTCTCAATTCTGGAAATTTACAGCAATATAAAAGTGGAATTTTTACCCAGATTTTTATTCCATATGATAGTCAAGGTGTTAGCTAACTATAGGCTTTGGAATTTCTAATTTCCGACATGTATAGCCCGAGTTACGACCAAAACCGTAACCTCACGATTTTATATACGAATTCTGGATCAGTATGTTGAGGGCTGTTTTTCGTCCCTTTGGAGATCTTTCTAGTTTTTGTGGTAAACATGAAAGTTTTAGGTCATATTGCAAGCTTTCCAGAAAGGTATGGTTCGTAGTCATCCGATATCGGGAGTATGAGTTATGAGCCCGGGAAGCAGGGCTGTCCAGAATCGAGTTTCTGCCCAGATTGGGTTGTGTAAAATTCCATCTTAAGGGTCTTAAATGCTTTCCATAGAGGTTTTTAAGATGTGAGAAGTTACGAATATATATCATGACCTTATAGTATAAGTTTAAGAGTGAAAAGCATGGTTTGAAGACCTAAGTTTGTCCTGAGGTCTCTTTCGTAGAAGTTATAAACTATATATAAGTTCTAAATTCTCTTCTTAAGTTCTAGCAATGAAAGCTCGAGGTTTCTGATTTAACCAAGTCTCTCATCTAATTTTATCAACCTCCAAGCTATAAGTAGCTCTAAGGCTTTATTCTCTCACAATTCGACTCAATCTTTGTCGCTCAACCACATTCCGAAACCGACAATTTATTCACATTTCGTCATATCTCATCTCAATTGTCGCATCTTTAAGCCGTCTTTGAGTTCAATGATTTCCTTTCTAATCTCTAATCGTTAAGGGCCATCCTTCATCAATCTAATCCGTCAACCCAAGGTCCAAGTTCATTCACTGATTTCACCTTCCAATTTCTCCATTTCTATATCATCTCAACCCGAAAATCCTAAGTTTTCTAAACTCCAGTTTCTGTCCGGGCCCGTTTTGGAGCCCTTCCACTCATTTTTAGCCTTCGGCCCTGTTGACAAAATTAAAGATCATGATTTTCCCTATTTCGAAATGTACTCTTTTATGTCATTCCGATTTTTCTAACTCAAGTTATCCTTCAAACTCTATTTTTATATAAACCTGAAATTTTATTCCTAAAGCATTTCATTTATATTACTTAGTTTCTAAACTTATGAGTCTAATTTAGAACCTTATTCGGTTCTTCATTTCTATTTATTTTCATCTTAGTTGACAAGCTTCCAAAGCCATCTCCAAGCCGAGCTGCGCCGCCAAGATCTTTAGCGTCCCAAGGTACGCAAATTGTCCAGCTTTTACGATCTAAGTTATATTCATGATTCATTCAATTTATGACATGTCAAGTTTTATGTTTTATGATATCATTATGTTCAAAAGTGGACCCATTTTATGTATTCTATGTTTATGTTTTAGCTAGTTACGTGAAGTGCTAGCCTTTTAGATGCTCCTGATCAGAGTGTCCTAGACTGCACGGCGATTAATCGGCCAGCGTAGCGTCACCCAATCGCATCTAGATCGATTTGGGCATGCGCGTGTGTGAGGTGCTTCCACCGATCATAAGGGTTCCACGTATTTTCTATATACCTCTATTCTATGTTATTCATGTTTATGTTTTATGCACATCATTGCAAGTTATCGTTTTATCCCCTTTTCCCGTTTTCAAAATGAATTTAAATGCCGGCACTAAAACCGTTTTCGAACGGTTTGACGTGTTGGAGGTTTACGTACCGAGTGTTTCCCCACTCACTTTTGCGATGTTTTGTGGTTTTGTTTTTAGGAGGCTCGAGCTCCCAAGGAAAGGACAAGTCGGTTCCAAAGTAATTCAGGGCTGTCAAGGTAGTTCTCTAAGGAAATCACCGGTTAGCAAGGGCGAGCAGGATTTTGGAAGTCGTTTAGTTGTTAAGCTATGTTTAAGTTTATGTAGTTTATCCAAAGGTTGTATAAGTTTTAAATATGAAGGTTTTTAAGCTAGTAAGTCATCTTGTGGTTTTGGAAGTTTCTTTAGTGTTGTTGCCTTGTCTCTTTTGGGAGACGGCGGTGATGCCTCGACCTAAGGTGTTCCGCTGCGCTAATCACAGGTTTGGGATTTTAAGTATAATCTTAATCTTGTGATTAAGGTTGGGGCGTTACATCCTCGACAGCGCCTTATCCAGTAAGTATGTCGGCGTACGCTGTTGGCAGCGTCTGTCCTTCCTCGACCACCGTCTTGTGCGTCTCGTATAAAAGAGGACGTGCGCCACTCAATCCCTCATCGAACAATTGATAGTTTTATTTCCGCCGTTTAGATAAGGGTTTTTCTTTGTATTTTCCTCCCTTCGGGGAGCTGTTCTAGTATATTAGGAAAAAAAGAGGAGGAGAAGGATATCGAATCGAGTGACATGAAGAGATCGAATTCGACGACTCGGATGTTCGGTTTAATTTCTATTCTCTTCATGTTTTGTTATTCAATTTTAATTATCGTTTCCTTAATTTTTATTATCATGAGTACTTAGTTTCTTTGTTTAGGGGACAAACTCGATGTTTCTTGATTAATTTATAGTGTGTGATTTCAGTTTAATGTTTTAATACTGTTGTTAAATCTCCGTATTTTGTCTGTCATAGTAATTGACTGATAATCTCTTACTTGGTATTAAATTCTTAATAGCAGAACGAAAGTTTGAATTTTGAATTGGAAAAACGAAGATTGAATAAGTGTAGAAAATAGTTAGAAATGATTCACGCTTAGGGTCGTGTTATAATCGGTCCTTATCTTTGATTAGGTTAAATAGCCATGGAAATAGGATGTTTAGTCTAATCTCTGTAACTCACTTCGAATTGAAAGATTGCAATGAAAGGCCCTAGAAAGATTATAGACCCCGACATTACCAATATTACCTTGAACTATAATCACCGCTTAATTGATTAAGTTACTAGAGTGGACTCCCCAAACTCCCTTAATCATTCGCTAGAACCCATAAAGATTAGATCTTTCTCGCTTTCTTAGTTTAATATTTTAATTTGTTACCCCACAAACTATTTAGGACGACCTAGTATCTTTTGTAGTGAACTAGTTTAGTGCGTAGTTGAACACAAATCCCTGAGAGAGAACGACAATTATATACTACTCAGACCCATACACTTGCGGTATACACCTAAACACGTTTTAGGCCTGTCAAGTTTTTGGCGCCGTTGCCGGAGACTTGTTTCTCCAACCGCCATTAAACGAAAGCACTCTAGTTGACTAGGTTTTTTATTGCTTTTCTTAAAACCATAAAATCAAATAAAAATTAAATTTTTTAAAAAAATCTAAAAAAATAAGGCACCTTTTTATTTTCCTCGATTTGAACGTAAATTACATTGGAGTTATTGTGAGCGTTTGTTTGCTTTTATTGTTCAAAGTGAGATTAAGATAGGAAAACGTGAAATTCTTGATATTATTTTCGAAAGTGTGAATATAGAACGACTCGTAATCTTTTGAATTATTTTGGTTTTCGTGAAAAATCAGTTGATGAAGCTTGGATATTATTTTGGTTTTCGAACGTGATACATATGATTTTGAAATTTCTAATGATACAACTGAGTACTTTAATCCTTGTGCATTTCATGCTAAGTCCTACATCCAATCTCGTAATTTAGTTACTAGTATTTCATGTCGTTCTTCTGAACAAGACGATTCTACTTGCCCTAGGATTGCCAAATTTAAATCTTTATTGAGGGCAGGGTTAGAAAAACAAATCGAGATAACTGAATTGTCGGAAAGGTGTGCCTTATTGCTTGACAGTGAGCATAGTTCTAATTCTTCCAATTTTAATGATGGAATATGTGATGATAGTAAGTCCACCATCCCTTTAGAGGCCAGTTTAGGTAATCATTCTTATCCTAGTTTACCACAAAACACTACTGATAGTGTTCTTGATTTGCATGATACTCCCTTACCATTTTCTTTGTCGACGGGGTTTGAGATATGTGAACCTTCTAGGTTAGATACTAGGTATGAAGATGATTTCCATCATGATTCTTTTGATATTAATTATGAGGAACCAAGCGAGAAAATCAATGGTGAATTAAAATTGCAAACAAGGACCCTGAAAATATTGTACTCTTTGATTCCGATGATATATTCCATGCTTCTATTCATTTTTCACTACCTTCAGTTATACAAGAAACCCTTAGGAACCCATATCTGATGAAAAGACCTTTGATGTTCAAATTAATTAAGGGTATGAGGTTAATTCTTATGTTTCGATTGATGAAAATAACAATATCAGTGAAAAATTGTCCTTAGGTATGACCCCTCCCTTGATCCATATTGGATATACCTAGAGGACATTCTTAGAAAATTCTTGTGGACCACATATTTTGAATCTTTTGATTTTTCTAGTAAATTTGATTTATTAAGTACTGAGAGCATTACTAATGTTTTACTTTATAAGCTTTTAGCTGCTCTCTTATTTGCTAGCTTGCAAACCACATGAAGAAGAGTTTGACAAGCTACTAAGGGTGTTGACGGCATCCGGAACGAAGACCCGGATCTTGACCTTTTGATTGAGTTTATTTTAATTTTTCTTGAACTCTTAATTTCACTTTAGTTTTTCTTAATTTTCGATTTTAATTTGAGTATTTGGTTATTTGAATTTTAAAACCCTAATATTGTTAGTATTGTTAGGTGAAATAATAAAATAACTAAAGTAGGGCGGATAAGGATAACAAACACTGAAGTTGTCTCAAAATTGCGACGAATATGCCCAGGTACAAAAACGCTGGTCGCGCCTCCTGAAGCGCTAGCAGCATCTCACATAGAAAGTAAAAAATTCGCGAACAAGGCAGACATTGACAGCGTCTGTAAAAAAAGGGCAACGTCTCCTATCTTCATGACTTATATGCTCTAATTCTTTTCTCTTCTCAATAAAATTTCTTAAATCCCTAAAATTTTCAAATTCTTCACGTATTCCTTTCTTTTTCTTTTACTTCCTCGACCCCTTTATTCACTATCTTTCTGTAACACCCCGGATATGTGGTTAATGTGTGGCTCAAAAGGATTGAAATGACTACTTATATCACCAAGGTGCACCTTCTTTTATGGTAGCTCATCCGTTGGGAACTCCGCAGTTAAGCGTGCTTTGCTGGGAGTAGTCCAAGGATGGGTGACCTCCTGGGAAGTTTTCCCATGCAGCGTGTGAGCGAGGACGAAGCATGCTGGAAAGACTCGTGGTGATTTGTGGGGCCAGTCAGCGATCCTTAAAGTGGTTATCGGTAATGTTCGCGACCCTTACTTCTTCAACTTCATTATTACTTGCTAGTATTTTTGGTGTGTTTTTGCATATCTCATGAGTTACTTGGATATGTTCCTCCAATTCACCATTGTTCATGCTCATAGTTTGGTTCACCTTGCTTGAGTAGTTTTTGACACTAGCTTGTATGTTTAGGTTCTTTAATTAGGTGAGTTTTATACCCTTGCTGTTGTCATGCATAACTAGAGTAATGTTCTCGTTATTGAAGAAGAATGTGATGGCTTGAAATTGGATATGTTGACCCTATGTTTTGGGAGTCTCAAGTTTGTTATACCCTGTTCTTGATTAGTAGAATTGAGTGGTTCAGGTAGAAATCTTGAATGTTGTATGTTAGTTAAGTGATGTGCAAGCATGGGGGAGTCCTGATGGTTTTAATTTTGTTATAAGTTTGTTATGAATTAGTTGCACATTATTAACAATTTCACCTTTTCCCCTCTTACCTGTGTCCTCTGCATTGAGGACAATGCTATGTTTAAGCATTGGGGGGGGGGGGGGGATGTATATTTTATGTATATTTGTTTTCGCCTTATTTTCGTGTTTTTCTATCGAATTTTTGCTTGTTTTTTTTCCTTTCGTGAATATTAGTTGATTTATTTTTCTTTTCACTTTATTTTGAGTCTTTGTGTTTTAGTGTGTTTTGTTTGAATTTTTCTTTCTAGTATTTAGATTAGGTAAACCTGCATTCACCTAGATTGCATTAGTTAGAGCATGCTAGATTTTTCTTTTCTTTTCTTTTTTTTTTTTGTTTCTTTTTCAGTTTGTCTTTTTCTTTCTTTTGCATCCACCTTTGAAAAATCCAAAAAAAAAAATAGAAAAGACAAGAAAAACCCAAAAAAGATATAGGATAGGATTAGGATTAATAATCCGGAACACCTTCTGTGATGATTCGTAAACCAATTTTACTATCAGTTTGTGTTGCCACACCTAGTAAAGTTTGGTTGAGAACTAAAAGTTTTTGAAACCGTTTTTCTCCAAAACTTCTGATTTTGAGTCAAGTAATGAAAAATGTGTTTAACTGCTTTGATTATCTTAGTAATTGTAAATATGCGTGCTGCAAATCTTTGGGCTAGGTTTAGTTGATTGAGCCCTATCCCGTGAGTCTACATAACCAAAAGTATGGATTGATCTCTTTAATCGATCCTTTTACCTTATGAGTGACTCCACCACTAGTTGCACCTCTAGAACTTGTTTTGCATCTTGTTTGAAGTTGCATCTTTGCATTGCATGCTGTGACAAAGTGATTGAGGCATTCTTTTCTTTATTAATGAAACTACTAAGCCAAACACCCTCCCTAACAATATAATTACCATTCTTTATCCTCGCATAGCCTTTAATTACCTTTCTTTTCGTGATGAAACTCTGACAATACAAGCCTTGGCCTTTATTATTTCCTACCCTTTGCCTTGCTTGGATGTGTGAGAGTTCATTATTCCGGGAGCGAAAATTGGTTCGATGTTGCTGTGAATGGAAGTGAGATATTAGGGTGTAATTTTGATTTTGATTAAATTGGGACACATTACATATCCCAATTATTATGAGCTAGCTAATTGGTTATGATGTTCTTTTGACATATATTGAGGTCAAAGCTACGCTTATATGTTTTTCTTCTCCCTTGATCACCCACCAAAAAGAGAAGTAGTAAAATAAAAAATAAAAATATAAAAAGAGGAAAAAAGTTCCAAAAAGAAAAGGGTGATTAAGGGATACTCAATTGAAAATTTTGAAGGCTTTTCGACATGGTTGTAAAGATTAGTTGAGATGCTTGATATCAATGAGGGAGAAAAGTGAGTTCCTTGCATAAATTAAGCAAGAAGGTGAGTTGAGAGCAAGTCTTTGTTGAAAATCGATCCAAGCATGGCTCTTTAACTCCTCATACCTAAATATTACCAATCCTTTCCCTTAACCTAAGCCTCATTACAACCCTAAAAGTCCTCTTGATTGTCACTTGTGTATTTGCATATTAGCAGTGGAAAGCGAGATTCTTACCAAGCCTATGGTAGGTTGTTTCTTTTGGTCTGAGTATGAGAAAACCTACATACATGGTTAAATTTGAGTGTTAGAGTGTTCCACTTTATCCTAAAAGTGAGGTTTGGTCTTTTCACTGGCCTACGTCCATAACCCACCGCGCATATTTGCATTTATCTTAAGACAGTTGGTGGGTTTTCACATTTGAAGTGCTTGTTCTCTTTACTTGATTTCGAAAAATTCATCCTGTCTATTTCTCACTGTTTTTGTTCTCTTCTAGATTGATCTTGGAGTTTACTTGATGGATTGATGTGTTTGATTGGTTAGACTGAGGGGGTGTTTAATTTTGTTCTTTTTAACACTATCAAAAACTCCTGTCACTTCTCTTTCTTCCTAAGTGATGGAGATTTGCCTGGCCTTAGTCTCACGTTTGGGGACCCTAGGTTCATAGAAAATGATGGAGATTCACCTAGCCTTGGTCTCACGTTTGGGGAGCCAAGGTTCATATAGAATGATGGAGATCCATCAATGCCCAACCCACCAAGTCCAACTAAGGAGGTCTAATTTGTTTACATGGAAGCTAAGTAGAGGCGGTCGTAGAAGAAGGATCCATCAAGGAGGCCCAACGTCCAACCCATGTTGTGTGCTCTATCTTCCAAGAGGACGTCCAAACAAGCTAAAGAATGTCCAAGTCACATTCAAGAGGCGTCCAAAAGAGAAGTTCAAAGTTTTGGCGTTTTCAAGAAGAAGTTCATAGTTTTGGCGTTTTCAAGAAGAAGTTCATAGTTTTGGAGTTTTCAAGAAGAAGTTCTCAGTTTTGGTGTTTTCAAGAGAAGTGACAGTTTTTGTGTTTTCCTTATTAGTAGCAAGTTTATTATTGTATTTCCTTATTATTAGCTGAGTGTGATGCCTAGTAATATCTAATAGCTTGGCATCAAGTTAGAAGAGTCTAGAAGGATCTAGAAGAATCTAGAAGGACGTCGAGGAGGTTGCTTGGACGCCAATCTAGGAGAATCCTAGTCTTGGATGACTAATTTTGTAACTAATCCAATTAGGATTAGGAAAGCCAAGTCCTAGAAGGATTCATACAATTGTAACTAATCCAATTAGGATTAGGAAAGCCAAATCCTAGATGGATGTGGTAGCTTAGGCGCCATATTTTTAGTCCTAGTAGGAATAGGACTTAGTCTAGTATAAATCGGGAGATGCGTATTCGTTCTAGAGACACATAGTTTTCGAATATGATATACAAAACAAGCTTTGCTCATGTTGAGAGTTTTCCTCTTGTCTTTTTTACTATTGTATCTTGAATTGGCTATTCAAGTGGTGAGGTAGCTAGAGCTTGTTCTTATACTTAGAAGGTGTTTTTGTAACTAAGTAGAAGAGCAAGAACCCCTAGGGATTCAACTTGTGGTGCACTGCGTCAAGTTCGATTCCCTAGATCTATCCCAAATTATCCATCTTTATTGAGCTTTTCCATTAGCAAACCCTAGCCTTTTCGTGAACTACCCTATACCCTAAGCTTGTTCACGTCCCTCCACTTTGATGTGTAATTGATCAAACCCTAGCTTTGCATCAGTTATACATCACTAAGTCTCGATTTTCCTGTGTTGAGCCCTTTCTCCTGTTTTTAATTCCGACTTCCTTGGGTACAAGCAAGAGCTAAGCATGGGGAGATTTGATAAGTGAATTTTATATACTCCATCCGTTCCATATTAACTGTCGTCTTTGGAAATTGTGCAGTCAAACTCCAAAAATTTTGACCATAAATTTCTCAATATATACAATGAATTGCTATATAAAATTACCACCATTAGATTCGTAACGAAAAATACCATCATACAAGTATAATATTGCAATTGTTAATAACATATTATGCAAGAAATTATCAATCAATGAATAATATTGGAGACCGTGAAGGTCAAAATTATGACATTTAATATGAAAGGGAGGGAGTAGTAATTATTAGGTATTTAACTTGTACTTTCAATCTAAATTTATAATAAAATCTACTATTTTATATCAAAATTCTATAACATTCTTCACTTGGTAGGGAATTAGTTTGTTTTGCAATTTTTAGTGAAAATTTTCTAAAAACCAAGAAAAATGAACAAATTAGAGAAGAAACTAAAGAGGAAGGGAATTAGAGAGTTTAAAGTGAAGAAATTGAAAGAAAGAAAGAAAGAAAGAGAGTTGATACAAAAGAAGAAGAAAAAAAGGAAGAGGAATTGATATAAAAAAAGGAGAAATGGAGGCAGCTCAAAAGAAACCAACAGCGTGCCTTCATCCCCCTCCCCAGCGCCCAACTGCATCACCTCACGCTGGCAGAAGGCAGCCTAGTGACTTTATGATAGGCAGGTGCACGCACAGCAACAGCAGCGCTTCTCACCAGCCAATCATCACCTCACCAGTGTCCAGCAGTTGCACCCCATGCAGAAGTCACGAACAAATCCGCTGGTAGCTGCTCCCTCACGTTGGTAGCGCTGCAACAACAATCTCTCCCCCAGCAGCGGTTTTCATCGCAGACAGTAGCACCTAGCCACGATCAGTAGCAGCCAGCAGCAAATGCTGGCAGCGGGCTGCACCAAACCAGCAGCGGCTATCTCGGACGGCAAAGGTAGCATCGACAACTGCACGCTGGCAGCGCCCAACACCCAGTTCTAGCGTTACTAACTCCCTCGACAGCGCCTTGTCCAGTAAGTATGTCGGCGTATGCTACGGGCACTATTTGTCCATCCCCGACCAGCATCTTTTGCATGTCGTATAAAAGAGGACGTGCGCTGCCTAATCCATCATCCAACAATTGATAGTTTTGTTTCTGTCACGTAGATGAGGGTTTTTATTTGTATTTTCCTCCCTTCGGGGAATTGTTCAAGTAGATTAGGAATAAAAGAGGAAGAGAAGGAGATCAATTGAGTGACAGGAGGTGACCAAATTCGACGACTCGGATGTTCGGTTTAATTTCTATTCTCTTTATGTTATGTTATTCAATTTTTATTATCATTTCCTTAGTTTTTATTATCATGAGTACTTAGTTTCTTTGTTTAGGGGACAAACTCGATGTTTCTTGATTAATTTATAGTGTGTGATTTTAGTTTTAGGTTTTAATACGGTTGTTTAATCTCCGTATTTTGTCTGTCATAATAATTGATTGATCATCTCTTACTTGGTATTAGATTCTTAATAACAGAACGAAAGTTTAAATTTTGAATTTGAAAGACGAAGATTGAATAGGCGTAGAAAATAGTTAGAAATAATGATTCACGCTTAGGGTCGTGTTATAATCGGTTCTTATGTTTGATTAGGTTAAATAGCAATGAAAATAGGATGTTCGGTCTAATATTTGTAACTCACAGCGAATCGAAAGATTGTTGTGAAAGGCCCTAGAAAGATTACAAACCCCGACACTACCAAAATTACCTTGAACTAGAATGACCGCTTAATTGATTAAGTTACTAGAGTGGACTCCCCTAAGCTCCCTTAATCATTCGATAAAACCCATAATGATTAGATCTTTCTCGCTTTCTTAGTTTAATATTTTGTTTCGTTACCCCACAAACTATTTAGGACGACCTAGCATCCTTTGTGGTGAACTAGTTTAGTAGTTGAAAACAAATCCCTGAGAAAGAAAGATAATTATATACTACTTAGACACGTACACTTGCGATATACACCTAAACACGTTTTAGGTCTGTCATTAAGGCCCTAGAGCAAAAGTTAGACAACATCACCAAGATAATGAACACTGTGCAGGCCTGTCCTAAGAATTACTGATAAGGTTGAGGTGCACAACATCAAGTTCAGGCCATCTGAGAATTCCACTCATCACATCGAGGAGTTTAGCAACTAGCACCTCTTGATAGGATTGATGTTGACTTACATTCTACAGTCTTCCCATCCACTCTGGACGGTGAAGCCAAAGTATGGTATTACGCCCTACCACCTTAAACCTGTTGGGTGTGAAGACCAAACTGGGAGAAGGAAGGAGGAAGAAGGAAAAGTAGAAAGGCCACGCAAAGGAGGCGCTGCCAGCGTCGAAGACGCCACTCTCAGCGGGTCTTCCAGAGTAACGCACGAACTGCATGCTGCCAGCGCCAGGGACTAACGCCTCTTCCAGAAGCATACCTGAGACGACCCGGTGCCAGCGCCTATAGGCACTACTAGCGCCTGGTGGCAGCCGGGTGTTCCTTTGATGGGCCATGAATGAAGGCTCGCTATTGTGTTTTCTTTTGTGCGGCTAACTTCGTGTTTAGGTTGTTATTGTAACCTCGTTCCCCTCCTTGTACCACTAGTATAAATTGGAGTCAGATCCTTCCCCTAAATCATCAAGTGAGAGAGAAAGAAACACAACCAGTGTAATTGTAATCCTCTAATTACTAGTGCATCGATTCTATGGTTTTTTTTTCCCGCTTAGGGTTTTTTCCACGTTAAATTCCCGGTGTCAAATTTATTATTTCTTTTTCCGCTATTATTTCCTATTGTTGGTTGTTGTTTGAGGGCTCTTCGATCCTAACAACTGGTATAAGAGCCTGCAGGGTTGGTGAAAGAGAACCCACTTTCAAACAATGGCAGGAGATAAGTATGAAATCGAGAAATTTGATGGATCTCACTTCACCTACTAGGAGTTGCAAATTGAGGATCTGTTGTTGTAGGACCCAAAAAGTTCTCGTGCGAGGAAATTGTTCTCGGATGCGCTACTTAATGATCGGGAGCCAACTAAGGTTGCTTAATCCTTAAATATGGATATTTTTATTTTCGAAATTCATTTTCGGGGTGATGAAACTTTAATTATTTATAAATCCGTTTTTATTTATTTAATCACTCGAAATTACACCAAAATACTTTAAGAAATAATTCAATATCCACCAAACACTCGACCTAGGCCTAACAGAAGGCAAACGGGCCGCCATAGAGGGCTAAAACCCCCGCGGGTTTTAATACTCCATGGGCCAGACCGTGCGCTTTTGAGGGCTGGAGAAGATGGGTTAAAATTGATAAAACTCGCGGGGGTTTTTATCAACTTCTGGCCCATTTTCTCTCGGTTTTAATCTTGGATTAGTGTGTGGAAAATATTAAACCATTTTTAAATATTTTGGTGTAAATTCGTACGTTTAAAATAATTAAACGGGTTATAAAAGAATTAAGAGTCGCCAGTCGATTTAAGGAAACCGACAAACCTTAAAAATAATAGAAATAACTCCGGTCAACGAAACCTGATTCTAAGTTCGCGGGTAAGGTTACGAATTCGAGAATTATAAGAACTCTCGAATTCGCCTGTTAGAAAACAGACTTTCCTAAAATCGACATTAAAATGAAAAAGAGCGGGGAGAAGTTTAATTAATTTCACGAAATTATATTCATCATCATGCAATATAAAATGAGGTTTTTGATTTACAAAATATACACAAGTAAATGAATTAACGTACAAATTACATGATTAAAAAACAATAATAAAGAAAGCAATAAGGCGAACCTCTTTTGATTTTAAGGGCCCGAATGCGCCGATTGAAACTCTTGACTTTGCCTTGACCGTGGACTTTGATGGAAAGATAGAAGTGGTTTAGGAAATGGTATTATGGTGATGATATGGACGTGACAAAAGTGATTAGGAGAGGTTTAGAGAGTGATTATGAATGATGAAATTTTAAGGGAGTGATGGAAATTTGGTAGAATAAGGGATGATTGTTAATGAAATGAGGGTAGAATAATGGTGTTAGTTGGTGAGAATGCTTGGTGATGAACGTAAAATGGAGGGGGTATTTATAGGTGATGAGGGTGGTGTTTAGTAGGGAAATGGAGGGGACACATCCTTTGGATCATGCCCTCCATCCCCATGCAATCACGTATCATCCAAGTCAAGGGCGAAGTCAAATGCACATGGGCTAATATCATGGGGATGATCAAGATTTTTGGCGCTGAATTCTGAAGAAAAAAACCCACGCAGGCTTTATAATTCGCGCACACGGATTGCTGACGTGGACGGAGCAAAACGACGCGCTTTGGCCAGTATGTAACCCGCGCGGGTTTTGAAGCCTCTGGGCTGAACCGCGCCTTGGGCCTGTCCTGGTTCTGAGCCGCTTCCTTTTATTAAAACCCGTGCGGGTTTTGTCTTCTGGGCAGATTTGCTCACTGGGCTTGTTTTCTGTGCCTGACAATTGTTAAAACCCGCGTGGGTTTTGAAATTGCTAAGTGCGACTTCGAACGACTATAACTCTTTCATCCGGTCTCCGATTGAGGCAATTCAAAAGGCGTTGGAAAGCTTATAATGTGTACTTTACTCTCATCAAAAGAAATAGGGCCAAAGAGACTTGTGGAAAAAATGGGATTCGAAATGGTGGGCATATGTATGTGGAAAGGGTGGACAATGAAGGGTTTTTGTGGTGGGTTGGCCCGATAGCTTTTGATTGATGGAGAACCAGTGGCTTGGCTTTTTTTCTAGCCTCTTTGTTGTTGCTCCTGATTTGTACACTTGTCCCGGTACAAAATCCGGTGTCTATAGAGAGCCCCCAGTTTGATCGACTCCGAATAGGACGAAGGTCAAAGTAGCCTGAGATGTCTGTCTTAATGATGGAGGTGCTCTTTTATATGGCGACCACATGATGTTGGTGATGATGATGTCGTCGGTAACCTTTAGGTGACAACCGTTGGACGACTGTTGCTGAAGATGTCGTTGGAGACCTTTAAGTGGAATCCGTTGCACGACCAACGTTGATGAAGACGTCGTCGGTAACCTTTAGGTGGCGACTGTTGGACGACTGATGCTGAGAATGTTGTTGGAGACCTTTAAGTGGAATCCGTCTGGACGACTACTGCTGCTGATGAGGTCGTCGGTAACCTTTCGGTGCCAACCGTTGGACGACGGATGCTCAGAATGTCGTTGGAGACCTTTATGTGGCATCCGTATGAACAACTGCTGTTGCTAACATCGTCAGAGACCTTTATGTAGAACCCGTTGGACAAATGTTGCTGACGACATCGTTGGAGGCCTTTAAGTGGTAACCGTTGGACGACTGTCGCTGACGACATCGTTGGAGGCCTTTAAGTGGCAACCGTCGAACGACTGTCGCTGATGGTGCCCTTTTATGTGGCTACCGGATGATGGTGCTCTTTTATGTGGCAACCTGAGCTTTGGAAACCCTGGGGCTGCAGTCTTTGCGCTTTCAGTTTTGGGTTGTGTCGATGGATGACGTCGGTGCTCCGGAAAGTGGATGCTGTCGGCGCTCTTTTATGTGGCGGCCGGATGATGGATGATGATGGCGCCTTTTAGCGGCGACCTGGTGTCAGTGATGGCTCCCTGCACAGAAACCAAAGTAGAATGTTAGATCATTTGGAACAATGGCTGGAGATATAGAGAATTACCTGTCTGGCATATTGATGACGATGCCTAACGGATTTTCCTGAGGTTGAATGGATTTTCCCGAAGCAGTTGGTGGTGCCCAACGGATTTTCCCGAGGCAGATCGGATTTTCCCGATGTTGATGGTGATGCCCAACGGATTTTCCCGAGGCTGATAAGATTTTCCCGATGTTGATGACTCTTATTGTTGCGATTGCGCTGCGCTCTTCCGGCGGCTCTAGATAATGGCAATTTGATGCTGAGGAACTTCACCAAAACTCTGCCGATGACCCTTAAGTTTTGCTTCAAGGGCATAGGTGCCAAAATTTCACTGTGAGGAATGGATTGTTGAATTTGTTCGTCGTTGATCTGTATTAGTCAAGTGAAGATTTTTTCCTTTATGTCGGACATGCACCCTTTGTGTCTGGCTGATGATGCATGACTTGACTGGATGCTAACTTGTCCAACAAGAGTTGGATTAGAGATTACTCTAATCTTGCTCTCAGTGACAGGAAACCATGTTGACCGGTCTGATTGAGATAGCATATGGGCTTGAACAACCCCCCAGTGTTGTGTTCTGGAGCAACGATGTGGCACTTCCTTGCTTCTTCTCTTTTTATTTCCGGATATGCGGGTATGCATGCAACTAGTCTACTAAGCTCTTGCACAAACAATGCAACTTTGTTTTGTTTTTGACACAAGCATTCATGCACTCATGCATTTATGCACGACTATTGACTTTATGTACGACAAACTGACTCGATGCACGATAAAGTGACTGATACACAACAGACTGACTTGATGTATGACAGACTAACTCAATGTATGACAAACTGGCTTGATACATGACAGACCGACTCAATGTACAACAGACTGACTCAATGCCTGACAGACCGACTCAATGCATGACAGACCGACTTGATGCATGTCAAATGAATGCAATGCAAACCTATTATACATATGATGCTTCGTGTTATTCTACACATACAATTCTTTATGCAAGCAACCCCCGACTCTATTTTTAGACAAAGATTTTCTCAGAAAATGATTTTCTAAGACAATGCTTTCCTAAAACCATGACTCCCTAAGACAATGCTTTCTAAGGATTAAGGCCACTCATGGGGAAATTTCAGGAAAATTCCCGATGGGCAATGTTTCGATCCATGGAATAGGGAACAATGATGGAGGCAATAGGCCTGAAGGATGCATTTCTTGAATGACCATGTAGATGACCTTCATTGCTTGCAAACCTTCATTGAATGAAAATGATGTATGACAAGCCTCCGGTTTGGCGTAGACTCTTGATGACACTGTCCTGCTTTGGAGAACACCTTGGAGATTTGTCAGCCCCTAGTTTCGATGTGGATAGACGAGATGATGCATGGGGACCATAAAATAGGAGGAGGCATCGTCCTTAGCAGTGAGTCTCAATCTCTCCTTCTGCCTAACTTGCCCAAAGGGTTTTCAAGTTAGCCCCTATTTTCTTTTTTTTTTCTCCTCTTTTTCTTCTTTTTTTTTTTTTTTTTTTCTTTCTCTTTTTTTTTTTTCTTTCTTGATGAGACCACTATTAGGACGTCTATGAGATTGAAGATGCAGGACCTCGTATGATAGGGAGTAGGTGTCCCTCTTTGAAGCTATCTCCGATTAATGTCTTGAACGATGTCACAAAGGTAGCGCGAGCACTCAGTTTAGAGTAGCTTGTTTCTAAGTTTGTTCATGAGAATGTGGTTGTCTATTAGCCGCTGATATGATGTAGACGGCTCTTGCTCTTGCTAAGAAGTAAGTCACACTTAGGCATGCTTAAGAGTGGGCATTCGGAACAGAGCCTCATACTTGCACTAATGATTGAGCTGAAAAGTCCTCAAAGGGTGAGATGGGATGAAAAGGCTAAAAATGGTTGGAAGATGTTTGGCGAAAGAGGGGGTGGACGATGGTGAATGGGATGTGGAGACACTTAAGAATGATCGTGTCTTGAAGGGAGAAGAGATAGTCAAATGGGATAGACATCATCTCTTGAGAAAGGGCTGAAGGGATGGTAGATGAGACTTTATTGATGAATGAGATAGGGAGACACTCAAGAATGATCGTGTCTTGAAGAGATGGTCAAATGGGATAGACATCATCTCTTGAGAAAGAGTTGGAAGGGATGGTAGATGAAAGTTTATTGATGAGTGAGATAGGGAGACACTCAAGAATGATCGTGGCTTGAAGAGATGGTGAAAGGGATAGACATCATCTTTTTGGAAAAGGTTGAAATATGGTTATGGAATAATGTCCAAGTCTGACGAAAGAAAGATGGAGGGTTGATGAGCGATGATAGATAGAATCCAGGGTTTCCTCTCCTTTTGCCTAACCTGCCCTGACGGGTTTTCAGGCTAGCCTCTCTTATTCTCTCACTCTCCTTTTGCCTAGCCTGGGATTCCAAGCTAGCCTCTCTTTTTTTTGTCTCTCAAAGACCAACATTTTGAGGACAAAGGATGCTCCTTACAGCGGCCGAGCCTCAAAGAGGTTTTCCTATGTATCAGAGGTGGAATCAGGCCAATCGTAGTTCTTTAAGCGCAACTTTAATGGATAGTGCCTCGAGGAAGGCTTAAAGGTTCGAAAAGATGGTCATGAAGGTATGAGGGTTCATATGCAGGTTATGGATGGATGAAATGTTTGTGAAGGTTATAGAAGGCTTAGGTGTATGGATGATGAGGTGAAAGTTTGAGACGGGATTTTCTGAGGTATGCGTGACTCTTATTTTCGCCTTCTCTTTTCTTTATTTTTTTCTAATCCCCTTTTTTTCTTTCATTTCTCTTTGCTTTCCTCCTTTTTTCTTTTTTTTTTGTTTCTCAACTTTTTTTTTGCTTTCTTTTGCTAACTATCTCAGTTTTGCTTTTTTTTTGCTATGTATCTATCTAAGCTTTTTTTTTTCTTTCACTTTTTTTTTTCACTCTTTTTCACCCCTTTTTTTTAATTTTTCAAACTCCATCTTCAAGGGTTGACTTCTATTCTCCTTTTGATCACATTAGTCACAACAGACCTTTTGGCTTTGGGGTAGATATGGATTAGGATGGGGCTCACCACCGGGCCAACCGTAAAATTTAAGGTTAATTAATCGATTTTATAAACTTATTTCTTCTCAAACCCAACGATTATTACGCGGACTAAAACATTATCTCAAAATTAGGTTCGACTCTAATGAAGACGCAACATACAGACACGTATTTACACATAGCATACAACAAGCTTTATTTATTTACTAAAGGAAAACAGATATTGTAAAGGACTGAATAATTTATGGGTCTAATTGATAAATCCAATATGGTTGGGCCTAACAACGGGCCGACCATAAATGTGATGAATTTATTAACTAAATTGGAAAATTAATTTAATCAAGCCTAGTGACTATTATGCAGTCCAAAATGTTATCCATTAACTTTATTGGACTTTTTAATTGATTTTTGGACCTTTGTTAAGAGAATTTTGTAAAGGGCCATATAATATCATCAAAAGTGAGTCGATTTTTATTTATTAATTAAAATAATCATCTTTCAAGCATAAATGGGTCCTTCCACTTGGGCTAACCATGATGCCTTTTGGATTAATTATTCTAATTAATAAATAATCATTTTCTCAACCCAATGAATTTTATATGGACTAGAACAAAATCTCTAAACTAGAGTCGACTCTAAAACTAAAGAAGAAAAAGGGGAAGGGATACACATAGCACATAGCATACAACATGAAGGGATACCCTAAACCAAGGTTCTATATTCATGGATTTCTACGGTTGGATTACATGGCCTACCGCACATTCTCATCCCGGTGCTTCATACCCTTAGGTAAGGGGTGTGAGGTATTGCTCAAAGAACTTCAAGGAAGCCCTTTGAGTGTAACGCGGGGAGACGAGAGACCAAGTGCTTGGCGATGTAGGGTGCATCACACAAGTAGTGGCCTACCCGATCTCGAGAGAATCACCTAGGTATACCTTAACCATCGCCTTTGTGCTAACGTGTCAAAAGACGTGATTAGTGGCCCGATATGCAAAGCATGCCTAAAAAGAATCATTAAAGCGCGAAATAAATCAAGTTCTCCCTTTTACAATTTCAAATTAATTCGATTTTTTCAAGTTTTACCCTCTTTTTAAGTTTAAGTCCCCAGTGGAGTCGCCAATCTGTAGGACCCGGAAAATTCCCGTTCGGGGAATTGTTCTCGGATGCGCTACTTAATGATCGGGAGCCGATTAAGGTTGCTTAACCCTTAAATAAGGATAATTTTATTTTCGAAATTCATTTCCGGGGTGAAGAAACTTTATTTATTTATAAATCCGTTTTTATTTATTTAAACACTCGAAATTACACCGATATACTTTAAGAAATAACTCAATATCGACCAAACACTCGACCCACGCCCAACAGAAGGCAAACGGGCAGCCATAGAGGGCTAAAACCCGCGCGGGTTTTAATACTCCTTGGGCCGAACCGTGCGCTTTTGTGGGCCAGAGAAGATGGGTTAAAATTGATAAAACCCGCAGGGATTTTTATCAACTTCTAGCCGATTTTCTCTCGTTTTAACCTTGAATTAGTGTGTGGAAAATATTAAACCATTTTTAAATATTTTGGTGTTAATTCGTATGTTAAAATAATTAAACGGGTTATAAAAGAATTAAGAGTCGCCAGTCGATTTAAGGAAACCGACAAACCTTAAAAATAATAGAAATAACTCCGGTCTATGAAACCCGATTCTAAGTTCGGGGGTAGGGTTACTAATTCGAGAATTATAAGAACTCTCGAATTCGTCTGTTAGAAAACAGACTCTACTAAAATTGACATTAAAATGAAAAAGAGCGGGGAGAAGTTTAATTAATTTCACGAAATTATATTCATCATCATGCAATATAAAATGAGGTTTTTGATTTACAAAATATGCACAAGTAAATGAATTAACGTACAAATCACATGATTAAACAACGATAATAAAGAAAGCAATAAAGCGAACCTATTTTGATTTTAGGAGCCCGAATGCACCGGTTGAAACTCTTGACTTTGCCTTGACCTTGGACTTTGATGGAAAGATAGAAAAAGTTTAGGAAATGGTATTATGGTGATGATATGGATGTGACAAAAGTGATTAGGAGAGGTTTAGAGAGTGATTATGAATGAGGGAATTTTAAAGGAGTGATGGAAATTTGGTAGAATAAGGGATGATTGTTGATGGAATGAGGGTAGAATAATGGTGTTAGTTGGTGAGAATGCTTGGTGATGAAGGTCAAACGGAGGGGGTATTTATAGATGATGAGGGCGGTGTTTAGGAAGGAATTGGAGGGGACACATCCCTTGGATCATGCCCTCCATCCCCATGCAATCACGTATCATCCAAGTCAAGGGAAAAGTCAAATCCACATGGGCTAATATCATGGGGATGATCAAGATTTTTGGCGCCGGATTCTGAATATAAAACCCGCGCGGGCTTTATAATTCCCACACACGGATTACTGACGTGGACGGAGCAAAACGACGCGCTTTGGGCAGTTTATAACCCGCGCGGGTTTTGAAGCCTCTAGGCTGGACCGCGGCTTGGGCCTATCCTGGTTCTGGGTTGCTTCCTTTGATTAAAACATGTGCGGGTTTTGTCTTCTGGGCCAGACTTGCTGACTGGGCCTGTTTTCTGGGCTTGACAATTGTTAAAACCCGTGTGGGTTTTGAAATCGCTAAGTGCAATTTCGAACGACCATAACTCTTTCATCTGGTCTCCGATTGAGGCAATTCAAAAGGCGTTGGAAAGCTTATGATGTGTACTTTACTCTCATCAAAAGAAATTGGGCCAAAGAGACTTGTAGAAAAAATAGGATTGGAAATGGTGGGCATATGTATGTGGAAAGGGTTGACAATGAAGGCTTTTTGTGGTGGGTTGGCCCGATAGCTTTTTAGTGATGGAGACCCAGTGGCTTGGCTTTCCTTCTAGCCTCTTTCTTGTTGCTCCTGATTTGTACACTTGTCCTGGTACAAAATCCGGTGTCTACAGTTGTACTCAAAGTTGCTGCATGTTCCTCTGTTGGAGGCAAAGCCAGATAAAATGGAGCAGGCTGAGTACGATCTGCTTGATCGACAGGCAATGTCTCTGATCAGGATTTCGTTGACTCGGAACGTCAAGTTTAATGTCATGAAGAAAAAGACAATGAAAGAATTGTTGAAGGCACTGGAGGAGATGTACCGACGAGATGAAGTTTGATGATGTCAAGTCTATACTGCTTAATGAGGGTCTTCGTAGGAACAATTCTAGTGGGGAATCTTCGGGAAGTGCTTTAAGTGTCAGGGGTAGGAAGACAAATAGGAGTTCTAATAATTCTAGGGGACAGTTGAAGTCTAGGGGTAAAAGCAAGTCTAACAACATGAGTGAAGTTGTGTGTTATGGTTGTGGGGATAATGGTCACTTTAAGAGGGATTGCCCTAAACCTGAGAAGGGGAAGGGTAATAATGATCGTGACTCTGTCAACTAAAATGAAGATCTTTGTGAAGCTCTAGCCTTGAGTGTGTCTAGCCCTGAGGAGTCTTGGATAGTTGATACTGGCGCATCCTTTCAAGTTTCTTCAAAGAGGGAGTTATTTCGTAATTTCAGGAGGGGAAATTTTGGTAGAGTTTATCTGGATGACAACAAATATTATGAGATAACAGGTAGAGGAGACGTAACAATTAAGATTGCTAATGGTGGTCTTTGGAAGCTGGAGGATGTCAGATATATTCCAGGTATTAAGAGGAATTTGATTTATGTTAATCAACTTGATGAGATAGGCTATTCTGAAGGGTTCGAGAATGAAAGATGGAAGATTGTGAAAGGTGCTATGGTAGTGGCGAAGGGATTGAGATCCGATACGTTATACTCCACCAGGGATAGCGCTAACGTGATTTCTAATGTCAATGCTGCTTCTTGTTCTATTTTGTGGCATTCCAGGCTTAGTCACATGAGTGAAAAGGGCATAAAGATTCTAGCTTCAAAGGGCGTTTTGGAGAATCTGACAACTGTAGATATAAAAATCTACGAGAGTCGTGTCCTCAGTAAGCAGAAGAGGGTCAATTTAACCAAAGCTGGCATGGAACCAAAACTAGAGAAGTTAGAGTTAGTGCATTCAGATGTGTGGGGGCCTGCGCCAGTCAATTCTATGAGTGGTGCTCAATATTATGTCACCTTTATTGATGATCATAGTCGGAAGGTATGGGTTTTTTTTTTTTGAAATATAAATCTGATGTGCTTAGTGTTTCTCGAAGTGGAAAGAACTGGTTCAAACAAAGACTGGATTGAAGGTGAAAAGCTTGAGGACAAACAATGGAGGGGGGGTATGAAAATATGGAGTTCGTGAAATATTGCGAACAAAACGACATTAGATTATCGAGGACTGTTCCCGGGATACCTAGGCAGAATGGAATAGAAGAGAGGACAAACCGGACTCTCAACGAGAGAGTTAGGAGTATGAGGATTCATGTTGAATTGCCCAAATATCTGTAGGCAGAAGCTGTAAATACAACGACATACCTAATCAACAGAAGTCCATCAGTTCCTTTAGATTTGAAGGTACCTGAAGAGGTATGGAGTGGTAAGAAAGTTGATTACTCCTTTCCTCGTATTTTTGGTTGTACTGCTTATGTGATGACAAATCCTGACAAGCGAGATAAGTTGGATCCTAAATCCAAAAAGTGTTATTTAGTTGATTGTGGGACTGACGCTTTTGGATACAGGTTGTGGGATAGTAAGAATTTGTTGAGACACTGTGATGTAGCATTTAATGAAAATATGTTTTATAAACACTAGCATGCATCAAGTGACTCAGAAAACCAAGAGTTAGTGGCAACAAAGGTGATGGAGCCAGGAACTGTCAAGTTTTTTGATGACATGCATGAGAAGAAAACAATGGAGACAAAGGCATCACAAGAAGTTCCACAGACTACAGATCAGGCTGTTGAAGAGCCTGATCCACAACAGCTGGTTGAAAGTTCTAGTGATGATGAACAAACTCCACAACCCATTGCGAGGAGATCTACGAGAGTTACCAGAGGTAATGCACCCGAAATATATTATTTGGCTTTGCATTACATGTTACTGACATATGCTGGTGAGCCAAAATCCTATACTGAAGCTATGCAGGTTGAGGATCGTTCCAAGTGGGAGCAGGCAATGGATGATGAGATTGCCTCACTTGAGAAAAAAAAAACTTGGAAACTAACCAGGTTGCCTATAGGGAAGAAAGCTTTGCTGAATAAATGGGTTTTCAGGATCAAGAATGAGACTAATGATGCTGTGAGGTACAAGGCTCGATTAATGGTTAAGGGATTTTCACAAAAGGAAGGTATTGATTAAAATGAGATTTTCTCTCCTGTTGTGAAACTAACCACTGTTAGAATTGTCCTGAGTATGGTTGTAGTGGAGAATTAACATCTGGAGCAGATGGATATAAAAACAGTCTTCTTACACGGAGATTTGGAGGAGGACTTGCATATGAAGCAACTTGAGGGATATGAAGTTCCAGGGAAAGAATACTTGGTGTGTAGACTTCGAAAAAGTCTATATGGGTTGAAATAGGCTCCAAGGCAGTGGTACATCAATTTTGACACCTTCATGTGCAACAACGGGTTCAAGAGGAGTGATAAGGATCAGTGCTGCTATTATAAGAGTTTTGCTAACTCTTACATTATTTTGCTTCTCTATGTGGATGATATGTTGATTGTAGAAGCAAACATGAAGGAGATTACCTGGCTTAAGGAGAAGATGTCTAAAGAGTTTGAGATGAAGGATTTGGGTGCTGCAAATCAATTCCTTGGCATGACGATTACTAGAGACGGGGACAAAGGAGTTTTGAGGCTGTCTCAAGAGGACTACATTAATAGGGTGCTAGAGAGGTTCAGTGTGGCTGATTCAAAACCTAAAGGCACTGCTATGGCAAACCATCTTAAATTATCCAAAGAACAACAACCCAAAACCAAGGAGGAGAAATAATACATGACCAAAGTTCCTTTTGCTTCAACAGGTTGGAGCTTAATGTACGCGATGATCTGCACAAGACTAGATATTTCTTTTGCAGTGGGAGCAGTGTCCCGCTTCATGTCCTATCTGGGGAAATCACACTGGGAAGCTGTGAAATGGCTGTTGAGGTATTTGAAAGGTACCTCTCATTACTGTCTTTTGTTTGGTGGAACTAACCTTGATCTGAAAGGCTATATAGATGCTGATTTGAGTGGGGACTCTGATACGTGCAAGATTACAACAGGCTATGTATTCACTCTTGGTGGCTCGGCAATCAGTTGGATGTCAAGATTACAGAAATGCATTACTATGTGTAGGACACGAAAAAATTCCCGTTCAGGGAATTGTTTCAGATGCGCTACTTAGTGATCGGGAGCCGACTAAGGTTGCTTAATCCTTAAATAAGGATATTTTTTATTTTAGAAATTCGTTTTCGAGGTAGTGAGACTTTATTTATTTACAAACCTATTTATATTATTGAAATACTCAAAATTGCACAAAAATATTTTATTAATGACTTATTACGGACCCATTCCCGAATTCGGGACAAAAAAGAAAACACATGGGCTGCCAAAAACTATCATAGGCCGCTTAGCCTATGATGATTCCATGGTCGGGCCTGTGCTTCCTTGCCCCAGAGGAAAGTGGGTTGAAATTAGCATATGCCGCATAACCTTTGCTGATTTCTATTCCTTTTTTCTCTTGGGTTGCCTAGGATTAGTGAACATGGAGGTATTAAATCATCTCTAAGTATTTTAATGCAAAGACGTGTATTTTTAATAATAAAAAAGGTTATAAAAGAATAAAGAGTCGCCAACCGATTTAAGAAAATCGACAAACCAAAAGCAATAAAAGATGACTCTGGTCTACGAACCCGAATTCGGGGGGTAAGGTTACGAATTCGAGAATTCAAAGAATTCTCGAATCCGCGTGTTAGAAAACAGTCTCTACTAAAATCGAACTTGAAATGACAAGAGCGGGGAGAAGTTTAATAGATTTCACAGCATTATATTCTTAAACATGCAATGTTGAAACAAAGAGGTTTTCTTTAAAAAATAATGTAAAAGCATGGAAATTAAAGCACAAATTACATGATTAAATAAAATAGCAAATATGAGCAAACCTTGCTACGTATTGGATAAGATGGAAATGAAGATCGATCCCTTGATAGAACCTCAGTTTAGAGCTTGGATGGAATGATGAGTATAGGGGTGACTAGATTAATGGTGAAGGTATGATAGTACGATGATAGTGATGGTGATTATGTGAAAGAAATGAAATGGAATGATGGGATTTTGAGAGAGTTTTGGTAGTATGGATGATTATAGTTGATGAAAAGAGGGTGAAATGGAAGGGTATTTATAGGTGGAGAGGTGAGGGTTTTGGAGGGAAGGATGGGGGAACATGATCCAAGGATCATGCCTCTATGTGCATGATCAAAGGCTATGCTATGATCATATCATGGACAATCCGAGGTCAAATGCAAGGGCAAAGATCAAGGGATGTGGATGATTGTTTAGGCGCGAATTTTAGCCTAAATAGCGCCTTTCGGCTTGCACTTTTGGCTCAATTTCGAGTCTTTTTCATTGTTTTTACTTGCGTTTTAGTTGTTTTTCATGTTTTCGCACTTTTGGAGCAAAAGCAAGGAAAACGGACTAAATTAAGGCTTTTTAGGGAATCCCAAGTGATTTCCCGAGCCAAGCCGAGCCAAGAACCGAAGCGGAGCCGACCCGGGCAACTCTTCCCCAATTTTGGTGCTAATCAGTGAGGTAACACTCGCTATAGTCCTTATATAGCGGGCGTTACAACTATGGAATGAAGGCAGGAGAAGGAAATAGGGGTCTGTCGCGCCTGTTCAGCATCTAGTGGCACCCGCGACAAACTGGTAACACTCGCTACACTCTTATGCCACCCGCTACGCAGCGCTTAGCTTCGAGCACTCCAGTATTGTCAGTAGCATATCGTGCCCATGACCTAGTTGGTGCCGCCCGCGAAGCATCGAAAACCTGAATCGCCTGGCACAGTTTCGCTTGGTCGCCCGCGACCTACTGGATTTCTGCGCACATTTTAGGCTTGAACGGTGTGGACATTTTTCCTCGTCGTTCGGGCTTCCGAACATCCACGTTTGGGGTGTGATTCGGTGATTTGTGCTGGAGTTTAACTTTTGAAAACTCTTTTAAGGAAATCTATCATATATTTCATGAATAATGCTTTGTAAAATCACTTTTCCTTTACTTATTCATTTTATGAGTCATAGAATTAAACCTTTAAGAGTGAACATCCACTTGTTCTAACTCTTCTACATTTAACCCAATTCGCTCATTTAAATGTTAGGCTCGGGAGAGAGTGATTTATGCAACCATTATTTAGAAACATATGAAAGAAAACCCTAAAGTTGCATCGATATATTGTAAAACCATGTTAACCATAGTTTAGGCAATCCTCGATCTGTTTTAGTTCGAAATGGGAGTCGCCACCCGACTTTTTAAGGGAAAAGCCAAGACAAAACCAAAAGGAAAAGAAAGAAAGACTCCGCCTGCGAAACCCAAGAACGGATTCGGGGGTAAGGCTACGAACTTGGAAAGTAAACTTTAAGAGTTCGCCTCTCACAAAAGGAAAGACTCTACTAAAAGTTTAAAATGTGCTTTTGATAAACACTACAAGAAATATGGTTTTTACTAACAGGGTCTTATCTGTTGGTACTTGGTATAAGTGAATTTTCTGTTGGTAATAGCTTTTACCAACAGATAATCATCTGTCACAAAATTGTTGGTAAAAACTCCGTTGGTAAAGGTAATACCAACAGATAAGTTCATATGTTGGTATTGTTTAGTAACATCATCAGACCAAATCTGTTGGTATTGGATAGTGTTTTACCAACAAAAATGAAACTGATGGTAAAAAAGACTTTTACCAACAAAATAAATTGTTGGTATTACAATTTTGGAGCCAAAGTTATCACTTGTACCAACAGATTGTTTATGTTGGTAATACTGTTTTGACGCCAAATCTTATTATAGTTAAAATGTATCTGTTGGTAATAGTACTCGAAACATACACACATCTGTTGGTAATACTAATCAACATCTACACACATCTGCAAGTAATAATCATATAAAAAAAATCATATTTTTATTAATAATTACATTAATTGTACCAAAATTGAAATTTCATTCATTGGATCTTCTGAATTATATACTCCCTCCGTTCTTTTTTATCTGTCATTTACGGTTCTCAGTACCAACTTTTAATCAATAATTTCTAATATAAAACTTTTATAGAAGAATATAATATTATACTTTTTTAATAGTATTTTTTATTACGAATCTAATGATATCAATTTTGTATGATGAATCATTATACAAATTAAGATATTCACGGTCAAAGTTTTTGCCACAATTTCCTAGGCGACAGATAAAACAAAACGGAGGTAGTAATACATAATGCCTAAATTGAATTTTCACTCAATTAAGTGAAAAGTACCAAAATGAAACTCAATAGTTCATCAAACCAGATTCGCAAATATACAAGAGTAATATTTTAAACAAAAAGTAGAGCCCAAATCTAATTAATGTTTTCCGTCTACATTTTCTTCAACGATGTCTTTGTAAAATTCATCGACACCAACATTGGTATCGTCTTCAAACAAATTTTAAAGATCCTCATATATCTCCTTCAAATTTGCAGGAAGTCAAATTCATAAAATCGAGAGGGCCATGTTCTAGGTCAAACTTTACCCATTCATGCCTACAACAGACAAGACACATTAATTGGGTTGAGTACAAGACTAAATCTGCTACCCAAAAAGTAAATAAATAAATAGCCAACAACAAAAAAATTTGCCAAGGTGTGTGTGTGTCTGTGTCAGTGAGATAAATATATAAAGAGAGAGCTTACTTTTTGTAGGAAGACAATGATAAGCATGGGCTCTATCATAGAGGTAGAACTTGGGTTCTTTAGTCTGAGCAAAATCCACACTGTCCTTTATGCAAGTATAAGTTATCCTATGTCTTCGTTGGTGTTTGTTGCTTAGCTGGCTTAGTTACTGGTTCTTGAGAAACAACAAAGCAATAGCAGTAGGCAGTTACTGGTTCCGGAGGTCGGGTCTAAGTGTAATAGAATCAACCTATCTATATCCTAGCCATCCTGTAAATGAATCTGGAATAATAGAACTAACAAAAATGTTTCTTTTCTTTCTTTTTAATTTTTCCTTTTGTATTGGTTTGGGGGGGGGGGGGGTTGGAGGTGGGGTAGATAACAATAGCTATTTGTAAATGCCACACTGGAAAATATTGTACCTGCAAGCATATTGTGTGACAGACAGCAACTGTGGCACAATTACAACCATCAACCTCCTAAACAAGTCTTAGAAGAAGATCTTTAAAGTACTCTTTCTGTTTATGTTTACTGAATCAGCAAAATGATGGAGCACCTTTACAGAAATCAATAACTAGTTCAAGAATTGATAATAAAAGAAAAGGAATAACATCTCCATTACAAAATACATATTGAAGGAAGAATAAGTCTAATTACCCTGCCTCGAAATAGTCATGATCTGTTACCCAAGGGTCCTGCATAACTCAGTTTGTCTTCGCATTTCATGAGCATGAGTTATGTCAGAAGCAGGAAAAACTTGCAGATATAAGCATCCTATGTATTATTTTTTTCAAAAAAAGCTAAGAAGTTGGCGAGAAAAGAGAAGTAGAAGTTTGACACTCCAAGAAGAGAAGCCAAATATGCAAGAGAGTGTATGAATTTGCTTACATAACCAAATATTTTGGAGGTAAGCAAAGGCAGGGAACTTGAAAGAATTTTTTTGCCTGGTGAGTCTGTTTCTCATTTATCTATCGATCTATATATGAAGGTCGAAGAAGATAGAAAGAATCTCATACTAAGTAAGAGATAACATGATTTCATATAAATATGAAGCTATTTCGTAGGCTATGTTCGAGGATTGTCTAGTGTTTGGAAGCTGTGAACCTAATTGATGATATGATCAAATTATTTACTAAAACCAGTATTAAGAGCATGCATATGTGCTGTATTCGTATCATAAACAACGTCACTCAGATTTCGTAGGCAATGTTCGAGGATTATTTGTTTAGGATCCCTGAAAGTTCATTGGTAGCTAAAATAATTCAAGAATAATAATTTAATCCTGCTAAGTGTAGAATGGATATATATAAATAATATATATATGGCTAGCTAGCCTGCGTGGTGCACTGATGTAGGCAAGTGTTTTAATGTGGGAGACAATAAAGCCCCCAAATTCTTTGAGGCAACATGAGTTCCGACTTCCTACAAACAATTGGAATCTTGACATGTAGGAACTAACATCAATCCAATGAACACACTCACCATGACTCGTTGAATTTCCAGTATTCTAATTAATGTTATACCACGATTCTGTTCATAGCAAGTGATTGGAGTCTGAGAAAACTAGCAATTGAGTAATATATCTTGCCATTATAAACAATAGACACAAAAGTGAAATAATGTCCCTTGTGCTTCGAAATCTTGGCCATCCAACAACTTTTTGAAACATCTTTCCAAGGCACTAATAAATCAAAGCAAATCCCATAAAATCCTCCAACAAAGGACAATTGCAAATACATGAAACAACCTTGAAACAATCTATTAATGATATTAAGATTGGTTGAAATAATCAGGATTATGTTCAATTTGAATGATACCTAGTTTGTCTTATCGTAGAGAACACCGACAAGCAAGCAAAAGAGTTGTATCAACAAGCAATTTTTCAACAGGATAGTAGTACTCTTAATTAAAATCGATTAGACACTTGGATAGAACAAGAAACGAAAAGTAGAATTATCAATTATACTCACAGTTTTCAACAGGATCAGACCAATGGAGTCGCTACATAATTCGTGAATATAACCTGTGAGTATAAAAGAGTTATACTAGTAGATACTTGGACATTTTATTGATTTATTTATTATTAATTAATTTTTATTTATGTTATCTAAATCCCTTAGGCCTTATTAGAGCAATACACTATGCAAGTGCATAATAATAAGTAGTTTCTTTTTTCTTTTCCTGATTAATCAGATTTTCATGACTTAATAGGTTGACTGATGATGATCAGAAACACATGATGAACTGAACATTCAAAGCAAATCTTTTGGAAAAATTTTACACTAGTTCATCAGTATGTATTTAAAAAGGCGTAAATGTAAAACTATGATGAAATAGCACACCTTAACATCCAGAGGCCACCGTAAAATTGTCCTGCACCCTCGGGAGGGGTCCAATTGTAGACTGCACAAGGGACAAATAATATGGATGCACCATTTATTTGCGCCATGAAAGCTATAGGTTTCGAGAATCTCCTGGAATTGAAAGACGGCTAAGACCTCACAACCCAAGCCAAACCTAACTGATCACACAACATTTGAGAAACTTTCACGTATCTAGTACTGTATCCTTTCAGCACCTCCAAGAAATCCTTAGCACTGCATCCATGGTTGATAATATGACATTACAATAATATTCATGTCAATAAATAAATAAATAAACTGTTCCTCAATCAACTTGTTTGAACTTCAAAAAACAAATCTCTTTTATCTTAGTTTATTTTCATATGGGATAGTGAGAAGAGAGCACTATATATACTTCTGTAAACCTTCTGCAGTGCCCTGAACAACAATAAACCATGAGTTTAAAGGTTGGTCTTTGCTATTCCTGAAGGTTAGGCTCAATGAAATCCTGAATATTCATCAAATATCTGCCCAAGATCGTCAACCACAATATCTGAATAGGTGAAAATGTAGTGACTCATTTTTCCTTGTCCTTGCGCCTTCCTGTACTCCTCAAGCTTCGCAGTCAAGAAGGCCCGCATATGAGATCATGTATAAGACCTCAACTACCTCGAAAGAGGTGTTTGCAGAATATCCAAAAAGAGAACAAGACTTCTTTGCTGACAAGCATATGTGAGTGCACACACACACAAACGTGGACAAGATCATAGTAAAACAAGCAATGTACTAAAAAATATAGTAAAAAGAGCGGCTAACCAATGTCAACAGAATTATGTTTACCATTTAAAGATTATTCTGAGAATGCAGAAGCTCAATTCCAAAAACCAAGTATAACAAAAAGATGCATCGTTACCTGCAGACACCACCAGGGCAAAACAAGGAAAAAAGGCTCAGAATTTTCTCTGTCATAGTAACTGAGATGTCTACCGAAGTCCATCACAAACAGACAAAGTGAGTAATTGATGATTAAACAAATTTTCCAGTATACAGCTTGTCTAGAAGCTGAGAATGTGCTTTTTAATGAATAATAGACAAAGAAAGCATATGTATAAGCTTTAAAATACATCAACTTGGTTACCACCTCTTTGGTTGTGAAATCTAAATTGAATCAATCAAATAAAAACCAAATGACGAAATCCCAGAGAAACATAAGCAGCGACAGAGAACTTACACCTCAAACAAATGACCCTCATGACAGTTCAAATGCAAACAAAAGGCACAACCACCTTAATTGAAAAACATTTCAAATGGCTCAATTTCAGTCTTTGGTTTCTAATCCAAAAAACAATTGCCAAATCCCAGAGAAACTAAATATGAATCGGATTCAAGATACCAAATTGAACCAAATGTAAACCTAAAAAGAAATACCTAAACACTAAAGTCAAAACCCTGAAATTGAAGTAATGTAACCGTATCGAACATCAGAGAATTAGAGAATAGACAAATGGAAACTCACAATAAGTAGTCCGTGAGATCTGGTCGCCGGCGAACGGAGATGAGGACTGCGGTGGGCAGTGGCGTCGGTCTCAATGTCTGGGCGATATTTCAAGAATCGAAACAATATTAAAATTGAAGTGACAATCCCAAAAAATTCAGAATTAGCTTGAGTAAGTTGTGGAGAAGGTACCGTGCAATGAACGAATTGAGAGAACTCGAATTTCAGCAATGGCGGACTGTACAATCTCAATATTTGATGACAATGGCGGACGAACTATTTTGGGGAGTGCTGTGTGTGCTTGGCGCGATTCTTTCCAATCAAGATTAGGACTTTGATGCGGTAGTTCGTGGTAATTAGGGGGGATAATTGTGGAGTGTGGACTATCCACGATTGGAACTTTGATACAGAGAATTAGGGGGGATAATTTGGAAAGAATTAGGGGGAGAATTAGGGGGGAATTAGGGCAGAGATGCATCGATGCGGCACTACTGCTGGAGCGCTTGTTTCTAGGATTGTTGTATATTTATTTTTCTTGAATATCAGTGTATGGCGCCTCTTAATTAGACTAATACCAACACTAATTTTAATCTAATATTAACTGTTGGTAAAGAACATTGTATCACCAACACATATTTTATTTGTTGGCATTGTAAAAGTAATACCAACAGTTTAATTTTTCTTTGTTGGTATTATAATCACTTTACCAACATATATTTAAGTGTCGGTAAATTATTAATAATACCAACAGATATTTAATGTGTTGGTAAATATGCACTTTTACCAACAGATAATATATCTGTCGCTGACAATCTGTTGGTAAAACCCACTTTTTTTGTAGTGAAAGTTTGGAAGGGAAATGGATGAATACTTTCTAAAATTACGTCATTGAATCATGCAACAAGAATGTGATGTATAAGATAGAAAAGTACAAATATACACTTATTTACAAGAAAAGAAGAACACTTAAAAGCTTGCATTGCTACTTTGTGGGAAAAAGCCTTGCCTAGTCCTTTGATGGGTGATGAATCCTCCTTGATACCTTGAAACTTCCGTCTCCAAGTGCGAAAGGAATTATAGAAAAAGGGGAAAAAAAAGATGATAAGAAGAGGGGTAGAAAGAGGGGAACAAGAAGGCTTTTTTGTAGTTTTGGGATGTGTTTAGGCTAGGTTCTTTGTGAAGTTTGGGATGAATAAAGGTAAGAGTTGTATTTAGGCTATTTGTGATGGAAGAATGTTGAAGATTACGGCAAGATAGATGATGGAAAGTAGGATACAATAGAGGATGGATAGAATAAGATATGAATGAAAGATGAATATGAGATAAGAGGTATAAGAAGTAGAGATATTATGAGAGAGATTAGAGAGTGAGTAGAGAGGGATAGATGAGGAGTGAATTGGTTTATAAAATGGCTTGGAGAGGGATGGTATTTATAGGAGGAGGAGGGAGAGGAGATGCATGCATGTATAACACACACATAGTAATCTCCGAGCTGTGCACTTCACTAGGCAGTAGGGGGCGCTCACCTAGCATGGTCGGTGGCACGTGGTCAATTGACCACGTGTGGCGGAGTCAACAAGGCTGACCGGCCACTACGCCAGGGGGCAGGGACCTGCTTCGTCCATGCATTCATGGATGGTGGAGTGTGAAGTCAACCAACCTAGGGAAGCTGCCATTCACACTGGACGAAATGAGCACATTATTTAGCTAACTTTGTAAATGTTTTTGAGTGCTTTTGTGAGGATTCGATCTCACGATCTCTAGCGCTTGCTTTTGGAGTTTGCATGGCTCCATTTTTATGTAAAAAAATGTACATGTGGCTAGGATGGACCACATGTGATCATGCATGTGACTTTAGGTGAACAAATACATGTAAAATGCATGAATTTATTGAATCTCTTTTATTTCTTCCGCTCTTATTTTTATATTGTCTTATGCGTCAAAATCCCGGTGTCTACAGGAGCCCCCACTTTGATTGAGTCCGAGGATAGGACGAAAATCAAAGTAGTCTTGATTTGATGGACATCGGTTGAGGATATGACTTTGGAATGCGAAGCCTGAGGATATGACTTTGTCGAGTGCAAAGCCCGGAGTGATGCTTGGAAGCTGAGTCCTGCATCGCGGTTGGCGAACTTGCGCCGATCGGTGATCTCGAGCAAGAATGATGCTCTACTTGGTGCGATCTCGGAAGTTTGATGACATCCTACTTGACATGATCTTGGACGTTTGAGACGTCCTACTTGAAGATGTGGGCTGACACTTGGAAGCTAGGTGATCTCAAGCAAGGATGATGCTCTACTCGTTGGAGAGACTTCATCGATGATGATGCCGATGGCTCTTTGGGTTGATGTTTGGTTTTCAAGTCTTTCCCAGTGTCGTATCCAGTCTTTCCCAGTGTCGATATTGATGATTGTGGGCATGTTCAATGCCGAAGGACTTCATCGATTGCGATGTCGATGGCTTGGGGGATTAGACTTCATCGAAACTCCGCCGATGGCTCAGGATTGGGACTGCATCAAAACTATGCCGATGGCCCTGGTTGTCGAGATTTCACCGAAACTCTGCCGGTGGCTCAGGATTGATGATGATGATGATTATGATGATGATGAAAATTCAATGTAGAGGGAATTCACCGATCGTAGCCCTTATTTTCCTGCAAAATGCAAAAATAGTTTTCAACAGTTCTAATGAATTTTAAATTTTGATCCGGGAAACTTACCTCGGGTTGCGACTACAAAGCCATTGGGACTTGTTCCCTTTTGGGGAATGGACGCGTTGATCTTTAAAAAGGACACACTCTTCTTGTTGGGTATGACTTGTGCTCGATCATGCATGCCATTGGGAAGATGACAAAGGAGGAAGAAGACAAAGGCTCCTCCTTTCCAAGGCCGACCGACCTATGCTTTTGGGAAGGAATCTTTTGGCTCGTACAATGCAGCTTTTGTAGGCCATGCAGGAGACCATTCAATGCAATTATTGTGTTTGGTCTTGTAGGCCGATCGGCCTCTACTGGGAACCAGTGATGAGCTGACACGCGGCAGTGAGAGCTCACTCATTTTGCCTATAAATGGGGCTTAAGCTTGGCGCTAGCTACTTCATCACTTTAAATCTGAGCTCTGTATCTTGGCTTCCCATTCTCTCTCTAAAGAAATCCTTTTGAGTGTTTTGGAATCTTATCGCAAGAGTATGAATTTCTTTCGGAAGGGACGCAGACATGCTACTCAACCAGCGGTTCAAGAGCGTCCGTATGCAACGATGGTGCAGCGAGAGTATCCTAGCAGGGACTTCATTCTTTCGCTAAGATGAGCACGCATGGTTCTTTCGTTCTCATGACTTGGTATGCTCCTCCTAACTCCATATAGCATGTTTTGTTTTTGCAGTTGCTTTGCATGCTATTTACTGTTGTACTTTAAGTTGATTCCTAAACCAACCTTAGTTATCTTGAATTTTGCTTGAAGTACCTTTCTTCCGCTGACCTTATTGTAGGAAGACTCCTTCAAGGCATGCGGAAGTATTCAGGGTGTAATAACCTTGTCCTTCCATGCCAAGGTGGGTGCATTTTATTCGAGCGTCGTGAGGGATGCTGGTTTTGGCCCTTTTCTACACTGCTTGAGGGCATGGAAGATCCGTAGTAACAAGAGGACATACGACCGAGCTATCGTGGAGTGCTTCTGGGATATCACGAACTCTTTTCATCTCCAAGTTGGGGAGATGATGCTCACTCCTTTTGACTTTGTGATGATTACAGGGCTTAGCTGGGGCGGCCAGCTACTGGAGTTTCAGAAGGATGTTGACCCTCGCGTCCATGCGCTTTTTCAACCTGTTACCGCGTTGGCGGGATGAATTGGCAGCCTGCGGTAAACGCATCTGGCTGTTGTTATAAAAAGTGAAGGATTTGGGAGCCTTCCTTTGCCTCAGCGTCAATTCATTGTGTTGGTGCATTTTATCAATCCAACAATTTTTACAAACTGCGGAGACACAATCACTCTCTCCTGGGCGCATCACCTCCGGAATTTTGGCGAGATGAGATTTTTCACCTGGGCCGTTGCCTCTTATGCCCATTTGGTCAAGAGAATGCGAGTTGCCTGCCGACCCCACCGGTTGTGACACAGTGACGCGTACAAGGGCGACGGAGGCTAAGAGGCTCAAACTGGGTGAGCAGCCTTTGGCGGGTCTTGGAGGTATGCTCCAAGCTTTTTTCTATTTAGAAATTTGTAAGGTGCAAATTTCTCTTTTATTAAGAACCCTTCCTGGTGTGCAGGTGTGGGTTATGGCCTATTTCCTTCCTACAGTTGGTGGAACCAACAACGGTGATATGCGCGTTCCAGCTGCTCGGCGATGGTCAGAAGCATCAGGCTACCATCGATCTAACTTCCATTTCAAGGATTTGAATGGACTTAGGAGGATTATCGACAACCTCAGGCCGGTATATCTTGCGTATTTTTCTTTTTGTTATTTGCCTTTTCTCCTCTCGAGCCGTTGGTGACGACTTTTGTTGCAGGAGGACATTGTCAAATTCCAATGGATGCGGAGGACCTTCATTATGATATACGCCTTGCAAGGGAAGCAAGCGAGCGTAGCTTGTTGTTGGAAGGTCAATATCGGGGTTCGATGCCGGCTGCTAGTGATGAAGATAATGAGGCTCACTCCCATATAAGTTTGCCATATTCCGGGAGCTCGTCAAAACGTCCTCCTCGCCACTCTTTAGCAGGAGAAACAGGTAGTAGAGGTTTTCGCGGAGACCTAGGGGTAGGACCATCTAGGCGCAGGGATCAAGATCTGATGAGTGTTCCATGCGATCCTTATGCCACCTCTTTGCGGTGAAGTTATCCTGATATCCCGGAGTTCATGGTGGAAGACTGTTCGGAATCTAGTGGATTCCAAGGTTCAATGGAGTGAGTGCCTAGTCCATGGGCGCCTCAGTATCATTCTCAATCTATTGTCCCTTACAGTCAGTCCCCTGGCTTCAGCCAGGGTTATCCAGGCTCTGGTTTTCATGGTATGCCTTCCAGCCAATTCCTGTCCGGTCCTTCTGGTACTCAAGACGATCCTCAGCCAGACTCCTTTGCTGATGCGACTGTCAGGAGCTTGTTTGGTAGCGGCAATTTTGGTGGGAACTTCCAGGCATTGCAGCAAGGCTTTCCTTTCTTTTCTCTTTTTTTTTTATTTTTTTATATAATGTAAAAGAAATGCCATGTAGTAAAGAAATGCGCAGTTGAATGCAATCAGGCAAACTCGATTTTATGTGATTTTGACTCTCTAATAATGCGACATGCAAGCTCCTATTTTTATTTATCTTCTAGGTCAACCTCTGACTGTTTACAAGGAAGAAATAAGAAAAATAATAATGTATAAAAGAAATTACAACCTCTAAAAATAAAAAGAGAAGAAATAAAATTACATTTTTACACTAAGAAATAAAGGAAAAATAAAATATTATACAAACACGTAGGAACCATGTACAAAAGCGTTTTTTCCTCCTGGATGCATGCACGTAGGGGTGTGAATTCACAAAACGAGTTCATCCCTTCTGCCTGGTGGCCGGTCGGCCTACACACGATGATAGCCGCCATGGTTCATCCGAACGCGTGTTGCTGGACACTGCATACATCCCCTTTAATTCAGTTGAGCAACTGTGTACTGGGCAGAACTGAGGCTATATAAGCTGGCTTCGTCGTTTTGAGACTTCACCCCGTTCTTGCTCTTTCTCAACCCTTCTTCTCTTGCTTGTAATTATGGCCTTTGAAAGATAGCTCAACTCATGGATGAACACACTCACGAAACCCGAAAAATGGCTCCTCACTTACTACAACCTATCCCGAATTTTGAGTCTAAAGCAAGTGAAAATCGACTGGGTATTTCTTAACGCAGCCCTGACCTTTTGGGACCCTATGTTCCATGTGTTTGACTTCTCCTGGAACGAATTGTGCCCTCTTCCTAAAGAATGGGCTTGCATGTTCAAGTTTGATCTTTATGCTCCGCCAACAACTCCTTCTCTTGCTCACAACCATCGCCAAAAATTCGAGGAATTGACGAACTTCAATCATCGAGCATTAGGACACATTTTGATTGGAAACACAGTCAACTTGCAAGCTCTAGTATAATTCTTTCAATCACTCGAGGCGCTTAGACTCAACCCGGCGTTACGAGTGCGAGGTTTGGTCTTTTGTATTCTATCTGAATTTTTATTTTATCACAGTGGTTTGGGTTTTGCACCTATCTCTCTCATCCATGTCGTAGATGAGATATCCCGGGGTTATAATCCTGCTCCGATGATGATTGATGAGACCCTCCTCGGTCTCGATTCATGGGCTACAAAGCAGACCTTTTGCGGAAGTCCCCTCGCTCTTCAAGTGAGTATCGACACTTCTTCTCTTTTTTTGTTCTTTTCCTTTTTTTCTCTTTTTTTTTGGTATTATTTTTCTCTGATTTTGCATGGATTATCCGAGTGATCCATGTGGAATCGTATGTCGATTTTTTTCTTTCCTTTTTTTTTTGCTTTGGTTGTAATATATATTTTTTTTTTGTGCAACCAAAATTCTCACTTTCTTTCTTCCACCTGTAGATGTGGCTTATGGAGCATTTAGACATGGTCTTCTCTCCCATCACCTCCTTGGAACTAGCCAACTTTTGCCAACACAAAAGGAAGTTCGACACCCGCCGCAATTTTGATGAGTGGGTTTAATGGTAGAAAGTGCCATGTTTTTCGAGCTACTCTCGTAAGGCGGCCCACATCACTCTGCTTGGCCTTACGGAGCTTACATGTTACTTCCCTTATCGAGTCATGCGGCAAATGGGGCATTCTCAAGACATTCCCCTTCCTCCGTGCGAGATTCCCGACCTTACCCATCTCCAAGGGTCGGTGATTGAATCGTGGATCAAATATTGGACAAAACGGGCTGGAAAGGAAGCACCTGCCCTTAACCGTATCTCCACTACTTCGATGGATTCCTATCGTAGCTGGCTTGCTACTACTGGCGACGCTATCAATTGGCGTGAAAGAACGTCGCGCTCACCTCTTCGAGATACCCCGAAGCTGAAAAGTAAAATCGTAGCTAATGACCCTGGATCAGGTTCAAAAGGAGAAACACGCCCGAGCAAGGAAAAACAAGCAAATTCGTCCGAATGAGCACTAATGAGCCTATACCTACTCCAACCCAACTAGGACTAGACTTAATACTAAATAATTAGGGTGGAGAGAAAGAAATAAAATGAAAGAAATGTGTGTGCTATGTAAATTTATTATTTGATATTTTTCCTTTAGAAAATTGATAAAACAAAAATGTATTAAAGGATGTACTCCTTTTATTGATATAAGAAGTAAAGTATTGTATTTATGTGTTACAAGAATCAAGACAAGCCATGTTCTTGTTTTCACCCTTCGAAAACACAACTTCAGCTGCGCCACTTTTATTCTCTCCCTTTACTGAACTCGTCATGAAGTTAGTCTCTCATTTTCTTTTTTTCTCTATTTTTTATACTCTCCTTTTGCCTGACTTGCCTCAAAAAGGTTTTCAACTCAGCGTCTTCTTTTATTCTTCTTTTTTCTTTTTTTCTTTTTTGTTTTCTCTCACAAGCAAGTGGCCCGTTGGTAGTTCGATTGCTTGCTATTATAAGATAGCGCATGTCTAAGTAGCTAAGGATACCAACCCTTAGAGGCTTAAACATAATATCTTTTTAACTTATCCAAATTCACAGGTTGGGTGATCGAGCTCCTCTCCGTCGGGTGTGGCTATTCGGGCGGCGCCCCCTGGGGTGAGAGAAATGATGACGTAGGGACCCTTCCATGTTGGGGAAAACTTGCCTCGATGATCCTGATGTGCTGCTCTAATTTCTTGCAATACTGGATCCCGTTTTGTTAAATTCTGGTCTTTGACTTTCTTATTGAATGCTCGGGAAATCCGACTTTGATAAAGTTGGATATTATGTAGAGCACGGAGTCGTCTTTCATCCAACAAAACCAACTCCTCATATCTAGCTCGGGCCCATTCGGCCTTAGGGATTTGACTTTCAGCAATGATTCTTAAAGAAGGAACGGCTAGCTCTACCGGCAAGACTGCTTCCATCCCGTATACCAAATAGTATGGCGTAGCTCCAGTTGCAGTCCGAATTGAAGTTCGATATCCCTATAGTGCAAAAGGAAGCTTGTCTGGCCAGTCTTTGTAAGTGACGACCATTTATTTGATAATTTTCACTAGAGTTTTATGTACAGCCTCCACCACTCCATTGGTTTGTGGCCGATAGGGAGAAGCATGGTGATGTTGGACTTTGTACTTGGCCAAAAGAGCTGCAAACTCGCCCATGAAATGGCTCCCGTTGTCACTGATCACCTCATGTGGCACCCCATACCTACAAATGTTGTTCCTCAGCTTGAACTTGGCCACATGCTTCGAAGTCATTTTTGAGTATGAGGCATCTTCTACCCATTTAGTAAAGTACTCCACGACTACCAACACATATTCATGTCCTCTTTAGCCTTGGGGTGAAATCTTCTGTATAATGTCGATTCCCCATACTGAAAATGGCCAAGGTGAGGCCAAAGTGGTCAAATAAGAGGATGATTAATGCTTGAGATCAGCATACTCTTGGCATTTCAGGCATCTTCTCACAAATTGGAGACAATCGGACTCCATAGTCGACTAGAAATACCCTGCTCTCTAGATCTTCTTAAACAACATTCTGCCGTTCATATGCGGTCTACACTCCCCTCCGTGAGTGGATTTCACTAATTCCTCAGCTTCCTCCTTATCAACACATAGGAGGTTTATCCCTGTAGCAGACTTCTTGTTTAGACGTTCCTGAATAATGCAATATTGAGAGGCCACTAACCGGATAGCCCCCTAGGCTCGACGCTCGGCATTCAGTGGGTATGAACCGTCTTTCAGAAATGCATAAAAATCAAAGAACTATGCATCGGTATTGACCAAACCGATCATTAACTGTTGATGAGCAGGGTAATATCTCCTCTTCACTATCACTGCTAGGGCTTGATCCTTTCCTGGCATAGCCACCATGGATGAAAGCTTGGGTAGCACATCAGCTAGCTCATTGTAACCTCGTGGTAGATACTTGAACTCAATATGGTTGAACTTCTCAGCTAGTTTGGACAAATGCTGCTGGTAAAGTGCCAAGGATTCGCTCTTCACCTTCCGTAGACTAGTGCCTTGATTGACGATCAGACTTGAGTCCCCAAACACTGGTAGCGTTTTAATTCCCATCTCCAGGGCCACATGCATGCCCAAAATGCAGGCTTCATACTCGGCAGCATTATTGGTAGCCTCGAAGTCCAGTTTGACTGCCAAAGCATAGTGTATGTCTTCGGGAGAAACCAACAGAGCTCCGGCCCCGCATCCCATTTGATTAGCAGCACCATCAAAGTATAACTTCCAGGTTTCCTCTTCAACTTGAAGTATTTGTTTATCACTAAACTCCAAGCCCCCAGTGTCAGGGCTTCCTGTAGGAAACTCAGCCAGAAAATCGAAAATTGCACGCCCCTTTACGGACTTCTGTGGTCGAAAGTGCAGATCAAACTCGGACAACATGACCACCCATCGAGCAATCCTGCTATTGATAGTAAATTATTTCATGATGTACTTGACCGGATTACATGCTACAATCACATACACAGTGTGTGAGAGCATATAGTGGCGAAGTTTCTTTGTGGACCATACTAATGCCAAGGTTATCTTCTCAATCTCCGAGTAGTAAGACTCATATCCCAGAAACTTCTTGTTGATGTAATAAATATCTCGCTCAAGACCATCACTTTCTTATGCTAGAATAGCACCCATAGCGCTTGAATTGATGGTGAGGTAAACCAGCAATGGTTTCCTGGAGATAGGCGTGACTAGTACTGGTGGATTAGTCAAGTCGGCTTTAACCTTCTCAAATGTTGCCTAACACTAGTCATCCCATTCGATCGTTGCTCCCTTCTTTAGCTTCTAGAATAACGGTTCACAGGTCATTGTGAGTTTGGAAATGAATCTGCTCTAATATTGTACCCGCCCTAGGAAACCACGAATCTCCTTTTCTGTCCGAGGCGGAGGCATGTCTTGAATTGCTTTGATCCTGGATGGATCGACCTCTATCCCACGTTGATTGACAATTTAACCCAACAACTTTCCCCAAGTCACTCCAAACACACATTTCTGTGGATTCAACCTCATGTTGTACTTGCGGAGCCTACGGAAGAACTTGCGTAAGTTTTGAATGTGATCCTCTCGCTTTTTCGACTTGACGATCATGTCATCCACATATACCTCAACTTCTACGTGGATCATGTCATGCAGCAGGGTAGTGGCGGTACGTTGGTAAGTAGCACCAGCGTTCTTCAGTCCGAAAGGCATGACGGTGTAACAGAAAGTTCCCCACGGAGTGATGAATGACGTTTTCTCCATATCTTCTTCGGCCATTTTTAGTTGGTTGTAGCCAGCATACCCATCCATGAATGACAGAAGCTCGTGTCCACAGGTATGATCAACCAAAACGTCAATATGTGGTAAAGGAAAGAAATCCTTTGAGCTAGCTTTGTTCAGATCTCGGAAATTAACAGACATCCGGACTTTTCCGTCTTTCTTCGGTACAAGCACAATGTTAGCTACCCACTCCGGGAATTCTACTGCCCTGATGAACTTAGCATCCAACTTGTTCTTAACCTCACCGTGAATTTTATCCGACCACTCATTCTTAATCTTGCGAGGTCGTTGCTGTACTAGCTTAGCATCCTGGTAGAGTGGAATGGCATGTTCAGCGATCTCCCTGTCGATTCCGGGCATGTCTTCGTAAGACCTAGTGAAGACATCTACGAACTCCCTCAGAAGCGAGGTGAACTCCTGTTGCTCCTGCACGGTTAATGATTTTCCAATTTTCAGTTCCCGGGGAGTTTCAAGCGTCCCCACATTGATGGCGATGGTTTCTTCAATAGGTGCCATGTGATTCTCGTGGTCATTCATGGCTTGTGTTAATTCATTAAAGTCTTTTAAAGGTTCAACATCAAATTCGTGGTTATTAGCACAACAATTAGAGGGAAGGGAAGAAGAATAGAGATACTCAGAAACGTTTACTTCATTGAATGCAGAAACAGATACAAACTTATCAGACTTGGGGCTAATCCCAACTGACTCAGACTCGATTACAGACTCACTAGTGCTCGACTCAGACTAGACCTTACAAGGTTCTCCTAACACTAGGGTACATTTATTGTTAATAGCATCAACCCAGGTCACTTTGTGGCAGTCTCCATCAGCTGAGATCATGGCGCTTGGGTCAAATTCAGAGTTGGACAACACCGCAACCAACGGGTCCAACTCTTTTTCTTCTTTAATAGCTTCCTGACCGAATAGTAAGCCGAACATACTCCCTCCAGCAAGGTGAGTCAATTCAAGAGGAGACTGCTCATTTGTCTTAGGCTTGACAACTTTCTTTGACAGGATATCATAGTTATTGAAGACCTCTAATCCAGGAATGCGAATATCGTTAACATATTGAGGTTCTGGGATCCCATACCAAGGGAAATCATCACCCTGCCTTATGAATTGTCCATTCAAGGTTAATGGATATGGCTTAGTCTCCATCAGCGTAGGAGAATCGAACTGGTTTCTTTGACGAGCTAACGCAATCTTAGCCAGATGAACCTCTTGATTAGTAGGTTTATACCCCAAACCAAAGCGAAAGGAGTAAGCACAGGTAGAAAACTGCGCCACAACCTTGTCTGGTCTCTTCCTTAAAGACATTCCCGGGAAATACCCATGTCTTCTCATAATAGCATGAATCTTCAGGTTAGAGTAAGGAGCGAAATCAAAGGGTGCTTCATCCTGTATGACAGCGACCATCTCAAAGTTGTGGAGCTCCACATCAGTAGAGGTGTGCTTTACCACCAACACTGGCTGTTTAGGTTCGAAAGTCCTAGAGATCCCCCCTCTCGAGAGGGTGACCACCTGATTGTGTATAACCATCTGCACCTTCTAATGCAGCGTTGAAGACACAGCGTTATAGTTATGTAGCCATGGGCGTCCCAACAGCAGGTTAAAAGCAGCAGGAATATCCAAAACCATGAATTCCGCATTCTGAGCGATGTAGTCAAAGGTGATAGGCAACGTCACCGTTCCTAATGACTTCACTTTATCAAAGCCATTATCCACCAAAATTAATGGCTTCACTTTATCAGAGCAAAGTGCAGTTAAGTACAAGGCTTTATTATGATTCATTCCAGACACAGGTATATCCTCATCACTAAAAGTAATAGCACACTGGCTAGTGGCAACATGTGAGACCAAGGCTTCTGGAGTTGTGGAGGTAGGAATGATGGCATTCTGGAGAGCACCCAGTACTAACTCTCTATGCGGTTTAGAGGCACATATTAGTAGGGGTGGAAACGGGCGGTGCAGTGCTGTTTCGGTGCGCCGAAGCGGTGCACCGGATGAAACGGTGCGCAAAAATTATAAACCGGAACCGGAACCGAATGACCCGGTTTTCAAAAACCGGTGCACCGGCTTTAACGGTGTGGCTTCACCGGTGAACCGGAACCGCATAAATTTCTATCAAACATCAAAAAATCTCTATTTAATAAAAAAAAATCTCTATTTAATAAAAAAAAAATCTATATTTAAGCCCAACCCAATAACACATTAACACCCAATGTTCTTTTTTTTTTAAACTAGTTAATTTATATTATTTTTGTATTAATTTTTGGGTAGAATTTTTTTTTAACCAAAATTTATATATATATGTATTTAATTATATTAACGGTGCGGTGCCGGTTCCCTGGCGGTGTGAATATCCCAAACCGGAACCGCCCCGTTTAGTATCCGGTTTTTCCGGTGCGGTGCACCGGATTTTTAAACAGGTTCGGTGTTGCCCGTTCCCGGTTTCTTTTATCCGGTTTCCGGTTCGGTGTGCTAGTTCCGGATTTTTCTTCCACCCCTACATATTAGTTGCCAAATCGACACATTCGCCACAGTCTTCTTCATTTGCGTAAGAACAGGATCTTCAGGAGTGGCAGGCACTTCCGCTCTTGTAGGACTTGGATTTGATGGAGGAGCTACGGGTTCAACCCTCGCCTGATTATGCCTTCCCGACCTAGTTAAAAATGCAGCACTATGTGGAGCCTCTTCTTCCTTATCGGACCAGAAATCATCATCAGCGCCTTCTTCATACACATCCTCTTCATCACTAACACAAATACCGTTGACAGTAAAGGCTGTCAAATCGTCAGGAAGGAGTGCAGGTGCTCTTTCATTGGTGATACATTCGGATGGATCAAAAGTACCCTCTCCCACAAAGATAGCATGATTTGGGATAAGATTGATTTTGCTATTAGGCTTATTTGTAGCTTTAGGTGTTGGCACAGCCCCAGAACGGATCATCTTCTCAATCTGATTCTTAAGCGTCCAGCATTGCTCAGTGTCATGACCTCGGGTCCGGTGGTACTTGTAGTAAGCACTGTTGTTCCATACTGGTCTCTTAGTCTCAGGTTTAGGTCTAGGTACTGGCAACTGGATCTTGTTTGATTTTAGCGATCGGTCCAAAGCTTCGGCATAAGTCATATCAAGTGGGGTATATGAATCGTATTGGAAGTAGGTCGTCTTCGGAGGCGGACCACGATTCACATTCTGTACAAAGCTTGTCTCAGCCACCTTAGGAGCATTGGTGGTCCTTCTTCCCACGTTGTTGCCCTTCCAATTCTGGGACACAACGGTCCTTTCCTTGCGTGCCTCTAGCTTAGGACATAACTTCTTTAAGTACTGAAAACCCTCAACCACATGAAAGTCTAATTGTTGCGCCACATTTGGTTTTAACCCGCAGACAAATGTGTCCAACTGCATTTCTGTGGGAATATTGCTGGTTACTTGTGATAGCTTAGCATGCCACCTCTCATAGTAGGCCGTGAACGACTCATTTTCTCCTTGTCGAATAGCCATGATGTCTGTCAGGGTCACCTTATCTTTCTGGATCCCATTTCTGTGGGAATATTGCTGGATCTTACTGTACCTCCAGAGGAAGGGTATAATACCAGTTCAATGCTTCATCATTCAGCGATGATGGGAAGACTTCCTTGTAATGCTCGGTAGTGACACCTCGAAGCGGCATCACTCGGTTGAATTCTCACACATGATGGGTTGGATTCTCAGACGGGTAGAACTTTTTCAGCAGAACGTCCATCTTTTCCACTATATTAGCATTGATTTCAGCGGGTGGTTCGAACTCGACGAACTTATTGGTGAAGGTCGGCATCTGGCTCACAGCATCCTTGAACACATTCAGTTGAGCCTTTATGTCCTGGATGACAGGGTCATCGCGTAACTCCGCCTTGATCAGGACAGTTTGAGGAACAATTACTGACAGTGGCGACCTTGGTGTTAGGTCATCGGACACCTCAATGACGACTCCAGCATTGGAACCGCCTATCTTCCCTTTGCCTTTGTCACCCATAGGGTTAGGAAGGATTTCCATCTCATCATTGTCCACCATTCCCATTCGCACATTGATGCGTTGCACAACCTCCAAAACACCATTCAGAGTCTCCTGTTGCTGCTTTATGCGAGTATTTTGCCTTTGGATGAGTTCTCGCTGCCGAGCGATGTGCTCATCGGCTTTCTTCTCTTGTTGTAAGGCAGCAAAAGTGATTGAGCCCTCAACTTGCTTGAACCTCTCCTCAAGAAGTTGACTAAGGCCTCTTGGACTTGGTTGTCTCCGTGGTCCTCTTCGGCAGACATGTCGAATTGCGAGGCAGCGGAGGTTTTGGACACAGGTCTTGTGAGCGAAGACCGATTCTGGATCAAGCAACATGTTGGGCCGGGGATCCAAGCTAGACTCGGGTCTCCTATGTTGACTACAGCAAAACCACACATAGTTGAAAGATTGACCTTTTATTTAGCCCAAAACCCGACCTGATGAATGCATGACCTAGTAGACCTATATGGGACCTTCTAGTATGTACAATCTATATGCTGACTGGACAAGGTGACTCACCCGGGACACGGGTTTGTATGATTCTAACTCTACATGACCCTAAAGGCCATTGATCATCACAAGGGTCGGATAAAATCAAACACAATGAGTCAAGACAGAGTACGGGGGTACAAATCAGTGTTTCTCAATTCAGATAAGCCCCATTCATGGGCTGACCGTTTTAAGGAGAATCTGTAACTTAGACATCCTACATGGACCAACTCAAGCCGTACTAATTATTATGCGGAGTAGAATGATGATCAATGAGATTGTCTGCCTGACGCCTTTCTATCTTATTTATATTTTACTCTACTTATTTGGGAAAACGGATATCATAAAGGACTGGAGAAAACCAACAACGGGTGAGTTATAATTAATTTATGGACTTAATTAATAAATCCAACATGATTGGGCCTAACTATAGGCCGACCATGAATGTGATGGTTTCAAAAATTAACTCGATAAATTAATTCACTCAAACCTGGTGATTATTACACAGTCTAAGACTTTACCCGTTTTCTTTTGTTGGACTTTTTAGCAGGTTTATTGGACCTTTGTTAAGAAAATGTCGTAAAGGGCCATACAGAATCATTTAAGGTGAGTGGAGGTTACTTTATGAACCAAGAGAATCAACCTTTATGGATAAATGGGCCCGACCACTGGGTTAACCATAACTTTTAAGGTTGAACTTCTTAGTTGGTAAACATGACTGTTCTCAGCCCAATGATTACCATATGAAGTAGAACAACACTTCTAAACTTGAGTCGACTCTTTTACAACGAATTTAAACACGTAGCACATAGCATACATATGAACAAAGGGGTATCCTAAACTAAGGCTCTATGTAAAAGGGTTTATTGGCTGGATAAGGCTTAACGGCTCATGTACTCGCCCCGGTGCATTCTTGTTGTAAAGGCAACTTGAATGTGTGGGGTGTTGCTCTTAGAGGCTCGAGTGGAGAACTCGTACAGTGATGCGTGAGTGGATTTGGTGACCAATGCTCTGTCGGCGTCAGTGCACCGATTGAGTATGGCCAGTCCGGCATCCCATGGGTTATTTTTTGTGGTTTAAAGAGAAAAAGCCTAATACCGCCGATTTATGTGCACTTACGACATATTACATGTCAAGAGAGTGCCCCGGTATATGCAATGCATTATGCCTGAAAGGAATGACCTAATAATATAAAGTAAAATTCATTTTCCTTCCAAAAGATTTAAAGCACACAAACTTTTTTCAAGTTCTACCCACTTTAGAAAAAGTCCCCAGTGGAGTCGTCAGAAATCCATTGGACATTTTCTCTCGCCGTTTAGGCTTCCGAACGTCCACGTTTTGATTGGGGTGCAATTCGATGATTTGTGCTGGGGTTTAATTTGAAAACTCTTTTAAGGAAATCTATCATATATTTCATGAATAATGCTTTATAAAATCACTTTCCCTTTACTTATTCATTTTATGAGTCATAGAATTAAACCTTTAAGAGTGAACATCCACTTGTTCTAACTCTTCTACATTTAACATAATTTGCTCATTTAAATGTTAGGCTCGGAAGAGAGTGATTTATGCAACCATTATTTAGAAATATAGGAAAAAAAACCCTTAAGTTGCATCGACACATTGCAAAACCATGTTAACCATAGTTTATGCAATCCTCGATGTGTTTTAGTTCGAAATGGGAGTCACCACCCGACTTTTTAAGGGACAAACCAAGACAAAACCAAAAGGAAAAGAAAGAAAGTCTCCGCAAGCGAAACCCAAGAATGGATTCAGGGGTAAGGCTACGAACTCGAAAATTAAACTTTAAGAGTTCGCCTCTCACAAAGGGAAAGACTTTACTAAAACTTTAAAATGTGCTTTTGATAAAGTTTGGAAGGGAAATGGATGAATACTTTATAAAATTACTTCATTGAATCATGCAACAAGAATGTGATATAGAAGATAGAAAAGTACAGATATACACTTATTCACAAGAAAAGCATAACACTTAAAAGCTTGCATTGGTACTTTGTTGGAAAAAGCCTTGCCTAGCCTTTTGATGCTTGATGAATCCTCCTTGATACCTTGAAACTTCCCTCCAAGTGCTAAAGTAATGATAGAAAAAGGGAAAAAATGATAAGAAGAGGGGTAGAAAGAGGGGAATAAGGAGGCTTTTTTGTAGTTTTGGGATGTGTTTAGGCTAGGTTTTTTGTGGAGTTTGGGATGAATAAAGGTAAGATATGTATTTAGGCTTTTTGTGATGGAAGAATGGTGAAGATTATGGCAAGATAGATGATGGAAAGTAGGATAGAAGAGAGGATGGATAGAATAACAGATGAATGAGAGATGAATATGAGATAAGAGGTATAAGAAGTAGAGATATTATGAGAGAGATTAGAGAGGGATAGATGATGAATGAATTGGTTGATGAAATGGCTTGGAGAGGGATGGTATTTATAGGAGGAGGGAGAGGAGATGCATGCATGCATAACACACACATAGTAATCTCCAAGCTGTGCACTTCACTAAGCAGTAGGGGGAGCTCACCTAGCATGGTCGGGGCACGTGGTCAATTGACCACGTGTGGCGGAGTCACCAAGGTCGACCGGCCACTACGCCAGGGGGGAGGGGCCAGCTTCGTCCATGCATGCATGGACGCTAGAGTGTGAAGTTAACCAACCTAGGGAAGCTACAATTGACACTAGACGAAATGAGCACATTATTTAGCTAACTTTTTAGGTGTTTTTGAGTGTTTTTGTGAGGATTCGATCTCGCGATCTCTGGTGCTTGCTTTTAGGATTTGCATGGCTCCATTTTTATATAAACAAATTGTACATGTAGCTAGGATGGACCACATGTGATCATGCATGTGACTTTAGGTGAACAAATACATCTAAAATGCATGCATTTGTCGAATCTCTTTTATTTCTTCCACTCTTATTTTTATATTGTCTTATGCATCAAAACCCGGTGTCTAAAAACGGAAGCCTATTATGTAACTATATGGCCTTGTATATATACTCCTAGTGACGATTTTATAATCATGAAGTAGAGAATTAGGTTTTCATTCTGTATTATTGAGAGTTAGAGAGAGATTAGGGTTTGAATAGAGAGAGATTAGCTTGGATTAGTCTAGGGTTTTGTAAGATTTGTGGATTGTACTCAAGATTTGAGGATTCAATCAATTGAGAGATTGTTGGATCATCATTTCCTTCGCTTTCCTTTGTTCATTTCCAGCATTTGATAAGTATTCTCTTCCCTTAAACTCTTATTTCCTTTGCTAATTACTTTGCTTGCTTGTCTAATTGCTCTTGCTTGCCTTTTACATTGCTTTGTGTTGTTTTTGATTATTTGATGTTTGAATTCATGCTTAGGGCTGGTTTTGATGTTGTTAGCATAGTTAGTATCATGATTAGTGGCTAGAAACCCCACGGGTTAGGGGGTAATTAAGGGTGTGAATGGGTGATTAGACATAGGTTAGCAATATTAGTGAGTAATTAGTTGGGAAATCAATTTCCCACTCCTCTCCTTCTCTCAAGTGGGATGTATTTGGGTGCGAAAGCTCCCGAATGCGTCCAACACTTGTATTGGAAGGAAGGACATCGGATGGTTAATGCTTACCCACGAAAGTGGAAGTAGGTTAACTAGGCAATTCTGTTTCATTAACCCTCCGGGTCCGTGGTGGACTTTGAGGTAGTTAATCAAGACTATCCTCGAGAGCGGAAGCCCGGTGGATCTTTTCTAATGGAATTGCCACTTGATTCTCCCTCCTTGTTTCTCTTTTATTGCAAAAGCCATGTTCTTGTTCCCGTTTGCATCCCAAAAAGCCCTCGAAGTCCATTAATTCATATTGACCGACCTTAGTTTTATTTGTTGTGTTGTGAACCTTTTCAACCTATTTTCTTACCTTAGCAATCTTGATCCCGACCTTGACCTAGATTTTATGACCAAGGCACTCCATGAGAAGAACGGTAAAAACCAGTTAATGCTAATCAAGTTTACACAAAATGGCGCCGTTGCCGGGGAGCCAGCACCCCTAGTTTTCGTTTCTTTGTTTTTGGTTATTTTGATATTGCTTTCACGCTAGAAATCAGTTTATGTTAATCCAAATGAATTTAATGCTTCTATTGGTTCTTGTTGGTGCATGTAGGTTCGCCTTAATGCTCTACCGAGCATCGTAGGAGCCTTCGAGTCCTGATGGGTGAGGTTCAATCTGATTCACCCTGTACCCTTTTGTCGTATGTCGTTCCATCTTCGGGTACGGGAGACAACCCTATTATTTTACCACCAATGCCATCAGACGCGATTTTTGAGTTTAAGCCTGTCTTCTCGAAGTTTTCGAAAGTAACCCGTTTCATGGAGATATTTCCGAGAGTCCTATTGCTCATATGGAGAAATTCGAGAAGCGTATCAGTTTCATGCATATGCCCGGGATATCTTCTAAGTATTTAAAGTTGAAGTTTTTTCCTCTTGCTTTGACGGGCAAAGCTGAGATGTGTCTTGATATATGTCCACCTGGATCTTATTCTTCATGGGAGGCTCTAAAGAGAGATTTTCTTCAAAGATTCTTCGCGACTGATAAAACTTGTAGACTTCGGTAAGATATTATGAGCTTCACGCAAGAAGCCGGAGAGTCTCTTTTCGAATCATGGGGAAGATTCAAAAGTCTCCAATGCTAGTGCCCGCACCACAATCTACCCAACTGGATGCTACTTTAGCACTTCTATTGTGGACTCTTTGATTCTCTCAAAGAATCAACCGATATCGCATCCGGAGGAAATTTTTTAAAGAAGACTGCGGAGGAGGCTAACAAACTCCTTCATGAGCTTACTCAATATTCCCCCGACTTGGGGGGTAGCTGATCAAGAGGTGGAGGTTCATCTTTGGAGTAAGATCCCACTATTAAACTTCTCTTGGCCACCGTCTATGAAATGCAAATAGAAAGGGCGAATGAGGAGGTTCCAAATAAATTGGGAGTGGTACAAGGTGTGCAAGCCTTTAAATCCACTTCCGTTCCTAATATGCATACTTATAAGCTGTGCTTGGGTCCACATCCTGAGCATCAATGTGGGGAGTTTAGTCGAGTAGAGCATGTGAATGCTATTTATCAATCATATTTCATCCCACTTTTCTCCCATTCTTTTGGAGATCATGCTCATGACTAGTTATACCACGTTTATCAATCCTACATTCAACCCTACTTCTCCACCTTATGACCACCACTCATTTATCCAAGAAGAATCCTTCCATCCAACTCAACAAGACATTGTACCGCCTCAAATTTCTCAACTACCACAAGAATCCTCGGCTACGTTGATGTTGAGGAAGATTATGGATGACCAAGAGAAGAATCGAGCCTACATCCAAAGTCTCAAACTCAAAATGGCTCGAGCCACCCAACCTTTACCAACCCTAATGGTGTAAGTAAATTCTATCAATGTAGGGAGTAGGGAAGAGGTTAATGAACTTTCTTGGGTAAATGAGAGTATTCTGCAAGGAAAAGAAGAGAATGAGATGGAAAAGAATGAGGATGAGGAAGTGATGGTTGAGGAAGCTAGGAGTGTAGATGAAGAGAAGGTGTGGGATGAGGAGGTAAGGGAAGAACAAGAAGAAAGAACCTTGGAAGAGAATATCCATGAATGTCCTAAGGAGCAACTAGACCCCCACCAACTTCAAATTCCTCTCCCTAAATGGTTGATTCAACACTTGATCGATGAAGGGCATATGGGATCATAGCTTAATGCTCCAAGTGAGAAGTCCTTTTTCATGGGACCTTGTGTTGAAGTCAATTTGATAGAGAAAGTTGTTTATGAGCATCAAGAAGAGGCTCACTTTCTTATGGTAGAGCCCGACGATTGGAATGAAAACAATCATCTCGAGGCTTTATGTTTCGAGCCCGATCAATTTGAAGATGCTTTGCAAGGTAATCCCCTTGAGATTGTTCCATTAAGGAGGGAAATTTCATTGGATGAAGTTTACAAGGAGGGCATAGAGATAGAGGAGATTGTTTCCAAATGCCGGAAACTTAGGGATCTACTTGAAGAAGAACCCAAGTTGTTTCTTCATCCCCATAACCAAATCAAACTACCAGAGGAGAACCTTGCTCTTTTTCGTTGTGGTGATGAGGAGATGTTGGAAAAGGAAGAGGAAGCGAGGGTGGAAGAAATCAAAGACATCATCATCTCCTCCCCGCTCGTGGTCAACTAAACGACCAGATGAGGTTATCTAACGACAGAAGACATTGGAAAGGGAGGAAGAAGAAGCGAATATGGTGGAAGAAGTTGACAATGTTCTTTTCATGTGCACCACGTCTTTCTAGAATCAATCGGGTATTTATGTCGAGCTAGGGACCTAAAACAAGCACTCTATGGGAGGCACCCCATACTTTTCTTTGTTTTTCTTTTAGTTTTAAGTTTTTCATTTTTCCTTTTGTTCCTTTTTCTTCTCTTTAATTTTCTTGTTAGTTTTCTTTAGGTTTTCTTTTTTTTTCCTTGTCTTTTTTTTTCTTTATTTCTTTCTTTTGTATTTTTGAAGCATTAGTTTCAAAAGAAAAAGTTTGAAAAAAAAGAGAGAGAAAAATGATGTGGAAAAAGAGAAAAAGAGAGGGTGTTGAGAAATAAAAGTATTGAAGTTGGGAGTGAAAGAAGTAAGTGTGAGTGAGTCAGGTTTTGAAAGAATATGAGTGTTGAGAGAGTTAGAGAGTTGGAAAATTTTGGAATTAAGAGTGAGAAAGTATAGAAGAAATGAGTATAGAAGGGAGAAGTTTTAGGAGTTAGGATATTTTGAGTGTTGGAAATGTTAAGAGGAGTTTCCAGCAGCTGGTAGCAGGCACCACACAAAGGGTCGCACCCGCTACAAGCAGCAAAACAGCAGCGGATAGTAGCTCTCCAGAAGCCGGTCGCAACCGCGAAGGAGTTCAGTAGCGACCGCGACAAACTGCCCAACGCTTCCAGTTTTTCTAGTGTGTTGCGGCCGCGACAATGTGAGCCGCGCCCGCGAACTGACACTGTTCTACGATTTTTCTCAGGCCTAAAACCTGATTCTATCTCACTTTTTTCACTTTCTTTCTCACAAACTCGACTCTCTCTCTCTGTGTGTGCCCTAGAGACTGTGACCCACACATTCTCACACCCTTTCATCCCTCTCAAACCTCAATTTGATCTCCCTCCTCCCTTGATTTTCGCATCTCACCCCTGATTCATCCCATTTTCGTCCTCTCTCTGCTGTTGGGAACCCTAATTTTGCCCAGAATTGGTTCAAGCGCGTGACATTGCTCAAGCACTCGTTCTTCAGAGCCAAGTGAGGTACTTCTTGTGTTATTGTGTTCAATGTTTCCCCTTCTCACTTGCATTGGGCTTGTTTGTCATTCTTTGCTGAGTTAGGGGAGGATTCTTGTCAATTTACACACACACTCGCACTGTACACTGTGTTTGTTTGTTGTTTTTGTGTTTTGTGTTTATATGTTGTGTGTTGTTGTTCATTGTGACGAGCAAGAATCGATCCTCCTGGCTGATTCATGTTCAAGGTGCTCTAATTTGAGGTAACTTCTAGTAAATTTGTGCATAAGTTTTTCAAACTCACTTGTTTGTTGCTTGTGTCAAATTTTGGTTTACCTTTGAGATTTAGACATTACTACTGTTAAGTTCATTGTCAAAGCTTCTTGTTTCCAAATCCTTTCGGCTTAAAAATGAGTAGGAACAAACGTTCTCGTGTTGAAGAGAATCCTTCACCACAATCGGGATCTTCCTCATCCACAAAGGAGCGTTACCGAGAGCAACCGGGCACACTAATTCAGTGGGACCCAAGAGAAAATGTAATTTTCCGGAGTGATGCGCATCAACAACGTAACGAGATGTTCCGAGCAAGAAAGATCTGTGTACCCGACATTTATGATGCGGCGACGGTAAAAGTCGTTTATTGCAAACCAAGCTTCATGTACTTCATTCAAACCCTTGGGTGGGATGTATTCCTCACGATCGATGAATCGATCGTGGTCCAACCCATCCTTGAGTTCTTGAGCTAATTGATGGATTACAAGGATGGCAAGGAAGATGCATACTTCGAGTATCGAGTCACCCAACAAGGATAAACGGTGCACAGTGAAGCGTCTATGTAGAACACTGGGTTTGCCCGTGGATGGGAGGTATTATGAGCGGTGTGAGAACTTTGATGAGCAAGAGGCAATGAAGGCCTTGACGTGTTGGAGGAGGATAAACCTCGGTTCGAGGGGCGGAGCGCAACGTTTTCATTGCCCTTATAACTCTAAGGGGCGTGATTTTTACAACTTAGCCGTCCGAATCCTTCATAGGATTGTGACGAGTTCGGTGTTTGGGAGAGATGACGGATGCCCTAAGGTTCGAAAAGATGATCTCTTCGTGATCTACAGTGTTGTGAAGGGAAACCGGATTAACACCGGCTCATGTATTCTACATTGTCTTCGGGAGATTAGCACGGAGACCAGACCCACTACCATCGGATGGGCCATATCATCTGCCACTTTCTCATCCAAGAAGGTTTCGGGGATTACTTTAGGAAGTGGGATCCACACTATTTTCCAGACCCCATCGACAGGGTCAGATTGCAGAAAATGGACATCCTCGCAAAGCACCCAACTTGCACGATCTACCGCGCATGGACACGATGATAAGAAAACGGAGATTCTTTTGGATCCGGATCATGTTGAGTAGTGGTTAGATGTCACTAATAGCCATAACTGGTCTTGTTGCCAAGAGCATGGTACCCGCCGTAAGGTGGGAGGCCCGGATGTGTCAGATGATGATGAGGAAGAGGAGGATGAAGAAAAGGAAGGAGAAGAAGAAGTAGAGGAAGGAGGAGAGACAAACCAGGGGTAATGTAGAAGTTGGTGAAGGAAGCAGGAGTTTATCCTGGCAAGATTCACTTGGTCATATCAACACTCGACTTGAACAGTTGAGTGTCAACTTCCAGGAGCAGCGCACCTTATTCCAAAGTCAGCACAATTTGCTGGAGAGCCAGCATGATCTTCTTCGTGCACAACAAGGAACGCTGGAAAGTGTACATTCATGACTTTAGCGGCACGAGGAGTACTTCCAACAACAAAATCTGTACTGGCGCGATTGTGGTTATTACTAGTACTCCGTAGAGAACCACACCCCGACACCGCCGGGGTATGTAAACCCCCACTATCCCACCTACTTCCCTCATTATCCATATCCTCCCCCGTGAGGATCCGAGCAGTGAATTGTAAGTTTCCCCGCCCCCACTTTACTCCCTTATTTGTGTTGATCTACATTGATTGTGATAGATAAGTGTGGGGAGGTGCTTTGTAGGGAGGTTTGGGGAAGTTTGTCGCTTGGTTTGGTTTTGTGAGGTTCGTTGTCCCCTTGGTTTGGTTGTTCCACATTTATTGCTTCATCATTAGTAAGACCGGGTAGGTAAGTAGGTCCACACTCAATTCCCGCCTCGAAGAGTGAGATTCGGGGTTGAGGTTAGCCATTGTCAATGTAAATGTTGTAAATAGGTTGTCTTTAGTCAGTTCTTTAGTTAGCTAGTGTCTTGTATATATTTTCATTTTTTTCTTTTTCTTTTATGCATGCGAACACTCATACCTCGATTGTTTTTCTTGATTTTCTCTTACCCAAAAGGTGATGTTCTTTTGGATCACGGATTGAGCTTGTTTTGAATGAAGACCTCGAGGTAATCTCTTTCCGCTCTCTTTGGTGTGTATACATCTTTGATCCTTGTTGCATGCTTGTTTTCTTTTGGGTGGCGAACCCCTTGCTTGTTAGTTGTTTTTGTTTATTTGTTTTGTCTTCTCTGGTTCTCTACCCTTTTCATGTGACACCCTTCCCACAATGAGGACATTGTGGCGTTTTAAGTGTGTGTTGGGGGGGGGGAGATATTTATGTTTCAAGGGTAGATCACCTAGCATTTTATTTTTGTTTTTCTTAGTTTTTTGCTAAAATTTGAAATTTTTTTCGTGAAAATGGAAGAAAAAAAGGGAAAAAGTTGTGAAAAACCCCTAAAGTGTTTCTATTTCTTTGAGGATGCTTTCATTCACAATTGTGTAGGTAGTTGTCTAATTGGGTGATTTAATCATATAGAAGTGGTGGATATGCATAATGATAGGCTTTTGGAAGGATTTCTGCTATGATTTATCTTCATTAGACCTTGACATGGAATGTGAAGGCAGATTCCTCACTCTTACACGCCCCAATTGTGATTTTCTTACCCAAAGTTGGATAGTTTGAGTTGTTTAATGCTCTTGCTCGTCTTAATTAATTAATTAATTAATTACTGTCGGTACCACAAATTAGAGTTGGTGTGGGTGGACGGCGCCCATGCCCCTTAAGTACAATGTTTACGTATGGAGCAACCTGATGTGGTAGGGTAACCCTTTGCGAAGGCCGGTCTTATTCCCGAACAAACCGACGCCGACGCCCCTAAAATCTAGAAATAAGAGTAAGGCAAAAGAAAGAAAGAAAAGAGTGAAGAAAAAGAAAAAGATAGTAGAAAAAGAAAAAGAAAAAGTTGAAAGTGTGAAAGAAAAATAAAAGAAAAGAGAAGTTGAAAGAAAAATAAAGAGTGAAGTTAGGTTAGATAATAACCTCGAGCTTGAGCATGAAAATAACTTTCTTGTCCGACTTAAGTTGGGAAGGATCGGTTAGGGCCCTCTTGCACTTATGCTCGAGGATTCTTGCTCAACATGAAGTGTCGGGGGTGAAAACCTCAAGGATTGGCAGTTTTCCAACCTTTGTGTCCTTGTTTGTTCATGTTTGTTCTTCCATTTGATTGTTGAGGCGGCTTGGGAACTAAGTGCATGATTGGGGTGGGATTATCTTCTTCTCTTCTGTTTTTGTTTTTGGTTTTTCATCTTTCCTTCTTTTCCCTTTTTCTTTCATGTCTTTTGTGGGTATACCCACTACAAGCCCTCACGAGACCCACCTCATCCACCTAGGCTACCTGGGGGTTTAAAGGGCTTGGTGCATACGCTAAATGCACTCGTTTCCTCCCACCACAGAGGAGTTGGTGTTTAGTTTTTAGTTTGTTTTTGTTTTGTTTTGCTCGGGACGAGCAAAAGCTCAAGTGTGGGGGGTGTTTAGGTCTGGTTTTTGGCCTAAATAACGCCTTTCAGTTGCAGTTTTGGCTCGATTCTGAGTCTTTTTCATCGTTTACTAGCGTTTTAGTTGTTTTACAGGTTTTCACACTTTTGGAGCCAAAGCAAGGAAAACGGACTAAATTGAGGCATTTTAGGGAATCTCGAGTGATTTCCCGAGCCAAGCAAAGCCGAGAACCGAAGCGGAGCCGACCGGGGCAACCCTTCCCCAATTTTGGTGCTAATCACTGAGGTAAGACCCGCTACAGTCCTTGTAGCGGGCGTTGCAATTATGGAATGAAGGCAGGAGAAGCAAACAAGGGTCTATCGTGCCTGTTACGCATCTGGTGGCACCCCCGAAAAACTGGTAACACCCGCTACACTCCTATGCCACCCGCTACGCAGCCTTAGCTCCGAGCACTCCAGCATTGCTAGTAGCATGTCGCGTCCACGACCTAGTTAGTGTCGCCCGCGAAGCATCGAAAACCTGAATCACGTGGCACAGTTTCGCTTGGTCGCCCCCGGCACTAGTAAGGTCGCGCCCGCGACCTACTGGATTTCTACGCGCATTTTAGGCTTGAACGGCAGCCTTTTATGTAACTACATAGCCTTTTATATATACTCCAAGTGATGGTTTTATAATTATGAAGTAGAGAATTAGGTTTTCAATTTGTATTAGTGAGAGTTAGAGAGAGATTAGGGTTTGATTAGACAGAGATAAGCTTGGATTAGTCTAGGGTTTTGTAAGATTGTTGATTGTACTCAAGATTTGAGGATTCAATCAATTAAGAGATTGTTGGATCATCATTTCCTTTGCTTTCCTTTGTTGATTTCCAGCATTTGATAAGTATTCTCGTCCCTTAAACTCTTCTTTCCTTTGCTAATTACTTTGCTTGCTTGTCTAATTGTTCTTGCTTGCCTTTTACATTGCTTTGTGTTGTTTTTGATTGTTTGATGTTAGAATTCATGCTTAGGGATGGTTTTGATGTTGTTAGCATAGTTAGTATCATGATTAGTGGCTAGAAACCCCACGGGTTAGGGGGTAATTAAGGGTGTGAATGGGTGATTAGACATAGGTTAGCAATATTAGTGAGTAATTAGTTGGGAAATCAATTTCCCACTCCTCTCCTTCTCTCAAGTGGGATGTATTTGAGTCCGAAAGCTCCCGAATGTGTCCAACACTTGTATTGGAAGGAAGCAGAAGGGATAGTTAATGCTCACCCACGAAAGTGGAAGGAGGTTAACTAGGGAATTCCGTTTCATTAACCCTCCGGGTCCGTGGTGGACTTTGAGGTAGTTAATCTGGACTATCCACGAGAGAGGAAGCCCGGCGGGTGTTTTCTAACGGAATTACCACTTGATTCTTCCTCCTTGTTGCTCTTTTATTGCAAAACCCATGTTCTTATTGCCGTTTGCATCCCAAAAAGCCCCCGAAGCCCATTGTTTCATATTGACCGACCTTAGTTTTATTTGTTGCGTTGTGAACCTTTTCAACCCATTTTCTTACCTTAGCAATCTCGATCCCGACCTTGACCTAGATTTTATGACCAAGGCTCCTCGCTCCCTAAGAAGAACGATAAAAACTGGTTGATGCTAACCACCTGTACACAATTGGACTTGTGCAACTTGTTCAGACACATACATCCATATTGAAGTTATTCATTTTTGAAGAATTGAAGTTATTCATCTTTGAAGAATTGAAGTTATTCATCTTTGAAGAATTGAAGTTATTCATCCCTTGTACTTGTGCACAATTGGACTACATACAAGCATATGTATAAGTGTTTGTTGGTACGTTCACCTTTTTCTGTAAAAGGTATAGTCATGTTTTGCAGACATCAAATGTTTCAAAGTCTTATTATTCAAAAGTCTATCACTGTGACGCTTCCGAATGCGCTCTGATTTACATGACTTAATAGATAGTTACAAGATTTATGTTTGAACATGAGTTATTCATTTTTAAACCTTTTGGTTTTGATGTGTTGTGTGTGTTTATCCGAGATCCGCTCTCTTTAATTGAGAGCGTGAAATCAAATTTCTACTTATATTGACAACATAGAATCACCCATAAATTTCTCTTATAAGTCTTAAGGAAATGGATAAACAACCAACTCTTCATGAGAAGCTACAACTAATTGTATGTTCCTATTTGTAGGCTGACTCTCATCCTTGAAAGCACATCTACTTTGTTGTAGATCTTGTACATTTGCATAAATGCGAGTTTCATAGCCGGTATCTAATACTCAAAGTGGGTTTAATAAGGGTAGTGAGTTTCATCATATACACACTTGCGTAGAAATCATATCTCAAGTCTTTCTTATATTTATTCATGCTCCTAGTGTCATACATGATTTGGTTGTTAACCAGTTTTTGTCATTGGTTGGATATGTACAACTGTTTGTCCTCAAATTTCCCTTGACTTCTTGTCTTTGATAGATTTCTTAAATCTTATTTTCCCTTTTACTAAAAGACTATCTTTGGTCGCCAACCTTTTGGCTAAAGAGAGATCTGAGGTTTCTCATGTTTCAAAATAGTCAAATTATTTCAGAACATGAGTGCCATCAATTGGATCTTATCTAGTTTTACCAAAACTATCTGGTTATTGGTTACTGGAGTGTGGCGCGGTGGGAGTGTTGATGATATTAGCTTGAGTTGGAACTTTGAAACAACAAACGATCAAAACTTGAGCACCAAATGAAGGATATGACCTTGAGCTAGGTAATCCGCAACCCTAGGCCTCACAGCCCACCGTGACTATCTTAGGTAATCCACTAGATAATCACTAAAGGAATGACTTGCTAACACCACCATTAACAAATTGATAAAGTAAGAACAAGATATTGGGAGAGAAAAGGGAGAAACCCTAACATTGCATTAGCAAATCATTCATAAACATAAGATGCCTATAAAAGAGTGCTAAACATGGTATTTATACTAAAAAAAACATAACCCAAAACTCAGTGTTTAATCCAGCAAAAATAAGCGAATTACGTACACTGTCGTGGGCGCGACCTGCTCCTGTCACGGGCGTGACACGTCTTGACTCGGTCGCGACATTGTTCTATCTCGATTCCTGGCTGGCCAACTCGCAACGTCGTGGGCGCGACGGTTTTTGTGGCGGGCGCGATGCCCTGGCTAGCACGTCTTCTCGGGCGTGAGCTGGCTGACTCGGTCGAGACATGCTACTGCTTGCCGGCGCTAGTCCCTCCGTGACTTCCAAGTTTCCATGATCAATCCCGAGCCTCGATCCTTCAATGTTTCTTGTCCCGAGATGGCTTGGTACAACCCTGAGGCCGATAGGGTTGGTGGGGGAAATCCCGAGCCTCTCCAATCCCCAACGTCGGACGAATCGCCTTAACCAAGACAATCCGATACTCATCAATCCACCCCTTGAAAAGGTGTAACGGTTCTTGGACATGCCCGGATGAACGGGTTTAGTGTGGAAATGTTGGGTCGGGATTTCTTCCTTCTTGTCATCATCCATGAGCACGGTTTTGGTAGCTTGGACCCGAACCCGGCATGGTTCAGTTACATATTTATCAACTCTAACTAGTTCGATGAACTTGGTTTGAGTTGGTAATATTGAAATCCTTCCTCTAATCTTCAAACATTTTGAAGTTAAAGTCGTATGAATACTATGCCGATTAATATTGATGCCTAGCTCAATGTCATATCAAAGACATGTTCCTTTTATTCGCCCAAGACAATCTTGTGATAGCGATGCCAATTGAGGAATTGGTGTAATTGTTTTTCTCTTTCTCAAGGAAAAAACAATATTTTATTAGTGATAGATATTTGAGTGAAAAGACATAAATAATTCTACGAGAAAACATTGGTTCATTTTAGTTATTATTCATCAAAAGAAATTAAACTAATTTTAATTTCAAATCAAAACACTTTATTAACTCCAACTTAGTATTTTAATTTTAACCAAGACCCATGGGCTCAAGTGGACTTTGGCCCAACAAAACCCGAGCCCATGTTACCTTTGCTGGATCACCTTATGATCGATCATTCAAAATGACTTTTGGCAAGAAATTTGTATCGAATACGATATTTCTCTTCCTCTGCTCTTAACTCAAAACTGTTTTGCTTGCTAATTTGAATTGACCTAACTCTCACACCCTACTTATTAATGATGGATAAATAATTCGCTTTGATTTTCTTTATTTTTCCACCTAAGTGGTGTTTCGACAGGTTGAGCAATAATTCAATTTTGAGAGTAGGTTTTATTATCGTAAGCATGAAATTCTAGGTGAACTCTTTCGAAAAGCGTAAAGGCATAATAAAACATGCAATAACGAATTTAAAGCATAAATAAACCCTTAGTATGGTCACCTAGACTTAATTGAACTAATTTAACTAAGCCTTGACAGTATTCAAGAAACTCTTCTTGGATTTTGCAACTTCCTTGGATAGGCTCCCATTCGAATCAACACCTCCATTGTTGTTGGGCTCCCACTCAACTTGATATGTCCAATTACAACAAATTGACAAGGTGGACCTGTTAAAGAGACCTTACATGAATTAAATAAACTTAATTGAAATTTAAATTTAAAATAACTCAAAGACAGCACGCAGGCCGTATTTCACCCGACCTGGTACGTAGACTGATAAAACCGACTATCTATGGTCATACTAGAAGCACATGCAAACAAGTAATATTGCAATAATTATATCAAATATAACACATGCTTAAATAACAAATCATAAAAACATATTTAATTACAACGTAACACATATAAGGAAACAAATACTAAATAAGGTTTCCTAAAGAGTTCGCATGATAGACAGAATAAACAAAATCCAAATTTTATCTTAGTTAACTAAACCGATTAAGGATTTTATACCTATACACACAAAATACTCGATTTTCCTAAAATCAAGAAATCTAAAAGATATTATATCTCTTAAAGATATTGCAAGTTTCCCAAACTTTACAAATTTATTAATAGATTTTATGCCTATCAACTGATTTAGTAGCAATAGGATTTAAAAATTAATTTGCAAAATTAATTTTAAACCCTAAAACACACGAATTCACCAAAACTGCTAGCAACACCTTTTAGAAGTTTAAAAGTTAAAAAAATTATCAAAACTTATCGAATTTGAAAAAATTATCAAAACATAAAAAAAATTATCAAAACTTATCGAATTTAAAAGTCTCATATCATAGCGTTATCTAATAACTCAATATGAAAACCTTTTATAATTTTAACAATTTTCAACAGATTGCAAATTTTTAGGGAATTAAATCTTTTTAATTCGCCGTATAAGAGGAAAATAAATAAGAACAGTCTGATAAGTTCAAAAATCAAATTTTACAATTTTTCCATATAGTAGAGTCATCTAATAAGCAACTGAAAAAATTTCAGATTTTTATGAAATTTCGAAAGTTGATAAAAATTCAGAAGAGTAAACGGTTTTACTCCGCTGCAAATCTGAATTAGAGGAAAACTAGTTAACGATTTTGAAAATTCATGACAATTTTATCCATAACAGAATTGTTACGCCGTAACCTACTGTAAAAATTTTAGAAAATTTGCAAATTTCTATAAATTTACAAAATTCAGAGAATTAACAAATTTATTTCTCTCGGATCTGAAAATCTAAATTACAAAATATAATTTAATCGGATAAAATAACGGAATTTTTTTCCCCTAAAAGTATGGTTATCCAGTAACCTACTATAAAAATGTCAGAAGTTTTACAAATTTGTACAAATTTATAAAATTCAGAGAATTAAACGAATTTTATTTCTCTTTAGATCTGAAAACTCAACTAAAAATCCATTTTAATTGGGAAGCATCTACAAAAATTATGGAAAGTCCAGAACACTTCCAGACACCTCTAGAAAAAAAAAATTCGGAATTTTTTGAATTCGTTTGATATTTTATTTCAATTTTCATTAAATTTACTGTAAATAAACTAAATCAGAAAATAATTCTACAAAATTTTATTTTGCGAATTTAGACCTATTTTATGTATTTCCTACTGTTTAACAATGTTAAACATGATTGTTTCTAAAACATTCAAAATTATGTCAAGTTCATGCTAAATTTAACAATTAAACTAGCATAAATTGACTAATTGAAAACAATAAGAAAATAAATAATAATAATACAGCATGAAACTTTACAATAAAATTCCAGCTTTATTATCATGAATAATGAAGACTAAAACTTTCATAAAGTTTCAAAATTTAAGCATTAAAGCTATTCTAGCAAATTCATGAAATAATTCAACAATTGACAAAATTCTTTATGAATTAAAGCATAACACTTTAGCATGCAATTGGTGGCTCTGATACCATTGTTAGGTTTTAGGTTATCTATTTCCTAAACAGATACTGTAGGACCCAGAAAATTCCCGTTCGGGGAAATTGTTCTCGGATGCGCTACTTAATGATCGGGAGCCGACTAAGGTAGCTTAATCCTTAAATAAGGATATTTTTATTTTCGAAATTCATTTTCGGAGATTATTTATTTTACAAATTCTTTTGTATTATTAAAATATACGAAATTACACTAAAATAATTTACTAATAATTTTAGTACCGGCCCATTATTCCATCCGGGCCCAAGAAGTAGCAAAGGGACCACCATGAGGCCCTAAAACCCGTGCGGGTTTTATGGTTCCATGGACTGGGCCCTGTGCAACTTCGACCCAGGGAAAATAGGATGAAGATTAATAAAACTCGTGCGGATTTTGTTGATCTTCTGGCCCATTTTCTCTTGGGTAGCCTTAGATTAATAAAAGGTGGTACTAAAATATTCATAATGATTTTTGTGTAATTATCGTTTATTTTAAATAACTAAAAGAATTTATAAAAAGTGATAAGAGTCGCCAGCCGATTTAAGGAAACCGACAAACCTTAAAAATAAAAAATAACTCCGGTCTACGAAACCCGATTCTAAGTTCGGGGGTAAGGTTACGAATTCGAGAATTATAAGAACTCTCGAATTCGCCTGTTAGAAAACAGACTTTACTAAAATCGACATTAAAATGAAAAAGAGCGGGGAGAAGTTTAATTAATTTCTCATCATGCAATATAAAATGAGGTTTTTGATTTACAAAAGATGTACAAATAACGAAATTAAAGTATGAATTACATGATTTAAACAATTACAATAAGAAAACAAAGAATTGAACCTCTTTTGATTTAGGAGCCCGAATGCGCTGGTTGAAATCCTTGACTTTGCCTTGACTTGAGGATTGGAAGGGGAATGTGAGAATGATAGTAGGATAGTATATGAGTGATGACTTTGGTAGAGTAAGGGGAATGATAATATGGGAAGAGTATTAGTTGATGAAATGAGAATAATAGAGGTGGTTTATGAGAGTTGTTGGTGAGATGAGTGGAAGAATGGAGGGGTATTTATAGGTGGTGAAGGGTAGATTTAGGAGGGAAAATCAAAGGGGGCACATCCCTTAGATTATGCCATGCAATCACGTAGGGATCATGTCAAGGTCAAGGGTCAACCCACATGGTGCTAATATCATGGGATTGATGATCAAAATGATTTTTAGCGCCGGATTATCAATTGTAAACCCCGAACGGGTTTTAAAATCCATCAGTACGCATCGCTGAAGTGGCACAGCAAAACGGCGCGTTTGGACGAAGGAAACCCCGCGCGGGTTTTTAACCCTAGACCGGGGCGCGCCTTAGGCCTGCTTTGGTTCTGGGCGTTTCTCTTCGTACAAAACCCGCGCGGGCTTTGCTGCTGGACTGGGCCACTTCTGTTTTATTTGTTTTGGCATTGTTTGCTACATTGGCCCACTGATGTATCCGGCCTTCAATGTTTTATTCTCATTTTTTGATAAGTCGGGATTATGTTGGTGCAAATCCCGGTGTCTACAGAGAGCCCCCACTTTGATCGAGTCCGAATAGGACGAAGGTCAAAGTAGACTTGATGCTTGTCTTAATGCTGCCGGTGCTCTTTTATATGGCGACCACATGATGTTGATGATGATGATGTCGTCGGTAACCTTTAGGAGGCAACCGTTGGACGACTGCTGCTGAAGATGTCGTTGGAGACCTTTAAGTGGAATCCGTCTGGACGACTGTTGCTGTTGATGAAGAGGTCGTCGGTAACCTTTAGATGGTAACCGCAGGACGACTGATGCTGAGAATGTCGTTGGAGACCTTTAAGTGGAATCCGTCTGGATGACTGCTGCTGTTGATAAAGAGGTCGTCGGTAACCTTTAGATGGTAACCGCTGGACGAATGATGCTGACGACATCGTGAGTGGCAGCTGTTGGACGACTGTCGTTGACGACATCGGTGGAGGCCTTTAGTTTGCAACCGTTTGACGACTATCGCTGTTGGTGCTCTTTTGTATGGCAACTGGATGATAGATGGTCCCTTTTTGGCGACGACCGGGTGATGGTGCTCTTTTATACGGCAACCTGCTGGATAGTCCCTTTTAGCGGCGTCCGGATGATGGTGCTCCTTTATGTGGCAACCTGCAAATCATCGCAAAAGCAAATATTAGTTTTCGCAAAAATGCAAATGGGTTCAGATTTTTACCTGAATGTTGGGGACCCTTGGGCCGTTGAACTTGGGCTGCTGAAATATTTTTGTTGGCAGGAAACCCGTGCGGGTTTTATGATTCCTGCTGGGCCACATGAGCTTGGGCCGCTTGAAATTGATTTCCTTTTCTCCTGGTAGAAACCCTGTGCGGGTTTCATTTTCTTCATTAGGTTGCTACAAAACGTTGGGCCGCCAAAACTGGGGCCCATAGCTCACCCAAAACCCGCGCGGGTTTTGGTTTTTATTTTCTTTTTTTTTTCTTTTTTTTCTCGTGAAGGGAATAATAGTGGGGCCCAGGCCTCGTGAGGACAAAAGAGAGCCACACGACTTGTTCTCCTCTTTGGGTGGCAAAGAGATGACCTTTGGATTTTCGGCCAATGAAACGCATTTGGCATCTCGAGGCGGGTCCTAGAAGCGAGCGGTTCACATTCACTCTTCATTTCTATATATGCCATGCCTCATTCATTTCTTTCATTCACACCTTCAACTTCTTCTCATCATCTCCCTAGCTCCTCTCTCTCTCTAGAAAAAAAAAACTACTCATTTTTTTTTTGGAGATAATTCAAGTTCTTGAGAAAATGCATCGCAGAAGACGCAAAAATCCTCCTCTTCCCCCTGCGGCGGCATGGCCTCATGAGATGTCTTCGAGGCGTAATGTCATTCCGGGTGCAAATGCTGACCCTTTGGATCTCACTATCCAATCTTGGAAGCATGCTTGGTTCTACCGTTCCCATGGCAAGGTAACCTGTCGGAAACTCCTCTTTTGATGCTTAGTTGAAAAATGAGGAAGCACGAATTTATTTTTCATGTCTTGTCGATTTTTATTATTTTAAGCATGCCCTTTAATTGATATATATGCATGTTTGCGCGATGTCTCTTTATTTATTCGCAACCCATTGTGAGAAACGGACCAAACTTAACCCAAAGAAAAAGGAATAGGTTATATGCATATTCGGCCCGAAGGAAACAAAAACACACGGCCCACTTGAACAGGGAAAACCCGCGCGGGTTTTCTGGACCATAAACCCCGAAAAAAGAAATTGGGCCTGGATTGGCGGCCCATTAGCTGAACCAAAACCAGTTCGGGTTTTCTGGGCCATAAACCCCGAAAAAAGAAACTGGGCCTGGATGAGCGGCCCATTAGCTCAAGCAAAGCCCGTGCGGGTTTTAACTCTGCTGGGCCGGCATATTCTTTTTGCCAAATTCCTTTATCTTGCGGGCCATGGCTGTGGGCCCAGTGTCGGTGCTGCGTCCAGCTAGGGCCCGAAATACTATGCATGTAGTCTATGCCATAGGTGAGCCCCCGACTTTAATTTTGTGCTTTTCCGTTTTGCCATTAGGAGGACAATCTGAAAACTCCCGACGTCCTAAAGGATCTCCTTAAGGTAGCTGATTTGATTCCCGGGGATTTCGTTAGCAACACCCTTACTGCAGCAAGACTCATGCCGTTCTGGAAATGCCTGGTGGCCTGGAAAGGCCATACATTTCGCGTGATAGGTCGCGCTATGGCGGAAAGGTTTTGGGACACGACCAACTCCTTCCATCTACCTGTGGGGGAGATGACAATTACCCCCACAGATTTTGTTATGATCACTGGTCTTCCTTGGGGTGGGCGTGACATAGTCTTTAGTGCCGAGATCCCGCCGATGGTTCTGGACTTGCTGGGTCGGTGTTAAGCGCTTAGGCCAGTGTCGGGCACATCCAACCTCGCCTATGCGCACTTTGAGGCAGCCATCTGTGATGCAAACTTTCAAAATTTGCCTGGAGATCAACGTCGCTTTATCTTTTTGGCTTATGTTATTTCCGCCACTCTTTTTGCCAATCGGGGAGATAACATTACTTTTACCTGGTTCCGGAATCTCCTGGATTTGAACGAGGTTCGGAACTTGAATTGGGGCAAGGCTGCGTATGCGAATTTCCTCCTCTGGCTTCGTCGCGGTGTCAGACTGACGCTAGATGATGATCCCGTTTACCTCCACGAGTCTTATACCCGCTTTCAGAATGGTCCTTCTTTGTGGAAGGTGCTCGAGGTACGTACCCGAGACTCTTCTCTTTGTAGTCTTGCTACTCTTCTGCTATTTCTTTTGACTTTATAATCATGCAGTCATGGGTATATGAGTATATCCTGTCCTTGGGCATTCACTTCAAGAGAAATAGGACGGTCCCAGCTGCTGAACGCTGGACTGCTGAGGGTATTCGAGGGAAGAAATTCCAGCCAGGCAGCCTTGATCATATTCGTCGTGTGTTGGATGACCTCACCCCGGTATTTCTTTATGCCTGACATCTTTATCTTATTTTGCCTTCATTCTTGAAATGACTCTCTATCTTTCACAGGACCACGTGAACTGGCGTCCATGGGCGGGGTGTGATTTGAGTGGACTGCCCACCCCTTTGCAACAAGTGGGGCACGATACTCACCTTCGCATCCTGATCGAGGGACCCTCGGGCTTCATATGGTACCTGGGGGAGAGAGTTACGAGGCAGATCTTGGGTGGATATCCTGGCCTCATACCCCAGGATCCTCCAGAGCACATGTTCGAGCCTTGGCGCGTCAATCCGGACGTCTTGGGAGATTGGATTCGTGGTCGAGATTTCGACAACTTCGTGCATGACGTTCCTCGGGAACATTTTAATGAGGAATTCCAACGCTACTTGAGCCGTCTAGCGCCCCGAGTGGTAGGTATTTCTCGCTTTTCTTTATGTTGTGCGTTTGACCGACTCCTAACCATAAAGTCTTGTAGTTGGGACCCTATGCTATGGCTGCTGGGGTCGAGGCCCAACCGGCGGGGAGAAAGATCAGCGGTTTCTTGGAGGTTAAGACTAGCAGTCAGTGCTCCGCGCTCCAAGAGTTTGATCGAAAACCGGTAATCCCTCACCCTTGTTCCTTCTTTTTACCTCATGTGCCAATTATGCATGTGTAACCTTTGTCTTTATTGCCTTTCAGCCACGATGGTCTGTCTGTCTTCAAACAAGTGACCAAAGAATGGAGTACTATGTTGAAATACGTCAACCGGTCATTTACGGGCTCAGGCAGATATCGCAGGAACACCGCCGGGCGTGCTGACATGGAGGTTGACGCTGAGTCCGTTCCTTGGGAACCACCTCGACGCTCTACTGCGAGAGATCCTCGTACCGAGCCCCCACGTCGCTCTTCGGCAGGGGAATATTCTTCCCGGGGTCGATCACGGGATCATTCTACGGGGTCACATCGTAGCGGTTCTGGTAGCAGAGGTCGTCGACCTATGAACGAAGACATGGCTCAAATGTCCTTTGAAGAGCATTCTGGCCAAGGGGGGTCACATCACAGCGTTGGGTACGGTGGCGATACTCAGCCTCATTCTTATTGGGTGGAGGATGCTTCAGAATCGAGTGCTACCAACCGGCCGTCTCACTCCCGTCGCACTCCAACTTCAGTGTGTTTTGCTCGTCGTGGTCGAGAGATTGTGGTGAGGGACCATGACTCAGGTGCATCCGTAGGGTATCCTGGCGGTCAGGCCCTAGCGGATGATGCTACCTCATGTCCTGTACCATACGATGCCTCCTCCTTTGGTTCTGGCTCTTACTCTGCTGGATGGCGAGTCCCGGCTCCTGGAATGGGTCCTTCATGGCCTGCGGATACGCAAGAGTGGTCTGCACCCCAACACTCTTGGCTAGGAGGATCTACCTCTTCCGTTGTCACCCGTTCTGCTACTGAATCGGTCCTATATAGCCTACCTCTTCTGTTGAGTGGCGTGTTCCTGACCATTCATGGTTAGCTGGTTCGCGGGAGCATTCCATTTCATCACCGTCGAGCGTGCATCCTTCTGAAGTTCCTCTGTCTGGGCCGCCGCAGACAGCGCCTGGTTCCGACTACTATTTCTGGGACACCTATTTTGGTACAGTTGGCGCTTCTAACACTGGGACTTCTCATGCTGATGCCGATCTGGTTTAGGACAGCGGCGATTCGGGCTCCCTGTGGTGACCAAACCAAAGACAAGCAAGACTCTATGTATCTTTTTTTTTTCTTTTATTATTTTTTTTGTTGTTACACGAAGCTAATTTGTACTACCTTTTTTTTATTTTAATGCAAGACTTTTATGCATTTTATTTCTTATTTTTATATGCAAGACTTGGTGAACACACAACTTTATTTTATTGATGCACTGAACGACTCTCTACATGACGGGATTAATCCCAATTTAATCCCGCTTCCCCTAAAAGAAAAGAAAATAAAAGAAAACGAAAACTTAAGTGTTAGAGTAAACCCGAGTGAAAATTTCAGAACCGAGCATCATCGGGTCAAGATCCAAAACATTAAAAACACACGAACGGGCCAATTTAATTCCAGGGCCCAACTACAATCAGAAGCGGGTGGGCCGAGCTGCGGAGAGGCGGCCATGTCGTCTGAAAGCCCGCGCGGGTTTTCTCCTCAGCAGGCCCTGGGCTTTGGGCTCGGGCGAGCGCGAACGCGGTCCTAGACACATCAAAACCCGCACGGGTTTTGATTTTATTTCCCCTTTTTTTTTTACTAGCCGTTGCTTGATGGGCTGAAATCATGGGATATGGAGGGCAACGGCTATGTGATCGTTGCTGGTTGTATTTCTCCATTTTGAGCTTGAATGGAGGTGTATAAATACCCCATGTTATGCATGTGATCATCACTCCTCATCATCACTTCAAAGTCTTCCAAAAATACAAAGAACATCCCCCTTTTCTCGTGGGTTTCGAGAAGAAACTTGCAACTTGGATGAGCACCTTGTCCAAGGAAGAAAAGAAGGAGCTCGGAAGATACAAGCTGACGAGCTTGTTGAGTCTTCGACAAGTGAGGATTAACATCGATTTTCTTCGTGCGGCGAAGACTTTTTGGGATCCGAAGATGCATGTCTTTCGCTTCGCGTGGAAGGAATTTTGTCCGCTTCCTGAGGAATGGTCCTCGATCTTAGGGACAAATCATTTTGCTCGGCCGACGTCGCCTCCAACGCCAATGGACACCCCCAAGCAATGCAAGGAGCTCTTATGCCTTCCGTCTCGGGTCATCGGGAGTGCGATATTCGGCGAAAAGGTACACTTCCAAACTATAGTCGAATAATTTCAATCTCCTGATACTTTGGAATATGGTCCCGTGATACGAGTGCGAGCGCTCGTATTATGTCTCGCCGAGTTTTGTTTTTATCATGGCGGCAAACGGACCGGACCGGCGAATTTAATTCAAATTGTCGACGACATGTCCCGAGGCTACAATCCCGTACCTCTTATGTTAGCGGAAACTATGATGGGCTTGGATGATCCGAACCCAGAACATGACTTTTGAGGGAGCCCGCTGCTACTTCAGGTATCTTTTCTGTCACTGTCTGATTTGCTCTTTTCTGCCCCTACTGTTTGCAAAACCAGCGCGGGTTTTCTTTTTTTTTTTTTAGTTTGGGAGAATTGGTGTATAATTCTAATCCTGGCTAATGGATGGACAGATCTGGTTAATGGAGCACTTGGGCCTCATTGAAGAGCCCCGGACTTCATTGGCGTTGGCGAACTATTGTCAAAGAAAGAGAAAGTACATCGACCTTCGCTCGGTAACGGAATGGATTGCGTTCTTAAGGAGCCTCGGGAGATCGTATGGTGGATCGAATGGTGGCACATTTCCGAGTATGTGACCCATGATTTCCGTAATGCTTATGTGTCTTGCTGGCTTGACGCACATGACCTTTTATTTCCGGGCACGAGTGAAGCGCCAGATGGGCCGTAAGTAGGGAATTCCTGAGCTACTGTGTGAAGCTCCCGATTAGTTGATGCTTAGAAGTTCGATGATCGAGTCATGGCTGAAGTATTGGGAGAGAAGACCAACTCTCAAATCTCTGCCAAAAATACATGTGTCTCACATCGCAAATGCCGGTTATCATGGATGGCTGATTGCTCTATTGAATCTCGCCATGCTGGGGAAGCGAGATGAAGGCAAGTACCTGTGAAAGAAACATTGGGTCCTCGTACCTCAGTAAAAGACCACCTTGGCGCGAGGGACTCAGTAAAAGATAGACTCAGCAAAGGACAAAGAGAAAGCAATTAACGGACCCAGAGAGATGGAGATCGACCATGAGACAACTAGCGAAGTAGAAAAAGTAAAGCAAGATTAGAAGATGGATGGAATGAAGGAACTGAAACTGCTTTGCCAGAATAGTCTTTTATTTAATTATGCCTTTTGAATTTTCTTATGTTACAAATAATGTATTTGCATTTTCAATTAATAAAGGAGAAATATTGTTCACAAATATTGTGGTCTTGCAAACTTTATTTTCCTTAAGTACATGAGCATTTATTAAATATATCCCAAGTGTCTAAAAATTAGTTTTTCAGTTGCTTGGTGATATTAAGCATAATATCGCTTTAATTTATCCAAATTTGTGGGCTGAATTATATCTTCTCCATCCATGGTGGCGAGCCGAGCTGCCCCTCATGGCAAAATATCCTTAATCATGTAAGGACCCTTCCAATTAGGTGCAAATTTTCCCCTTGGATCCTGTATAGGTGCCCTCATCTCCTTAAGCACCAAATCACCTGCTTGAAGTGAACGACTTTTCACATTCTTATTAAAAGCTCGAGTGATCCTATTTTGGTATACTTGCACATTATGTAATGCTCTCAATCGCCTTTCATCCATCAACATCAGCTCCTCGAGTCTTGCCCTTGCCCATTCGGCTTCTGGTAACTAACTCTCGGCCACTATTCGTAACGAAGGAATCGCTACTTCAATTGGTAGGACTGCTTCCATCCCATATACCAGAGAATATGGTGTTGCCCCTGTAGCAGTTCGTATAGAGGTTCGGTATCCCCATAGGGCAAATGCTAATTTATCTGGCCAATCCTTGTAATTGACAACCATCTTCTTGATAATCCCTGACATCGTCTTATTGGCCGCTTCCACAGCTCCATTGGCTTGAGGTCGGTATGGCGAAGACCGATGATGCTGGATTTTGTAAGTGGCGAGCAAGGCTTCCACCTCCTTTCGAAAGTGGCTTCCGTTGTCACTAATGATCTCATGAGGCACTCCGTATCGACATATGATGTTTTGAAGAATGAATTTGGCCACATGTTTGGATGTGAGTTTGACAATAGAGGCTGCCTCCACCCACTTAGTGAAATAGTCGATGGCGACCAATATGTACTCATGTCCTCCTGTTCCGGTTGGGTGTATCTTGCCAATGATGTACTCAACACCCCATACCGAGAATGGCTACGGAGATGTCAAAGTAGTCAGGTATGACGGGGGTTGATGCTGTAGGTTGGCATATTCTTGGCATTTGTGGCACTTTCGAACGAACTCTAAGCAATCTGCCTCCATAGTGGTCCAATAGTAACCAGCCCTCTGAATCTTCTTTGCTAACATTCGTCCGTTCATGTGGGGACCGCATTCTCCTCCATGTACGGTAGTCATGATCTCCTTGGCACTCTTAGCGTCAATGCACAACAAGTTAATGCCCGTAGGTGATTTCTTGTAGAGTCGATCTTGGATTAAGCAAAGATTGTCTTCGCTAGAGACTGATCGCCATTGCCTCGAGCGTCCAACTCAGTTGGACATTCTCCCTTTCGAAGAAAATTGTATATGTCATGGAACCATTCCTCAGTTTCTTCCTCTCGTGCTTCCAAGTGGCAAACATATGCCGGTTCAGACTGCCGCTCCACTACTACCGGTAATTGTAGCGTGCCTAATGGTATGGATATCATTGAAGACAACTTGGCTAAAGCGTCAGCTAATTCATTGTGATCCCTTGAGAGGTACTGGAAACTGATTTTCTCAAATTGGTCGGCAAGTCCCAAAAGCTTCCGTTGATATTCCATGAGACATTCATTCCGGACCTTCCATGTGTTTTTAGCCTAGTTAATGATGAGGCTGGAATCCCCAAAGACTTTTACATGGCGTATGCCTAAGGCCAAGGCGGCTTGCAAACCCCTGATACATGCTTCACATTCTGCAGCATTGTTAGTAGCATCAAAGTCCAACTTCACAGATACAGGGACATGTGTCCCTTCTGGAGAAATCAATAGTACTCCTACTCCGCAGCCCATTTGGTTAGAAGCTCCGTCGAAATACATTTCCCATGTGATTTCATCAGTGAAAAATACGTCCTCATCTGGGAATTCCAAGTGAGTTCTTGGAGGTTCCTTTGACGGAGAAGCGGCTAGGAAATCCGAAATAACTCGTCCTTTGATGGATTTCTAAAGCATGTACAGAAGATTGAACTCTGAAAACATGACCACCCATCGAGCAATGCGATTGTTGATGGTAGGCTGCTCCATGATAAACTTGATAGGATTATTCTCAGCTATGACATATACAGTATGTGAAAGCATGTAATGTCTTAACTTCTTGGTGGTCCATACTAGCGCAAGAGCCATTTTCTCTATGTCTGCATATCGACTTTCGTAGTCCAAGAATTTCTTGCTCAAGTAGTAAATGGCGCTCTCTTGACCTTTAGCCTTCTGAGCTAGCATAGCCCCCATTGTAGAGCTAGTTACAGTAAGGTAAAGGAGTAGAGGCTCATCTGGTACTGGCGGCATGAGGACTGGAGGATGTTGCAGATATCCCTTGATTTTGTCGAAAGCCCCTTGACATTGATCGTCTCATTCCATCTTGCTTCCCTTCTTTAGTTTCTTGAACAAAGGTTCACAAGTCATGGTGAGCATAGTCCATAATGCATGTATTGGACTCGCCCCAGGAAACCCCTTGAATAGCCTTTATCTTCGTAGGGTCAACTTCAATGCCTCGTTGGCTAACCACATAGCCTAGCAGCTTCCCTGAGGTGACACCGAAGGTGCACTTTGCTGGATTAAGCCGCATGTTGTACTTGCGAAGTCGGAGGAAAAACTTGCGAAGGTTAGGAATGTGTCCTTCCCTTGTTTTGGATTTTACGATCATGTCATCCACATAAACTTCTACCTCTACATGCATTATATCGTGAAGTAGGGTGTTGGCTGTCCGTTGGTATGTTGCCCCAGCATTTTTGAGACCAAAAGGCATAACCACATAACAGTATGTTCCCCATGGTGTAGAGAATGAAGTTTTCTCCATGTCTCCTTCCGCCATTTTAATTTGGTTATAACCCGCATATCCATCCATAAAGGATAGTAGCTCGTGTTCGCAAGTGTTATCCACTAATACGTCGATGTGTGGTAAAGGGAAACTATCCTTGGGACTAGCTTTGTTAAGGTCTCGAAAATCTACGCACATGCGCACCTTCCCATCTTTCTTGGGTACTGGGACAATGTTAGCAATCCATTTGGGATATTGGACTGCTTTGATGAACTTAGCGTTAAGCTGCTTGATCACTTCTTCCTCAATCTTCTTAGCCCATTCAGGCTTGATCCTTCTAGCCTTTTGTCGAACCGGCTTTGCGTCAGGAAGCAAAGGGATGGTATGCTCTGCAATTTCCATATCAATCCCAGGCATATCTTCGTAAGACCATGCGAATACATCCACAAACTCCTTGAGAAGCTCTATAAAGGACACTCGTTCTTCTGCTGTGAGCGAGCTACCTAACTTCAATTCCCGAGGTTGTCCTTTTGTGCCCACATTTATGGCGATGGTGTTTTCCAAAACCGCCATCTTATGCTCATGTTCATTAGAAAATTCTTTTAAGGATTCATTAAATTCCGGATTATTATTGGCGCAGAAGCTCAGGGAAGATGGGAAAGAAGAATCAGAGTAAGCAGAAAGGTTCATTTTATTGAATGCAGAAAGGAATACATCGCCAACAGACTCAAGACCAGAATCACTTGACTCTAGACCACTAAAACCTGACTCTATGTCCTTAGGAACAGACTCTCCTACAGATAAAGCAAAATTATTTTCCTCAGCGTCGACCCACAAGACCGCCTTAACCTCTCCGTCTTCAGCAATCATAAGACTTGGATCAAAGATTGGGTTAGACAGCGCAGCAATAACAGCATCAGCTTCAGATTTCTCTGGGACAGCTTCTTGTCCAAACAGCATGCCAAAGATGTTGCTTCCAACAAGATGAGTCAGTTCTAATGGAGGCTGTTTGTCCCGAGCGGGAACAAAGACAGTAGCTATATTAATGGAGCAATCATTGAAGACTTCCAGTCCAGCAACTTGAACTCCTTTGTTCTTCAGATAGAATGGCTCAGGAAACCCATAGTAGGGGAAGTCATCACCTTCCCTGACAAATTGTCCATTCAGAGTGAGTGGATAGGGCTTTACTTGGAATAAGGTGGGAGGATTGTCAATTCTCTTCTGTTCAATGATAGCCATTTTTGCGAACTTAGCCTCTTTCTCGGCGGGCTTATAGCCTAAGCCGAACCTTCCCATCTGCTTAAAAGTCTTGAACACAGGAGGGATTTTATTCTTCGGGTTCTTCCCTAGCAGCATTCTGGGGAAATGTCCTTGTTTCTTGAGCATAGCATGTACCTTGGGGTTTGAGTAGGGATCGAAGTCAAAAGGTGCTTCATCCTTGATCATCATTGCCACGAGCTCAAAATTGTGGAGTTCTTCGTCCATTGAGTTGTGCTCCACCTCGAGAGTTGACTGTTTAGGGGTGAAAACAACATTGATGGTTTCTTCTGAGATAGTAATCACCTGTCCTTGAACCAACATTTTTACCTTCTGATGTAAGGTGGATGCTATAGCATTACAGTCGTGAAGCCAGGGCCTCCCTAGTAGCAAATTGAAGGAGGCTGGAATTTCCAGCACCACAAACTCCACATTCCGGGTGACACTACCAGTAGTAATAGGTAACACTACAGATCCGACAGACTTCCGGGGCGAATTGTCATAAGCCCTGAGTTGTACCCCGTTTTGAGCCAGGTGTTGTTTTTGTACTCCCAATTTTTGTGTCGTCCTCCAAGGGCATACGTTTACAGCCGAGCAATTGTCAACCAAAACCAGTGGGATAGTTTTATTGGAGCACTGCACTGTAAGATATAAGGCTTTGTTATGAGATGCTCCTCCTTTAGGTAGATCTTCAGTCCCAAAGGTGATTATTTCTTGTTGGGTAGTCACATGAGCAACCATAGTTTCAGGAGTTGTTGCAGGTGATACTATGAGTGCTGTAAGGGCATCCAACATCTTCTGCCTATGGGCATGTGAAGTGCATATGAGTTGCCATATGGTAACCTCAGCCCTAGTCTTTTTGAGTTGAGATAGAAGAGGATCCTCAGGAGAGGTCTGATTGTCACTGCCATTTGTTGGTGCAAGGTTAGGAACAGCTACTGGGATGGTGGTATTCCTGTTATTTTTGTGACGGCCAGACCGAGTAAGGAATGTTACATCATCCGACTCATCTTTCTCCATCCATTCTGTCTCGGAATGCTCGTGCTCATCATCCTCGTCACTATCCCAAATACCATGAATGAGTAGACCATCGGGGAACCCAACTATTTCGGGAACAGGTTGACCTGTTTCTACAATCAAAGCAGAGGGGTCGAAGCTGAAATCCCCACATAAAATAGCATTTGCATGCTTGGGCATAGGATTACTTTGATTGTTTGGTTTCTTGGCAGCTTTTGGCATTGGTAACGTCCCTGCCCTTATCATATCCTCTATCTTGTTCCTTAAGGTCCAGCATTTCTCGGTGTCGTGACCTCGGCAACGGTGATAGCAGCAAAATTGGTTGGAATCCCAATTTCTGCCCTTGATTTCTGGTTTTTCCTTTGGTAAGGGCAAAACGAGGATACCCTTCTTAACCAGACGGTCGAGAGCCTTAGAATAAGAAACATCCAATGGCGTATATGTCTCATATTTCGGTACATAAGGCCCCTTGCGCTGGATAGAGTTAGTCTCTATGATTTTAGGAGGGTGGCTAGCCGCACTAGTAGCCCTCCTGTTGGAGCTGGACCCTTTTCATCCAGGCGAAGTTGTCTTATCATTCTGCATGGCTTCTAATTGGACACAGATAACCTTCAGGTAATCAAAGTCTTTGACGACATGATACCCCAAGTGCCTGGATAGGCTGCTCTTGAGTCCTTGCTTAAAGGTAGATAACTGTAGACAGAGAGGAATTGCCTCGTTAATGTGGGATAACTTTGTGTGCCACCTCTCGAAGTAATCCATAAAGGACTCATCATCCCGTTGCTTCATAGTGGTTAGGTCATCCACTGTAGCTTGTTTCTTCTGTATGTTGTGTAGTGGTGGATGAAAGCCTTGAATAATTCAGTCCAATTGGCTTTGATTTAGGGCAACAGAGCGTGATACCATACCTTTGCTTCTCTATCTAGGGTGGATGGGAAGACGGTAGAGTATAGGTCAAAATCAATTCGGTTTAAAGGTGCCAGCCTCATGAACTCCTCTACATGATGAATAGGGTTCTCAGAAGGTTTGAACCTAATATTTGGCACTTCAACTTTGTCAGCTACCTTCAAAGTCGGTTGAACAGGCAATGGAACCTCTAAGTACTTGTCAGAAAAAGCCGCCACAGAGCTCATTGCCTTGGTGAGGTTTTCTAACTTCTGTTCGAGAGCCTTAACAGCGGGGTCCCTCGTAGGTTTCGACACTTCAGGTGTGTTAACCTTAGTCTTAGATATCCCTGTTTCTCCAGAATTTGGGGATATCTTGATGATTTCAGGTTCAGACTCATATCCCTGCATTTCTTCGTCATCCTCTTCAGCATTCAACCCTAACTTGGTGTTGATCTTAGTGATGACCTGCAGCATGCCATCCATCACCTGTTGTTGTTCATTCAGCCTTTTGCCCATCTTCTGCTCCTGCTCTAGGGAATTAGCAAAGACCAGACCCTGCATCTTGGTGTAGAGCTCGTCCAAATGCTTCGTGATGTTGGCTTCGGCACTTTGGACCAGGATCTCTTGGAATTGCTCTCCAGACATGGTGCTGTTGCTAGTTGCAGATGGATCGTAATGTGGGTTTGGAAATCAAACGACCAGTTCGCGGATCTCGAATGCGGGTTCGGAGTCGATCACCAATCATTCCTGCATGGAAATTCAAAGTTAGAACACTCAATGACATACTCTGACACATACTACCCGATGCGTGCATGCCCTAAAGACTTATATGATCCTATAGACTCGACACATATATGCTGACACAAGAGACTCACCCACTTTTTGGGAGTGCATGACCTAACTCTATGTGGACCTATGGACAGAACATTATAAAGGGTCGTACAAAGCCAAACACAGCGACCGGGTCTTAAATCGATAGGTTCAAGTCAGTGTTTCTCAATCCGGATGGGCCCAAACCACGGCCGACCGTTTTAAGGAAAATCCATAACTTGGCCCTATAATTCAGACAGCTCAAGCCATAATGACTATTACGCGGACTAGAATAATGTTCAACAAGTCCGACGACCCACCTTTTTTTTTACCGCTTTTTATTTTATTGTTTTATTTTTATTTCTTTTTTTTTATTTTAATCGACGAAAATGGATATTGTAAAGGATTGAATAAAGACAACAATAAGCGAGTCATAATTAATTTATGGGCCTAATCAACAAATCCGATATGGTTCGGCCTAACAACGGGCCGGCCATAAATGCGGTGGATTTATTAATCGACAAATTAATTTTCTCGAGCTTAGTGATTATTATGCAATCTAAAGTGCTACCCATTAACTTTGTTGGACCTTTTAATTAATTTTTGGGACCTTCGTTAAGAGAATTTTGTAAAGGGCCATATAATATCATCAAAGGTGAGTCGATTTTTATTTATTAATTACAATAATTATCCTTCAAACATAAATGAGCCCTTCCTCTTAGGCTAACCATGATGCTTTTTTGAGTTAATTATTCTAATTAATGAATAATCATTTTCTCAACCCAATGAATTTTATATTGACTAGAACAAAACCTCTAAACTATGGTCGACTCTAAAACAAAAAGGAAAAGGGGAAGGGGTAGCACATAGCACATAGCATACAACATGAGGGGATACCCTAAACCAAGGTTCTATATTCATGTATTTTTCTATGGTTGGATTATATAGCCTACCGCACGTTTTCATCTCCGTGCTCCATACCCTTGGGTAAGGAGTGTGAGGTATTGCTCAAAGAACTTCAAGGAAGCCCTTTGAGTGTAACGCAAGGAGAGAGGGGACCAAATGCTTGGCGATGTAGGATGCATCCCCCCGTCCGCTCTCGAGGGAATCACCTAGGTATAACCTAACCGTCACCTTTGTGCTAACGTGTCAAAAGACGCGATTAGTGGCCCGGTATGCAAAGGATGCCTAAAAAGAATTATAAAATCGCGAAAATAGTCAACTTCTCCCTTTTACAATTTCAAATTAATTCGATTTATTCAAGTTTTACCCTCTTTTTAAGTTTAAGTCCCCAGTGGAATCACCAATCTGTAGGACCCGGAAAATTCTCGTTCGGGGAAATTGTTCTCAGATGCGCTACTTAATGATCGGGAGCCGACTAAGGTTGCTTAATCCTTAAATAAGGATATTTTTATTTTCGAAATTCATTTTCGGAGATAACTTTATTTATTTTACAAATTTTTTTATACTATTAAAATATACGAAATTACACTAAAATAATTTACTAATAAATTTAGTACCGGCCCATTATTCCATCCGGGCCCAAGAAGTAGCAAAGGGACCACCATGAGGCCCTAAAACCCGTGCGGGTTTTATGGTTCCGTGGACTGGGCCATGTGCAACTTCGACCCAGGGAAAATGGGATGAAGATTAATAAAACCCGTGCGGGTTTTGTTGATCTTCTGGCCCATTTTCTCTTGGGTAGCCTTAGATTAATAAAAGGTGGTACTAAAATATTCATAATGATTTTTGTGTAATTATCGTTTATTTTAAATAACTAAAAGAATTTATAAAAAGTGATAAGAGTCGCCAGCCGATTTAAGGAAACCGACAAACCTTAAAAATAAAAAATAACTTCGGTCTACGAAACCCGATTCTAAGTTCGAGGTTAAGGTTACGAATTCGAGAATTATAAGAACTCTCGAATTCGCCTGTTAGATAACAGACTTTACTAAAATCGACATTAAAATGAAAAAGAGCGGGGAGAAGTTTAATTAATTTCACGAAATTATATTCTCATCATGCAATATAAAATGAGGTTTTTGATTTACAAAAGATGTACAAATAATGAAATTAAAGTATGAATTACATGATTTAAACAATGACAATAAGAAAACAAAGAATCGAACCTCTTTTGATTTAGGAGCCCGAATGCGCTGGTTGAAATCCTTGACTTTGCCTTGACTTGAGGATTGGAAGGGGAATGTGAGAATGATAGTAGGATAGTATATGAGTGATGACTTTGGTAGAGTAAGGGGAATGATAATATGGGAAGAGTATTAGTTGATGAAATGAGAATAATAGAGGTGGTTTATGAGAGTTGTTGGTGAGATGAGTGGAAGAATGGAGGGGTATTTATAGGTGGTGAAGGGTAGGTTTAGGAGGGAAAATCAAAGGGGGCACATCCCTTAGATCATGCCATGCAATCAAGTAGGGATCAAGTCAAGGTCAAGGGTCAACCCACATGGTGCTAATATCATGGGATTGATGATCAAAATGATTTTTGGCGCCGGATTATCAATTGTAAGCCCCGCGCGGGTTTTAAAATCCATCGGCACGGATCGCTGATGACGTGGCACAACAAAACGGCACGTTTGGACGAAGGAAACCCCGCGCGGGTTTTCAACCCTGGACCGGGGCGCGCCTTGGGCCTGCTTTGGTTCTGGGCCTTTCTCGCATAAAACCCGCGTGCGGGCTTTGCTTTGGACTGGCCGCTTCGCTTTATTTGTTTTGGCAGTGTTTGCTACATTGGCCCACTGATGTATCCGGCCTTCAATGTTTTATTCTCATTTTTTGATAAGTCGGGATTAAATTGGTGCAAATCCCGGTGTCTACAGATATAGATTAATTGGTGGAATATTCATAACGATTATAAACACAATTAATCAAAACAATTGCAGAGGTTTTAGTAGTTATACCTAATCGCTAATCCGACTAATGAAGAGGTTGACCTTCAAGATTCCAATGCTGAAATCCTCTACTGAAAAGTCTATGCAACACTCTGGGAACCTGATTGCTAGATCGACCCGATCGAGACGAATATTAATCTAAGATGTATGTATTTGGTATATGAGAATGTTTCAGGAAACAAGAACTGCAAACTAAAAGAGAGAGGAACTCTGGAAATCACCCTGTTATCTCTCTAAGAGTCTCAGGCAATTGGTGTATCATATAATCTCTCATAGAGACCCCTTTATATAGTGTTTAGATAACCTAGGGAGAGGGCAAAAACCCTAATGGCCGACTTAACACAACGGTGCATTTCTCATGCCCAACACGGTCTGTGTTGAAGCAACACGGTCTGTATTGGCCTCCAGAAAGTCAATTAAATCGGCCCATGGACACCACAGTCCGTGATGTCCCAACACGGACCGTGTTGGGTCAAGACGGTCCGTGTTGAACCCAATTTGGTCCGTGTTGAGCTGATTTCTCATAGAAATCGGTTCCCAACATTTCTAAACATAATACATTATAATTTAGGTTACATACATTGTTCCAGGGCACTGACTTGTGTGACCCAGTAGGACCAAATTATATAGTTGTAATTAAATATATTCAATTATTAATTATAGAGGTCTCTAACAAGACATATAATTATTATATTACTTTGGTTTAATCTCCGTGTATATCGAACATTGTCGGGACATTCCTAACAGTACTGAACTCGCCCTAGAGAACCGCTTATCTCCTTCTCTGTCCTGGGCGGTTGCAAATCTTGGATGACCTTTATCTTTGAAGGATCCACTTCAATGCCTCGTTGGCTAACTACATAGCCTAACAGCTTTCCAGAGGTAACACCAAAAGTGCACTTCGCTGGATTGAGCCTCATTTTGTACTTACGAAGTCGAAGGAAGATCTTGCGGAGATTGAGTATATACTCCTCCCTTGTTTTGGACTTGACTATCATGTCATCTACATAGACCTCCACTTTCTTATGCATCATGTCATGAAGTAGAGTGTTGGCAGTCCTTTGATATGTTGCTCCGACATACTTGAGACCAAAATGCATGACCACATTACAATATGTTCTCCATGGTACAGTGAACGAAGTTTTCTCCATATCTTCTTCTGCCATCTTAATTTGGTTATAACCAGCATATCCATCCATAAATGACAGGAGCTCATGTCCGCAAGTGTTATCCACCAATACATCGATGTGAGGTAGTGGAAAACTATCCTTGGGACTGGCCTTATTGAGGTCTTCAAAGTCCACACATATGCGTACTTTCCCATCTTTCTTAGGAATTGGGGCGATGTTGGCAATCCATTCAGGGTATTGGACTGCCTTGATGAACTTGGCATTGAGCTGCTTGATCACTTCCTTCTCAATCTTTTTAGCCCATTCTGGTTTAATCCTCTTGGCCTTTTGTCGAACCGATTTTGCATTAGGGAGTAAAGGTATGGTATGTTCTACAATTTCCATGTCAATCCCTGGCATATCCTCGTAGGACCAAGCGAACAAACCAACAAACTCTCTGAGAAGTTCTATGAATGCTAATCGTTCCTCCTCCGTGAGTGAACTACCCAACTTCAATTCTCGAGGTTGCTCCTCCATACCCACATTTATAGTGATAGTGTCCTCCAACACCGCCATTTTGTGCTCATGTTCTTTAGAAAACTCTTTTAAAGGTTCATTAAATTCATGATTATTGTTGGCGCAATAGTTTAGGGAAGAGAGGAAAGAAGAATCAGAGTAAGCAGAAATGTTCATCTTATTGAATGCAGAAAGAAGTACATCGCCAACAGACTCAAGACCAGCCTCATTTGATTCTAGACCATTAGGACCTGACTCTATGACTTTAGGAACAAACTCTCCTACAGATAAAACAAAGTTGTTCTCTTCAGCATCAACCCACGAGACCGCATTAGCCCCTCCGTCTTTAGTGATCATAAGGCTTGGATCAAAGCTTGGGTTGGATAATGCAGCGATGATGGCGTCAGCCTTAGATTTCTCTTGAACGGCTTCTTGTCCAAATAGTTGTCCGAATATGTTACTCCTAGCGAGGTGAGTCCACTCTAATGGTGGTTGCTTATCCCGGGCGGGAACAATGACAGTAGCCATATTAGTGGAATAGTCCTTGAAGATCTCTAATCCAGCAACCTGAACTCCTTAGTTCTTAAGGTAAAATGGTTCAAGGGATCTATAGTAAGGGAAGTCATCCCCTTCCCTAACAAATTGTCCATTCAAGGTGAGCGGATAAGGCTTTGTTTAGAACAGAGTTGGAGGGTTGTCCATCCTTTTATGTTCAGCTATGGCTATTTTTGCAAGCCTAACCTCCTTCTCAGTTGGCTTGTACCCTAAGCCAAACCTTCCCTTTTGCTTGAATGTCTTGATCACAGGAGGAATCTTGTTCTTCGGGTTTTTTCCTGATAGTATTGCAGGAAAGTAACCTTGTTTCTTGAGGATAGAATGCACTTTGGGGTTTGAGTAGGGATCAAAGTCAAAAGAAGCTTCATCCTTGCTCAAAACTGCCACAATTTCAAAGTTGTGTAGCTCTTCATCCATTGAACTATTCTCCACTTCTAGGGTTGACTGCTTGGGAGTAAAGACACCATTGATAGGTTCTCCCGAGATGGTGATTACTTGGCCTCGAACCATCATTTTTACATTTTGGTGCAAAGTGGATGATATAGCATTGCATTCATGAAGCCAGTGTCTTCCTAGAAGCAAATTGAAGGAAGCCAGGATGTCTAGCACTACGAACTCTACATTCCGAGTGATACTTGCCAGTAGTGATGGGCAATATTATGGATCGAACTTATTTCCGAGGGGATTTATCATAAGCTTGGAGTTGAACACCATTTTGAATCAGGTGCTATTGTTGAACTCCTAACTTTTGTGTCGTCCTCCAAGGGCACACATTCACAGCTAATCTATTGTCGACCAGAACCAATGGAATAGTCTTGTTGGAGCATTTAAGTGTGAGGTACAAGGCTTTGTTGTGGGATGCTCCTCCTTGAGGTAGATCTTCTTCTCCAAAGGAAATTATTTCCTTGTTGGAGGTCATGTGAGTGACCAAGGATTCAGGGGTCATTGTAGGAGAAACTGTCAGTGAAGTAAGGGCATCTAACATTTTTTGCCTATGAGCTTGTGATGTGCACAACAATTACCAAATAGTGACCTCAGCTTTGGTTCTCTTGAGTTGGGTGAACAGAGGGTCTTCCGAAGGAGTTTGATTGTCGTTGTCAACAGCTGGTGTAGGGTTAGGGACAACCACCACGGTGGTGGTGCTCCTGCTATTGTGGCGGCCAGATCGAGTAAGAAATGCCACATCGTCCGATATTTGCTCATCTACTTCAACCCAATCTTTTTCTGAGTGCTCATATTCGTCATCATCGTCACTATCCCAAATACCGTGGATGAATAGGTCTTCTTGAAATCTGAATATTCTCGGGACAGGTTGACCCACTTCAACAATCAGAGAAGAAGGATTGAAGCTTGAATTTCCATTAAAGATGGCATTTGTATGCTCAGGCATAAGGTTATCCTGAATTTTGGGTTTCTTTGTTGCTTTTGGCATGTGGAGTGTCCATGCCCTTATCATATCCTCTATTTTTTTTATGAGGGACCAGCACTTTTCCGTATCATGTCCTTGGCAGGCGGCAGAATTGGCTGGCATCCCAATTCCTACCCTTAATTTCTAGCTCCTCATTTGGCAATGGCAATACTAGTATGCCCTTCTTAATTAGTCGATCAAGGGCTTGATCATAGGAAACATCTAACGGGGTGTAAGTTTCATACTTCGGCACAAAAGGCCCCTTGCGCTGGATAGAGTTAGTCTTTAGGAGGGTGGCTAGCTGCACTAGTAGCCCTCCTGTTGGAGCTAGATCCTTTCCAACCTGGCGAAGTGGTCTTATCATTGTGCATTGCTTCCAGTTGAACACAAATGTTCTTCAAGCAGTCAAAATCCTTAATGACATGATATCCTAAATGTTTAGACAAACTGCTCTTGAGCCCTTGTTTGAAGGTAGACAACTGCAGGCGGAGAGGTATGGTCTCGTCGATGTGAGACAACTTGGTGTGCCATCTTTCAAAATAATCGAAGAAGGTTTCATCATCCCTCTGCTTCATGGTGGTTAGGTCATCCACCATGACTTGCTTCTTTTGAATACGACGGCAATGGTTAATGAAAGCTTTAAATTACTCATTCTAGTTGGCCTTGACTTGTGGTTACAAAGCATGATACCACACTTTGGCTTCACCATCTAGGGTAGATGGGAAGACTGTGGAGTATAAACTGACATCGATCCAGTTCAGTGGTGTCAATCTCATGAATTCTTCAATATGATGAGTGGGATTCTTAGAGGGTTTAAACTTAATGTTCGGCACCTCAATCTTGTCAGCGACCTTCAGAATAGGTTGAACGGGCAAGGGTACTTCCATGTACTTGTCGGCAAAAGCTAGCACAGTACTCATTGCCTTGGTGATGTTTTCCAGCTTTTGTTCAAGGGCCTTAACATCAGGGTCCCTTGTAGACTTGGGTACCTTAGATGATTCCACTCCTCCAAAATTCGCTGATGTTTTGATAAACTTAGGTTCAAACTCGTACCCATGAATCTCTTCATCACCTTCCTCAGTATTCAGCCCTAACTTGGTATTGATTTTGGTGATGGCTTGTAGCACACCATTCATCAGTTGTTGTTGTTCATTCAGCCTTTTTCCCAATCTTCTACTCCTGTTCTAAAGTACTAACAAAGACCAGGCCTTGCATCTTGGTGTAAAGTTCCTCTAAATGCTTCGTGATGTTAGCCTCAGTACGCTGAACCGGTACTTCTTGGAATTGTTCTCCATACATGATGCAGTCACGAATGGCGGATGGATCGTAATGAGGATTTGGAATCAAACGGCCGGTGTGCGGATCTCTAATGCAGGCTAGATCTCTAATTGTGCCTGCATGGAAATTCGTAGTTAGAAACTCGATAACATACCCCGACACGTACTACCCGATGCATGCATGTCCTAAAAGACCTGTATTAGACCCTAACAAACTTGACACCTATATGCTGACACAAGAGACTCACCCACTTTTTGGGAGTGCATGACCTAACTCTATATGGACCTAACAACGGAACATTATAAAGGGCTGGATAAAGTCAGATATAGCGAGTTGGTCATAAGTTGGAAAGCACAAGTCAGTGTTTCTCAATTCGGATGGGCCCAATCAACGGGTCGACCGTTTTAAAGTGAATCCATAACTTGGCCCAACAAACTCAGACAGCTCTAGCTACGTTGGCTATTATGCAGACTAATATAATGTTCAACAAGACCGCCAACCTATTTTTTTTATTTTGTATTTACTCAAGGAAAATGGATATTGTAAAGGACTAAACAAAGCCAACAATAAGCAGGTTATAACTTAGTTTATAAACTTAATTGATAAATCCGATATGGTTGGGCGTAAACGACAGGTCAGCGATAAATGTGATGGATTTAATAATTAAATCTATGAATTAATTTACTCAAGCTTAGTGACTATTATGCAGTCTAAGACGTTATCCATTGACTTTGTTGGACTTTAATACATTTTTTTTGGACCTTTATTAAGAGAACATCATAAACGGCCATATAATATCATCTAAAGTAAGTAAATTTTTATTTATTAATTAAAATAATCAACCCTTGTACATAAATGGGCCCTTCCATCGGGCTAGCCATAATGCCTTTGGGTTAATTATGCTAATTAATAAATAATCTTCTTCTCAACCCAATGAATTTTATATGGACTAGAACGAGCCCGCTAAACTAGGGTTGACTCTTTAAAAAAAAAAAGAAAAGGGGAAGGGGAACATATAAGGGGTACCCTAAACCAAGGCTCTATGTTCATGGATTACTATGGTTAGGTTAACATGGCCTACCGCATGTTCCCGCCTCGGTGCACTTCACCTATATAAAATTTGTGGAAGTGTGTGAGGTGTTGCTCGTCAGACTTCAAGGAAGCCTTGGAGTATAACATGGGGAGAGGAGATACCAAATGTTTGGTGATGTAGAGTGCATCACATAAGTAGTGGCCGCCCGCTCTCGGGAAAAATCCTCGTTTTTCATAAATGGTCGCCTTTGTGCTCCCGTGTCAAAAGACCCCTCGAATAGCCCAGATGTAAGATGTCTAAAAAAGAATAATAAAATTGCGAAATAAATCAACTTCTCCCTATTAAAAATTCAAATAAACTCGATTTTTTCAAGTTTTACCCTCTTTTTAAGTCTAAGTCCCCAGTGGAATCACCAATATGTAGGACCCGAAAAAATTACCGCTCGGGGAATTTTTTCAGATGCGCTACTTAGTAATTGGGAGCCGACTAAGGTTGCTTAATCCTTAAATAAGGATATTTTTAATTTTCGAAATTCGATTTCGAGGTAGTGAGACTTTATTTATTTACAAACCTATTTATATTATTGAAATACTCGAAATTGCACAAAAATATTTTATTAATGACTTACTACTGACCATTCCCGAATGTGGGCCAAAAAAGAAAACACATGGGCTACCAGAAACTATCATAGGCCGCTTAGCCTATTATGATTCCATGGTCGGGCCTTCGCTTCCTCGACCCAGAGAAAAGTGGGTTGAAATTAGCAAAGGCCGTATAGCTTTGTTGATTTCTATTCCCTTTTTCTATTGGGTTGGCCTTGGATTGGTGAATATGGAGGTATTAAATCATTTCTATGTATTTTAATGCAAAGACGTGTATTTTTAATAATAAAAAAGGTTATAAAAGAATAAAGAGGTGCCAACCGATTTAAGAAAATCGACAAACCAAAAGAAATAAAAGATGATCGACTCCGGTCTACGAACCCGAATTCTAAGTTCGGGGATAAGGTTACAAATTCGAGAGTTAAAAGAATTCTCGAATCCGCATGTTAGGAAACAGACTCAACTAAAATCGAACTTGAAATGACAAGAGCGGGGAGAAGTTTAATAGATTTCACAACATTACATTCTTAAACATGCAATGTTAAAACAAAGGGGTTTTCTTTACAAAATAATGTACAAGCAAGGAAATTAAAGCACAAATTACATAATTAAATAAAATAGCAAAGATGAGAAAACTTTTCTAGGTGTTGGATAAGATGGAAATGAGGATCGATCCCTTGATAGAACCTCGGTTTAGAGCTTGGACGGAAGGATGAGTATAGGGGTGGCCAAATTAATGGTGTAGGTATGATAGTATGATGATAGTGATGGTGAGTATGTGAAAGAAAGGGAATGGAATGATGAGATTTTGAGAGAGTTTTGGTAGTATGTATGATGATAGTTCATGAAATAAGGGTGAAATGGAATGGTATTTATTGGTGGAGAGGTGAGGGTTTTGGAGGGAAGGATGGGGGAACATGATCCAAGGATCATGCCTCTATGTGCATGATCAAAGGTTATGCGGCCTATGATCCTATCATGGTCAATCTGAGGTAAAATGCAAGGGCAAAGATCAAGGGATGTGGATGATGATTCTGGCGCCAAGTTTGAATTAAAAAAATAAAGGCTAAGCGGCTTATAACATTTAATCACACAGATTGCTGACTTGGCAATCAGCAATGGACCAATGATTAAATGTTAAGGCTAAGCGGCCTATGCTCAATTTCATGGGTCGGATTCGCTTGTTGGGCCAAGCTGTGATCACATAAAGGATAAGCAACCTTCATGTCTTCATGCGGGCTAATCTGGTCTGTTGGGCCTGTTTTGACAATACTGTGGGCCCAATGACCCATTTTGGTGTTCGTCCAGTTGACTTGCTGAATTTTGACGAGTCGGAATTTTGTCAATGCAAATCCCGGTATCTACACTACGTCAACTACAGAATCTTAATATATTGACCTGTTTGAGGCAGACAAAGAAATGACATGGCTGCAGGATTTCTTGGAGGTTTTTGACCAAGGGCAGGATGGTGTTCTTCATTGTGACAGCCAGAGTGCAATTCAACTAACGAAGAATCCAGTGTTACACTCAAGGAAGAAGCACATTGAGAGGAGATATCACTTCATTCGAAACTTGGTGGAAAGTGGTGAAGCGAAGCTCGAGAAGATCGCAAGCAGTAAGAATCCAACCGACATGCTAACCAAGCCAGTGGATGTTGGAAAATTGAGGCTTTTTATGGCCTCTATAGGCCTCTTTGACTGATGAGGAGGCCAGTCGATGCACTAGAGGAACTTGTAGAGAAAGTTGAGGATGTTAGAAGTTTGGTCTCCAAGTGGGAGATAGTTGGGTGTGAAGACCAAACTGGGAGAAGGAAGGAGGAAGAAGGAGAAGTAGAAAGGCCATGCAAAGGAGGCTACCAGCGCCGAAGACACCGCTCCCAGCGCCGAAGACACCGCTCCCAGCGGATCTTCTTGAATCACACACGAACTGCCCGCTGCCAGCGTCGAAGAGGAGGGACCAATGCCTCTTCCAGAAGCATACCCAAGACGACGTTGTCAGCGCCTGTAGGCGCTACCAGCCCCTGGTGGTTGCCGTATGTTGCTTTGATGGGCCATGAATGAAGGCCCACTATTATGTTTTCTTTTGTGCAGCTAACTTCGTGTTTAGGTTATTATTGTAACCTCGTTCCCCTCTGGAGCGTTACCGTCGTGGTGGGATGATAAGATTAGCTTGAGTGATGATGGATGATCGATATTCAACGAGAACAAGGGTCTTAAACACCCAAACGTTGGATATGACCTTGAGGAAGGAGAGTCCACAACTCTAGGCTTAACACCCCACCATGATTATACAAAGTAATCCACTAAATAACCACTAAAGGAATGACTTGAATCACCACCAAACTTGATTGGATAAAGATAACAAGTTTTTTAGAAAATAAGGGAGAAACCCTAACCAATGCATAAGCATCACAATAATATTCAGCAAAAACTTTTCTAGAAAATAAGCTAAGGAGGGTATTTATACTAATGGGGGTTAAAACAGTAAAACAAAACATTTAACACAAAATTACGCGCATGCAGCAGGTCGTCGCGGGTGCGATGGGATCTGTCGCAGGTGTGACGGCAAACGGGCGCAGCAGCGTCATCTAGGCAGCAGAGGGTCGCGCGTGCGACCAATGCGTCGCGGGCGCGACATGGCGAGCGGACGCAGCAGCGTCATCTAGGCAGCAGAAGGTCGCAGGTGCGATCAATGCGTCGCGGGTGCGACTGTCTTCTGGGCAGCTTTCACATGCCAACTTCAAACGCGTATAAGTTCTTCATCTGGACTCCGTTTTAAGCCCATAAGATATCGATGGAAATCTCTCGGTGTGTACGTTACGCTCCCAAAATTTGCGACCCGTCAGAGTTGTATTGAAGGAGTTATGACCCAAAGAGTGAAGGCACATTCATTCCAACAACCCACGTTGACCCATTTACGCTTATTCTTTCCGAAGGACTCCGAACCCTTTTAAAGGCCCAAAGTAGGTCCCAATGAGGACCCGTAGCTCCACTCCCATGGTCCGGGGTCCCATTTGAAGTGGATACCACACCCAAAGATTGTCCGAGTATGCCTCCAAGGTCCCCGGTCCACCTTGAAATGGCTCCCACCCTCGACCTTGAAGTCGTTTTGCTTGTTTTTCGTGGAAAGGGTGGGGGAGACTTGGTGCCCATTAAAAGTGAGACTCGGGCCTCATCCCGATACGTTCCATACTCCCCTTCTTGAAAAAGAGTTGCCCTCAACCCTTGGGAGTTAAAATCTTGGCCCTCTCCAACTTGGCACCCTAGAACTCCAAACATCCTGATCGCCATGAACAATCACAAGAGGCACCCAACAAGCTTCGAAACCCACTATATATCCATCATCCAAATAAAAGAAGGAGGTTGGAGGCTTGTTCTGTGGAGGTGAGGGGTTAAGGGACGGAAAATGAAATTTTTATGGTGTTTGGGAACTCTCATTCTCACTTGGGTTGCTATAAGGTAATGACAAAGCCAAAGGTAGTTCGTCCTCACCAAGAGCGCACTCTTCCCGTGTTTCGCTCAACATGAGAAGGTTTCTCAACTCACTTCCCACCCAAGGTTTGTTTTGAAGTGGGTTTAAGGGATTCATGCAATCAAAGCCAAGTAAAAGATCTTCACTCAACACACAATTCCACAAACATTGCATACCAAATTTCCAATAGCACTCAATCAACGACAAAACCTCGAATAACCAATGTCGGCCAAATAACATGTATGACCCATTCAAAGAGTTCATATCACAACGACCAACTTGCAAATAATATTCATTGAGGGGCGTCACAAACGACGAGCTCATAAGCATTGGTTGAACTAGAATCAAGGTATCATCAAACCCAATTTTGCCACTGGACACCCAACGAACACCAAGATTCTTAGCATTCCACTCTAAACATAGAGAATTTTTAATCGTGGACATCACATGCTCTTCATATAACTTATCAAGCCAACAAACATCATCAAACAACCAATGTCTCCCAAAGATCATGCACGACTCACCCAAAGACTCTATGTTGTAGCATCCAACATCCAAGCAAGTCTCAATGAATTTCATAAGTGAGTTTGAAATTACCTCATTCTTCTCATGGAGAAGAGTCTGAGTGCCCATGAGAGAAAGGGATTGTGAGTCATCTCCATTAATGTTTGATTCCTTGGTTGGTGGCAATGGTAAAACCAAAGGAGCTTGTTCTTGGGCTTCATCAACAAGGATAAGAGGAAGGGCAACGTCGATGTTAGCATCCTCCTCTTGGCTTGGAACTTTATAAAGCTCACTATGTACTTCAAGTAGCTCAAGAGGTTTCCCTTTAACGGCCTCAAGGACAATAACCCCGTTCATTGAACTTTTCTCTTTCTCAACCTTTTCAAAATTTTCAAGTGTGGAAGAAAGGTTTTGCTCGACAACTTCTTCTACAATGTCACTTGTTTGCTCTTCCACACCAAAAGATTCTTCAATTCAAACTTCAACCATAGCCATTTGTGGGCATTGCAAAGAATCATGTCCCACACACCGACATTTGACACACTTTCGGGACGTGGCGGTCGTTAGCGGGAAATAGTAGAATGGCTTCTCAATCATTTCTCGTCGATGATGGCGTCGGGACGAACCTCTATCATCGTCACTCGACTCGTATGAGGGAGGAGGACGGATAGGGCTTGGTGCATGCCTCTGACGTTCATTTTGGATGTGACCTTGCAGTTGCGTGGACATGTTGTTTACTTGAGCTGCAAGTTCCCGAAGAGCCTGCTCGATATTGACGTTATGATTCTCAATGGAAGTGACCCGATCGTCTATGGTGACACGCGATAGGTCAGCGAAGCGTGAGGGGGCGCGGAGAAGAAATGGCCAAAGCCAAAGGCCCGCCAAAACGGCTCCGAAACAAACAAAAAGGTGCCTGCTCGACCTCCAGAGCTCGAGGGCTTCTCCGATGGCTTGGTTCCTCTCGATCGAAATTAACTTTGCCGTCCATATCGAGGGAAAGGTAAAGGGCGGTATGTGTTTGGGAAAATTTTGTTGAGTTTGGGGGTTTTCTTGTAGTTGGCTTGTGTTTGGCTAAGGGTTCTTTGTGTTTTTCTCACTTAGACATTTCATCGAACTCCTTGCGGGCACTATTTTCCAACTTCACCTCAAAGCTCCATAATACTTCAAAAACACCAAATACAAACACAATACAAAGTATTCCAATACTCTTCGATAGCAAAGGGAATGGGGAACATCAATATTTGCATATGGTTCACAAAAACAAACATTAGAGAACAATACTAAGAAGAACAAAGAAAAAAACTCAAGCTAAATGAAAACCATAGCTTTGATACCAAATGGAGCGTTACCGTCGTGGTGGGATGATCAGATTAGCTTGACTGATGATGGATGATCGATATTTAATGAGAACAAGGGTCTTGAACACCCAAAGGTTAGATATGACCTTGAGCAAGGAGAGTCCATAACTCTAGGCCTAACACCTCACCATGATTATCCAAAGTAATCTACTAAATACTCACTAAAGGAATGACTTGAATCACCATCAAACTTGATTGGATAAAGATAACAAGATTTTTGAGAAAACAAGGGAGAAACCATAACCAATGCATAAGCATCACAATAATATTCAGCAAAAACTTTTCTAGAAAATAAGCTAAGGGGGGTATTTATACAAATGGGGGTTAAAACAGTAAAACACAACATTTAACACAAAATTACACGCAGTAAAGCAGTCGTCATGTGCGATGGCAAACGAGCGCGCAGAGTCATCCGGCAAAGAGGGTCGGGTGCGACTAATGTACGTGGCGCCGTCTGCCTTCTGGCTTTTTCCCGACTTCAAACGCGCATAACATCTTCATCCGGACTTCATTTTAAACCTATTAAATATCGATGGAAAGCTCTCGGTGTGTACTTTAAGCTCCCAAAATTTGAGACCCATCGGAGTTGTATTGAAGGAGTTATGACCCAAAGAGTGAAGGCACGTTCATTCCAACAACCCACGTTGACCCGTTTACGCTTATACTTGCCGAAGGACTCCGAAACATTTTAAAGGCCCGAAGTAGGTCTTGATGAGGACTTGTAGTTCCACTCCCATGGTCCAGGGTCCCATTTGAAGTGGATACCACACCGAAAGATGGTCCGAGTATGCCTCCAAGGTCCCGGGTTCACCTTGAAATGGATCCCACCCCCGACCTTGAAGTTGTTTTGCTTGGTTTTCATGGAAAGGGTGCGAGAACACTTGACGCCCATGAAAAGTGAGACTCGGGCCTCATCCCGATACGTTCTACCCTCTTTGTACCACTAGTATAAATTGGGGTCAGATCCATCCCCTAAATCATCAAGTGAGAGAGAGAGAAACACAACCAGTGTAATTGTAATCCTCCAATTATTAGTGCATCAATTCCGTAGTTTTTTCCTGCGCTGGGTTTTTTCCAGTTTAAATTCTTGGTGTCAAATTTCTTTTTTTTTTTCCCTCTATTATTCCCTATTGTTTGTGGTTGTTTGAGTGCTATTCAATCCTAACAAAACCAAGGCCGATTGGAATGAGCTATTCAATGCCTTCATCAATCATTATAGTCGCATTCAAAAGAAATAGGAAATGGTGGATGACCTGACCACCATGAAGCAAAAGGACGATGAATCCTTTCTTAGAGTATTTCGAGAGGTGGCACACCAAGCTGTCCCATATCAACAGAACTATCCCTCTCAGTCTGCAATTGTGCACTTTCAAGTAAGGACTCAAGAGCAGCTTATCCCGATACTTGGGGTACTACGTCATTAAGGATTTTGATTACCTGAAGGACATTTGTGTCCAGCTAGAAGCAATGAACAATGACAAGACTACTACACCTAGTTGGAAAGGTTCTAGCTCCAACAAGAGGGCCACTAGTACAACTAGCCACCCTCCTAAGATTGTTGGGACTAATTCCATCAACGTAAAGGGCCCTTTGTGCCAAAGTATGAGTCTTACACCCCATTAGACGTTCCTTACACTCAAGCTCTCGACCGACTAGTCAAGAAGGGCGTCTTGGTCTTGCCCTTGCAAGAAAAGGATGCAAACGTGATGAAAAACCATACCTAAACAACGAAATCAAAGTCAACTTCAAACCAATCCCAAGACCGGAACCCTAACAGCCCCAGACGCCTCCAAAAAAAAAAACCCCAGAATCAAACCCTAGACGTCTAAACCCAGATAATTGAAATCAGAACGAAACACGCCAACCACCATCGCACCATAGATTGCACAAAAGAAGTCAAACCCCAGATGTCTAAACCCGGATAATTGAAATCAGGAGGAAGATGAGAGAACAAATTAAGATTTGGGATAGGGAGAGAAAAGACGAGGAGCAGCAACAGAAGATCGAATTCAGGTTCCTTAGAACAAATAGTACACATTGAAGAGTTGTTTTGAGAACTTAGAGCAGATAGGAGAAAGGGGGAAAGATGGAGAACCGATCGAAAAGGAGTTGATACTGAAGAAGGGGTCTCGCTTGGGTGGATTAATTTTACTTTGAGAGGGAAATTTTTGGAAAATTTTGAGCTAATACAAGTCTTAGGAGGGAAAAATTTTGGGAAATTTTAAGTTACAATTAACTTTGAGAGGGGAATTTAATAAAAATTTTAAATTAAAATTTTAATGAAATATTTTGAGATAAAAAATTGGGAAAGAAACAAAAATTCATTCAACAATTTAGTTTTAGAAAATGATTTTTTTAGTTTAAAATTTTTTTTTTACGGATAGTTAAAAGTTATTAGATGAATTTGATATGGCTATTAAACTTTTTCGTTTTTACATAAATAATTAATTAATAAATATATTCATATAGTTTCAGAAAATAATGTAAGAAAATAAGCTACAAACATGTTTTCCTTCAATTCCCCAAAAAATATAATATTATTTTAAAAAGTGTTATCTTAGAGGGCTACGACAACAGATGTAATAACCCCAAGAAAACCACCCCTTAATACATGTTGTTTAACATAATTACTCAAGGTTAAAAGTAAATAAATATCGATTAAAACGCGCGTGTTCCATTTTCGCCTAACGAGTTCGTGTTTTGCAGGACTTGAACAGTGCAACGACCAACAAGATTCTTAGAATAGAAAATTTTCATGTCAAGTCACTTCTCCCTATTTAAGTGTGGTATTTATGAATATTCCATTTTTTTTCCCTTTTCGGGTTCCTTTTTTTTTCAAGTCAAGTAAGAATTAATGACGAGAAAATCCAAGTGATGTGTGATATATTTGGGTTTCCATAGGTTCCCCGATAAATTTTCTTACGGTGTAACAATGTAAGTAATTTGGGTTTAGGGAGATATAAGTATAAGAGGAGAGATTAAGTTGATGAATTTCTTTTCATTTGGGCTTATTCAGCCGGCCAAGGGAAGAGGAGGCCATTTTTTTTTTTTGGCCTAATGGAGTTATATATATGTTCCTTGGGTTAATTGTTAGAACATTTTACTCAATTCAAATACAACTCACTCCCTCTCTCTCTCTCGGCACCCTCACCCGACCCCCCTGTCCCTTCCTCTTCCTCCCTCCTTCTACTGTCTCGTCCACCTCCTGCCACCGCTGCTGCCGCCGGCCGCCTACCACCGCCGCCACCATCATCTTTCTTCTTCTTCTCCTCATCCATTTGTGTTGGTAATCTCTCCCATCTTCTACACCCTCTCTTTCAAGTGTTAGTTCATGATTATAATCTTATTTTTCTCTTGGTATTTTGTGTTTGTCCAGAAGATAATCAAGTGTTTTAGGAGTTCAAGTGGTGGTTGTTGAGATTCTAAAGGAATCAAGGAGAGAATTTGGTAAGTTTATGATGAGTTTATGTTTAATAGTCAAATGAGTGGAAATCGTGTTGTATTATGAGCATGCATGGTGATGTGGTTGATGAATTCACTATGAAAGTGTGAGTTTTATGATTATTTATAGATGCATGTACTTGGATTAGGATTAGATTGGCCAAATAGTGAGTATTATGATGTTTAATGTTGAATTCATGGAGGATAATGTTCGGGTGGTTAAAATATGATGGGATCTTGCTTTGCATGTGTGAAATATGGTCAATAATGAAGAATTCTGGATGTGTTTGGTGCTGAAAAATAAGTAATAATGCTTGAGAAGTGATTTGGGGAAGATTAGTGTTGAATACTAAGGTTTGGGATGCATGCAAGCCCAAATAACGGGTTAATTTCAGGTCTGGTTGCAATCTGCAAATTTCAGGGGGTATAAAATGTGATTTTGGCCCAAATTATGGTTTGGTTAAGTAGCTTAAGATGTTAGTTAACACCCGGATTTTGAAATTCGGAATTTCGATTTGTATATCTTAAGTTATGGCCAAAACCGGGAAGAGATGCAAGTAATTACGAGTTCTGAGATCAGTCTGAAAGTGCATGTTTTTCGTTGTGTTAGAGATCTATTTGGTTTAAGTGGTCAACATGAAAGTTGTAGTGGATTTATCAAACTTTCCAGAATGATAAAATTCATAGTCATACGATATCGGGAGTGAAAGTTATGAGTCACCGAACCTTGGTCAGTAATATGAGTTTACCCAAAACATACTTGTGACTATCATCTATTCATGGCCAAATTCTGGCCCTTTTCCATGCCCAAATCAATTTGTTATCAACATAAAAGTTTTAGGATGCTCTTCAACTTTCCATAGATAACTTGCATGCCCCAAACCGATGTTTATAACTTGAGTTATGACTCTCTGAAACATCGATGTTTACGCTTGTATTTTCTGGGTAGCTTGCTGAGTTGGTAGTTTTTACCCTCCTCAATTGCATTTTTGACCTTCATGATCAACTAGAAAGTTGTAATATATGAGCCTAGCTTTCCAGAAAGTCCTTATGCATAATGATATAATACTTGTCGGGGACGTTTGGGCCTTTCAAGAAGACCTTAAGGAGAAAGTTTAATTATCAAATAATCCTAGAATTCTACTAGGATATTTTTCGTTATTCTCATCCAAGTTAGGTTCTAATTTATGATTATTATTCTTTCTTAAGTGTTCTCAAGAAGTCGTTGCGCTCAGCTGTTCAAGTCCCTGCAAGTTTAAGTGTGTGTAAGTTTGCTATTGTCCAGGTACGTATATTGCCTGTAACTTTTGAGTTCTCTTATGATTTATTTACGCCATATTTATTATCTACTAAAAGATTTAGGTCATCTATAACAACTTTCATGTATCTTGATTAAGAGTAAGTAAGCTTTTCATGCAGTTTATGTACCAAGGTATGGTTTATCAAGTTATTTATCTTACTCTAAGTAATTACTTTACATCCTTCGTGATAAACCGTTTATGTCAAATAAGTACTTTTGTATAGGTATTTTATGGTAACCAAGTATTGATTTTATTAAGGGTTTTCATGAGTAAATTTCTACATAAGTATAAGCTCTGTTCAAGAGTACATTTGGTATATTTTAGTTTATGATTAAATTTCGTAAGAAACCAGTTATGTCAAGGTTTAAACAAGTAAGGTTTCAAGTTTTTCCCTCCTAAATGAAGACCCCATCCATGTTACTCATGCCTTAGTGCACACCAAGGAACCCGTGCCTGAGGGCACCCCATGTTAATCGTGTCTTTGTGCACCCCAGGATAACTGTGTCTTAGTACACACCAGGATAGTTCGTGCCATAGGTGCACTCCATGGAAATATGGCCAGTACAGTATAATATCCACCATTCGGATCTCCTGATAGGTCCGAGTATGCGCATACGGAGCCTTAGCCGATGATCTTTAGTAGGGTACCTTCAAGATAAACATGTGGCAACCAAGTTTCAAGTATTTCAAGTTATCCAAGTTATTTAGGTTAAAGTAAAACCTTATGAATTACATACAAATTTTCTAAGTCTTGATTTATGAGAATTAAAGATCCAGTTTTATATCATAACTTAATGTATGATTTATATTCCTTTTAAATTATGTTTTGTTATGCTCAAAGGAAAAAACTCTCAAGTTTGGTTCTACTTAAGTATGGTCATTCGTAGAATTCAAGTATAAGTTAAGATATGGATTACGTCCGGGTTTTTGTGTACCAGTTAAGTGTGACCATGTTTTGGAAGTTAAGTTTCTATTTATTGTTTACTATCTGTCTTTATTGTTTTAAAAGTTTAGAACTGCGCTAATAACTAAAATAAATTTCGAAATGATTCTTACATTCTAGGGATATATGTGCTGAGTTTATCTCACTCTTCGAATTTCTTCTGTTTTCGTGTTTAGGAAATCCGGCTAAGGGTAAAGGCAAAGCATCCGAAGGACGAACCCCTAGGCCCGTGTAAAACGACAAAGGTGAATTGGGAGCCTCTTTGTTTTTAAATGAAGGAGACTTGGTGTTATGTTGGTTATGTATAATAATGGATTTATGAATCTATGTTGAGGAGTTACTTAAGTTCGAGTATGTATAATGATGGTTTGTGATGTTTTAAGTTAAACTCATGCTATGGCTATGTGTTCGGGGTTAGAGTATAGCCTTGTCTATTTCCGTGGACGGCGATAATATCCTCATGTGCTTTTTCCACTACGCTAATCATTAGGCTAGGTGAGTCATTAGCTTAATCTAGTAATTAATAATCTGGGGTGTTACAACAGACAATGTCTAAGTGTTACAATAGGTTGAGTCTAAAACCAACACTTTTAAAAAATGTTACCCTAGGGCATCTATTGTAATACTTATGGAAAATGTTATCTTAATGGGTGTTACAACAGCTATAGTTTGTTGTAGTAAAAGTTTATGATTTTCATTCTTCAATGATGAGGTCTATTGTTATATTATACTAACTGCGTTTGAGGTACTTTCGATGTCGACCGTCATCTTTCATGTGACCTGGCCAGTGTTTATGATGAGATCTATAATGAGAGGTCTATGATGATGACGATGTTTTAATGATAATGTTTTTTCTTTCTTTCCTTGGCTTTTTAAGGTTTTTATGACATGATTTGAAAATGCGTGAAATAAATTGAACTATAAAAGTTTACACTGTAGGGGTATATGTACTGAGTCTAGTCAACTCATTTGTGAAGTTTTTCTGTTTTTGTGTTTAGGAAGTGCTTCCCCCAAGGGTTACAAGCTCCTAGGTCCGAAGAAGTAATTGAGGTGTCCATTCCAGTTGAGATAGGCTTTCGATAACAAGAATAAGAACCCTCCCGCTTGGATGATGATGATGAATCTTTCTTTTGGAAAACGGGATGGTTTCAAATATTTTGATGAATGGATGTAAACCTTAAGTTGTGTTTTATTTGAGGGTGGTTGATTATGATGTTAAGGAGTTGTAAGTGCAGTACGAATTTATTTAAGTTGTATGTCTAGTTGTGTATGGTGTTTGTGTTGATTGTTGTGGTTTATTAAGCCTTGTCCATGATGATGGACGACGATAATGCCTTCAGATTACATTTCCGTTGATTATGAATCCGGGGGTGTTACAATTGCCTAAAGTTTTATTTCGACCGATCTTTATATTTTCTAATTTTTTTTTAAAAAAAATTATACTTGACTGGAGGTAATTATTAGATTCAATTATATCAAATGTAACCATCTTCACATTCAGCCCAATTATAATTGGAGTTAAATTTTTTAATTGGATTTGAATCATATATTTATTTGTCGGATTGGTTCGGACTTTTAACCTTCGATCGAAGTGAATTTGGTTTTGATTCGGATGTAACGGCCATCATTGCCCTCTCGTCGTCACATTTACTCGAAAGGCATTCCGCAATCTTGGTGGGAGCGGCAACCTTCTGAAATCTGAATCACCTCAACTCCAATTCGAGGATGTCTTCCTTCCCCGACTCGTTCGATTCGACTCGCCCCTTCGAGGATGAGAACAGCGGCTACACTCCCCCTCCCTACTCTGATTTCGCCGATGACTCAGCGATCTTCAACAGCATCAGCAACAACGGCGATGGCGTTTTTGCTCCGAATCCCATCTACGGCTTCGATTCCAATGGTGATCCGGAAGAGAATGGAGTTTTCGTCGAATCAGACGGCCCGATTTTGCCCCCACCTTCCCAGATGCAGGAGGAAGGGCTTGCTCTTCGTGAATGGCGTAGGTGAGCCTATTTTCTCTCTTTCTTGTGCTATTCCGATTCATTTTGTTTGATATTATGTGCGGACAACATTTGACTTAACGCCAATAGTACAATTCCTGTTATTTAAATGTTAAACCGTGTATTTGCGTCATATTAATTCCATTTCACTAGGTAAATGTAAGGTGTAGGCTAGGTCATATCTTCGACTTGGATGATTAATCTATTAGGTTGAGGATTTTGATGTATTCATCTTTGTTTTGAGATTGATTGCTTCAATCGCTGAATTACATTGTTCAAATTTGAACCAACTATTGTGAACAAGGAGGTAGCCGGGATTGGAGAATTGAGTGGGTAAGACGCCCTCTGCCTCGCTGCTTACAATTTACAAACAACGATATTTTGATGGCAATATCATGATAGAAGTTGAATTAAACTATTTGGTTCAAATGATTTCTTTATGGACGCTAGCCAATTTATGTTTGAGAAAATGCATTGAAGAAACTGGGCAAGGATTTCTTTTAGTTATTCAGGTTCATTCGGGGTAGTTGCTTTCCGTGTCTATATATCATAATTAACATTTCGTGGTAAATGAAATTTAGTGAACCATGATAGGCAATCTGCACACAGAAAAGCCATTTGATAAATGACTTGGATAGAATTTCTGAAATTACTCAGCTTGACATTTCCATGAACTCATTTTCAGTAGACGTTTTTGGTGTTAAATCTCACAATACAGATGCCATCATAAATTGAATGTCACTGAATCAAGATGATGTTTATTTCTTTGGAAAATAGGCAGTGGATAGGATGTCCAGAAAAATTAGAACCAAAGTTTTCAGATTCAATCAAAATGTGATCCCTTTCTTTGAAATGGTTTAAATGAGCGAGATGATTATGATATTTTGGGCTTCAAGAATACACCATGCAATTGTTTTGCAAGCTACTTAACTGTTTTCTGATTATAATTGTACTTTTCTTGCTATGCTCCTTGGCTAGTCCTTGGTAGTGTAGGTATTGGACTATATCGTTCATTTCCTTGGACAGGAGTTTTTGATCTGCTTTTGTGACATAGAGACGTGTTATGAGGTACACTAAGCCAATGGCTGTACTTCCCTCTCTGACTGATTGCAAAGCTGTCTTTAGCTCTTGGTTGCAAGCAATTCAATTGTCCTGTATGATAGACATTGCTCACGTGATCCTCGAGCACCCGCTATCTTCAAGGTTTCTTTCTTCGGTTATATACCAAATCATTTTTTTTCTTTTGTCTGTGATAAAGAAAATTACCGCGCTATATTGGAATGACGCTCAGAAGGCTACATACTAACCTGCACCATGCACCATGCTCCATGCACTACCTTTATGCCATAGACTATACTTGGGGGGTTTTGGTTCGGTATTGATTTTACCGTCCTAAGTAGGTTTCATAATATGTTGCATCTGTTGCTTCTGCTCCTGTTCTGGTTTCGGATATCTGTGGTTCTATTTGAAACACTGCTGTCTTGCAAGATGTAAAACTTGTGTAGGTCACTCTGTCTTATGCTTTCTTGACTAGACGTTAGTTGGGTCCCCATTGGGTTATTGTAACATGTAATTAGACAAGGTGTGATAATCTTTTATGGTGTTGCTAGGCAAAATGCAGTTTTACTGGAGCAAAAAGAGAAGAGAGAGAAGGAAATACTGAGCCAAATCATTGAGGAAGCAAATGAGTACAAAGCATCTTTCCATGAGAAGAGAAAGGTTACATGTGAGAATAACAAGAGCAACAATCGTGAAAAGGAGAAGGTATGGACTGTTTATTGATGGCATCTATAGCTGGTGTCACTTACTTATCAATAATGTATGCATAGTCGTACTTATCTGCTTATTTCTGCTTTGCTTTTTGGTTGCTAAGTCCAAGCTTTGAAACTGTCTATAGAAGAAATGCATGTTAGATGGTTCATTTTATTACGCTTTTCCAGTTATCTCAGCATACGAGTAAAGTTCAGTCTTTTTCCTTTTTTTTGGGGTGGGGGGTTGAAAATTGAAAATTTATATGTTGACACTATGCAGACATTTTCCAATGTTGTCATATTGTTCCTTAAATCAGAAATCCGTAGAACACATTGTCTTGGTGCAATCTATTAGACACTTTTGCTGTGCTTTCATGCATGTTTTGCGTATTTCAGAATTGCAAAGATCAACACCTCCACTGATGCTTCTGTGCATCATTTGTTACGAAAAAGGATCTTTAATGCCTTTTGTTTTTGTTGTTGTCATAAATAATACATCAAACTTATTTGGCATAGTTAGTCTGTGCTGTGTTTATAAACCATGCCAGAATAAGCTGCAATCTCTCCACGTCCTAAATTCATCTGAGATATTATGAAAATGGTAACATACCGTCGTAAACGTTTCCTTCCAACACCTTGGCAGCTATTTCTGGCTAACCAGGAGAAGTTCCACAAGGAAGTTGACAAGAACTACTGGAAGGCCATTGCAGAGCTGATTCCTAACGAGGTCCCAGCCATAGAGAAGAAGAGAGGGAAGAAGGAGCAGGAGAAGAAACCTTCTATTGTTGTAATCCAAGGTCCGAAGCCAGGGAAGCCAACTGACCTTGCAAGAATGAGGCAGATACTTGTAAAGCTTAAACACACTACCCCTGCCCACCTGAAGCTCACACCTCCTGCAGCCAAGGATGATAACGCTGCTGGATCTGCAGCTGAACCCTCTAAGCCTGCTCTTGCATCTGCTCCACAGGCTGTAGTCGCTGCATGATAGTTTATTTTTCTTTTGTATATCTCAGAGTCTGCTACTGACAATTACATGAGTCGTCTAGTTATTATGCTTTGGTTGGACCTTCAGAAATATTCATGGGAAATGGAAATGGGAGCCAGAAAGCAAATGGTGGTAGTTCGTGTGTAGACTGTAGACCTCGGATTTTTAATGATCTTATTATGGATATAATGTGCTATCTTTAATGTGTGTGACTTCAGTTGCATTGTTTAGGTAATGTCTTGAATTTGTCAACCAACTGTGATGAACATTGAAAATTTGATTTTGTCCACTTACATGACATATACAATATGAAATCAGTAACTTGTTCCAACGTCCGACTTGGTTGATCGACTTGTGGAATCCATTTTAACGTTTCTTTTACCTTTACACGGTATTCCTGAACTGAACATGAGTTGCCCATAATGGTTTGGTTTGTTTGTGTTTTATGATAGTCTTTTGCGGAGGGAATAGATGAGCGACGAAAAGGGGAAAAAAGGGAAAAATGGGTGATCAACAAAGGGTCAGGAACACTGACTTGTCCCTGGGAAAAGTGGGGAACAAGTGGAGAGGAGGAGGGGAAAAATTTAAACAAAAATTATTTTGCTTTTGCTTTCTTTTTTTTTTAATATTTAAATAATTAAATTTTCCTTTTTTTTTAGGTCCTATTCCTCCACCATTATCAGTACTTATACCTCATTGTACATTATAATAATAATATTATTATTTGTACTATATATTCTTCAATTTAAATTTATGGAACACCATAAGATATAGTTATAGGAAAATGGGGGTTGGTAGAGACCAATGTCTCCTTAATCAGTGTTGGGTGGTTTATTAGTGCACTTTACATGTGACATATTTTAGGGGGCTAGTGTATCAACTAGTGAAACATTTTCGGGTAAGGTCTAAAATGAGAAGTTAATCAAAACCAAGTCACTAAAAGTCGTCTTGCTCTCCTTTGAAAACTCAAGCAAATTCAAGTCAAATTCGGGCATAGTGATCATTTTAAGATGAATCTCAAACCTTGAAAAAGTGCAAAGGTCATCATTTGGTTTAGCCAGGAGACTCTCTAAGGGGTCCTGACCTCACTTAAGATCAAGCTCCATAAGAGCTTAAATAAATAAGGCCAAAAAAATTATCTATGAATTCATCCATATTGCATCGGAAAATTGCATCAACTTTGATGCTACTTTTCATTAAGATCAAACTTGCTCTCACGAATTAGAAAACTTGGCCCCTATGATTTTGGGTGATATCTTTCATTCGAAAGTAGTTAGAATCCATAGGATATCATTAAGGACGTCAAATCAACAAGTCATTTCAATCGTGCATTTTGGATTGGGCTGCACATCCAACTTTGCAAGGCCATAACTTAAGCTAGATAAATCCTTTTGTATACAAACTTTGCATTCTTGAACAGAAATTGGGTTGAAATCATAATCTACAATCTGAAAAAGTGATGGTTGCAAATACAAATGGCAACATGATCAATCTAAAGCCTTTTTTGGAAAGTTAAATGCCACTTCAAGGTGTCATTGTCGAGTTTTTTGCCTTTTCCTTCTCTAGGAGAGGTAAATGACTTTCTTTTTCATCCACACTACCTACATTTGTTCTTGTCTTTCGCAAGCAGTTTTGGGAGCTTATGAAGGCCCTTTTAATGTGTGTTGGCTAGCCAAGTTGAACAGGACCAAAAAGGACGCATACAAACTTTGCTACTTTAATTCCTAGTTTGTTTAGGCCACTTTATGTACTCATTTATGCTTTATTGTTTCATTTCTATTCCTAAGACTATCAAATTAGCTTGTAATGTTAGGAAGATAGGTAGTATATTTGCATAAGCTCCTCTAAAGCTCAATTGTAACTTGAACTTTGATGAATATGAACAAATGGAGCTCATCACTTTCTCTCAAAATCAAAACAAAAAAGCATAAGTACCTTAAATTGGTGGTCTTGCGTTAAATCTTTTATGAAGTTGTGGTGTTTAGGCTTTATCAACTTTTGGTGAGTTCACTACTCTTGGTGGCTGGAGTTACTCCTTTCAACTATGCCATATCTTGTTCATTTTCTTGCAAAAGAACCAGTTCTTTTCAAGCAAGTTTGTAAATTTAAGTTTTGTGTTGAAATCTACTTCGCGCACATTTTCACCTTGTTGGGATTAATCAATAATTAATCAATCACTATAAACCCAGAATCCAATATGTCGAATCAGTATAACATAAACATAAACAGGAATACCTAAATCCATTGCAGTTGTTAGTCCTCTTGGAAGCGACGTGGTTAGGTCTTCCAGATCAACAACCACTCGTAAGAAAACTCACTGAGAAAACTCTCTCTCACTGACGATGGGATATCAGGGAGAAATAACTGTGTGTGTGTGACCTGGGGACCATAACCATATATATAATAGTAAACCCCTTAGGGTTTTGACCTATTATTATTCCGCCCATCATGGAATAATAATAAGTCTCCGATATCCACACATTAGAGTCCACATCTTGCCTGATACATTAAAGCCCAATATTTTTACTTATTAGATCACTTTTAGTCGGGCTATAAACAATGACAGTTATTGTGATGTATATTCTTTTACATATAAGCTCATCGTTGGATTATGATCCAACAATCTCCCACTTGAGCTATATGTGAAACCTTATGAATATACTTACACAGTAAACCAAAGTATTGAGCTCAACTTTACTGTCAACATTACAATGTATCTAAACAATCTCGTCCATCAATAATGTTAACATAGTTTCAAAGAGGCCTTCATTGCAATTATCGTAATTCGACCCATTGATAATCACATACACTAACACCTAGGAAGGACATGGATCAAGATGTGCATGTGCAGCATGGAAATATCATGCAATGTGATCTTAACATGACTATTTCCAACTGGTCTACCTTAAATTTTATTGAGATTATACTGTATCCAAAATAAAACAGAGTGTAAAAGGAGTACTTTAACATAACTTTATTTCTGCAATAAACGTCATCACAACTGTGAAGGACCAAAATCTAATGTCAAAATAAGCATCCAAATTACAAACTCCCACTAAAACTGAACATCTTCAAAAGATGATGTAACACCCATATGAGCAACATGCTCATTGAACTTGACGGGTGGTAACCCCTTAGTAAGCGGATCCGCAACCATAGAGTTTGTACCAATATGCTCAATCAACAATTCCCCACTCTGAACTCTTTCCTTAACAACTAAGAATTTGAGGGCCACAAATTTTGACATTCTCGAACTCTTGTTGTTGTTGGAAAATAAGACTGCAGATTTATTGTCACAAAAAACCTTAAGTGGTCTCTCAATAGTGTCCACTACACGTAGTCTAGTGACAAAATTACGCAGCCATATCCCATGATTTGATGCCTCATAGCAAGCGTTAAACTCTGCTGCCATAGTAGAAGATGCCGTAATGGACTGTTTGGCACTCTTCCAAGAGATAGCTCCCCCAGCCAACAGATAAATATATCCGGAGGTTGACTACATGTTATCCTTACATCCAGCAAAGTCGGAGTCAGTGTACCCAATGACCTCAAGTTGATCTGACCTCTAATATGTGAGCATGTACTCCTTTGTTCTCTGTAGGTACCACAACACCCTTTTGAGTGCTTTCCAGTGTTCCAGTCCTGGATTACTTAAGTACCGCCCCAGCATTCCTGTTATGTATGCAATGTCTGGACGAGTGCAGACTTGTTTAGGCTTCCTACCGCTGATGCATAGGGAATGTTTTCCATTTCCCTTTTCTCAAAATCATTCTTAGGGCACTGAGTGAGACTCAACTTGTCTCCCTTAGCTACAGGAGTATCTCTTGGTTTGCAATTTTGCATGCCAAATCTTTTAAGTACTTTTTCGATATAGCTCTTTTGTGACAATCCAAGGATACCTCGAGAGCGATCCCGATGTACCTTGATACCCAATACAAAAGAGGCGTCCCCAAGATCTTTCATCTCAAAATTCTTTGATAGAAATCTCTTGGTTTCGTGCAATAAGCCTATATCATTGCTAGCAAGCAATATGTCATCAACATACAAAACCAAAAAAATATACTTACTCCCACTGAACCTATGGTATATACATTCATCAACTAAATTCATCTCAAAACCAAACGAGAGAACTACTTGGTGGAACTTTAAATACCATTGGCAAGACGCTTGTTTGAGCCCGTAGATGGATTTCTTAAGCTTGCAAACCATATTCTTTGGGTCTCCAACCACAAAGTTTTTTGGTTGCTTCATGTATATTGTTTCATCAATGTTGCCATTGAGAAACACTGTTTTCACATCCATCTGATGTAACTCAAGATCTAAATGTGTGACTAGTGCCGTTATAATCCTTAAAGAGTCTTTCGAAGAAACCAGAGATAAAGTCTCTTTGTAATCGATGCCTTCCTGTTGCGTAAATCCTTGTACAACAAGACGAGCCTTATATCTCTCCACATTACCATTTGAATCCCTTTTGGTTTTAAATATCCATTTATTACCAATGGGTTTCACGCTGTCCGGTAATAGGACGAGATCCCATTGACAGCGCACGGTGTACGTAGTAGCACGTCAAGGTCGATCCCACAGAGACTCAATTAGCAGCACAGAAAACTTATCTCTATCGCGATTGCTAAGCTAATCAGATTTTGGGTTTTGAAAAAGTTTTAACAAACTAATAAAACTAATAAAGCAGGAAAAATTAATCTAATGTTCTAATCAAGAGAGAAAGACTTCTAGGGAGATGCTAACCTAACCACGAGTTCGATTACTAAAACCTAGCCTGCACAATCATACATTCAAGAATGAATCAAGAATCGACAACCTCTGAATTCTATCGCCCTTTCGATGCTAAATAGAATTATTCTAAACAACCTAATCAACTACTTTCGTGTGCCTTTTAGGTTAAACAGAATTGAAGGTCTCAAAAAGTCAGGTTATCTAACGATTCCCTAGTTCACTACTCCTTTTTCAACTTTCGCAAACCTAGGTAGACAAGTTGGTAGTCAGATTACCCTAATTCACCTTTTAGTACTTCTCAGGTTAATCTTAAACTTACAAATATCCAAGGCCTTAAGAATACTCATAAACATGGTAAACACAACCTTCTATTGATTCAATCAAGAATTCATGCACAAACTAATAACAATCAATCCAACTACAATGTTTCGGGTTGCAAAACCCTAGAATTCAAAGAAACTACTCACTCATATTCAATGAAAACATGACACAAGTTCCAATCATCACAATTGAATCTCAAAACTAAGAAGGAAATCGAAAAGAAAGAATAGAATTGCGAAGAATACAACCTGTCGAGCCTTTCGATCCCGGGGTAGAACCTTCTCCGCGAACGTCGCTCATTTCCTTTGCGAATCTTGATCTTGGTTTCTCTTGAATCGATTCGGTCTTGAATCTTAATGGTGGGGAAGAGGAGTAGAATGGAAGTATTAGGGATCTCTTTTCTCTCCTTGACGGCCAAATAATGAAGGAAAACTAATAGAAAATCACTCCCTCTCGAAAAACTGCCGCTTGCCCCCTTTTCTACTCGCGAAAACAACCGATCTGCATAGGCAGTCCACCTCGGTTCGTACTGTCTGTACAATCCGTATGGACCGTGGTGATCGCCACGGGCTGCCCGAGGTTGTCACTGTTTCGTTTCTTTCTTCTTTCCTTCGCAAAAAATGAGTTGGGCACAAGGAGCTGAACCGCCACGGACCGTGGCCACCACCTCAGCCGCGAGGTTCTTCTTTGCCGGCCATTCCTTGTTTCTTTCCGTCCCAAATTTGTACCACGGTTTGTGTTTGACATGTAGAGGTCCGTGGTATATTCCTCTTGCCTGAAGTTGAGAGAAAGTTGGTGTTTTGGCCTCAAAACCTACAAATTCACATCAAAAACAACAACACCAAGTGTAGTAGGGAAATTGGAATAAAAATCAAGGTTCACACTCAAAACTATCCCTAATTCACTATTGAAAACCCCGAAAAACATAGTCATGAAACGCAGTTATCACCCATACGTCATTGTCCTTCATGGATCGCATTTCCTCATTCATGGCTTAAAGCCATTTCTGAGAATTTGTACTTTCCATGGCCTGCGGAAGTTGACTGGGTCATCTTCCTCCATCAATGACTTAATCTCGTTGTTCATGACATCTATCCACTCTTGAGAATTAGAATTTTCATTGGTTCGAGTTTCCATCGAACCAATGTTCACCTCATGTTCATGGAGAAATACAATGTAGTCATTAGACAATGCACTTCTCCTCACTCTAGTGGATCTTCTTACTGGCACAGGTTCTTGAGGAGTAAGAGTTTGTTCTTCGGGAACAACCTCAAGGGCAGGGGGTTCCTCAGTATTGTCTTGAGGTGTGTCAGAAGCAAAATCAGGTATAAAAATCTGATCAATGCTAATGACACCTGTAGGAATGTTCACACATTCTTGTTCAAAGACAATGTTCCTAATTGAATCTCCCCCCACAAACTCGATATCTTCAAAGAACTGAGCGTTAATCGTCTCAAAAAAGGACTTAGCCTTGGGATCATAAAAATTAAACCCCCTGGACCTTTCAGCGTAGCCAACAAAGTAACAACTAACTGTCCTTGAGTCCAGTTTCCATTCATTCGGCCTATAAGGCGTGCCTTAGCTAGACAACCCCAAACATGAAAATGATTAAGACTCAGCTTCTTGCCAGTTCAAAGTTCATAAGGGGTTTTAGTAGTTGCCTTTGTTGGAACTCTAATAAGGATATAAGCTGCAGTCTTTAGTGCATCTCCCCAGAGTGACTCTGGTAAGGTAGAATGATTAATCATACTCCTCAACATGTCCTTAAGAGTCCTGTTTCGCCTTTCAGCAACACCATTCATAGTGGGTGAACCCGACATGGTGTACTGAGGGACGATACCACACTCCTCTAGGAATTTTGCAAAGGGTCCTGGACGTTGTTCACCTGAACCATTACCATAGTATTCACCACCAGGTCAGATCTGACACTTTTAATCCTTTTGCCAAGTTGGTTTTCAACCTCAGCCTTATAGTTTGAACACGTCCAGAGACTGTGATTTTTCATGAATGAGATATATGTAGTCATATCTAGAATAATCATCTATGAACGTTATAAAGTATTATTGGCCATTCCAAGAAGGATTTGAAGAAGGCCCACAAATATCCATATGTATAAGTTCTAAGACGTCTGTAGTTCTATTGGCTTCAAATATCCTTTGATTGGTTTGTTTGCCCTTTATACAATCAACACACACATCCATGTCTGTGAAAGTTAAGGGTTCAAGAATTCCATCAGACAAGAGTCTCTTTATTCTCCTCTTGGAGATATGACCCAATCTTTTATGCTATAAGGCACCAGAATTCTCATTAGGTAATTTCCTCTTGATGCCTCGATTACTTACATGCAGGATTTCATTATAAGAAGCAACTATGTCAAGTTTGTATAGACTATCGTTATCAGATAAAGAACCAGTTCCAACTAATTTTGAATCATGAAACAAGTTAAATCATCTGTTTCCAAATGAACAAACGTAACCATATGTTTTGTCCAATGAACAAGCAGAAACCAAGTTCCACCTAAAAGACGGTACTACAAATGTTTCATCAAGATCCAAATAAAAACCAGTCTTTAACAATAATCTAAACTTGCCAATTGCCTCTACTTGAACTGACTTGCCCTACCCCACATAGATGTATCTTTCAACATCACTTGGTTTTCGCCAACTCAGGCAACCCTGCATTGACACACTTATGTGAATTGTTTCACCAGAATCAACCCACCAAGTGTGTGTGGAAACCGAAGCTAAATTAACCTCAGAACAAACCAAACCAAGAAATATACCTTTCTTAGCCCGCCAGGCGTGATATTTGGTACATTCCTTCTTCCTATGGTCCGTACCACCACAAAAGAAGCAACCCTTATTTTCAGCATTAACTGATTTCTGCTTTTGCTGCTTCTTTTGAAGTGCCTTATCTGCATCTTCTTTACCCTTTACCCTTTTCCTCTTGGAATTAGAGGTTAGGGTACGGTAAACACTTTCAGTCTTATCTAGTTTCAACCTTTCCTCTTCCTGAACACAGTATGAGATGAGCTAATTCAGAGACTAAGTCCCTTGCTGACAGTTGTAGCTCACCTTAAAGTGGTTAAAACTTGATGGAAGAGATATCAAAATCAAATGCACCTACAAGTCCTCAGAGAGGTCAAGTTTAAGTGCCTTTAGTTTTGAAACTCGATGAGACATTTCCATAATGTACTCCCTTATGTTTTCATTGCCTTTATACCTCATTGAAACTAGTTTCGCCAAGAGCACTCCGATTTCATCCTTTTCGTTCTTGGCAAACCTCGTTTCAATCTCATTAAGGAAACCCTTAGCCGTAGTTTTCTTTTCAGATACAGTGCCCCTGAATGTTTCTGGAATGGCTTTCTTCATGATCATCAAACTCATGCGATCTGACCTTTGCCACATCTCTAGCTCCCGCCTTTGAAGAGAGGAACTCTCATAAGTTACAGGAGCAGGACAGTCAATCCTTAAGGCAAGGTCAAGATCCATGATACCGAGAACAATCAAGAGATTTTCCTTCCATGACTTGAAGTTCGAGCCATTCAGCATAGGAATAGAATTAATGTTGGTGGTGATGTTAGCAGGATTAGAGGTAGCTGAATCAGAGAACAAGTAAACAGTTCAGTAAATGCTTACCCAAAACCATAATCTTGATAATAACAGTAAGTTCAAATAAGGTCGCATCCCATCCCAAATTAAACATCAGGTTTCCATTAATATTCCCTCTTTGGACGATAATATTAATTTCTTATTGATATCTTGGTGTAGTCATCAAACATTGATAATAAAAACATGCCGAATAATGAATCCTCCTTTGGGTTGATTCAATAATCACACGTAAACCAAAAATTATCACATGTTTATAACCGCAATCGTTCATCCAATATATCAACATTGATCTTCCTTTGGGCCGAAACAACATTGATAGTCTTGCATAAACACTCCTTTTATATTCAAAATAAATTAATTTCAACAAGAGAGGTCACTTAGGCGACATGTTGTTTTTAATTCATCGTAAATATAAAATAACCTTAGACCGCATTATTCAAACTTAAAATTATTCTAAAGCGAGGCATACAATGCATACATTATCGTCATATTACCATGTATCCTAATATCACAACCTTTAATGTGAAAGCCACCGAAATTACACAGCAATTAGTATTGATGATAAAAAAAATAATCATCAACTATGATAAATAAACTTCATAAAGAATGAATAAAATTTTATCAAGCAACCTTAAATTCATGAACAACTATAAATCTCTTCTTAAAGAGTATAAGAGAGCCGAAAATTGAACTACCTGAACGACAAAATTCAACCTGAATTTCGCTAGGCAGAAAAAGTTCATGAAAATCCAAAGTAATTATGCACAAACATAATTCAACATGTACACACCAAAAAACCCTAAACCAATTTTCCATAATCAACACAGATTAATTGTCAATTAGCAAATTAAACCCGGAAAAACGCCAAATTGTGTCTTCAAGAATGCCCAGAAAATTTAAAGCATGAAACTCCAAATTGAAGACTCATAAACATGATTAACCATGTAGGAATCAAAAGCCCTAATGTAATTTCACCATACAAGCAACGAAAATAGCCCAATTTCGTATAACTAGAACCGAAAAAAATTAGGGTTCATACCCAAATAATACAATCCGGAAACTAGTCAATGAACGACCAAATTAATTGCATACAAAAATGATTAAACATGATTCTAACAACATCCATACATCAATTTGGAACAAAACAACCCAAATTGAACACAAATGGGTCGAAAATTAGGGTTCATTCGCGCATGAAGAAAATAGCCACGAAATCGAACGAATTCACACCAAAAAATTCAGCAAAAAACATGTAAATTCACTAAATCATGAGTATATCAAAAGCCTCAATCAATTTGGGAGTACAAACAACCAAACATGCCCAATTGCAAACGTGTGAATCGAGAAAAACGAAAACCCTAATATGCGAATTTCTCCGAAATTGTGCAATGAAAATTGAATTAACTTTGCAGATAGATACTTTAGGATACATAGAACAAAAGCCCTAAAGAAAATTCACTAAAAGCTTATGTCAAACATAGAGGTGTGTGTGTGTGCTAGCTTAATTATGGTTTTGGGTAAGCATTTACGAAAACCCTAATTGATTTCGTTCATAGTTAGCTTAATTAAGCTTATTTAGACGTTTCTTCATGTATAGGAAAGCTTATGTCAAACATAGAGGTGTGTGTGTGTGCTAGCTTACTATGTTTATATATATATATGACTCTTGCAATCTGGTTCATAAGTTGAGTTTAAGTAGTAAAGAAAGCTTTGAGCCTCCTTTCACTACAATAGAAACGGGTTGCGAAGACCATTATTATCAGTCACTAGAGGCCTATATCGCTTGTTGTAGAGGACGGGCGACCGATATTAGCGACTGATAGTTATTGGTCGCTGAATATTAGTCGCTTGTGGTTCTGAGCAACCAATAGCTATCAGTCGCTAAGTTTGCGACCGGTAAATAGGGTAGTGACCGATATCTATCGGTTGCTAATCAGCGATCGATACCGTATCAGTTGCTAAGTATTTGTCGCCATCTTAGCGACTGATACGGTATCGGTTGTGGTGTACCAATCGCTATTAACGACCAGTAGTTGGCGACTAATACCTTATCGATCGCTATGTTTTTATGTTTTTTTTTTCCAGAAAAGTTAAGTTTAGGCTTGTGTTGTTCAAAGTAACAATGTATCAGTCACTGTATTTATGAATTATCGGTCGTCGCTATTATTATTATTATTATTATTATTATTATTATTATTATTATTATTATTATTATTATCATATTTTTTTTTAGCACAAGAAAACAGGTTATATATTAAAAAATCAATGTAGGGTACAAGAGTGAGGGCAGGGTCCCTCGAAATCACATACTAAGTACTATGTCTACAAGACTTCTGTACTTTTTCCTAGATTTTGCTGCTAGAAGGACCTTGTTTATTACATCATTTTTCACTAAAGTTACTATCGCTTGGGGAGTAGCATTGCGAGTGTTGTGGACACGGTTGTTTCTTTCAGTCCAGATGTGGTAGACGTACGTTGTGAGGAGAGCGCAATTCAGATGAGTTTCTTTACTGTTTTTTCGGACTTCGCTCATATGGGTTTTCCATTCCTGGGTGGTTGACAGATTACCAAGCTCCCAATGTCTCATAGCTTGCCTCACCTCCTTCTCAAAAGCGCACCCAAGAAAAAGGTGGTTGATAGTTTCAGTCTCCAAATCATAGTAGGGCAAAGTGGATTACCACTAGTTTGCCAACGCATTGTTCTAGCTCTCACATGTAGCTTCCCATGTAAAAGGACCCAGGTGACAAAGGATTAGCGTGGAATTGAAAGTGGATTCCAAATGATTGAGGCCAATCCAAATTCATTCATAATTCCGAGGCTCCATATGTATCCCTCTGTCGCATTGTAATCCCCTTTAGTTGTAGCCCCTATCCTTTTCCAGCGCCATCGGTACCCAGGATCACAACCCCATTTGAAGTATTCTTTAACAAGACAAAGATGTTTGAAGTAGGTGCAGACATCATAAGGGGGTTGGTAGTCCCACCAGGATGACCCTCGAATGTATTTGGCATGAATTCATTTATCCCATAAGTTATCCTCTTTCCTCTGAATCGCCCATACCAGTCGGGCAATGTTGGCGTTGTTCCAGGATGCAAGGTCTCGGAGACCCAGATGGCCCGAATGCTTTCGACTGCAAACAATCCCCCAGGCCATCGTAGGGGCTTTTCTATAATGGGAAGAAGAGCCCCAGAGAAAATTACGGCAAAAACGAGTAATTTCTTCAATGGCGTGCTTAGGAATGATGATAGTTCTAGCCCAGAAACTATATATTCCCATCAGGACAGAGTTAATTAGTGTGACTCTCTCAGCATAAGAGATGTGCCTGCTTTCCCACGTTTTGATTCGTGAGAGAATCTTCTCCACAAGAATATTGGCGTCATTTTTTGTGAGATTACTGGAGGAGATAGGGATTCCTAGGTATTTGAAGGGAAGCGTACCTTCTCTGAATCCTGTTTCTTATATAAGGGCAGTTGCAACATCATTGGGAACTCCCCCTATGACCACTTCAGATTTCCCATTATTAGCGATAAGACCGGTGGCTGCTGAGAAGTGGTCAAAAGCCTTCTTAAGTGTTCGAACAGAGACTCTATTAGCTGAGGAGAACAAGATCAGGTCATCCGCAAAAACAAGGTGGGTGAGTTGCAGACGTCTGCAGTTTGGATGATATTTAAAACCCTCTTGCTTGCGGACAAAGTACTGAATAGATCTTGACAGGTATTCCATTGTCAGAACAAAAAGGAGTGGTGACATCGGGTCGCCTTGTCTTAGTCCTCTTTTCCTGTTGAAGGTGGGAGAAGAGATGTCATTCGAGCAAACGGAGAAGGTGGGGGATGTGAAACAAGCCATTATGCAATTGATGAGCCATCCTGGGAATCGGTATGCGTGAAGTGCTTCTTCACTGAAACTCCAATGCACCGAGTCGAAGGCTTTTTGAAGGTCTATTTTCATCAAGCATCTAGGAGCAATGGTCGATCGGTTGTAACCCCTTACAATCTCTTGGCAAAGTAGAACATTATGAAGGAGCTGTCGGCCGGGGACAAAAGCCCCTTGGCTTGGGTTGATTAGGTCAGGAAGGACCTCTCGTATCCTTGATGCAATGATTTTGGTGAGTCCCTTATAAAAGGTGTTACAACAGGCTATTGGCCGAAACTCAGTGCCTTTGCTGGGGTTTGGCACCTTTGGAATAAGTACCAAATTAGTAGCATCTATTTGTCGTAGGAGCTTCCCTATGAGAAAAAATTCGTGAGCAGCAGCTGAGACAAGCGCTCCTATTTGATTCCAGCAATATTATTATCATATATATATATATATATATATATATATATAATCACCAACCCAAAATATGCTCAATGGCCACACGTCGGAGTTCAAACACAATCACAAATACAATATATGTTCAACGGCCACACGCCGAAGTTCATACACATTCACAAAATCATATATTCACTCAAAAGCCACATGCCGGATTTCAAACACAATCACAAACACATATTTTCGCTCAACGGCCATACTCCAGAGTTCATACTCATTCACAAACACAATATATGCTCAACGACCCCACGTCAGATTTCAAACACATTCACAAACACAATTATATATACTAAACGATCACACACTGAAGTTTAAACACATTCACAAACACAATTTCATATACTAAACAACCACACGCCATATTTCAAACACATTCACAAACACAATTTCTTATACTCAACGGTCACACACTGGATTTTAAACACATTCACAGACACAATTTCATATATAGTGTGCACTACTCAATTTTTCAAGAATATGTGTATAGATATAAGTATAACTATTCCATTATTTCATTACTCAACATGTGTGTTAAAATTTACATCAAGTGTGGTGAAAAGAACGTATGCAAGAGCATATCCTGCGTACGATAGTACGTACCTTTCATATTTTTCCAACAACTCGCTGTTGGAAAGAACCTATGCATGCACCGCAACATACTATTGTTGGTTGAGGAACCTTTTTTGACCCTCAGCAGGATCATATCCTACGTTTGAGGAGACCATTAGGGATGGATACATTAACATCGTTAACGTGCTCCACATCAAGGCATGCCTTTTCTGTAAGTTCCCTTGACTTTATCTGAACTTCAAGGCAAAATATGCAGTGCATAAGTTTGCTATCTCTTCTGTTACATATAGATTGCAGATAGACCCTTCTACTCATACCTTGTTGCCCACTTTTTTTCTTTAAATGATGCAAAAATCTACAACATTTAACAATTAACAAACACAGAGGTTTCCTTAGTTACATAGGGCACATCATGTTAACTATGAAAGTTAAGTATGTACCTTTCAGAAGGGTACATCCACCTATATTGTACAGGTCCTCTCATTGTTGCTTTCTACGAAAGATGTACTGGAAGGTGTTCTATCACATTGAAGAAGACAAAGGGAAATATCATTTCCAACATGCATATTATTTCCAGTATATTTCTCTCTAACCGAATCATATCACTCACCTTCACATTAGAAGCACATAATCTCTGAAGAACTGACTGAGTTCAGTCAAACATTTTGAGGATGTAGTTCTCTGGTTGCAATTTGTAACAACCTCTCCATGAATACATGACAATCATGGCTCTTCAAACCATGCAATTTTGAATGTTTTGTTTCGACACATCTATTCAGGTTGCTTGCATAACCATCAGGGAGTTTGAGGTCTTTCAAGCACTAACACAAGTACTTAACTTCTTCTTTACCCATTTGGAAAGGATCGTCCGTCATAGTTTCAGTGCTTGTCCCATCTTCATGATGGATTTCTAGAATGTTTAGCCGACAACGCTTGCAATGGTGGCTAGGTCCCTATGTGAGTTCATGTATTCTTTCGCATTCCCTTTGACGCTCATGGCGGTGCTCAACACATGATCAAACACATTCCACTCAACATGGATGGCATCCAAGTTGTGTCGGATTTTAAGATCTTTCCAATATGGCAACTCTCAAAATATGTTTCTGAAGAACGCTTGATAATCTCGAGGACCTCCACTGCTTTAAGGACCTCCACAGTAGCTGCTGACGCTACTTTGAGGACCTCCATAGTAGCCGCTGACATTTTGATTGAAAAACAAATTTTGAAGAGATAAAATCAGGAAAGTTTCCTTAAATTATTTATCTTATATCTTCCTGATATATATATATATATCCCTTGATTCTTAACAGATTTATTCCTTGTAGAATCTAATCAAATGTTGGAGATAATTGCCAAACAAAAGGATTGAAGAAATCTGCCTCCTAAAGTTGGAAAGAATTAAAACTTGAAGGAAAGTCGCTGAAGGAGCCGTTGGAGAGCCAAGCATAAATAGAGAACTCATTCTCTTCACTCATAAACGATTCCAAGCAAGATAAATCGTGTCTAGGAATTTTGTGATACAAAATTCCGAGTGTAGCTACATGGTTGTGAGTAGTGAGTTGTGTAACCAGAAGGTGTGTTTTGGTGAGGAGCTCAGAGTCGTGTAACTAAAATGAAGTGACCTCACTTTAGTGAGTTCAAGCCATTCTTCCTGCCTCAATTGTGAGGCCACTGCTGCAGAAGTTCATCCTGAATCTTCTACCCTTGTAAGCATCTATTGAGGACCTCACAGTCCTTGACAGTGCCGAGTTTGTAACCTCCTCTATTTTCTAGCACTTTAAGTTGATCAATAAAGAAGTATTATTCAGATATATAAGTGCTATTAACATTCTTGTGTTGATTAAGTGCATAATATTTATACAACCCTATTCACCCCCCCCCCCCCAAGGTTATTTCAATTGGTATCAGAGCGGGTCCACGAATTCAAGAGTTTAACAACTCGTAGAAAAGATCATGGCCACTATCAACACAAATGAAGCTCCTCAAGGACTCTCATGGACAATAGCTCCACTACTTACTGGAGAAAACTACAGGTCATGGAAAGACAAATGGAGGTGTACCTCAAGGACCAAGATGAGGACCTCTGGACTGTGGTTACCGAGGGAGATTATCCCACTCCCACGAAGAAGAACAATGATGGTCAAGATGTCCCAAAGAAAAGATCTGAAATGACCAAAAAAGAGTTGGAGCTATTAAGAAAAATTACTCATGCCCTAAACTTGATTTATTGCAGTTTAAATTCGAATGATTTTGAACGTGTATCTAATTGTGAAACTGCGAAACAGGTTTGGGAGTACTTGATAACCTCACATGAAGGCACAAGTCAAGTCAAGGACACCAAAGTAGATATCCTTGTCCAAAAGTATGAAGCCTTCATAATGGAGGAAAATGAGACTATTGAAGAGATGTTCAAAAGATTCAGCAGCATCACCAACCACCTCATATCTCTGGGAAAAACCTACCCAAATGAGGAACAAGTTAGAAAGGTCCTTTGATGCCTGCCTAGAAGAAAATGGGGTCCAAAAGTCACAGCCATTGAAGAAGCTCAAGATCTCAAGGCCCTCAAACTGGAGGAACTCATTGGAAAACTATTGGACTATGAGATCCAATTGAGTGACCTCTCAGAACCCAAAGGGATTGCCCTCAAAGCAACACGTGAATTTGATAGTGAACCATATGAAGATGAGGAAGAAACAACGACTATGCTAGCAAGAGGGTTCAGAAAGTCATACAAGAAAAATTCAACCTTCAGAGGCTACATCAAGGATGGACAAAACAGAAAAGCAACCTCAAAAGGTAAGTCTCATTAAGAAAAGATGCTGACACATTTACTTGTTTTGCTTATGGCAGCTCAAAACACATTATGAAGCATTGCCCTCATGCCAGAAGAAACAAAGACAAGAGAAACAGTCAACCTCAACAGCAAAACCGTAAGGCAATGATGGAAACATGGAGTGATAGTGATTCCAGCGAAGGCCGCAGTGAGGTAGAAAAAATAACAAATGTATGTCTGATGGAAAACACAAGTGAGGATCAAGATCCAACCTCATCTTATGATGAGGTAAATATTGATGAGTTCCTCACCCTTCCCTCTTCGCACCTTGCTCACAAATTATTTCATCTCTTCAAATATTCTAGATCCTTAATTGAAAGAGTCAAGCATCTCACGAAACATGTCAATCATCTAAACGAAACCATAGAGAGCTTGAACACCAGAAATGACCTCTTAACAACTGAAAATGTTAAACTATCCATAGAGGTCAAAGACTGCTATAAGGACATCACTCAATTATCAAATGAGGTAGCCACAAAATCTCATCCCTACCAGAAGGAACCCATCCTTCCCACACCTAATACATCACCTCTCAAAAACTATCGATCCAAAAGTTCTCCGATCCATACCAACAAAGGACCTCTACTTCCTACCCCAAATATTCCACCTCTCAAGGAAAACTATCATAGAGGACCTCCAACAACAAATAAAATAAGGACCTTATCAACTCCCTTGTCTAAAGGAACTAGACCTCCATACATTACTAAGATTTGGGTCCCAAAGACCTCACTACAACTATCTCATCCTTGGTCAGAGATCAAGAAAGGTATAGTGTCTTCTATTACAGGTATGCCTCAGACACATTATCAGAGATCCAACCAAGTTCTACAAACTGAAAATCATCAAGAATGCAAGAGTGACCTTTGGAGACAAAATCCAAGACAAGATCCTAGACATTGGAAAGGTCGTGAAACAACGTACACCACCCGCACCATTCGAGGGGGAGTCGTCTACCATGAGGACCTCAACCTATGCACAAGCTGTCAAATTCAGGGGGAGTCCTATCATCCATCCTCCCTACATGTGGTCTCTCTCCTACTCCCAGGTTCGTCGACTCACTGCATGCGTGGACCTCTGATGTCCTCATCAGCATGTCCTCTCGGGTACCTCAAAATTTAATCAGGGCCTGATCAAGGTATCCTCATCATTTCTTTTCCTCCTATCCCTCCTTCCTCTGTTTCTTTAGTACTCTCCTATTTCCTTTCTGTCTGAAAGACAAAAAGGGGGAGAATTAAGTTTGTTGCATTTCTTTGTTATATACTGTGTGCTTATGCTAAAGGACCACAAAGAAATTTTTGTCTTTCAAACAAAAAGGGGAGATTAAAGAACCCTTGATCATCTCGACGACCTCCACTTCTTTAAGGACCTCCACAGTAGCCGCTGACACTCCTTTGAAGACCTCCACAGTAGCCGCTGACATTTTGATTGAAAGACAAATTTTGAAGAGATAAAATCAGGGAAGTTTCCTTAAATTATTTATCTTATATCTTCCATATATATATATATATATATATATATTATATATATATATATATATATATATATATATATATATATCCCTTAATTCTTAACAGATTTACTCCTTGTAGAATCTAAATCAAATGTTGGAGATAATTGCCAAACAAAAGGATTGAAGAAATCTGCCTCCTAAAGTTGGAAAGAATCAAAACTTAAAGGAAAGTTGCTAAAGGAGCCGTTGGAGAGCCAAGCATAAATAGAGAACTCATTCTCTTCACTCATAAACGATTCCATGCAAGATAAATCGTGTGTAGGAATTTTGTGACAGAAAATTCCGAGAGTAGCTACTTGGTTGTGAGTAGTGAGTTGTGTAACCAGAATGTGTGTTCTGGTGAGGACCTCAGAGTCGTGTAACTAAAGTGAAGTGACCTCACTTTAGTGAGTTCAAGCCATTATTCATGTCTCAATTGTGAGGCCACTGCTGCAGAAGTTCATCCTAAATCTTCTGCCCTTGTAAGCATCTGTTGATGACCTCACAGTCCTTGACAGTGCCGAGTTTGTAACCTCCTCTATTTTCTAGCACTTTAAGTTTATCAATAAAGAAGTATTATTCAGATATATAAGTGTTATTAACATTCTTGTGTTGATTAAGTGTAGAATATTTATACAACCCTATTCACCCCTCCCTCCCCCTCCCCCCCTCTAGGGTTATTTTAGTTTCTCTTGTTCCAATTGTGATACTCAAGATACCTCTCAACACGATTATGTTGTTCCATGGAGCTTGGGAAATTACATACACGATTCCAAATTTGTTCCCCATTTAAAAGAGGGGGAGGAGGTGAATTATTTTCCTTATTCTTTGAGAAAGCGTTCTTATTTTTCGAAATGGATGATCCTCTGGGAGAAACTGTCTATGACAATCGAACTAAGAATGTTTCCTACCATGGTGTAACCACCTAGCCTTTGTCTTGTCCATACAGTACGGACAAGACATTCTCCCAATTGTGGTCCAACCCAAAAACATTCTATATGCCAAAAAGCCGCTAATGGTCCACAACACGGATGCCTTCATATTAAAATTCTACTTCTTGGAGACATCATACGTGTCAATTCCTACCTCCCACAATTGCTTCAACTCATCGATTAACGGTTGCAAGTAAACATCAAGATTCCCTTTTGGACTTTTCGACCCATGAATTAACCGGGTTAGAAACAAGTACAACTTCTTCATGCACAACCAAGGCGGCAAATTATATGGAGTTGCAATCACCGGCCAATATGAATATGTATGCCCAAAGCTGCCTAAAGGTGCAAAACCATCCGTGCATATCCCCAACCGTACGTTTCGGGGTTCAAATTCAAATACCTTATGGAGGTATTGAAATGTTTCTACACTTCACTGTCACATGGATGAACCATGGATCCATCTTCATGTGCATTCTTTGAGTGCCCCCTCATGTGCTCTGCAGAACTTCTTAGTCCCTTCCTCTGGCTCCACGTCCCTCGTATCATCACTCCAGTTGAAAGGCATATGCCCCATGTGTAGGGCCCGCGGCCCCGGAGGGCACGGTCCCCCACAGAGGGTCGATTCGACGTAGGGTTGCTTATTGGTCCTAGGGTGTAATTTTAATGTTTTCGTATGTACTTTCCTTCATGTGGCTAATACCAAGAACACGATCAAACCTTACGGTAATCAACATCTATTCGGGAATGGGTCGGAGCCCCGCGTCATCCAGAAATCCACGCGGATTTCACAGATCACTTGAGGCCCCAAACCATCCGAATGGGATAATGGTCCCGGCAGCCAAACAAGAAGCTGATCGTATACGTGCCAAAAATCCGCGGATTTCCGGCTGTATACACGATTGACCCGTTGTTTCGCCATGACGACCATTTTGGGCCCAGATGATCACTGGATCGGGACCACAGGCCAGAAATCCGCGTGGATCTCTGGACAGTGCTCCCGGCCGGTTTTCATCTGGGTCGTGATTACTGAACTTCAAGGATTAATTGACCGTATAAGGGCATTTAACGTGCATGAAGGAAGAAAAAAAAACGGAGTCGCCTGTCAATTTTTATAAAAAACTAACAAAATAAAATAAAATAAATGAACTCCACGGTCTCCGAACCGAGATCGGGATCGGGGGTAAAGGTGTCGATGTAGGGGGGCGCCCTTGCATCGCCCGCCATGGCGGCCTCTACTAGATCAGGTTTTTACTTAAGAAAAACTAAAAAAAACAAAGTTGTCACATTATTCTAAAACTTGAACATGCGGAAAAAAACAACAAAGGAAAAGGTAATCATTCAAAATAAGAAAAAATTACAGCGGATGGGGACTAGAACTACATTGTTACAGATTTGTAAACGAGAACGAGGGTTGTACCCAAATCCGCGCTGATCTCCCGATTACTAGACAATCACTGAAAATGCGTTCACCACCAAAATTCGCGTGATTCTCCTTCGAACTCCGATATCTTTCTTTTCTCTCAGGTTTCTGGTTTCCGATCAAAAGAGTTGCCAACCCCCAAAGAAATCTGCGTGACTCTCACCTTTCAGTGTTTTCTCTCCTTTCGGTTTTTTCCGTCCCCCCCCCCCCAAAAGAAATCCACGAGAGCTTAATTTATAAGCTCCTGATTTGGCAGTTACAGCGATTGCGCCACCTTCTCCTTGACCCCGCAAAATCCGCGTGGATCCGCGTGAGTTGCTGAATCCGCGTGGATCCGCGGGAGCTTCTCCTGATTTGTTGATCGCGCTGTGCGGCGGTTTCTGATGGTCGACAAAAACTATCCTGCGATTCTTGAATCCGTGGATCCACGAGCTTCCGGTCGACCGAAATCCGATCGCGTGAGTTCCGATCGACCAATCCGGATCCTCGAGAGCTCCTAGGCTAAATATGTTGAATCCGTGAGAGGCCAGCAATTTGGGCTGACAAATCCGCGTGGACTTTTCATCTGGGCCGAAAACTGGATCCGCGAGAGCCCAAGCTGATTTTTGTCTTGGATCCGCTTGAGCAATTGGGCTGAAGGTTTGGCTTGGATCCGCGAGCACTTCCCCGCCTGGTTGAAAATTCGGATCCGCGTGGATCTGCCAGAATTACCGGCCTCACCCAAAATCCGGATCCGTGAGGTTCCAACTTGACCCGGATCCGCGTTGGTCTGACTTGACCCAGGATTTTGGGATCCGCGCGGATTTCTGGGTTGACCCAGACCCGGATCCGCGAAATTCCGACTTGACCCGGAAGTTTGGGATCCGCGCGGATTTCTGGGCCGGCCCGGAATCTAGATCCGCGTGGCCTTCTGCTGAGCGGACTGACAAAATCCGCGAGGATCCGCGAGAGTTTCTTCTGGGTTGATCTGGGAAATCCGCGTGGATTTGTGCTTGTCTGGCCTGGAAAATGCGCGTGGATTTTCCTGGGTTGGCCCGGGAAATCCGCCAGAATTTGCTGAAAATATATTCGGGCGTTTGAGCCAAGTTGCTGATGCTGCTGATCCGACCAACTGTATTTGGTGTCTACAGTTAGCCCCCACTTTGACTGAGTCTGAGTAAGACGAAAGTCAAAGTAATCATCGTGAAAAGACTTGTAGTTAACTGGAAGTAGTCCAATTGTTAACTTCGATTGCTGGATATTGTCCAGGCTGAGTTATCCAAGGGTAGCTTGGATTTCTGAAATCTGACCGGAGGTAGTCCGATGCTGGTTTGATTGCTGGATGTCGTCCAGGCTTTGATGAATTTTTCGGGGGTAGCCCGTACACTTTGATGATCTGCGGAGGTAGTCCACCTGGGATTGCTGGAGGTCGTCCAGGCTTTGATGAATTTCTCGGGGGTAGCCCGAAAAGATACTTAAGGATTGGTACCTTCAAAAGACCATGAAACTTATGAGTGTCGAAGAAAAGTCAAAACACGGGGTCGCTTCCCCTAGAAAATGATTTTTTATTTATTTTTTTATTTTTTTTTTAGGATAAATGAGGATAGCGAAAAAAAAATCCTGCTAGCCGATGAGAAAACTCCCTGTCAGCCGATGGGGGTTGACGAGGAACTCAGGGTTCCAATTTGATGATGGAGGATCAGCGCCTGGATGGAGTCGGCAAAGCTGAGTTTTGCCATGTTGGTGCTGGAATCTACAAGATCTTGCTTGAGCTCAGTTGAGTCTGTCATATTCGATGACAGAATCCTCAAGGAATTCGGGAGTCCGGCTTGATAACATAATATGCGAGGAACCCGAGAATCGACGAAGGACTCGTGAATTGGTGAAGCACCCCGATGAATCAGGAGAATCACTTTTTAGCTGATTCACTCTCTAATTTTTCATGATGATCCTGAGTCAAATTTAGGACAAGTCCTTTGCTTGCGTTGACATTTAGTAAAATCGTCGAAGATTTCTGCTTTAGGATCAACAAGGACTTGAAGCCCCCCATTATGCTTCACTTGGTGAGTTCACGAAGTTCTGCGAGAGCTTGGCACCCAATTGAAGCCAGCTGAAGATATGTTCATGTTTGAAGTCTTGCTTTGATCGCTAAAGTCAACGAGATGTTCGGTGTAAGCTCCACTATCTTGTTAGGCTTAGTCCAAAATGGGAGAGAGTTTTGGGATATGCCTTGCAAGATTTCAGGCTCTCGCTATCGTTCATCATTTCATTGATCATGAAAGCGAGAACTTTGGCGATCACGTTGATCAGTCAGCTACAGGTTCTTGAGTTTGGCAGTAATAAATCGGATCTCAACTGATGAGCCCTGAGTGCATGTATAATGCTTAGACTGTTCATTTATCTTTTATGATGCAATGAAAGGACTCTATTTCTCTAGTAATGCATGATGTTAATGCACTAATGCAGACCTTTTTTTTTTTAATTTATGATGATGTAAGACACACATGCAATGCATAAGAGAGTCTAAGTATTGAGCTGTGGTCGATGACACTGGAAATATTAGGACGCTTCAAATAGTGAAAACCAAAATCCGCGAACATTTTTGGTCTTCACTCGTAAACTCAACTTCGACCCTTTTTGCAAATCTGCGATGAACCTTAGTCAAATCCATGAGAATCGACGTCCTGAAGCACTTTAGTTGTGGACCTCAAAGAACCTGCGAGAGCTTGTGTCACCATGGAATCTGCTAAGACTTCGGGCCAGACTTAGGTAATTGGCCAGACAAGAGGTTCAAGTCTCTACGGGTTATAAAATCCGCGAGAGCTCTTAGAAAAATTTTGCAAGGATTCTGCTTTAACCTGCTCGAGCACGACCTGGAAACTGGATAAGGTCCTTTTGATAGATCACTTGAAAGAAGTTTGATTATTTGGGTCGGACTTCAAAAGCTTCCTACGTATCCACTTTATGAGTGGAATCAGGCCGTCATAGTTCAAATGGTAGTGTAATAACTTAGGGATAGTTTCTGGTTTTGATCACCAGTTGCTATATTTGACATTGTCTTTAAGGCATAGAATTTTCTTAGTTTGTCCAGTTTTGTTGAAGCTTCTTGACTCATATGTGAATATACTAGGAGGGATACGCTCGAGGTGATAAGCCACCAAAAGTCCGTAAGAACTTCATGAATGAGAAATCTCCTAGGATGTTGTGCCAACAAAACCCACATTTCCAAGCCGAGATTGATATATGTGAACATGCTTTTATAAAAGTTGTTCAAGAGCTTGGCTTCTAGTATTAGACTCGACGTTGAACATGCTTAAAAAAGTAGTCCAATTATACAATCACCTGAGAAATTCTCTTTGAAATTGTGGACCATGCAAACTGCCATGAAAATATCCAAATGATCTCATTGCCCAAAAATTCGTGAGGGATTATAGGGACTTGACTTCTGATGAACATGCTTAAAAAAAGTTTTTCTTATGTAAAATGTTGCTAGAAGAATTGATGATGAACATTTGCTCTTGAAAATCCGCGAGGGCTTTTCCACAAAAATCTGTTAGGACTTTTCCTTATCTAGCTTATTGTTACTGGATAGTAGAGCTTGACCTTGCTATCCGATGAACATGAAGGAAAGTGACAAGACCAACGTGTCATTTCCACGAGAAGAGATGAGGACGAAATGCCTACTCTTAGGCACCCTAGATTGACTGCCAAAAGGTGAGAAAAGGGAAAAATTTTGTCCCTGGATGCAACCTGTAGTGATTAGGAAATCTAAGCCAGAATAAGTTGTATTCTGATAGCCCCCAGTTGAAAAAGAAGACATAGAGAAAGCCCACAGATCGAAAGGAAGACAAAGGGCAAGAGAAAGCCCCAATGTCTACAAGGATAAGCCATGAAAAAAAGAAGGTGTGAGACTTCACGATCAAGATTAATCAATAGTGGAAAAGACCTTATATCACATAACAATAAGACCAATGAGAGCAACAATGATGCATAAGGCCAAAATCATGTCAAAACAAACTCTATTTCAATACTATGAGCGTAAGACCAAGACACAATCCAGTCACTCTATGTTGTACCTCTAAACAATCATGTATCACCTTAGAAATTGATGAGCTAGTGAAGCTAGTAGATCCTCACTTTAGGTAAAGTAGAACACTCCTCTCAATGTGTTTAGAAATATGTAAGGGTTCACTCAAGCTCGTTCCAATGCATACAACTGCCATAAGCTTGGCAAGACTCTCAACTCTCCATCACTGAGGACAACACGCAAAAATGCAAATCATGAGGACTTTCAAAAGGTTGTAATGGGGTTTAGGCTAGGGTAAGAAGGGAAATCATCTGGAAAATGTGGAGCTAAGTAGCCAAGTACCTAAGAGCAACAACATTTTCATGCAATGCAATGCACCACCTCCACACGGAAACTTAAAAGAGCACAAAACATCCACAATAAAAGAAGACCGGGATAGAGTACCTAATACAAATCAAAACCCAAAATTAAAAATAAAGCTTCTCCTTTTTCTCTTTTTCTTTTTCTTTTTTTCTTTTTCTTTTGTTTTTTGCTGTTTTGCTGCTTTTTTTTTTTGTTATGAATTCCTAGTTTTTGAACTTTTTCTTTTCTTTTTTTTTTCAATGAATAAGAGCAATTCAAATCCCAGTAGTCACAAGTTATAACCTTTGAGGATAAAGAGGGTAGAAAGGATATTCAACAATGTACTTCCCTTGTAGCAACAAACCAACTACTCACTCTCAACAAACGACCACGAAACAGCCCCAAACAACTGAACTATTGCTCATTCTATCTTGGCTAAAGGTAGGAAAATCATGTAAAGGCCAAGGGTGTGCATTTATAGGGTAAACAACAAGACAGGAAAAAGGGTTAGCAAGAGCTTGCAAAAAGAGGTCAAAATGTCAGGTGGCTATTTGGCTATGTAGCTAGCAAAAGGACGCCTCAATCATATTAACATAATGCATATGCCAGATGCGATTTTAAGGAATGTCAGGCAAAATTCTAGCGATGCACACATGGAAGAGTTACACACAAAAAGAAAATTGAGACTATATATATAATGAATAGTCTATGAAGGCTTAAAATCTCACGGGTTATTCTACTAACTCTTCAACTAGCTCAAAAAGATAAACAATTACTAAGATTCAACAATCATGCAAGAAGTACTCAAGAATAAAAGGCTTGTACAAGGCAATACAACTCAAAGCATTTCGACTGGATAATTGCTTCGACCTAGACATTTCCTTCATTTTGATCAACATAGTGTCCTCAGGCTCTGTGGTACTTGCAAAGTTCATCCGCATCCCCACTTTGGAGTATTTCCTTATTGGCTCATCCTTACCTTGGAAATTGTTCTAGTGCTTCAGCACATGGAGTGTTCTTTCACCTCGTTTCCCTTGTTAGGCAAGAAGTTTGCTTATCAGTTTAAGTGTTCTTCTAGCCCCCAGTTAGCTAGTTCACTTTCGATTTTGATTCCAGCTAACCTCAATGAGATGAAGTCCTTGAGAGGTTGAAACCTTAGATGGGTGTTGTACGAGGGCTGTAAGCTCTGCACAAGCATATCTACTTGATGTTCATCAGAAGGCCGATCTACCATTTGAGCTGCTTTCGCCCTCCATCGAGCGAAGTAGTCAGAGAATCTCTCTTCCTCTCCTTGCTTCATGAGCTCCATGTCCCTTAAGGTAACGGGCATGTCAACATTGTAGGAGTATTGATGTAATAACTCCTTGCAAAGTGAGCTCCATCGTGAGGACTTGGTAGGACTAAGTGTGTTGTACCATTTCATAACATCCGGGCCAAGAGTCCAAGGAAAAATAATGTGGTAGATATCTTCTTCCACTCCTTTTAGCGTCATAGCCCCCATAAAATTCCTCACATGTTGATGTGGATTCTCATCACCGTGAAATTTAATATCAGGCATGTTGAATTCAGGGGGAAGTCTACCCCTCGGGACAGGCGTGAAACCAACGTCGTCCATAAACTGATTGTTGAAAAGAGTAGATTCCTTCAACATCTGTTCAATACGGTCTAGCCTCGAGTTTGAAATCCCGTGGACTGACCCATCTTTCTCCTTCCTTGATCGTGGTTCATTCTCACCCGTAGTGCGGTTCTTCACATTTGAATTCTTCGCCTCCTCCATGGCATGAATGATATCATCAATTCTCTGATTCTGTGCCTCTAACTGAGCATTCATAGTGACTTGCATATTTAGAATTATGTTGGTCAGCTGCTCCATTTCAGTATTTGGAGGAGGTGGTGGAGGAGGAATCTGCTCTTCCTTAGGATCACCATGAGGATGGTTGCTGTTAAGGTCTGACATTGTCTTAGATGGATCAATTACCAAGGATTCAACTTCTTCGTCAAATGCTTCTTCGTCGGTTGCTTCCCTGTCAGTCGCCCCCGATGACGCGCGATCCTCGTTACTGTCGTAATGGATGTCAAAAGTTTCCAACCGGCCAGTCTCGTCCCTTTGATAAACCCGGAACCAACCTATTTTGTCCTGAAAGGTGAAGGGATTTGAAGACTCAGCTCAATGTCGACCTCTAAGACTTCATGCATGCGATGAATGAAGAATTTTATTTGAACCCTGAAAGACCGAACTAAAGCTCTAAATCATATGCGGGACCCGAATAAAACCCTTATGCAAAATGCAGACTCTAGCCCAAAATGACATGTTTAGACCTTATCGAGTCGAACCCAAAACAGGCTCAGGCCTCACATAAGGGCTAACATACCCTTTTTAGCTGACTATGGCCACCAAACAGCCCATATGAATAACACAAGGCTGAGCTCCACAATAAATCCGCGAGGATCCATGCGGCCCAAGCTGGCTTGTGCGTTCCAGATAGTCTGCCGGTACCAAACAAAACGCATGCATGCTGACCACCGACCCTATAACACCTTAATTTAGGCTTGGGAGAGACCGAGCTCACAAGAAATCCGCGCGGATTTCTTGGGCTCAGGCCTACTTCCGGGCCTAACTTCAGGTTTGACGCTTAAAAAAGGTGGGGAGAGAAAATGATTTGGACCATACAAAGTCCGGCCCGATCCAAAATCCGCGCGGATTTCTGTGGGCTTGACCTTTGTATGGGCCAAATCAAATACTGCAACCTAAATGCAGGAACCACACACGCCTCGAGTTAGGCCCCGTAGGGTCTGAGCGCACCAAGATCCTGGCGGATTTCTTGGGCTCAAGTCCCCTATTGGGCCTAAACCGAGGTCTGACAACTGAAGGAAGAACCCAGATCATTAATTTGGACTATGCAAGTCTCGGTCCAACATGGGATCCGCGTGGATCCCGAAGACTCAAATCCTGTATAGGCCAAATTAATCATCCAGTCCGGGTATGCAGACACATGTTTTTATGTTTTTTTTTTTTGTCTAAGCATTATGGCATGGTCTCAGGTTCGAAGGTTACGAAGAGCACATAGCACACAAATGAGTTCCAACTTAACCAAGGGCCTATGTATAGAGGGTTAAGGGGTCGGTTCATCCTAACCTCTAGCTCGTGTCCCGAGTATTTGATCTTCCATGGGGTGCATGGCAAGATTAACACAATTGGGTTGCTCCCTTTTATCATATGGATTAGGGAGTGGTGCACGAGTGGGAAAAATAACCACCGGCTCGGTGAAGGTCTAAATGGACCCACCTGAGTTGAATGGTTCATGTTTTGCCAAAAAACGGTCAAAATAAAAGGGTTCACCTAAACGGTGCCTTGTGTGCCCAACTAAGGGGAAGGCCCGAGAAATGCAAGTAATGCCTAAATTTAAAAAATGTGACAACTTTTTTTTTTTTTTTAAAAAAAACAAAAACAAAAACCCCACTTTTCAAGTCTTACCCACTTACTAAATAAGTCCCCAGTGGAGTCGCCACTGTAGGGCCCGCGGCCCCGGAGGGCACAGTCCCCCACGGAGGGTCGATTCGACGTAGGGTTGCTTATTGGTCCTAGGGTGTAATTTTAATGTTTTCGTATGTACTTTCCTTCATGTGGCTAATACTAAGAACACGATCAAACCTTACGGTAATCAACATCTATTCGGGAATGGGTCGGAGCCCCGCGTCATCCAGAAATCCACGCGGATTTCACAGATCACTTAAGGCCCCAACCCATCCGAATGGGATAATGGTCCCGGCAGCCAAACAGCAAGCCAGACTGGTATACAGGCCAAAAATCCACGCGGATTTCCAGCCTGTATACACAGTTGACCCGTTGTTTCGCTTGCGACGACCATTTTGGGCCCAGATGATCACTGGATCGAGACCACAGGCCAGAAATCCGCGTGGATCTCTGGACAGTGCTCCCGGCCGGTTTTCATCTGGGTCGTGATTACTGAACTTCAAGGATTAATTGACCGTATAAGGGCATTTAACGGTCATGAAGGAAGAAAAAAAAACGGAGTCGCCAGTCAATTTTTATAAAAATCTAACAAAAATAAAATAAAATAAATGAACTCCACGGTCTCCGAACCGAGATCGGGATCGGGGGTAAAGGTGTCGATGTAGGGGGGTGCCCTTGCATCGCCCGCCATGGAGGCCTCTACTAGATCGGGTTTTTACTTAAGAAAAACTAAAAAAACAAAGTTGTCACATTATTCTAAAACTTGAACATGCGGAAAAAAACAACAAAGGAAAAGGTAATCATTCAAAATAAGAAAAAATTACAGCGGATGGGGACTAGAACTACATTGTTACAGATTTGAAAACGAGAACGAGGGTTGTACCCAAATCCGCGCGGATCTCCCGATTACTAGACAATCACTGAAAATGCGTTCGCCACCAAAATCCGCGTGATTCTCCTTCGAACTCCGATATCTTTCTTTTCTCTCAGGTTTCTGGTTTCCGATCAAAAGAGTTGCCAACCCCCAAAGAAATCCGCGTGACTCTCACCTTTCAGTGTTTTCTCTCCTTTCGGTTTTTTCCGTCCCCCCCCCCCAAAAGAAATCCGCGAGAGCTTAATTTATAAGCTCCTGATTTGGTAGTTACAGCGATTGCGCCACCTTCTCCTTGACCCCGCAAAATCCGCGTGGATCCGCGTGAGTTGCTGAATCCGCGTGGATCCGCGGGAGCTTCTCCTGATTTGTTGACTGGCAGTTGCACGGCGGTTTCTGATGGTCGACAAAAACTGTCCTGCAGTTGCTGAATCCGCGTGGATCCGCGAGAGCTTCCGGTCTGACCCGAAATCCGGATCCGCGTGAGTTCCCGGTCTGACCCGAAATCCGGATCCTCGAGAGCTCCTAGGCTAAATCTGTTGAATCCGTGAGAGGCCAGCAATTTGGGCTGACAAATCCGCGTGGACTTTTCATCTGGGCTGAAAACTGGATCCGCGAGAGCCCAAGCTGATTTTTGGCTTGGATCCGCTTGAGCAATTGGGCTGAAGGTTTGGCTTGGATCCGCGAGCACTTCCCCGCCTGGTCGAAAATTCGGATCCGCGTGGATCTGCCAGAATTACCGGCCTCACCCAAAATCCGGATCCGCGAGGTTCCAACTTGACCCGGATCCGCGTTGGTCTGACTTGACCCAGGATTTTGGGATCCGCGCGGATTTCTGGGTTGACCCAGACCCGGATCCGCGAAATTCCGACTTGACTCGGAAGTTTGGGATCCGCGTATTTCGGGCCGATCGACTGATCCGCGTGGCCTTCACGAGCGATCGACAAAATCCGCGAGGATCCGCGAGAGTTTCTTCTGGGTTGATCTGGGAAATCAGCGTGGATTTGTGCTTGTCTAGCCTGAAAAATCCGCGTGGATTTTCCTGGGTTGGCCCGGGAAATCCGCCAGAATTTGCTGAAAATATATTCGGGCGTTTGAGCCGAGCTGCTGATGCTGCTGATCCGACCAACTGTATTTGGTGTCTACACCATGGCATCCGTGACCATTTCTTTCATACTATCCACGCCTCCATTACCAGAAGAGTCATCAACAACATTGTTTGAGGTTCGACCACTACCCTCGCTAGGCTCAATTATCTCCTCGTGGCTTATCCAAACATAATAATTCAAACCGAAGTCGTGTTTGTACAAATGTAGCTTCACAGTATCCTCGTCACGGTACTTCAAGTTTTTACATTTTTCGTAAGAATACCTAAACTTTCCCGAACTACCCCTTTGTTTTGCAAACGATATATATATATATATATATATATATATATATATATATATATCTATATATATATATATATCTATATATATATATATATATATACACACACACACTAGTGAAAAAGGCACGTGCAAGGCACGGGCAAATTGAAGAATTTTGTTTCTAAATTATTTTTTGTGACAATTATATTTAATTTTTTTAATAAATTCTAATATAAGAGATAATAATAAAATATAATTACTTTTTATCTTAAATTTTGATTATTTAAATTAAAAATAACTAAAATTATGTAGTTCTAGGAGGATTTATACATAAAGCACAACATATAAGGATTGTTCAATTAAAGGCCTTACTTATCCTCTAAAAAATAAACATAAAATAGTAAAATACTGTTCTTTGTAACTTGTACTGTAAACTATGACAATAAGGTACCGTTCTTTATAATTTGTAAGAGTAAACTATGACAAATATTTTTTAACCGACTTCTATTCAATTTTACTTTTCTCTACCTAAATATAATATGTTACCTATTTAAGCTGCCTAGATTTACTCAAACTTATTTAATATTATTTACTCAATTTCTATACATCCATTGAAAGAATAAGGCCTAAATTAAATCAAAGTTTCTTAAAAAATGTACTTCCATAAGGATTATAAGGCCTTATTCTTTAGCTTAGTTAGTTTTGTCTAACTTAACTTAAGTTAAACTCCTTACTTTACCTTACCTAACATAACACAACTCCATACAAAATACCCCAAACAAAAACAAAATTTAAGTAAAAAGAAATTCAAATAATATTATTTTAATCTCAAACAAATCCACTTTTTTCCAACACTTATAACTTTTTCATTTATTTTTTTTCCAAAATATTCAAATTTTATTAATAAAATATTTCCACCCAACAACTTTAACCCAAATCAATCATATCATTTCCTTTCCTAACTTAACAAAACTAACCTGAACTTAACCTGATCAAAGAACAACATCTAAATATGTGATACAAATAGTAACTTTTACTGCAAGTTAATTACAATGAAAAGGAAAGTTTTAAATGATGTAACTAATTATTTTTTTAAAGTATATTTGTACATTCTTTAACCAAACGAAATTTATTAAGTACTCCCGCGGGAGTACAGCTTTCCTCTCTAATCCCGCATATGTCATGCTGACGTCGGCCTTTTTTTTAAATTTTTTCGCACCCAGACATATTAATAAATAGTGGTTGTTGCCAATCAATGCTGCACCTTGGCGCTAGCTTGTTGGCAATAGTAGTGCTGTGGACTATGGTGGCTAGGAGGTCGCGGGTTCAATTCCATCCTCATATCATATTGAACATTGTCCTTTTTAGATTTTCCTTCCTTTTCTTTATTTTATGTTTTTACCCATTTATTTTTTTATACTCCCTCCATCATTTTATTTGTTTTTCTAGAGATATTGAAGGATAATAGATATTATAAAAATTTTATTAATTATAATATATTTATACACCAAATATCGTACTAGTACACTCCAAAATAATATGATTCTTCACCAAATATTGAACTATTGCATACTAAATATAATACATTTGCACACCAACTGTCGTACTATTACGCTAACTATAATAGTTATTTTATGAAGTTTGGTGTGCAAAATTTATATTTTTTTATTGCACACTAGGTATAATATATTTGCACACTAAATATCGTATTGTTATACACTAACTAAAATACGTTTGCATACCAAATATTGAATTATTAAGTATTAAATATAATACGTTTGTACACCAAATATCGTAGTATTACATATTAACTATAATCACATACACATTTGCACACTAACACACATACATTTGCACACTAACATACACCAACACATACACATTTGCACACTAACACACATGCATTTGCACACTAACATACACCAACACATACACATCTGCACACTAACACATACATTGGCACACTAACATACACCAACACATATACATTTGCACACTAACACACATATATTTGCACACGAACATACACCAATACATACACATTTGCACACTAACACACATACATTTGCACGCTAATATGCATACTTTTGCACACCACCACAGGCCAACACATATACCTTTGCACACCCACACATATGCCTTTGCATACTAATATAGTATATTAATTTGTGCAAAAATAATCAATTAAAATTTGAAAAGATTGCAAAATATAAATAATGTGAAAAATAAATTAGTGAAAAAAATAAATTAATTAAGAAAGTAATTAAACACGAAAAATGAATGTTGAAGGTGCCGAAAATTAAGTCTAAAGAATGAATGATAGAGGTATCATACTCAGTACCCATTAGAAAAACAAGTGGGCACCAAACCACTCAGCCAGCGCTTCACATGAGATGATTTGCTTACGCGCTCTTATTTATCACTTACCAGTATATAGCGGGAGTAGAGATAAGATCCGTACTCCCGCGGGATGACGTTATAAGATCCCTTAACCAAATTAGTGATGGTGGATTGGTGGGTGTTCATAAAAAAATATGTTATGCGTGTCTTTTGATTTTCATTATTAAAATAAGCATAGTTTTTCCAACTAAAAATTTCAGTAAAACACAGAAGTAAATTTTAGAGTCTTATTGCAAAATGAAGAAAATACAATGGTGAAAAGCTATTGGCCCTCACAACAAACGTGTAAGGCAATAGTAGTTGGGAATCTGTTATTAATTTCATCAGTTAAGAGTGAAGGGAGCCATTCATATAAAAGGGTAAATTGGTAAAATAAAGTGTGAGCAGAAATTGGAGGAAGGCTTGCCTACATTGGAAATTTAGAGAACTGAGCCTATTTTTAAGGCCCAAATACTAAGCCCAAATATCAAGCAGCAAAATAAAAAGTTGTACCACACAACATAGCTGTCCAACACTTCTATTCTATAGTATGATAATAAAGGATTTTAGATCCCGGTGAACTCACAATTAATTTAAGAGAATACATACGGTGATAAAAAAATATATATTTCTCCAAATTAACATCAAAATATATATCTAACACAAAACAATGCTCACATTCATAGATAAATTTATATCATAAGCAAAAATACCTCATCAATATATCAAATCTAATTATTTACTTAGCAATTCAAGTTAGGATATTAACCAAGCAAACACTCATATTCAAACCATGAAATTGTATACTTAGCAATTAAAACTTTAATTATCCAACATAACTACACTAAAGAAACTAAACATAGTTTAACACGTAAACCCCAAACTAATAATAATGTCAACAAAATAACCTATAAAACACTTAAATATACAACGTTAATACTATAATAAACATCAAACATCCATAATTCATAAAAAATTACTTAGAGGTACCCTAACTTTTGAAGAAACAACTTTTTGGTACCCTAACTTTTGAAGAAACAACTTTTTGGTACCCTAACTTTTCAAAACTAATTTTGGGATACCCTTACTTTTAGGATTAGAAATTACTAGGTGAATTTATGGCGAAACTACGATTGATTCAAATCATTTTTGCCCACAAAAACAAAGGGCATTTTCGTCCACAAAAACACTTAATCAATTTCCCGCCTAAAACTCACCGGTGAATTCAAATCATTGGCCGGAAATTCATCTAATTATTTCTAATTTTAAAAGTTAGGGTACCTCAAAATTAGTTTTTAAAAATTAGGGTACCAGAAAATCATTTCACCAAAAATTAGGGTACCGCTTAGTAATTTTTTGATAATTCATCCTAAAATCTATATCCATACTATTTATAAAAGGCAGTAAGCCAAAATCTGTCCCAAATGTTGGTTTCCTCATTTACCCTTGTCACTAATATTATTTTTCTCTTGTACCATTGCTAATGTGTTTTATTTACAGCGTACGAACAATCAAATTGCCTTTTGATTTTTACTCCCAAGTCTCTTATTATTCCATGATTTCCATTCATACCTTCCCTCTCACTCCCCTCCCCTCTCTGATCAAAAGAGAAAACTGCCAATCTGCCATGCATGCACATCAAATTTCAACCATGGAGTGCATGCACCTCAAATTTCAACGATGGTCAAAAGAGTTGTAGAAGGTAAGAAATTGAATCCTACACTAATTTCAATTTAAGAATTAGGGTTACAGTGTCAGTACTTTCAATTTTGAAATGTCGTCGTATATTGTCGATTTTGCATGTTGATTGAGATCATTGAAAAGTTTATTTAGGGCTCTATGGTTTGGTTGGATGAAGTTGGGGTTTCCTGCTGGAATTTGTTTTTTTTTTTTGGTGCGTAGCTCCAGTAGTATGTAATTAATTGGGGTCTGAATCTTGTTTATCAGGTTTTAATCCGCATGTGGAACTGCGTTACTGTTGTTATCTAAGGCAAGTTTTATATCAATCTCATCTATTTGTGTTTATCTGTTTACTCTTTCTTTCTCTCTGTTTCCCCAAAGTGAATAATATGACTATATGGTATCCATTGCTGAATCTTTGTTGCATGTCAAATTTATGGTATTCATTGTTGTACTTGATTCATTAGCTTGGTAGAATCTCTATTTGTAACAAAAACGAAGTTGTATTTCTCGACCTCTTAAATAAGTTGCAACATTATCCTTGTATCCCAATTAGTTTAATGCATGTAGCATAAATGTTGGAAGAAGCCATTTAAACAATTAAAGGTTTATTTCTCATCTATATAGTCTCAAAACCATCCCAGTAGAGTTCCATGTATGCTTCATTTACATCAGTATTCTTTTATATGATGTTAGTAACAATGTCATCTAAAGACCTATAGAAATTATCTATTTGGCAGTCCCCAAGGCTCTCATAGCACAGCTAGAATAATTTCTGATTACTAGAATCATTTCAATTTAAGAGGATTGTAAGGAGGTCGAAATCAAACTTGCTCTAAGTAAAAGGGTAACTATGGCAACATTTGCATCTGTGCTCTAAATTATTATCAATCCTTTTAGATTCTCCTAGACACTATTATATATTCATGGCATTTGTTTACTATGCTCAATTACTGTCGTTTTCATTTTTTTGCCTTCATAGAGTACAATGACAAGGATTTTAGAGAAAGACAAAACAATTGCACAAGACATTCTTGATGCTAATATTTAAGGTATATTTTGGAAATCATTTTCATTTAGCTATTAGGAATGCCATGAAGGAAAGCTGTTTACTGCCACTTGCAATCCAATAGTTAAAAGTTTGACAGCTCAACTAGAATTGTGGTGGAGGTGGTAAACTTTCTGTAATCTTTATAGGAAAAGGGGAAAAATGAAAATAAAGTAAAAAGCTACCAACCTAGAATCCACTACCATCAAATTAATAGTACACTTTGATTCATTCCTTACTCTATTGCTTGTGTACCCAGCCCCAAATATTCATCTTTCCTTATCCATGGATGGAGCTTCCATACTCATCGGTAAAAAATTGCATGTTCTGCTTCCTTATTTTTGGTCTATGCAATTATATACAATCCATTTGATGATATTATTTAGAGATTGCTTCCACGATCTACCTTCTCCATGTGAAAACCAAACATTCATTCCATTCCCAAGAGTAGATCATTCATCAAAATCAAAAGCGGGAAATAACGTAACTGTGCACTAATTTTCAGTTCGGTAAAGGATTTCATGTCAGTAATTTCAATTTCAAAAATGAGGTTTGTATATGTGAATTGTGTTGATTAAAAATAGGCTTTATTAATGTTGATTGTGTGTTCTTAGTGTGAATTTCGTGTTTAGTTTAATTGAAAATTAGTGCACGAAATTTAGCAATTATAAATGCATGTCATTCTGTTTTCTATTGATTGTAAATTAATATGGGTATAATTGCTTAAAAGAAAATGAAAAGCTTGATTTTTGAAGTTCATTAAGCTTGCGTATTTATTTATTGGGTTCATGTGAAATTTTTGTTTGATCAGGTGGGATTTAGTCAAACATGAATGAACAAAATTTCCAAGATCATGCGTGGATTGGATTTTAGCAAAATTTTCAAGAGTTACAATCATGAAGTGCTAGAGGAGCATAACTCTTATGCAAAAGATCTAGTTAAAAGTACATCCATGTCATCAACTTTTGAGGTAAATCACCTAATTAAACCCGTTATTGCTTATTTTTTGTTTTTGAATATGCATATAATTTAACTTTTATGTTTATGGATATTTAGTAGTAGATAGGATTAGTAGTACCAATCAGTTGTTGGTAACAGAAGAATTATGTTAATATTTAGTAGATAGGATTAGTAGTACCAATTATTTAGAAGTATTTGCTTCAGGAAATTCCTCTATTAGCAGGGTAGCCCTCACAGCCTCACTAATTGTTGTGTGACTGGTAGAAACATTAATTATTACATGTGTTTTTATTATTAATACATATATTTTTCCCATAAAAAAATTAATTATTATCTGTATTTTAGGGGCTGCTCTATTTTTCTTGTTCTTTCTTTGGGGGAAAGGGGTTTTGTACATGTGATTTGTCAGTTCTCCTCCGATAGAATTTGCATCCTCTACGGTAATGTGGGGGTAGAAGGATTGCAATCATGTATGCCCATCCAATGATGGAGATGTTGATGCAGAAAAGAATTTGTTTGGAAAATTCACTAACTGTTGGTCATTAGACAAAAAGATTGTAGCCCCCCCCCCCCCCCCACCCAATGGCAGAGAATCCATATGCATGTGGCTTTTTGCCATTCTTTGACCCTTATAATCTTTAGATTTGATCGAAATCTGATATTCCATAACTCATTGGTCGGGTTGTAGCATTTGCAAAATGTTTTGGGGGGGGGGGGGGCATACTCATCCATTTGATCAACACAGAAGAAATAAGGTTATGGGTCTTTCTCGAATATTGTTCAAGTCCATTGTCTATTGCAACATCCTTACCCAAAGGTGAAGTTGAAATAGTGCTTATGAATCCTTTGATCTTTGCTCGGTCTCTTTTTAAAACAATTAAATGGTTTCTAAACCATCCATCTCTCCAACCAATTAGCATATGATAATAGTTTGTGTCTTGACATAATTAAAATGGAGCAATTTTTGGTGCAAAGAAACAAAGTGGGCTACTATTCTCAAGTGAAGCATTATACTTGTTCTATAAGTTGATACTCATACAATTTGTAACTGATGGCTCATTGAATTTGGATGGTTCAAGAATATTTGAAGTTAATAAACACCAGATTGATTGTTGTTTAAAATAAGACATTCACTACGCTATGAGGATTTAAGGGATTCTCATTTTCCTAGACTTCCTGCTCAATTTCAGATTTCTGGCGATAGAGATGCAAGCATGTTTGATCTTCTGGAGTTTGTCTTTGGTTTCTAGGTTTGTCCGCTGGGAGATGTTCTATGAATGTGTGTGTGTTCCCTTTGACAGGGAGGCAAGTGGCGCTTTAAGATGGTGAAGGGGATAGTAGTGGCCACAACCCATAACCGACCTTCCTTTTAATAACATGGTTGATGACAACTGAAATTCCAAACAAGGAATTTTAGGTCCTAACTTTCAAATTTTAGTTTCCTTATCCACGAATTGTAGGTCCTAAGTTTCAAATTTTATGTTTTAGGTTTTGGAGATAAAATCATGCTTGGAGGTGGGACGCCTTGATTTTAATCTATCCACTCCTTTTGTACTTGGAGAATGCCGCTACTATATGTGATGAGGTGGGTTTGCCTCTCCCCGTAAAAAAATCGGTTTTTCAGGTATACCTTTTTATGATTTCCTTGCTCATATTTCGTTTTATATTTGTGATTTGTTGTGCTTTTCATTATTATTATTATTTTTAAATAAATCAGGCTCTTTTAGGTGGACGTATGGGTATGTTAGTTCTAGGGAGTTTGTGGGATTGAATATTTGAAGTTGTATCCTTTGTGCATATTTGTCATGTCTGAGGTTTTGTGACTCTTTAAGAGTGTGTGCTTTCTGTAATCTTTAGACAACTTTGTTCCTTGTCACTTTCTGCTGTTTGGTTGCATTTGCCTTGTGTTTGTGAGAACTTATATGCTTCATAGATAAACAGCGAAGAACTTGCATCTAGACAGCAAACAGAAGCTTCCTCCCAGGTTGCTAACAAGACCGTTTCAGCACCCAGAAGAAATATTAACTTGGCGATAGTGTTGGTGCGATTTTTGCAGATGAATTTGATGCATCTGTGGCCATGATAAACATTGTATATAACATCTATCTGGAATTATTCCTTCAAATTTTTTTGGTGGATATGATTGATTTGTATACTTGTTCCCTGTATTTCAGGCCACTATTCTATACCACCTTCATGAATATCCAAAGGCTTTGTCATTTTAGAGCCTCTAATTCAAAATATTAGTGTTCCTAATTTTTCCTTTCTTTTTACTCTTTATATTCATATTACTGCACTTCATGTTTGCCTTTTGCTGCTGGATGTGGCATTTGTGACTCAAAAAGCATTTAGTTTAAATTTTCAGTAAGTTATTGGACAACACAATTTCATTCAATATGCCTTGCATATTGATGAATTCCTAATTTTCATTGGTTAACTGGTATGCAGTATTATTTTGATTGTAGGTCTCAACTACAAACCATTATAACAAAGGTTTGCAAGGAGGTTGGCATCAGACCAATTCCGAATAAAAGGGTAACTATGGCTACATTTCATGATTTGATTTTTTTATTATTATGTAATATTGAATTGTTCAGCTGATTCAGGGTAATGTCAGCTCAGGCTTCCTTTGATGTCAGCTCAAGTGATTAAAGTTGTCAATACTTGATAACCAGAGTGCTCAAGTGACTAGAGCCATAATAACTGTTTTTTATGACGTTGGAATGTAGTAAATACCTCCATGTCTTATGTTATTACATATTTACCTTACTTTAGTTTCAAGATTGTCAAACAGAATACACAATGTATCGAATTAAGAGCTACAATCATCTATGTGCATCTAACAATTACAATTGTCGGGTCAGCGCGTGCTTACTAGTTTTATCAAAAAACACTATCCTAACTTGAATTTCAAACCCTAACCACACTACAAAAACACTATCCTAAGTTTGAATTTCAAACCCTAACCACACTACAAACTCTATAAATTAATCAATTAAATTATTCAAATGCAACAACATTCAATAACTACACTACAAAAACACTATCCTAACTTGAATTTCAAACCATAACCACACTACAAAACCCTACAAATTAATCAAATAAATAACTCAAATACAACAATGTTTATCAATTTACAATTAAACATCAACAATTTAACAATTTAAACAATTCCTACATAATTTAAATATTTACAACAAAAATCACAAAAAAAAAACAAGGGCATACTCACATTGAAAAAGGAGGTGGATGGGGCGTCTAAGTGGGCGATCGACAGGACTTCGAGTGGGGATTGCACGGCAAGGGACTAAGGAGGTGGACGGCGCAAATTGAGGTGGCCGACGCAAGTGGTGGTGGGGTGGGTTTGTGTGGAGGGCGACGAAATCAAGGAGCAAAAGAAAAGAGACGACGAGCAACGGGTAGAAGGCAGCGTTGTTCGTATATGCTATTTTAAAAGGGTCGCGACCGATACTGTATTGGTCACTAATCAACGATCGATAGAGAACAATTAGCGACCGATACCGTATCGGTCGCTGATCAGCGAATCAGTCGCCATGTCAACAGCAACGACCGATATGTATCAATCGCTTTGTTCGGTCGCCGTAGAGGTTTCATGTTGTAGTGTTTGTTAGTGAGTATCCTAATAACTCTCAAAATTTCTACTTCGATTTGTCTCGTGACTTAGTTAATCAAGTTGTGTTAAGTAGAGCTTGTTAATGATCAAGTGGTGGTATCTGTATCTTGATCTTGCACTTTTGGTGGTGTTTCTATATCCAAACGAGATTATCATGTCCAACCCTTGTAGTTTACCTTTGTGGTGATTTTTGTATCAAACGTAGACTGCTTGTTTTATCTATCCATCATGTGTTTTTCTTTCCTTAATCTAAGTTCATACTCGTTCTTGGATTGAAAAACCACAAAACCATCTGGGTTCTTGCTACGGTGTGTGTCTAGCTTCGTGCATTCTAATCTTATTCAAGCTACACATACATCAAATGGGGTTTAATGTTATGTAATCAACTTATGCAATGTAATGTAAAAGTTATTGCATTACTATATTTGTATACTTAAAATAAAAAAATGTATATGCGATCACAAATGTAATAAACTAATCATATTTATTTTTGTAAATTTGTGTATAAGAGAGAGAGAGACAGAGACAGAGAAGGTTTGGGAGAAAAAATATTTAAATATTGAAATGTTTTTTTTCTTTTTGGCCAAAATTGTCATTTTTATTACCTCGTTGTTATTAATATTATATTTTAGATTGTTTTAATATTTCTTTAACTAGTGTATGAGCCCCTGTACTATATTTCTAGGTACTTTACATATTCAATACATTTGTAAATCCTTAAGACAACTACTAATATTATCTACTAAAGGAGCTAATTCATAATAACATGTATCCGGTTTTTGTAGAAATTTTATGACTAGCTCCAAGTCCATGGCAATCTCCACTGCTGCATATGTCGCTTTTTTTTATGCTTGAAGTGTCAAATACACTGCTTCCAATTCTGTTTGGATTGTCGAGAGAGCCAAAAAAAAAAACTTTCCCTCCTGAACTTCCATCCCTTCCTAAATCTCCTACCATTGCTATCCATGCCGCTGACGCAAGTTCGGCACCCCGGTTCCATGCTCCATCAACCACGAAACTTATTTTCCGATCAGTCATCGATGATACATTCTTTACAATCTATAGGTGTAGGAGACTGTTGTGGCTTAACTTTTTATGCTTGTACCTTCGTAGCCAATGATGTGCTTCTTCAATGGAGTTATCTAGATGTTGCTTTATGATATATTGTGTTATAGAAGTTTTCGGCATCTTTGTCGCATTTCGTACTTTCCAATTCGTCCAGACGACTGCAGTAAACATCAGCAACCTTGTGCCACCATCTTTGTCCGTATTCATCAAGTATTTTAACCAATCTTCTAACCATTTTCTCCATTCCAAATCTGTGTCTGAATCTTGTATTCCTGATGGACTAACTTTCCATAAGTGTCGGGCAACTTCACACTTTCTAAATAGATGCGAGATAGACTCCATTTTTGTATCATGCCAGCAACTATATTTTCCAAAAGCCTTCTGTCTTGTCTATTTTTTCCTAGTGGAAGGGCATTATTAGCACATTTCCACATAGCCACAAACGTTCTGTTTCTTTCGGCAGATTATCTTGGAAATTGTCATTGAGTTTGCGAAAGACTGGATACCCAGATTTTATTGTATATTCACGATTTCACATGTACATGTTTCACCTCAACATATTTTATCCTCCACTACTTTACACTGTACCGGTGTTTTGAGAATGCATTTTACTACATTTCTATCAAAAATAGTGTTCAGATATGATTTATTCCACATACGAGCCCCTCCATGATTGATGATGAACTCCTGAGTCGGTGTGTAAAATACTTCTGGCGAGACGCCCGATTTTAATTGTGGGGTGTGGTTATTCAACCAACGACTATCACCTATGTGGATAGATCTGCCATTTCCTATTCGCCATCTTAACTTGTCCTTAATTAGAATAGATGTGCGAGTGATACCCTTCCATACATAAGAGGCATTATTAGGAATTTTATAATTCTTAGGAAGAAGCAATGGAGATGATGTTTTATATTTCGCCTGCCAAATCTGAGCTAATAAAGATGAGTCCTTGTAATGTATCCTCCAAGCTTGCTTCAACAATAGAGCTTGGTTGAAGCTGATTAATTCTCTAATTCCCAGTCCACTCATACCTTTTAATCGAAATAGGTGGTTTCTCTTAATCTAATGAATGGAGTTTCCCCTATTTGAATTCCACCAAAAAAGTTGTCGTTAACGCATTTAATTTTTCTAAGGTAGCTGTCGGTATTTGATGCGCCGAGAAAACATCCTGATGAAGTGTCGATAATACTGCATTAATTAGTACTAATCTACTAAAAACTGGACTGGATCGGGTTGTCTAACCGTGAACCGGCAAGTTGACCGGTCCGGTTCTAAGTTCAGCTCAGTTGACTGGTTCAACCGGGAAAAAAAACGCCAAAACTGGTTCAACCCGATTTTGATAATTTAATTAAAAAAATCTGGTTTTTGATCAGCTCAACCCGATTTTTGACCGCTTTAACCCTGTTTTTGATTTGTTCAATGCGGTTTTTTACCGGTTCAATCTGGTTTTGACTGATTCATGCCATGTTCATGCCGGTTTAATTATTTTTGTAGCTTAATTATACTTGAAGTATATGATATATTTTTAATTGGTGGCCGGTTCATGCCGGTTTTAACCGGCCCAACCGTTACTCGGGTCAACCGGTCCTACCAGTTGACCATTGACCCACTAAGTCAACTGGTTCAGTGACTGGTCCCGTTTTGATAACATAGCTTGCTGGTGACAATATACTAGCCCACCAACCCTATAACTTCTTTATGAAAGCATCCACTAAAAATTGAATTGATTGGTTTTGTTTTTCAAGATGATTAGTGGGATCCCCAAATACTGGCCCTGTTCTTTGGGATTGGTTAAAATTAGGTTTGGAATGATTCGATTGGATTGGTTTGGATAGGTATTGATAATTTACGATCTTTTTTTGGGGAATTGTGTAAGGTTATGAAAAGTTTAGATAGGTTTGGATTGGATTGGATATGTTAGCTTAACCAATCCAAAGAACATGTTAGTATAATATGAACATTCTTGATATCCAAATATTACTTTAAACTTTATTCTTTCTTGTTGCGAAGTTCAGTAGAAAACAGAATTGACGACTTGTCCACGTTTATCATTTGCCCGGAGCTATAATTAAATTTTCCCGGTATATTTTTAAGCTCTTCATAATGCTCCAAGTTCATATCCATGAAAAAGATCAAATCATCCGCAAAAAAATGTCAATAATTTCTAGTGCGTTTCTAGGCACTTTTATACCCTTAATTTCTTTATGCCATTGAGCAACATTCAAAATTTGGGTCAATGTATCAATAACCAAAATAAATAAATAAGGAGAAAGTGGGTCACCTTGTTGTAGGCTCGTAGCCCTGCTTGCGGATGTATTCATTATGCCGCATCCCCATTTATGGTAACTGAATATCGCACGGTGGTTACACTTTTCATGATCATTGCAATCCATTGTGCGGGGAACTGAAATTTCTTTACGACAGCTTCCAAAGAATCTCATCTGACTATATCGTACGCCTTGCTCATATCCACTTTAATTGCTGCATATTGGATCCCTTGCCTTTTGGTGCACATTGTATGAAATAATTCATGAGCTATTAAGCATCGATCCACTCTCAATCTGCCTTGTATAAATGATCCTTGACTATCACTAATAATGTCTTGCAGAACTGGTCGTGATCTATTTACCATGCATTTACTAATAATACGATAAAGAACATTGCATAAGCTAATTGCCTCAAAATCACTTATTGTTTGCGGGGCATATTAGTGTGTTATATCAATATTTAAGTTATATATAACGATATAGGGTGATACTTTTGATATTGTAATTAAATTAATATAGGTAAATGAGTGTTATCACAGTTACATTTTTTTTCGATAATTTGCAAGCCAAAAAGGCTAAGAAACATCAAAGATGCAACAAGACAGCAAAAACAGCAAAATACCTAGAATCCAACAACCAAAGAACAAATACAAAACCGCAACAAAGGTCTACAACAAAGCACTAAAACAGCTATCTAATAAGGTTCTTCTTTTTTTCCAGCATATCGTCTCTGAAGGCTTTAGCCACGGTCTCCTGATCATCACGAGACAACTTTAATCGACACATAGGTTTCGCCGCTCTACAAGCTTCCTCATCCAGCCTCTCCAAAGAGAGATCCACTACATTCAAAAATCTCTCAGCAGTACTATCAATCACATCATTAATGATAAAACAGCTTCCAGAAGGCTTTTTAACACCTTTTACCCGACAAGGATTGCTTGAACGGGCCCTACCCGAAGCTCTGCTAACCAAACTCCACTTTGGGTTCTACAAAAAATTAACCTTCTTTTTTTTGCGGCTTTTGACTTTGAAGGCCTTAAGAGAAGAAACCTCGGCCTTAAGAGGAAAAGAGCAAACCACCCCACCAAACGATTTGTCAGGTGGGTCACTAACAGTGCGCTCGCTATCAGAAGGCGCCACCAAAATAGCACCATCATCCCCACCGTCATTAAGACCCCTCAAAAGAGCATCTTTATAAGGAGACTTAGCAGACTTAGGGACACCCGATATAAAAGAAGCAGAGATAGTAGCAGAACCATCGGAAGCATTAGGAGACACACACCCACCATCACCAGCCTTCACACCAACCTGCTTATCCTTAGGAACCCAAATCCAATTCTCAGAGCCCCTCTTAGAAGGAGTAGAAGACACATACTAGAGGTTATTTGTTTAGAATGTAATTTTGATTAAAATACTCAAAATACAACTAAAAATTGTAACGTAAATAACAATATTATTACAATTACATTAGATGATTGATTACATCCAACCAAACAAGCATGGCGGTCTATAGAAACTCCGGGTAATCAATTTAACTCCACTATGTCTCATAGCTCAACTAAGTAATCCAGTCAAGTAAATTACATTTTGGAGTCCTTGCAAAAGTTGGAACTTAATTGAGACTGCATTGAAGAAAGCTACAACTCCAACAGACCGTAGACTTCTTTTTGTTTTTGGCAGAAAGACAGGGATACAGGAAAAAGAGAAACAAAGAAAACTAAAGATCAAGGTCAAAGGGTTACAAGAGGGCTCTCCTCCTTGCTCTGGTGGCAAGGGTGTGTGCTCTCATAACCTTAACCCGATCTACTTTCTTAACAAAACAAACATCAAATGAAAGAAAAAGACTACAACAATTTGAAAGGATATTCTTGCACTCCGTCGGTATTCCTCGCCGGTTCCTGAGGATGTCAATTGCTCTAGTAGAATCTGTTTGGATCTTTATGGCCTTGTATCCCAATTCCTTAGCGCGATACATTGCTTTCTCAATTGCCTCTAACTCCATCTGGAGCGCTGAATGTCCATACGTCGGCATTGAGAATTCTTCTTTCCATATTCCACCCTGTGTGAGGACCCAGGCAATGCCACCTACAAGAGATATCCTGTTCCAAGCCCCGTCACATATAAAGACGTATGTTGGTTCTTGTTCCTCCCCTCTGATCCATTTGAAACAATAAGATTGCTTCCCTTGTGGTGCATTCCGTTGGGAAGAAGAATGCTCAGTGCAATCCCCTTTTTCTTTTCTGGATATCTCCAAGCTCCAAATGTAGGTTATTAATAGCTTCCCGGATATTCACCGGTCTACCTTCAATGGCTTTTTTGCATCGTACTATCCAGATTGTCCATAAAATACCACAAAAATAAATCAACCTCCATCTTTGTTGATATCCATCTTTGGCTAAAAAAAAGGATCCAGTTCCTTAGCCAACTTTGAACATGGACATATCTTTGAGAGTCCACTTTGATGCCCAACTTGCTGGCAAACCATAACAGCCTGGCTATGGGGCAGTCACGAAACAGGTGGTTTAAATCTTCTGCTCCTGCCTCACACAAACTGCATTTGACGTCAAGATCTCTAATCCATTTACGACGATTGCATGCTAAGGGTAGTGCCCCGTGCATTATTTTCCAAACATTTGTCTTCCACTTTGTAGGCATGTCCAGAGACCAAATAGTCTTCCACAACTTTTGATCATCCCTTCTTACGACTCCAGATGGCGTATTTGAGCGAGACCACTCCTCCCATTGTGCATAATAGCCACTCTTCACCGTATACTCTCCATCCAAGGTTCCAGTCCAAATAAATTCATCCTTCCCAAAATTATCCCTTACTGGGAGTGCTAATATTCTTTTAGATGTTTCCCAGTGAAAAGTATACTGAATCAGGGGGGGTATTCCATCTAATGGGGTTTTGTAGCATTAACTCCTCAACTTTCCTTTGCCCCCAGTGCTGTGGTTGCACCCCTTGTCTAAGTTTAAGTTCTCCCCCACTCCATTTATCTTCCAAAATGCAAGTATCTGTCCCACTGCAAATCCGTTTCCCAATTTTGTGTTTGACTGTATTGACTGCTTTGCAGAGCCCATTACATCCTTGTGAACCTTTTTTGAGGGGACAACCCCTCAAACTGATTAGAGAACTGTGCTTGTAACGAGCTTTGTACACTTTACTGAGTAAAATTTGTTGCTGTGTGTGCAGTCTACATGCCTGTTTGACTAGGAGTGCATTGTTCATCCAGTTTGTCTTTCTCATCCCCATACCTTCCAATCCTTTGGGGCTAAACAGCGTGGTCATAGGCACCCAGTGCTTTGAGTTTCTTCCAGCCCCGTTCCACTGGAAAAACCTAACCATCAGTGAGTTAATTTTAGCTGCCAGCACTTCTGGGATGTTGTAGACTGAGAGCAGATACTGGTTCAGTGTTGATAGAACTGCATTGATCAAAACAAGTCTACCACTTGTAGAAAGCATTGAGGCTTTCCAATGTTTAAGCTTCTTTGCTACTGCCTCATACATAAACCCCAGCTGCTGCACCTTATTCCTTTGTATGGTAGGAGGTACTCCAAGATATTTACCAAAACCAGTAGTCACCTGAAATCCAAAGATCGTCTTCATTCCTTAGACCTCCTCAGGGGTAACATTCCTTGAAAGCATCATTTGCGATTTATGAATGTTAATGACCTGCCTAGAAGTCGTACATAAATCATCCACACACTGCTTGAGATGCAGTACATTTTGTAATTCCACTTCGGCGAAGAACATAGAATCATCAGCAAAGAACATGTGGTTGATCTCTGGTCCATCTTTCACTACTCTTATCCTCTTTAACCTCTGCTGGTATGTCTCTTGATTTAGGAAGTTCCCCAGTACATCTAGACAAAGAATAAACAGGTACGGGGATAGAGGATCCCCCTATCTTAGGCCTGCTTCTGGCTTGAAGGAAGATGAGGGCTTCCCATTGATTAGTACTGCGTATTGGACCGTTTGAACGCAGTGCAAGATGAGTTTTACCCACAAGTCTGGGAAACCACATTTGTTGAGGACCTCTTTGAGGAATTCCCAACTCACTCGATCATAGGCTTTACTCATGTCCACCTTGATAGCTACAATTTTCCTTCCCCTTCTTCTTTCTTTCACAATGCGGACAACCTCATGAGCCAGGAGGCAACTATCTGTTATTAGTCGCCCCTGTAGGAAAGCGTTCTGGTTGGAGTCCACAAACCTTTGCATGATTCCTCTCAGGCGATTTACCAAGCATTTTGAGATAATCTTGTAGATGACATTGCATAGACTGATTGGTCTATAATCAGCAAAAGAGGAGGGATTGCCCATCTTTGGAATGAGGGAAATATAAGTTGTATTAATCTCCCTAAGGAAGCAGCCTGAATTTAGGTTGTGAAGCACAGCTTGACACACCTCAGGCCCAACTGTCGGCCAGAATTTCTTGTAAAACAAAGCTGGAATTACATCCGGTCCAGGCGCTTTAAGGGACCCAAGTTGGTGGACTGCTACATAGACTTCTTCATCTGTGAAAGGGGCTTGGAGGATTTGCTGATCTAGGATCGACAGCCTCTTATTATAGTTTTGAAGGACTATTCTAGTTTTTCTCTCCCAATCCACCAAATTATCATTTTTCCTTTTGAACAGTACTTCAAAATGTGCAGTAGCGGCGCATGTAATTCCATCTTCCTCAGTCAATCAGGTCCCATATTTGGTTTGTATTTGCTTGATCTCCACCTTGCTTTGTCTGTGCTTGAAATGCCTGAAGAAGTATTTGGTTAATTTGTCTCCTTCTTGGATCCATCTGACCTTGGCTCTTTGTTTCCAATATTGATCCAAAATGTCTTGTGATTCAGCACAGTTTCCCTTAGCCATGCAATAAGCGGCTATGCTCGACTCTTGAAGGCCCAGTTCCGCCACTGCTTCCTGTATTTTCATAAGTTCCTCCACCGCTTTGCCCCCAGCTTCTCGTTGGTTCCTTTTCCATTCAAGGGTCCATTTCCTGCACTCTTCTGAGTGGCTTTAAGTTTCCACACCATCTGATACATGGGAGAGCCTGTACGACCTTCAGTGTTCCAGCCTTCATTTATAATAGACTGGAGTTCAACTTTGTCTAGTGCCCAAGCTTCAACTCTATAGCCCCTTCTCTTCTCTCCCCCCTTGCACTCTGTCCATATGTAAGATAATAGGTCCATAGTCTGAGGCTAGGATGGGCAAGTTAAGAATGTTAGAAGCTGGGTACGCAACTGCCCATCCTTGGTTCATGTAGCCTCTATCTAGACATTCAAAAATTAAGTCCCCTTCAAACCTGTTATTGGACCATGTGAACTTATTCCCCCAACTTGGCACTTCCTGCAGTTCTAAATCATTTCTCCAGTTGTTAAACGCCTGAGCCCCCCTCAAAGTTGGTCGACCACCTTGTTTATGGTGGATATACTCAACTCGGTTGAAGTTCCCCATGATCACGAGGGGTTCAGTTATCCCATGTACCACTGAACTAATCTCTTTCCACACTTCATCCCTCTCCTTTAAGACTGGGTGTCCATAAACAAAACACACATAACAAAGACCACTCCCCATTTGATTGAAAGAACACAATACAACATTGGAAGAAGCATAGCATCACCTAGCCCCAACACTACCCTTACAAAATACAGCAATCGCCCCACTAAGCCCATCTGCATCTACCCCCCCCCCCCCCCAACAAGAGAGAGATGCATACATCTGAGCTTCTATGTTACACGGTACAAAGAAGTTTTACATTCAAACAGACACAACATTGAGGGTGAGTGGTGGGGGAAAATCCATTTGAGATAGGGAACTACAAAGGTTTCTGCCCTACCTATACCTCTGCAGTTCCAGGCACAGATTTTCATGGCTGCCGTGGGGGTAGTTGACAGCCTACCCCCAACGCCTCAAACGCTTTGGCTTTTAAGATTCTCCTGTTCCGGCTCCACCTGTTCCCAAGCGTTGCACATCCATGGCCCAGAGTACCTTTGTCAGATGTGCCCATGTTGAAGACTCCCATTGGTGTCAGAAAATTCCTCCCTTCCAACGCCTTAAATTTTTTTGTCAGTCTTGAATAAATCTCCTCCCCTTCCCAGTTGCCCCTAGTTGTAGCTCCCATTTCTGGTGCTGAAATTGCCTTGCGCTTCAAGTCTTTGAACGGCTTCATTGCTTCTCCTTTGGTAAAACTCGGTTCAAGGCTACGTCCCCGGAGGTTAACACCCAATCCTTGCCCCAGCTGCCTTGTCGCGCCACAATGATGGCATGGGCTCAGCCTCTCCAGCTGCCTTTTGTCCAGGCTTGTACTCAAAGAAGTTGTCAGGCCAAGACTGAGTTGTCTACCTTCCTCCTTCATTTGTTCTTCTCTGAATTTCCTTAAGTCAACCTGGTTTGGTTCTGGCAATGGTAAAGCAGAATCCAGAACTATAATCTCTTTGTTGCCCTCTTGGATTTTCACAAAGTTAGAAAACGGGGAGTGGGTGAATCCTTGAGTTTGGCTTCTTTGAAAAGGACTTGCCATGCTCCCCAAGTGTTCAATAGCAGTGTAAGTGTGGTTGGGTAGGTAGGCAATTTCTGGGGTTGGTGTGGGGATGGCCTGTGGAGCAAGGGGGTATAAATAGGCTGGGTCCTGGCAGGCTTTTGGTAGGGAATACCCAAATGAGAAGGCCCCCCCTTTGGAACCTGCTCTGTGAAGGCCTTTCCACCTTTTTTGCAAGGTCCAAATTTGGTGCTCAAAGCGTTAAATTTGTATCCACTTGCATGAACTCGGGTTCTGTGGGGACTATTTCATTATTAACTAAGGGGATGTCTAGAGCCATGTCATTGTCATCCAGATTTTCAGGGGGTGGGGTAGAAATACAGAAAGTGCCTGATTTAATTACCTCTGTCCCATCACTCAGAACAGCTTCAAGTGCAGGTCTCTTCCCTTTACGTTGGTGGTCCCCATGCTCTACCTCCATCGTATCGCCATGCACGCCATGCACCCCATGCACATAAGGGTTTGCCACGAACACCCTGTCCTCTGCTGAAAGGATATCTGTAAACGGAGAGTCCCTCACATTTATGAGTGGATCGCTTCTTCTAGCAACATTGTCACCGTGGTTTTCCTCCAGCTCCTTGTATGTTGTCGGCCTCTTCCGCCCTTTATGCTCAGACTCCCAAACCGGCTTCCCCTCCCTCAATCTTGTAGTATAGAAAGGGTAAATAGGGGGATGGGCCATTATCTTGTTTGTGTACCACGGTGCCTCCCCATTCATGATCTGGTAACCTTTCTTTTCCAGCAGAGTGAATCTTTGCATGATACCATGAACTGCATCCATGGTAGATTTTTTGCAGCTATCGATCTTGTGACCAACAAAACCACATTTTTACAGTGGTGGAAGATGCCCTCATAGCGGAATGTGATCCAAACTGATTCCCTTAAATCATCCAGGATAAAAACACCTGGTATGAGGGGAGCGTTGAGATTTAACTTGACTCTAACCCTCAATCTTTCGACGGTGAAAGCTGTTTCCTCAGGGAACCTATATTCCTCCACCTCTCCAACTACTTCCAGTAGTTGTTGCAGAGCCCCCCTCCATCTGTGTTTTACCGGAAGACCTTCCACCTGTATCCAAAGGGCCATGGAAAACACATCAATATTTTCTAGAACCCCATTCTCCCCGATATACTTGAGGACAAGTAATCCTCCATCAATGGAGGTATTTCTGGCACGAAGTAGATCATAGACGTCCTCAGTGTTAGTAACACTAAGGAAGAACATCTTCCCTTGTCTTCCAGTTGGCACTACCGCGATCCTTCCTTTGAGCTCCCAGTAGTCATGAATGGCGACGGCTACTTGGTGTGGTTTCCATTGCCGTGGATCCAGGAAGAACCCTCGGAAGGTTCTATCCCATTGTTTAGCAAAATTATCCGGTGGGGCTGGCATATTATCGATTGCTCCCTGCCTTACAACTGAGGCCTGGTGCAGGTTCGATTGGTTTGAAGTGTTTGTGGTGGCTCGGTTGCGAAACGCAGAGGGCAGGAAAGATTGATGAGAACCCATTTTTGTCTTGGTTTTCCTTAAATGGGGAGGAGTATAGATATGTTTTTCCCCAAAAATGGCCATTACTATAAATAGCCCAGCCACCTTCCCACTCCCTTTGATTAAACCACCAGAAAACCCCCTATTCCAACTGCTAACCTCCAACTCTTTAATGCAGATACTCGAGTGTTTTCTTGGGAACCCCTTAATACCGCCGTCACATCCTTCATCTCTCTATCTATCCACCATAGAGAAATAAAAAATTAGTCCCTCACCTTCGCATTAATCCTAGTAATTACTCCTTCTGAATTCCCCTCGAGCCAAACCCCTTGGTAGAGAGGTCATTCGTCACCATCCAATCGAAATAACTCCCACCGAAGAGTGAAAGCTTTCTGTGAGTGGTTGACACAGTGTTATAAGCCTCCCCTCTCACCCATCATTACTTTATTTCCTATCTAGTCTGCGCCCAGCTCCCTTTCTTCACTGTCTTTTAGAGCTCAGGACATCACTCCTCTACAGTATAATAGAGTAGACACCATGCTTATTGACGTCACGCCTTCCTCCGCTTCTCTTTCTTCTGATTCTTAAACTTCCTCCCTTCTTCCTTCTTAAAACTGTTCCCTACAACTAGCTTTTTCCTTTCAAAAAGAAACCTTATCCCTCTAAGAACTGCTTTTGAAGGTTTTTGGAGAAAAAGGCTGAACACTTTTAGTGAAATGGTAGAGAGAGAAATTTTTAGAGAGAGATGCTCTCGCACCTAAGGTTTAACTTAGGATACTACCTCTGTCCCCAATTATTTTACGCCAACTACAGACCGTAGACTTCAACACAATAAACTTCGATCAAGTCCTGACCTCTTCCTTAATGGCAATTGCTGAGTAAATCAATCAATGGCCTTAATAGTTAGCATAACAATCAGTAGTTTTACAAGATGCCTAAAAGCTGGCTACAAGCATAGTTCAGCTTTATCAAGTTACACTAGCAGAAAAGATGTTAATAATATAAACCCAAGTTTTGCAAATGTTTTTGATTACTTTATACAAAGCACAACACATCCCACAACTTCATGAAGAAACCACTTATGTTTCCGATCCTGACACCAAGAAAGGCAATCTGAAGACTTATGGGAGTACATCAATGCTGTCACGTGCCATGCATGCTGGTGGGGGAAGCATGACCGCCTCGCTCACTGGCAAGGTCATCTTCCAATTCGCTACCATGCCCATCCATGACAACAGCATGGTTATTATTGACGCTCCGCTCAGAACTTGCACTGCTAGTGGCAAGGGGAGAGTCTGACACACTAGCAGTCCGGCTCCCTGTAGGGCCTGACCTCACACTATACATGGAAGATGCTGGGATTTTCGTCATCAATGGCCGTAAATTACCAGGTATACTTCGCCTTATATCCTACACCAAAGAGCAAAACAATGAGACCACGAACAGCAAGATATGCGGACTCAAAAGATTGAGCCAATTTGGACTACTTAAAACTGACTTGTATCCTAAATGGGAATCTTTTTCGGCTTCATATGTCCCAGTGAACTCAAACAACAAGATCAAACTAGGCCCAAAAAAAACCAGCCATTTGAAATTAAAAGGTGAATTTGACACCCTTGAGTCCTCGAAAGGGTCTATTAATTTCAAGGGTATGAGAAGGTTCGATAAAGCAATGATTGGTAAGTTTACCTCAAATAAAAGTTGAAAAGTTAAGTGTTGGAAACATGGGAAGAATGGGTAAATTTAGATTCGGCTTGGTAAAGGTAAATTAACCACCCTAAAGAACAGACCCTAACCTCTCTGAATCATTGCCTACGCAGTTAAATAGTAAGGGTTGGTTCAGCTTTGTTTGATAACAGGTAAGTGGAAGGTCAAGAGAACCATCATATGTGAAAAGTTGCTGAATTGGGAAGAATCATCCATATCCAGACCTCTTGCTAACATCAAACCAAATGAAGTATAGATGATCTAAGGAAACAGAATAGTCTCATAAAAGATGGCTGCATGGAAGATAAACCTACCATATGCCTTATAGCCATATCCAGAGACTTCTTGGACAATGTTCGCCCAAACCCGGAGCTATCTGGAGATGAAGCTGATTTTCCAGATAACCCAGGAGAGTGCTTGTCATCCTGCCGTGGGGGTGCTAATTTCCGCATGTTTATCACCCTCTCAACCATCTTTGTGCCTATGACCACAGGGCTAATGTCATCATTGACCTTGGAATGCCCCCGACTCACTGCAGGCACAGAGCTTCCACTGGAGCGGATACCACCATTAGGTACTCGACCTCTCGAAGGAGAACATGACTGGCGTCTTTGTCTACCATCACTGACAGGCTCTACTGAAGTAGAGCGAGCTGAAGTGGCTGCAGGTCTGCCCCTTGTGGCTGATAGTGGTCTATCTGGTAGTGTTGTTCTCAGATTTGGTGGAGCGTCTAAAGAGAAACCAGGCATCTCGGCTGGGTTCCATGGCCTAGATCTGACGGTTGGGGATGCACCACGTGAAGGCCCTGGATTCTTAGATGGTGCTGACCCAGACTTGCTACTGATTGAAGATGTCGACTTGTTGAGAGCAGCAGTGGAGCTCGCTATAGTAGATGGCGTTGATGGTCTGCGAGTTGGTGTTGATGCCCTAGAGGTTGGCCGGGATGTAGGTGCTGTTGGCCTAACTGTTGCAGTAGAAGATCTTGCAGCGGGCCTGGTTGGAGTTGAAGGTCTAGCGGTGGTGGTGGACCTGGATGGTGTTGAAGCTCTTGCTGGTCCATTAGAAGGGGCTGAAGGTCTTGTCGTGGACCTTGATGGAGTTGAGGACCTTGATGAAACTGTAGATTTCGTTGATGCCACAGAAGCTGTGGACCTGATAGATGTCAGAGAAACTGTAGCCCTAGTTGATGACATTGAAGCAGCAGGCTTGGGCGATGAGTGAATTGTGGACCTGGTTGAAGACAATGTGGCCCGAGAGGTTGGTGTTGATGGCCTTGAAGTTTTAGAAGTCAATGTAGGACGACCAGTTGGCGTCGCAGGTCTGGATCCACCCCCTGGAGTAGCAGGTCTAGACGCTGGACTGCCTGCTGATGAAGGCCGCGGACCACCTGCTGACAAAGGCCGTGGACCACCTGCTGATGAAGGCCGCCTCATTCCTGAAACTGATGTGGTTAACCCAGTTGATGAACTTGACTGCCTTGGCAAATTACTTTTCATCGTAGTCTCTGTCTGAGAGTTTGCCAACTGCATCAATAGTTCAAAAGATGATTTCTTAGCATAACGTCAAAGAGCATCATGCAATGCAAATCTATAAAGTTTAGAAGTTTTCAATCTGCTTACCTCCCTCACTAAATAGGATCACTTTTACTTTCTAGAAATTCATATGTAACTGATGTGTTTTCAAGCACCGCAAATTAATGATAGCAAGCAACTTGGAATAAACTGACTTCCGTTGCATTGCCATCGTGGACTTCCAAACATCACATAATTGCTTCTTACCAAGCATATTAGGTTTCAATAGGTCATTCCAATTAATTAGCTAGGTTAAACAATGAAGCCCTAACACAATTTAATCCAGGCCATCGTGCATTGCCATTGCCATTGCCATCGTGGACTTGTCATTTCACCGAAGAGTACCTTCTAGTGGAACTCCATCCATTATTCAGGATTTCTTATGAGCACTAACACAATTTAATCCAGGCCAACATGCAAAATAAGCAAACAAGCAGTTAAAATCTTACACCTGGACCTGGACATGTAACCAAAGTTGTAACCAATAGTGTGAAAATAGGAAAAGCGGCATAGCAGAGAGACCTACAGTCTCCAGAGACTCAGGTCAAAGCTACGCAACAGAAATGGTTAAAAAAACACAGAAATTACAAGGAAAACCAAAACCTAGGCTGTTTTTCTACTGTGACTCTAAGTTAGCAATGATGTCAGTACTCTTACTCTTGATTTCAGAGCAGTCGGTTGAGCCTTTGGAGCTTCTAGCTCACTCATGTAAGTTTTCCTTGATTCCATCTCCAGTGAAGGGAAGAGAGGTGTGCCAGGTGGTGTTAGAAGCCTGAAACAGGACAGTGAATGCAGTTAAGCAACAGAGACCAGACAACTAAATCTCACATCTAAAACAGAAACAGATACTGAAGAACACACACACACACACACACCTACATACATATATATATATATTATATCAAATTTGCTTTCAGCCTCTCAGAATCAATCACATGAAGAAAAATAAATCCAGCCATATGGAAGAGATCTACTGAACAACTTCATCGTCCAATGGAAGCTTTAAAAAGAAAGGCTATCATCAGATAGCGAAGTGTTCGAGTTCTCTCCATCAGAGATTGAGAGATTGATGAGGGGTTGGCATGGATCTTATATTTATGAAGCGAAGGAAGCACAGGGTAAAGCCAGAAGTTTTAAGACAACTTAAAAAGAAAGGCTACACACTTCAGATAGATAACTTTTGTGGATCATCTCCCTTTAAAAATGATAAGGGTTACACCCCTCTTCCCCCAGAATGCCAGGCCTTGATCTGATTTCTAGTGGGATGAGGGGAAGGAGGATGAATGAGAAGATCTCTTAAGAAGAATTCTACAAAAGACTGTCTTTGGTATAGATCGCAGAAATCCACCAATATTGCAAATGTTTCAGAAATGATGGTAGCATGACTAGGCAACCTTCTGACAACAGATATCAATGATATGATTGCTTGCATTTTGATCACTCTAGACCCTAATAGGCAGCCACAATGGCATCTATACGGATCCAACTTGTGTCCCACAATAGAATTTGATTGGTGCTGGGTGATTGAAACATAGAAGTGAAGAACACAAATTTCACTTCATTACCTCTGCCCCTGCAAATGATGGTCAAATCCAAGCTAACGATATTACAATTATCAGTCTAATGACGAATATTGTTAGGATCTAAGCAAGAACAATCTCTGAAGGACTTTAATTGCTGTATAACACATCATCTGCCATAAGCTACTTCCACTGATGGCTAGCATATCAGCAATAAACTATGGTGGTATCAAGCATATACTACTGTTACCCACCCAATGAGATTGTTCTGGGTGAAAAAAGGAGAGCACACTAGTGTATTTCAAGTAAAGCACGTTCTAGTAATGTGAACTTTTGACTGGGGCTTGAACTACTAAATCACAAGTAAAAGAAGCACCGACGCGACTGCTCTCACCATAATTATGAGGATTTGTAGTTTGGAGTACAATGGTAAAATCTTCACACTAGTTGCGAGTATTTTTATGGGAACTGAGATGTTAAATAGGTACTCTGATGAGTTGCAAGTCATGAACCTCGATATTGTACAGACAATTTCCCAACATTCCTAAGAAATAATGTGTTCTGTTTTACACTACAAGGATAAGGAAAACACAAAACAATACATGAACAGATCATGCAGTTACAATGTATCCCCTTTGGCCAGGAATTTTAAGATCGAAGCACCATGAATAAGAAGACACCACAATGATATAGAGTCCTAGAGGATACTGCACCTTTAGCATCATCTAGAGATACCTGATACAAATGACATCTATCTGCCACATTCCTCCTAAAATTAGTTGCTCTTCCCTAGCAAAGTGTCCACAGAACATATAAGGAATAGATAGATCATACTACAGGATGGCTATAAAACGTTGGAAAATCAATCACCTATACAACCACCACCAATATGAAATCAGTGGAACCAAGGTCTCATGGAATCCAATTGCAGCAACCTTACCCCAGAGACAGCACTCAACAAAAATAGCTTTAACGTACATATATATATAAGAATATTTACTTATATAGTATAAGAGTCTTTTACAGCTGGACATGATCTTATGTTACAATGACATTGTTCAGCTACTAATGTAACCAGCAATCATGTGGTATAAAACTTGCAGAATATAGTGCCTTTATCATGATGATATTGTGTATAACTGTTCACCCTTGCAATTTATTAGGTGCACTCGGAGCACGTGCTCCAAATATTAGGGTTGTTCACCCAGATATATTAGATTGTTCACTCTTATTATTATTTATAATTGTTCACTCGCAAATATCTAGAGCACATGCTCCATGTGCATGTAATATACATTGGTTCACCCCACCCCACCCATGAATCAACACTCGCAAGAAGAAATTACAACACAGGTTCACTTTTCTCATCCAGTGGAATGCATCTAGAATTTATTATAAGGTGAACCGAGTTCCTTCCACCTGTATAAATAGTTCCTTCTGTCCATCGTCTCTGACAATGCACAAAAAAAAATTAAAAAAAATCTTAAGGTAAAAGTTTTCCACCCAAGTACGACTACAGTTGGTACTAGGATTCCTAATTTATCATATTTCAGCCAGTAACCCAAAGCAAAACCAACATCAGTACTCCGAAATCCCGCTCAAGCAAGGTATGAAAGGGTCAAGTAGGCAAATGTTTTGCATCATCTCTAGTTTGAATGATGCCCATCTTACCCCTAAATTTTGCAATTTAGAGAGATTGCTTCCAATTCGTCCAAGATTTAGAAATCCTTCGTTGCATAGAACTCCATGGAAAAGAAGCATAGGAGATTTAATTAGGCATTTTACTCAAGTGCATTACCGTCTAAGTTAAACAAACATCTTCGAGCCAATAATAACCCTAAAGTAGCTAGCAATAGCCAATATAACAGAGACAATGAAGCAATGAGAGAGCAGATCAGAAAGAATACAATATCCACCATTAGTCATGTAGGCAGGTTGTGTTCATATCTATATTTCATCATTACCAAAATATTTAAAGACCAGATCCACAATATCAAAATTGCCTTAAAGATTCCTCCTGCAACTACCCATACTTCAAATTTAAGCATCATCTAATCCAATCTTCATAAAGTTTCAGTCTTCACAGACATCAAATGTGTAGTGCAAATAGAATCAACCTTAGTAATATTTTAGAGACATCACAGGGTTAGTATTAACAATCATCACATGCATGTATAAACACAATTGAGCTACACAAAAATGCAGAAGTATTAAACATCAAACCACATTAAAGTATTCCTCGCCAAGAAAACAGCGGTAAGGAATATGGCATTTTGCTCAGAATGAAATCCAACAAAGAAAATACAAAGGCTATTGATCTTACCAATCATAGTCATTCTTTTCGCCATCTGTGTTTAGAAAATCGTCAGGACCAGTTTTCCTTGCAGGCTTTGTAGATGAAACATCAAAAAGAGGCGAACTTCCAGGTTGGGAAACTACAAATTGAACATAAATTTTACATCACAATGACAAAATTGATAACGTGAAATCATAATCAAATTAACCAAATTAGGTGAGGCTGATCAACAGCTGGGTGGGGGAAAAAAAAAGAATCGCTTCAATTTCTCTGACATCACCATAGCAACTTAAGTCAACGAACACTTTTAAAGATCAAAACGATTGGAAAAACAACAAAAAAAATCATGTCATAATACCTAAAGAATCATCTAGCTCATCGGAATCCTGAAGAAGAAGAAGATCAGCTTTCTCCTTCTCACGCTTCCGCATTTCAAGGAACAATGCGAGGTCGTCTTCTTTCTCTCTCATCGCATTCATCGACGACTGAAGACTCTTCAGCTGCGGCATCCTCGGCCTTATTGACGGCATTAGGGTTTCCGGTCCTCTAAAGCTACGATTCATTGCAAAACACTTTCAAAACCCTAGCTATCACGATTCACGAAGCTCAGCCAAACCACCACCGAAGAAAACCTAAAAGCTCATCAATCTGAACGAAAACACACTACCTAATACTACAAATCGAAGCTCATTGCTCAAGAAACCGATATTCAGATGCAAGGATCTGCACGAAGAGCTCAATAGTGGAATGGTTGATCTGAATCAGCTCAAAATCCACTGAAGAATTAACAGCAACCAGTTGACTACACAATGAATCGATTGAAACCGAATAAGATAATGACGTAGGAGTCGTTGCAGGTACAAACGATCGCGAGGGTTGAATAAATGCTCAGGCTCCGTAGTTTGAATGAGCCACCATTGAAGAGAGAGAGAGAGAGAGAGAGAGAGAGAGATTTGAAGATGAGAGATGAAAGAGATAGAAATAGAAATAGTGGCAGAAGTGGTAATAAAGATTAAAATGAAGGATGAAATGGGGAAGAGAGAGTGAGGGAGGGAGGGGTTGTTTGGATTTTAATTCAAGGAAGAGGAGAGAGAAAATGTTTAAAGGTATAATTTGGTGAGAGGATTTGGATAAAACGACAGCTAACCAAATATTCCTAACGCATAAATGACCTTTGAATGCCCTTCACCCCGGGTTTTGTATTGTTTGGCTCCTAAATTACTACGTAAATTTGGAAGGATTCGGTCTTTGGATTCAAAGTTTGGACTGGGGTACCACTTACTTTCTTCTCACCTCACCCCGTGAAGGGGTTTTGCAATACTAGTTTCAAAATTGTGGAATTTAGCAGGGTCCATCTGTCCGCATTATATATAACTAGTAAAAAATTATATGCGATGCATGCTGTGAATATACTAAATAAAATAATATTGTCATTAAAAGATAATAAAAAGGAGGAAAATGCCATCTTGTATAAACTTTAATCTGTCAATGGCCTTCAAAATGTTTGCTCTTAAACATGATATATATTTACAGGTACAATGAAAATAAGCCGAAATTGAATTATACAAACTTATAGACAGAAGATTATTCAGCAAATTATAAATAACATTATACAGAGTTCTGATCCTAGTCAAAGATCAAAGACCAAATGTACTGATTTTATGCCCAAAAAGTATTAACCCTCCAAGCTAGAAGTTATGTATAGGTTGTATGCAATTTATCCCCTCTTTGAGAATATATTAGTATTACATACTCAGTTAAGCTTGCTCGATCCGACGCCCTGATTCAAGGAGGAAAAACATGTAAAATAGATTAATTGAGGGAATATAATTGAACTTCAATTTAGAAAGAAAAATGGGGACAATACAAAAGGTCTTATTATAAGAAAGCAAAGATTATGGAATCCAACTACTAATTTGATTTCTATACGGTTATCATGGCAAGTCCTCTAAAATGGTTATCGTAAGAGTAGACCTTGATTCCTCGCATTCTAAAGCTCCTAACGCCTACATATGAAATTGTAAATGTAGAACAAAAAAACTAAGTACTATGAAATACAAACAAAGCATATAATACAACATTATAAAGAAAAAGTAATGAAAAGGAAAAATAATGGTCCTGCATAAACTTCAATATGATAATGCCTTTTAGATAGTTTGCCCTAAAATATGACTATACTTATTGCAATAGTGCAAACGAAAGTGGAACATACAAAATGCATAAGGTGGACAACAAAGTACACATGAAAATGAAATACAAGAAACATTAAAGATCACATCTATATAACAACCGAAATTTATTAGGTAGTCCCGCGGGACTATACAACTCACCCCTACTCCTGCTACTCGTCAGCAGTACGTCAGCCTTTTACTTTTCTTTCGCTGGAAATGGTCTTACACAGTTAAATGATATCTGTTGCAAGTAGTTATTAAGATGGAATGCAGAGTGCGTTGGTTGTAGGTGAACGGGGCTGCCATGTTGGTCGGGGGTTCAATTCATAGGTGCTCTTTTTATTTTATTTCCCTCTTTTCGTTCATTTTATGTTTTTGTTTTCGTTATATTGATTTTTTACCCAATTTTATATTAGACTTTAACATTTTTAGATTTATTCTTTTTAGCAAATACTTCTCCCTTTATCTTTATTTTTCTTTTTTTCATAACTTTATAATATTTTAATTAGCCCCCCTTTTATTTTTTTATGTTTTGTTTTCCTTTTTTCAAACCATATTATTTTATATTTATCAAACATATTAAAATAATACTATAAACATACTAAAATGATACCAACAAATAAATCCAATTTTATTTTATATTTTATTCATAGCAGCTTTTTTTTTATTTTATTTCCCTCTTTTCGTTCATTTTGTTTTTTTGTTTCCATTATATTGATTGTACCTAATTTAATCTTATTATTTTAAAGAACAGGCTTGCCGAATGTACACTCCTGACGAGCGCACGTTGTCAGTGAATTAGTGACCTTTTTATTAAGTGGAAGGACATTAATTTTTTTTGAGCATGGAAGGACATGAAAAAATAAATGTTAAAGTAAACGAAAATTTTAAGGTACTCCCGCATGAGTATACCTTTTCACCATACTCTCGCTATATGTCATAGCCCGTCACATTTTTTTTTAAGACCGGTAGTCACCTTTAATAATAGTTACTGCAAATGTGTCTATACTAGTGTGCAAAGAAGTATGTGTTGGTATATGTTAGTGTGCAAAGGACCATGTGTTGTGTGCAAATAAGTTCGTACTGACGTGCAAAAGAGTCTATGCTATTGTGTAAATGCATTTGTATTAGCGTCCAAAATAGTGTGTAAATGTGTCTGTATTAGCGTGTTAGTGTGCAAAAGTGTATAAGTTAGTGTGCAAAAAGTGTGTGTGTTAGTATGCAAAGTTATATGTGTTGGTGTGCAAAGGTGTATGTGTTAGTGTGCAAACGTGTGTATGTTAGTGTGCAAATGTATGTGTATTAGTGTGTAAATATGTATGTATTGGTGTGTGTTAGTGTGTGAAGGTATGTGTGTTAGTGTGGAAAGGTATATGTGTTGGTATGTGAATTAAAGTGCAAAGACATATGTGTTAGTGTGTACATCTTTATGTGTTGGTGTGCAAAAGTGTATGGGTTAGTGTGCAAAGGTATACGAATGATTAAACTAATTTTTGAATTTACAGCTGCTACAAAGACTCAAACTATAGACCTCTAGGAAACTCCTAGAGTAAATTGCTTTGCACACTAAGAAAAACTCATTCGCACACTAGCAAAAATTCATTCGCACACTAACAAAAATTCATTTGCACACTAGTACAGGTTCATTTGCACACTAGCAAAAACTCTTTTGATCTAACTATTTTTCACTTTTATAACTCTGTTTTTACGATACTAGTATAAATTTCTTTGTACACTGACACCATCACATTTACAAGCTATTAGATAATACATTGCGCAATAGCACAAACTCTTTTGCACACCAACTCATAATCATTTGCACACTAACGCATGCTCTTCTGCTGTCTGCACACTAGTTTAGACTTCTTCATTTGCACACCAGTAGATACTATTTTGTACACCAGTACATACTCCTTTACACACTAATATAAACGCATTAACACACTATATAGATTTCTTTGTACACTAACACAGGCCCGAACACAATAGCATAGACTTCACAACCACATATTCATTTGCACATTAACATAGACTCATTTGCACACTAGTACAAATCCATTTGCCAATTAACATAGACACATTTACACACTAGTTTAGATTCCTTTGCACACTAACACAAATTGGTTTATACACTATAGACCTCACTCCCACATACTACTTTGCACGCTAACATAGATTCATTTACACACTAGTGCAGACTCTTTTGCACACTAACATAGACACATTTACACACTAACATTGACTCTTTTGCACACTAGTATAGATTTATTTGCACACTAGCACACTAACATAGACATATTTACTCACTAACATTTTTTAAGTTACATGCTTAAAAGGGGAAAAAAATAAAAGGAATGAAAAATAAGCTTCCAATAGTTGATGTTAACAAAATATTAATGAGAAATAATGAGTTATGCTAATAATTTTTAATGGGAAAATGGAAAATATATTTAATAAAAAGAAAAGAAAAAAAAATACAACAATCATGAAATAGGTTTGTGCTTTCTACAAAAATAGGCTTATAGTATGTTTGATGAATATAGTATGTTAAGTTGTAGAAAACAAATTTATTAAAATTTTTTGAAAAGATTGCAAGAAAAATAAGTTGGTGGAAAAAAATTGCAAAAGTCAGAAAGTATGCTTAGGAAGCTTCGAACCTGCGACCAATGACACACATACCAACAGCCCTACCACTCAGCCAATGATAGACAAATAATATCATTCTGATGGGTCAGTATTTATTCGTTTAGAGAGTAGGGGGAGTACAGCGGTGATCCGTGCTCCCGCGGGATGACAATATAACCCCCCCAGTATTTATTCGTTTAGAGAGTAGCGGGAGTACAGCGGAGATCCGTGCTCCCGCGGGATGACAATATAACACCCCTATAACAACATATATTATAGAGTGGTACATATACAATCATATTTCATTGCAACCTTCTTTTTATTTTTCCCTGTCCGATCTAAAAGTATATTATATAAATGAGCCAATTCAAAGGGAGTTTATGGCCTTGTTCTTTAAAGGTGTAGGATTAAGTACTTAGGTAAGGTAATGTTAAATTAGGAAAGTTTAACTAAGAAAAATAGTGGAGATAGATAAATGTCACATTGTCTGTTTATTTTGTATTTTTAAATAAATTCTGTGAGCTGAATAAAAAAATTTAAATATAAATTATCTAAAAATAAATCATGTTCTTTTGGATGATAAGATGTTACGTCAGACAAGAATAATCCTATCAAGCTAAAGAACATGGCCTATATGTGGCCTAATTCACCACTATCATAGGAGGCGTCCAGGCACCTTTCACTACTTCTGTTGACAACACATTTAATTTGTGTACTATCTGTAATAGCTTACCTAGTTTAGTGGTGCGTGCAATTTTCTCTGACCGACTTTTATCAACGTGTTCAACAAAAGTCCCTCAATTTACCTATCAATGTTCATGTCCTTTTTGAGTTATCCCCCTCCTATTCATTAACTTAATTTAAGTTTTCAACACAAGTTCTTGAATTTACCTCCAATGTTCATGTGCCTTTTGAGTCGTCTCCCTTTTATTCATTTCCAAATTCTGATTTTCATCACCTTTTTCCTCTCTTTCTTTCATCATGTTGGATTAATTTCAATTGAATACATTTTCATCATCATTTTGAGAAATCTCGTTACTGTTAATTAGCAATTACTCTTCAGTAGAATCTCATGACTCCAGTGAAATTGGTTTATGACTTTGTGTTTTTGGTGTTGGTTGTTATTCTGAGTTTCTAAGCTTTTTTAGAGCCCATTAGCTCAATTGGTAAAGCATTTGTGTCGGGTTCAAATCCCACATAGGCTACAATTTAATATGGTTACATTACTCAAGGTCACGTATCATCAACATGGAATATTTGATCATGTATTGTCATTTCCTTTGATGCATATTCTTTAGGCTACTTGCCTAGTTATTCTAACTTTTGTCATTTACTATAGGCCTTCAACAGTTGTCTTCTTGATCGCTGATCGGCGGATAGATAAAATATTCAGCATGGGATTTGGTTCTATTGTAAAATTTTACATGCAAGTGATGTTTACATATGCTACCAATTGTTGAGTTCTACAAACTACTTGTTTTCAAGTGTCTATCAAACAGCTAGCTTTGTGAATTTGTAATAGCCTATTTGGGGATTCGAAACCACATGCTTTGTGTGTATATACACAAATGCTCTAGCAACTTGAGCTAGCTTTGTGAATTTGTAATATTTTTTTCTTTTGAGCGAAACAAATATAACCATACATAAGGATTAACCCACTATTACATCATAAGTCCTGACGGAAGAAGCCACTCAATTAAAGAACCCAAATTTTCCAACTGGAAATTTGAAAATAAGATTAAATAAACAAAGCCAACATCATTTCAACTTCAACCCATCAAACCCATAAAATCCCATAGTGAACAATTGAACACCCAATTCAAACCACTACAAATGAACAATTGAAATAGGGAAGCTAGGAACAAAGGGAGCACAATCAGTATTCCATGAACCGGATATCAAACTAATAGAAAAGTTGTAAGAGATCGAAATGGCTTATCATTTCTATTGCCATCAAAGAAACAAAATAATATGCAGAAATTTACTGTGAGAAAGATACAATCAATTTGTTTTAGCTATGGGATCAAATTAAGCAAATGGTAACTAAATTAACAATCAAATTATAATATAATGAACAAAGCTCCAACTCGTTCCAGTATGTGTTGCTTACGGCCACACAACAAAATATAGTACAATCCTTTCTGGTGGTCATCCTAACAAATATTGTAAACAATATGCTCTCATCTATTAACATCATGAAATGTACAAAGCACCCCTTGACAAAGTAACAGGATGCAAGGCACAATCACTAACCCAAATAGGAAACATAATTATACCCTAGAAATTAGATTGACCTGATAAATCCACTCTAGTTATTTAACTTGACAAGATCAATTTTTGAAGGATTGTTCTATCCATATAGAAAACCATATCAATTTTCGATACCATTATTCTATCACAAATAAGAGAAATCAACAAAAGGCCATAATCTTATATTCAAAGCAATCATGAATGAGGTAGGTGGTCAGCCTTATATTGGTGTATTTGGACTATGAAAATGCAAGTGCTTGGAACCTTGACTATCTGCAAATGCAAGTGCTTGTCCAGTCGTTCAAGCCCACCATAATTCAATGTATTTTCTAACAAGGGCTACTCAGGCACTTACATTTGCAATTGGTGTTCAGTTTATTTTGTAACAAGAGCAGGACAGGAGATAACAAACAAAAACTCCAAGTTCATGCGATACCAACCCCAATTCAATGACATACAACAACGTTTGTTAGAAAATAGCCAAAAGAACAGTAACTTGGCAATTGGGATTTTTAATGTTAAGTGATTTCTACTCTTTCTTTTCGATTATTAATAGCCAAAAGGCTAAAAGTTCATAACATACAACAACTTGCATATACAACAACAAGTATTCATCACCAAAAAAAAAATTACAACCAAACTGCTAAATAAACCACTGCAAGGACTTAACAAGCACCACAGCCAAATAAACTATTAGATCGCAAATAAAAGCAAGATCAATGAAATTAGCTGCTTGGATCATCAAGGAATCGCACACCAATATCATTGCCAATAATCACCTTCCTTCGTTCAATCTCAGCTTCAATGTCATCAAGATTGTCATTTTTCGACAAGCTCGCACGCATCTTCATCCTAACCTTCTGACCACCTTTTTGTCCATGAGCAACTCTACAAGTTGCATCTCTGACAAGTTGGACGAGTGTATTAAACTGTTAGTATTAAACTCGTGTTATGCACGAGTGTATTAAAAAGTAAATGTCTAATAATTAAAAAGACAATTATAATATAAATGTATATAAAAATTATAATGGAAACTCATAGGTGTAAATTGTATAATACTACCTCCGTCCCTATATAATTGTCCATTTAACTAAACTTTGACCATTATTTCTCACAAATTACAATGAGTTACAATATAAAATTAGTATTATTGTAATTTTGAGTACTATATCTTTCTAATGGTGATAATTTCATATTGTAACCTATTGTAATTTGTAAGTAATCAACGGTCAAAATTTAGTTAAATGGACAATTATTTAGGGACGGAGGTACTACATATTTACTCATAATCAGCGTAACAATACTCGTGATTCACTGGTATATTAAAAAGTACAAATTTAATAATAAAAAGACAACAACAATATAATATTCATTAAGATTATAAAATTAAAATACATAAATAGTATCATTAGACATGGGTTAACATATAATCTATGTACAAATTTTGAAGGAGAAAGGAAAAAATAATCACATAAAAGAATGACATAATAAAATATTCCAATGAAAATTATATGTTATGAATGTTAAATAAAGGGACGCCAATGATAAATCATGTTATACTTCTTGCACCTACAATTAGAATTGATCATTTATTCTGTTATATAATTACATGAGACAAATTATATAGATTGAATTTAATGTGTGAAAGTTATATACTTCTTTTTGAAATCGTTTTTCCTCCCAATCTGGGGCCAATTGCCATACTAATGCCAGGAGTGAACAAATCTTAAATAAGTTTGAAGTGTTTAATGCTCAAAAAATCATCAAATGACAATAGAGAATTTGATTCAAATACTAAAAAAGAATTTATAGTAAGAAACTCGAGGTTATAACATGATATGGTAATATCATTGCTATCTTCAGATAAGTAGTAATAAATCCTACAGGTTGAAAGTACGAATTTGCTAAACATAAAAGCATATATACCCACTATCAAAATGCATCAGACATACATGAATCAACACCCATAAAGTAACAAATTAAAAGGAAAATCACATTAAAAAAAAAACAAAGAAGAAAACAAAAATAAAACTACGTATAAGCACCAAAATCTTACGGAATTATGTTTGTCAAGACCCATTCAAAACACCACTGATACTTGATATTTTATTAAGCTAGATCAATTGCCTTCAAGATTAACCAACAAAAGGGAAGTAGTTGACAACTTTAATTTCAACACTTATAATTTGAGAGTTGTATTAGGGAAGTCGTCATCATCGCCCTCACCAAGCCTCATCGTGTCATCAAGCAATGATGATGCAGAACGCGAATAAGCACCGACAATCAGGCAATGATGATGAATTTATATTTCATGGATTGTCGTTAATGGTCTTCAACAGGAATGGGAGGGTTTGTTTCCAAATTGGGCGTTTCGGCGAGTCTGAAAAGGGGAGTGACACAAAGAGGGGCGTGATTGCGTGAAAGGACATACATGGGGAGACGACTCTAAAACTGCCCAAAAACATATTCTCTGTTGATGAGGATAAATATAAAGAGTTATATTTGAAAAAAAAAAATCAAATATTGAAGGTGGTTATAACTATAGAAATCAAGGGATAATAAAATCAGATATTGAAGGTGGTTATAACTGCAAAGGTTTAGAGTTTGATTTTGCGTAAAATTGTATTGTATTTTTTATAGGCGGGAAAAGTGGTTATTGATTTTTATTTTTCTGAATTCTCATTGGCTAGAAAGATCGAAATTGACTCACAACTTACGATTTCAAAATTTAAAGATACTACTTTTATATATTAATAGATTATGATACATATGTATTGTGTTTTTGATACAGATAAATTGACACAGAAGAATTGACACAGAAGATTTAACCAGTTCTTCTAATCATCAGGTTTAATAATGACTTGTGTTTTTTATATTTTCAATCTTTTCAAATTATCGAGAATGCTAAATTGTAATCTTTTGATATTTTTCACCATGTAAATCCAATGTATCATGCAAAATTTTATGAAAAAAATTGTAACATGCAAATACATGCTAAAATATATTGATGTGGTATATATTGATAGTACTTTTCAAAAACTAACATGCTTGTATTTGCAGGTTTGTTTAGAATTTAATGGTTGTTTCAAATGTTAATTGTTGCTTCAAATGTTAATAGTTGATAGATTGGAAAAAAATGAAAGATGTTTTAATGTTTATATATTAGGCCGGGAGGTAGACTCCTGGGTGAGAGGTAGAGTCCTAATTATATTTGGGTGAGAGTTAGACTCCTAATTGAGTTGAGAAGTAGATTTCTAATTAGATAAGGTAGACTTTTAATTTGATTAGACTTATTGTTTATTATTTTTTTAAATCGATTTTTTTATTATTATTATTCCATGGGCGGGAATTTTTTACTATATTTTTAAATCGACTTTTTTCTTTAATATGATTGGCTAATGACCCCTACAATCACTCTGGGTTGAGTATTTCAAATTTCAAATATATTACTTTTATATTATTATAGATTATAGATTATAGATATAGATTGGAAACACATTCCAACTTTTTATTTTAAAATATTCAATGTAGGCCCCTCTTTCTTATGTAATTGATACATTAGCTAATAATAATATTTTGTAAAATTTAATAAGGACATTATTCAGCATGTTTTTAGAAATGAAAAATAGAGTTGGAAATTTTTTTTCCAATCCGAATACTCAAATTTATGCGACTCGGAAAAAATTGATTTTGGTCATTGTATTTCGTCCAAATTTTGATATTGACCGAATATTCAAACACAATATTTTTTTCTTATTGGTCCAATATGTTTAGACGCGAATTTAGTTCCATCCGTATTATCCGACTAGGTCCAATCGGAATTTAACCCGGACCCAAAATCTTTTTTCCAACATTAAAAAAACAATTGACAAAATAAGATTTGCCATTTTTTATTTAGTAAAATTAAAATTGACAATTGGAAATTGAGGAAGACACACAAAATTTGCTATATTTTGTATATTTAATTAAATACCCCAAGCCTCTAAATAGCCATAAATATAAAAACATGTGTACTTTTGGGTTTTTTAAATTAAAAACCCGATAAAAAATTGTATTACAGTATCAAATTCCATATCTCTGCCACGTTCTATCTCGTCTGCCAAATCATTTCCATTTCACAGTGAAGCTTTTGTGTGGGAATTTCTATAAAATTCCACCGGTTTCGTTCCGCTTTGCATGTGGTCTTAAACACTGTTCTTTTAGAGGGCGTTTGGATTGCTGAAAAAATTGGGCGGAAAGAAATAAATATGAAAAATAAGAATGTTTTCATTGTTTGGATTGAAGGAAAAGTAATAAAAAATAATTGGAAAAGTGCATAGAAAATTTGAGATAAGAAAAAATAAAAAAAAATTCTCCAAAATGAGAGGAAGAGAAATTTAAAACTAAAGGTCAACATCTCCCTCCTACTCCCGTAGGCACAAAATAATGTCACTACAATTCTTAACCCAAAAAGAGTTAGTAGCATAAGTTTAGAGTCAGACACTAGCATGCGGCTGACTTATTTCTTATGGTTACACTGATTCACGAGTTGTAAAGATGTTTTATTTATCAATAAAGCTCAATATGTTCTATTTAATTGACGTCTAGAATTGAACGAACACTAAAATGTTAGCTTGTCCGAAATGGGAAGAACGAATGATGTTTGATCTTATGAATCCCCATTTGGAGAAATTAGAAATGTTAAACGCGGTTGAATGTTGACCGAGTTTCTAATTGGATCATCATGTTGGGACAGTGATGATTAATCAATTAGCGTGTAAGATTGATGTGATGATCGAGTTTTCATGATCACAGGGACATTGGATGTCAGAGTCAATCACATGGGTAAAATGTTCGAGAACATTTACTAAACTGGCCCACAATGAGAAATTCTTTCAGTTATTGTAATTGTCATAAGAACTTTCACCAACTCAAAGCAATTTCTTAATCCTGAGTTCTTTACACTTCATATATGATTCGTTGTAGCTTTAAAATGCATCCGAAACCTTTCATAAAAGGATGTGAAATGGGAGGTGTTCGGGTTGCTTTGGGTCGTGTAGTGATTTGTATGTAGTTGAACAAGACGACATTGTCCACCTTCTCTTAGGGTTTTATGTCTCACATGTGACTCAATGAGCTTATACTGGAAAGTGCATGGCCAAGCCTAGATAGATCAATAGTTGATCATTTATTTTTTCAAGTCTGACTCAGAGATCGAGAAACATTCGAGCTAAATAAGGATGACATGAACTTACCTTATCTGGATCTAAGACATTAAGAGAAAGGGAATTTGTACATTGAACACTTGTGGAACAAGTGAGAGATTGTTGGGAATATCTCTACTATATTCAATTACATTCGAGTACTCAATCCAACGTGGCACGATGATTAAAGTCTTTGCTAGAAGATCTACTAATTAGTGATTGAATAGTTCAATCATAACCGTGTTAGTTGATCCCAAGGGTCACACATGCCAGTACCTCGAGGCAAGAGTATGTTGGAAAAAGGAGCGGATTAATAGGGTATTGGTCTGGGGAGCATCGATACCCCTTGGGGGTCATGATGAAACACCACATGGGTGGCAAGGGCCACCACGGTCAGTAAGGCTGTTCAAAAAAAACCGGAACCGTTTCACCGAACTGTAAACCAGCAAAAAAAACCGGAAACGGGCAACACCAAATCGCTTCATTTTTCCGGTGCACAGTTCCAGATAAACCGGATGTTATACGGGGCAATTCCGGTTTGTATTTTCAAACTGGCAGGGAACCGAACCGCACCGTTAATATATATATATATATATATATATATATATATATATATATATATATATATAGGGAAATTGGATTCTAATAATCTCTACGTTTGCAAATTGGATGGCAATAATTCCTACTTTCAATTTGTATTCTGGTGGTCCCTTAAAAAATAAAATTGTATTGTAGTGGAACAAAATCGAGAGTATACCCTAAATATCATAGATTTTGTGTTGCATTTGATTTAAAACTTTGTATAACACTTTACCACGATTTTTAATGAATTTACAGCATTTCTCCCAATTTTTTTTCAATTTTTTTCAATTTTTTAATGATTTTTTCACTTTTATTCCTTGTAAAAAATCATAATAATTGCTCGGAATCTCAAAAAAATAATTTAAAAATGTTTTAGAAACTACACTTCATTACCTATCTGGGGGCATGAACGAAAAAAAACAAAAACAATATGGGTTAGGCAAGAAAAAAATAAAAAGAATGTGGTGATCGATTTGGTACCACTACAATACAATTTTATTTATTTTTTGGACCACCAGAGTACAAATTGAAAGTAGGGATTATTGTCATCTAATTTGCAAAAGTAGGGATTATTAGAATCCAATTTCCCTATATATATATATATATATATATATATATATATATCCTTCACTAATACTAAAAGCCGGAATAACCTAGCAGAGCAAGCTTCACACGACACCTGCTTCTCCTGTGTGGCTGCTTGCTTCCTTCCTCCTTCCTTCTGCTGGCTGCCTGTTTGCCTTTGCTGGAAGAATGACAGGGCCGCAAGCGCACGGTGTACGTAGTAGCACGTCAAGGTCGATCCCACAGGGACTCACTTAGGAGCACAATAAACTAATCTCTATATCGATTGCTAAACTAATCAGGTTTTGGGTTTTCGAAAAGGTTTAACAAACTAATAAAACTAATAAAGCAAGAAAAATTAATCTAATGTTCTAATCAAGAGAGAAAGACTTCTAGGGAGATACTAACCTAACAACAAGTTCGATTACTAAAACCTAGCCTGCACAATCATACATTCAAGAACGAATCAAGAATCGACAACCTCTGAATTCTATCGCCCTTTCGATGCTAAATAGAACTATTCTAAACAACCTAATCAACAACTTTCGTGTGCCTTTTAGGTTAAAAAAAATTGAAGGTCTCAAAAGGTCAGGTTATCTAATGATTCCCTAGTTCGCTACTCCTTTTTCATCTTTCGCAATTCTAGGTAAACAGGTTGGTAGTCAGATTACCCTAATTAACCTTTCAGTACTTCTCAGGTTAATCTCAAACTTACAAATATCCAAGGCCTTAAGAATACTTATAAACATGGTAAACACAACCTTCTATTGATTCTAGTCAAGAATTCATGCACAAACTAATAACAATCAATCAAACCACATTGTTTCGGGTTGCAAAACCCTAGAATTCAAAGAAACTACTCACTCATATTCAATGAAAACACGACACAAGTTCCAAACATCATAATCGAATCTCAAAACTAAGAAGGAAACCGAAAAGAAAGAATAGAATTGCGAAGAATACAACCCGTCGAGCCTTTCGATCCCGGGTAGAACCTTCTCCGCGAACGTCGCTCCTTTCCTTTGCGAATCTTGATCTTGGTTTCTCTTGAATCGATTCGGTCTTGAATCTTGATGGTGGGGAAGAGGAGTAGAATGGAAGTATTAGGGCTCTCTTTTCTCTCCTTGACGGCCAAAGAATGAAGGAAAACTGATAGAAAATGACTGAATCTCGAAAAACTGCCGCTTGCCCCCTTTTCTACTCGTGAAAACAACCGATCTACATAGGCAGTCCACCTCGGTCCGTACAAGTCCGTACACCACGGACCGTGGTGATCACCACGGGCTGCCCGTGGTTGCCACTGTTTCGTTTCTTTCTTCTTTCCTTCGCAAAAAATGAGTTGGGCACAAGGAGCTGAACAGCCACGGACCGTGGCCACCACCTCGGGCTGCCCGGCCATTCCTTGCTCCTTTCCGTCCCAAATTTGTACCACGGTTTGGGTTTGACATGTAGAGGTCCGTGGTATATTCACTCTTGCCTGAAGTTGAGAGAAAGTTGGTGTTTTGGCCTCAAAACCTACAAATTCACATCAAAAACAACAACACCAAGTGTAGTAGGGAAATTGGAATAAAAATCAAGGTTCACACATAAAACTCTCCCTAATTCACTATTAAAAACCCCCAAAAACATAGTCATGAAACGCAGTTATCAAATCCCCCCATGCTTACTCCTTGCTTGTCCCCAAGCAAGTACAAGACTCAAAACAAGATGAAAGGACTCAAAAAGAAAAACTAATCACACCTCCTCCAATAAAGGGTATATGGGATTACCAAAATAAGCATACACTCAAGGACTCCCTAGCGAGAATATGATTCAAATAGAAACGAAAATTGTTGTTCGAAATAGAGTCACATGTCAGGAAGGAATACAACCAATCTATCACAACTCCAATGCAATCAAAATTCATTCACATGTTTGGCGAACTAGTTGGGATCGGTAGGACCTCACTTTAGGGTATGTGGGTCACTCCCCTCGTGTGTTTGCAAAAGATATAACGGTTCACTCAAAAACCTTGAACCATTGTAAACAATCTACCATAAGCTTGACAAGACTCTCAATTCTCTACCGCTATAGACAACATGCATAAAAGTTAATCATGAGGACTTTTCAAGGGTTGTAATGGGGCTTAGGTGTAGGGTAAGGAGGGAATTCATTTGGGTAATGTGGAGCTGAAACCCAAGGACCTAAAGAGCAACATTCCCAATACATATAGCACAACACCTCTTACATCACACCGCAATGAAACATAAATACCTTCCCCATCGAAGCAAAATAACGGAAGAGTCAATATAAGCAAGAAAACCACCATGCTATTCACCTTATTCCTCAAAACTTCTCCTTTTTTCTTTTTCTTTTATATATATTTTTCATTCCTTTTTTTTTCTTTGTGGTGAATAACATAGATAAATATAGAAACGACTCATTTCCCATCAAACCAATTTCAACCTCGACTGAAAAGAGGGGATAAATAACGATTATGAGCAATGCTTCCCTCATCAAGCAAACTAACCAACAAAGTCACCAACAATTAGACTTTAAAACTGTCCCCCAACTGAATTGTTGTTCCACTAACTTGGCTAAAGGGTAAGGAATTAAGAACATGCCAAGGGTGCACACTTATAGGGTACAACAAGACAGGAAAAATGGTTAGTAAAGGGCTAGCAAAAAGGGGTCATATTGTTTGGTGGCTTTTTGGCTTTGTTGCTACAATATAGGCCTCAATCATATTAACATAATGCACAAGTCAAATGCGGTTTCAAAGAGAGTCAAATCAAGTTCTAGAGATGCAAACATGGTAAGGTCACACTCAAAAGAATATGAGACTACAAAAGTGATAGTCTTTTAGGCTCAAAAGGTCTCACGGGTTACCCTACCACAATGACTACAACTAATTCCCTTGATGTACCAAACATAGGAATTTCACTATCATGCACTTGAATCATTCAAGACTAGATGAATCACAAACATGACAGGCAACCTAAATCAAACAAACAACCAAGTTTCTCCTATCATCTACATCAAGCCAGAAAAATCTCATGAGTACACACTTTTTGCAATGACAATCCAAACACACCTCTTAAAGGCGAAAGGCTATCCTAATTTTTTTTTTTTTAACAAGAAAGCAAGAAAACTAATCCTATATGCAACCTAGATGCAAATTCAATGCCTAACAAACACAAAAAGAAACTAAGAAATATGCAACTATAAATGTAAGTCTCACTCAAGCACATGATTTTAAGACAATCAACCCAAATCCCCCCATGCTTGGACAAAGCAGTGTCCGTAATGCATTTTGAATAAGGGTAGCATGCACAAGAGGGAAACGACATAATGCATCAAACTCTAAAAAAAAACGAAGAAAATTAAAGGAACGAAATAAAACCTAATAAAGCAATTAAACGCTTGGGTTGCCTCCCAAGAAGCGCTAGTTTAACGTCTTTAGCTAGACGAAACTTACCTCAGAAGCGGTTAACGCCCTTAGAAGCTTGTCAAACTCCGCAGCATGCGGTTCACAAGCTTGCAAATAAGAGAGCAACAAATTACTCATGGCAAAGAATGTTAGTTGCACTCTCTCAAATAAGTCAAAAGTACTAGAAAAATCAAAAGAATCAAAATAAGTAGTCCACATGATTTTTCTAGCTGAGTCCTCTAAGCATTCACAATATGGATCAAGATAGGGATGAAACCCTCCTAAAGTGCCTAAGGACAAGTCAAGAACATTGTTGGTCCCCTCAATAACAGTCACATCACAAGAGTCAACCACACATCCCACATCAACATGAACATCAATGGTCTCTTCACATGGAATGGGCTCCTCAAGGTTCTTAGGGGCAACAGAAGGTGGTGAACAAGGTGTAGAAGCATGGAGTACATCATCAAATTCCTTGCTTGAAGGATCCAATCCACCTACAAACCCCTCACAAGACTCCTCATCATTAGCATCAATTGACTCATGACAGACATCATCATCATACCTAGCATCAAACCCATGGGAATCGCTCACCTCAAACCCCGTCGACTGAGAAAAAGGTAAGGATGCATTTTGAAAAGCAAAGACACCATCAGTAGTGTCTCTAGGTAAGCTAGGATGGGAAGGAACAACAGTTGGCAAAGATGACTTAGAAGGGTCAACTATTTCATCTATTTTCTCTAGACAAGCTTCCAACTTATCTTGTTGCACTTGCATTGCCCTCGTCAAAAAATCAACTTTGGCTAAAACAGGGCATGTAGACTCATCATGGTCAAAAGAAAAACATAACCGACAAGGAGACAAACAATGGGTTTGAGTACATAATCTAGCATGAGATGCACAAAGATTGGGGAAAGAGGATGCACAATAATAATTTTCAAAATCACGAGTATCACGTGCAAGCCACTCAAGCAAACTCCAAGCTTCATCAACAGTTTTAGCATAGAAACCAAAATACTCTAATAGAGTATGAGTCTCTCTATTCACCCCCTCAGCAACAATGTCAAGAATATCTGATTTCCCATGCACAATACCATGTGGAACAGGACATGCAAGTAATCGCTCAAAATAGTGCCAAAATAATTCCTGCTCAAATTGGGGAAAATCAAGAATTGCCATTTTTTTGTTTTTTTTTTTTATAAAAGATAAAGAAAAGAAAAAAAAGAAAACAGAAAACAGCTTAGTCAACCTAAGAGGGTTCGTTTACCAACTGCTAGGGACAGAGTCCCCGGCAACGGCGCCAAAAACTTGACAGGGCCGCAAGCGCACGGTGTACGTAGTAGCACGTCAAGGTCGATCCCACAGGGACTCACTTAGCAGCACAATAAACTAATCTCTATACCGATTGCTAAACTAATCAGGTTTTGGGTTTTCGAAAAGGTTTAACAAACTAATAAAACTAATAAAGCAAGAAAAATTAATCTAATGTTCTAATCAAGAGAGAAAGACTTCTAGGGAGATACTAACCTAACAACAAGTTCGATTACTAAAACCTTGCCTGCACAATCATACATTCAAGAACGAATCAAGAATCGACAACCTCTGAATTCTATCGCCCTTTCGATGCTAAATAGAACTATTCTAAACAACCTAATCAACAACTTTCGTGTGCCTTTTAGGTTAAGGTCTCAAAAGGTCAGGTTATCTAATGATTCCCTAGTTCACTACTCCTTTTTCAACTTTCGCAATTCTAGGTAAACAGGTTGGTAGTCAGATTACCCTAATTCACCTTTCAGTACTTCTCAGGTTAATCTCAAACTTACAAATATCCAAGGCCTTAAGAATACTCATAAACATGGTAAACACAACCTTCTATTGATTCTAGTCAAGAATTCATGCACAAACTAATAACAATCAATCAAACCACATTGTTTCGGGTCGCAAAACCCTAGAATTCAAAGAAACTACTCACTCATATTCAATGAAAACACGACACAAGTTCCAAACATCATAATCGAATCTCAAAACTAAGAAGGAAACCGAAAAGAAAGAATAGAATTGCGAAGAATACAACCCGTCGAGCCTTTCGATCCCGGGTAGAACCTTCTCCGCGAACGTCGCTCCTTTCCTTTGCGAATCTTGATCTTGGTTTCTCTTGAATCGATTCGGTCTTGAATCTTGATGGTGGGGAAGAGGAGTAGAATGGAAGTATTAGGGCTCTCTTTTCTCTCCTTGACGGCCAAAGAATGAAGGAAAACTGATAGAAAATGACTGAATCTCGAAAAACTGCCGCTTGCCCCCTTTTCTACTCGCGAAAACAACCGATCTACATAGGCAGTCCATCTCGGTCCGTACAAGTCCGTACACCACGGGCTGCCCGTGGTTGCCACTATTTCGTTTCTTTCTTCTTTCCTTCGCAAAAAATGAGTTGGGCACAAGGAGCTGAACAGCCACGGACCGTGGCCACCACCTCGCCGCTCGAGGTTGCTTTGCCAGCCATTCCTTGCTCCTTTCCGTCCCAAATTTGTACCACGGTTTGGGTTTGACATGTAGAGGTCCGTGGTATATTCACTCTTGCCTGAAGTTGAGAGAAAGTTGGTGTTTTGGCCTCAAAACCTACAAATTCACATCAAAAACAACAACACCAAGTGTAGTAGGGAAATTGGAATAAAAATCAAGGTTCACACATAAAACTCTCCCTAATTCACTATTAAAAACCCCCAAAAACATAGTCATGAACCGCAGTTATCAAAGAATGAGACAAATACCCTTCTTTATTATCTTTCACAACGGTCCAATTGCATGTATCCATTGCTGTTGTTCAACGAGGGGTCTAATTGCATGCATCCACCAAGAAGACACGTTTCCTTGTTCTCTTTACTTCTGGAGACAATATCTTACAAATTGTCCAAAACTGAAATTTGCAACTGTTGTTCTCATAACCAAACAAGCAGATCTTTGGATGGTTTTGTGAGGTATGTGTTCTTCAATTCCATCTTCTCTCATGTTTCTGTAATTTTACCGTTTATTTAAATTAGGTTTCTGTGTTTCTCAATTCATGCTGCTGTTGAATTAGGATTTTATGTTCTTACGAAAATCTCTGTTTTTTTCCGACCAAAATGAGTTGATTTTATGAAGGATCGACTGATATGTTTTGGGAAATCTGAATTTATTTGCAATATGATCTGGGTACTATTGCTGATTAGTTATCTGTAATTGAAATCGTTGGAGATGAGGGTTTGATCGAGACAAAGCACGGGAAGTGATATCCAAACACTCCCCTTCCCTCTAATTAAATATAATTAAACATTTTTCGGCTGTTACTCAAGCTTATACTTTTGTTTGTTTTTGGATTGAGTGATGTTGACATATCAATTGAATTTTTTTGGAATATGTTGGGTTTGTGATGAAGGTTCTGCCTTTCTGATTATTAGAGAAGTGGGAAAGATTAAATTTTTTTGATGGGATTTAAGGGAAGAAGGAGAAGAGAGATTTAGGTGTTGAAATTGAGCATGGCGAGTGAAAGTTGGAGCAACTGAGTTGAAACAATAGAGAACCACATCACCTTTCATCTGTGTGTATTCAAATGCTGCAAGAGCTGAACCTACACAGGAGAGGACAATATTGGGCTATTAGCCTAAAATCAATAATCATCCTCTCCAGTACACCTTGTCTCTTGATGTAGGCATACAACAGTGTACTAAGCCTTCCAACCCTCAATCATAATGAATCTAATGCACATAGACAAACTTACACGTTGTAATTCAGGTGTCAATTTCTGAAGTTGCTTTAGAATTGATTCAAGAGCATTTAAAGAGAATGAACTATCATGTCTGAAACTTTCTTATGCAATACATACATTCTAAGTTTGGTGCCCTCACAATTGCTCCATCTTCAATTTATAGAAGAACAATAGACCTTCTTACTGCAATACATACATTTTAAATGCCTTGCTTTATGCATCATTTTCGTCTATATTAGTTAGTATAGATGTATAATTTTAAAGTATTACGTCTTGCACTTCAATGTGATCAATTTATCTGTAAAATAGACATATTATACATACAAGTTTATCTATAAAAATTATATCTTTCTCTAATAGGACGATTTCTGCCTTAAAACTTTAGCTTACCTCCCTTAGAGTAGGCTCTTAGCCTGTGTGAGATTTAATCTTAGAGCATCTATATCACTGTCTTTCTTGGGGATAGTATTGATCCTGAGATCGTCAATTCTGTCAAACAGGTCTGTTTTTTTGATCTCATTCACAATTTCACTCTCCCCCTTTTTTTTACAAAGCTTTTCGGTGAATTTCAGATTCAGCTTCGTAGGTCGATTCTCTTGTTTTTTTCCTGATTGATTTATGGGACCCTTGATGTATTCTACCTTGTCTAGATGTTCATATTTTTTGATACGTTATTAAGAAAATGTTTTCCACATTTTACGGGGGCGCCTTCTGCAAAATGTGTAGGAATTAGGAGATTCATGCTTTTAAAACGTTATTTTCCAACTTTTTTCAATGTCTATGGATAAAAAAATTGAGAATTTATAGAGAGAAAGCACCGTAAAGATTAATTAACAAGGTTTTGGACCAATACATTAATAAAAGAACTGCTTACTTATGCCTATATATAAGATAGATAGAAGTTAGGAATTAACTAATGTAATAGAGTCGGTCATTTGAACATTTTTTTAAAAAAAATTACAGCGGAAAAAAAAGTAGTTCATTCTATTCAATATCTCTCTGGGGAAAGAAGGAATGAAAATGATGAGTATTAATAAAAATTTGGTTTGTTAACATTATTAACAATGAACAATAAGGAAAGATCTTTTTTTTCGAGTCGAAAGTTATTTTGGTGTTTGACTGGGAGAATACCAAGGGAATTTTTTGTAGTTTCTGTAAGAGTTAGTTCTGATTGGGTGTGGAGTCTCGACAACTTGGTCAAATTGAGCGCTTTGTTGATACAAGAAATTACACTGAATCAACATCTTCCTAAAATTTAGAATATTAGGCAAATAAATTCATCAGTTAGAGCACAATTTGAGGGGCTTTTTATTTTAATTTTCTTTTATCAATAGGTGAATACATGTAATTAAAATGATACATCATGAATTCTGTGTCTACCATGTTTAATAATAATATTGATCTCAAAAAGAGTCTCAAAATGCTAAGTTAATTAAGGATCATTCTTATTTTTTTAAGAAAGGCAAACAGGGACCTGACTTCCCCTTACAATTACAGCCTGAGTCTTATGGTGATAGTTTCTACCTTCTTCTAACATCTTCCTAAAGCATTTATAATGGTCCAAACTTGCTGCAACATGCATCTTCTATGTGTCTTTGAGTTCTGTTTACTGGTTGCCATCTAGACATCAACCTTAGTACATAACGTCATACTTTTAAAGTATGGACTTCAATTCTATATGACTTAGCTTATTAGATACTTCAATAACAAATGACACATCACTAACATCATTTTGTGGTATTAATAGGCAACAAGAGAATTCAGAGCTTATTAGACAAGTTGTAAATGACAAGAACTACCTGCAAAAAACTGGGGAAGCAAGCACATCAACCGCATCCACAACGCACAAAGCTTCCCTTATTATGGCAATAAATGACATTCCTGCCATTCCTAATCAGGTAAACTATAATTACTGCTTACTATTTACTACGAATAGGTTACCAACTTAAGGGAAACTCTACCAAATGAAATAATTTTCTACTTTCCCTCATTGAAATACTCAGTTATTAATCTACAGGGCCAAACTTTCAGAGTTCAAGCTCACACGACTACCACTAAACTGAAGCAGAACTTTGTGTACAAGTGTTGTAGCAAATGTGAACGATCAATTAATGCTAAGTGTCGAACTTCTTACACTTGTCAAAACTGAACTTGCAAATGCACTGTCACCGCCTACGTTACATAGACTCGGCAATTAGGGCTGCCGTACCAGGGTCGACACGACACGACACGACACGAATCCGGACAGGGATCCGTGGCGGACCCCGGACAGAATGGTGGGACACGGCCAAAGAGCGAAACCCTAATCATGGCAAACCCTAGATCGAACAATTGGACAACCAATTGATGGGTATTCAGGGTGGTAGCTGGGGGCTTTTGGTCGAGTACTAGACTGTGCGACCCCACCGATGAGTTTTCTCCGGTCAACAGTCGCCAAAAGTGTATCTTCTTGGTTTTCCAGACCGATTTCTCTCACTGAAGTGAGGATAGAGAAGGGGGTGGGGGAGGGGAGGCGTAAACACCTTTTGACATAGGAGAGAGAAGGGAGTGGGGGGAGGGAGGCATGAGCAGTCACGTTGGACCTAGGGTTTACTTTTGAATTATTTCCTTTTGTCTATTTTGATTATTTTAAAATTGAAGTAGTAGTAATTTTTTTGGGGCTTTTTAAAATATGGGCTAAACATATTCTATACATGGCCAAATCAATTTAAATTAAAGTATCCCTAGATTTACAATTTTTAAAAATGCCTCTAAAAAGAATAATATTTTACTTTTAATATAATTAAATATATTATGCTACCTAGGGGTTATGTTTCCTCTGCCTTGTCGAACCCTTGGATACCGTGTCCCCGTGTCCGTAATTTTTGGGGTTGCCATGTCGGACCCTTGGATCCGTGTCCGTGTCGGACACCTGTGTCCCGAGTCCAGGTAACATAGGTCACCACCATTCCCAAGTACCATAATTTTCATTCTACATACAATTGACTAAGCTGTAACTGTGTTAGAATTTGTATTTCAGGTATATATTGTCTGATTCAGCAAAACAGATTATAAAGATTCCGAATTGAAGTCATTGTAGGCTTTTTTTATCAATGAATTTGTTCTTACATGTCAAATAGCAACAAAGGGTTCTGCTCCAGCTGTTAGTTCTCTAGATAAACGAATATGTGTTGCAAGATACAACTTAATTGAAGTCAGCCTAGGGTTCTAATTATTGTCAGAAAGTGTTTCTTTTTCAATGTATTTCCATGATTAGTGAAAAGAGTGAAAGTCTCCCCTGCTACTTATTCATGCATTCACTTGGACCATAATAGATAAGCAGTCTATAGTAAGTATTTGTAGATTACACATGGGAGGGAATAAAGTAAGCATATATTAACTGGTTACTAAGCTATAAAAAATTATACATTAACTCGAAATTCATGGTAAAACACTGTGTAATTCCACTGGAAAAAGAACAAGGGTAAAACGATAAACCTCTTGGTCAAATTTTTCCCAACTCTCGGACATGTCCAAATTTGACTTGGGGTATATGAGACAACAATACCTGGAGAGAACCCATCAAATATAAATGTTGGCCGGAGATGACAAAACATAGGGAAAAGAGCATGGGTAAAAGGATAAATAAAAGATTGAAAAGAAAAAACTGACATTTCTTCCTTCCCTATTTCCATCATCAAGAGCCTATAGATATACAATTCCAAAACTTTTAGCTTTTGCGAATAACAAATCAATCACAACATCATATTGGCTTTTGTGAACTGTAAGTTCATCTCAAGTGTTAAGCATTTTCTTCCTTCTTCCTTTTATTCTTATATCTCTTAAATTTTTTTTCTTTTAGATTATGAAGTCCAGTGTGCTTCTAAAATTAAGCTTTGCTTTTCTGAAACCTGAATGTTGGCTATATTTATTGTTTAAAACCCTATGGAACCGGCAATTTCAAGCACGGGACACAATTGAGTTTACCAGTAGTCTTATTTGGAGTTTAGGGGTTAATTGTTACATTAAACGGTATTACATTCCCTACAGATGTTGTATCGAAGTACAGCTTGAAGACTCCTCTGGAACAATGATAGCAACAATATTTGGCCTAAATGCAGAAAAGGTTTTCTCCACTACAGCAATGAATTTGCACAAAAATAAACAACAGGTAACATGATGTTATCAATTCTTTTAGCCATCTTCTTCCTGTGCCTTCGTTCAGCTACTACCATCGCAGCTGACTTCAAACTGTGCACCCCCCCTCCCCTCTTTGTTTTTCAGTTTACTGACCTTATCAACAATGCTCTATCATTAGCCAGACCATCTACATATTTTGAAGCTACGAATCGTGCCCCCCTCCCCTGTTTGTTTTTCAGTTTACTGACCTAAATAGAAGGGGAAAAAACCCCTTCAATAGAAGGTTGACCTTTTTTGAAGATTTCTATTTCCATTCAAATCTCACAAATGAAAATTTAATTAACAAGGATATATTAGGTCAGTTTATTTATTAATCTATGTGAACATTAATTATCCATTCATATGTATGCCATTTACAATATTTACTATATATGAATGATGGAAGTATTAACGTGCAATGTCTAGAGTCTCTTTCGAGCAACAAAGAGTATATATTCGTCCTCAGGACTGCACATCACACGTATAACAAAAAGTTGATGATCATATTTAATGTCAACTCAGTCCTCGACATTGTCGATGTTGCTGGTGCAAGTACCACGCAAGAAAAACTTGAATAGCAAAAGCGAGCTTCCATCTCCAGTGTTGGTTAATCCAATTTTGTCATAAAGCGCCCCAAAGATCTCAAGTTCGTACACTTTTGCTGTAAATTGTTTTTGGGTACCTTATGCATAGAAGCTGAAGCCAGTCCCCAAAGATTTTCAGCGCAACCCATACTTTGGATGTAAATTATTTTTTGATCGGGTATGCATTAGGAAAAACAACTCGACTCCTTCAAGTCGTACACTTTTTCTGTAAACTGGTGTTTGGTAAGTTGTGCACAGAAACTGAAGTCGGTCCCAAATGATCTTTAGTGCAACCCATACTTTGGATGTAAATAATGTTGTAACACCCCAACAACCTTAATCACAAGATTAACATAATACCAATACTAAGCCTGTGATTAGCGCAGCGGAATACCTAGGGTGGAGGTATTACCGCCGTCCCCACTCGGGACAAGGCAACAAACCCAACTACACCATTTAAGTACACAATAATCACAACCCAACTTTTAAACATACACTTCATACTTAAAAACCACCAAGACATAAATAATTCAACTTATACAACCGTTAGAGAAATAACTACATCCCATATTTCATAATTAAGGGGTCTTTTAACCATAAGGAAACCACCGGAGTCGGCCAAACTTCCATTCGAGACTACCTTGCTTGGGTACACGCCTACTTTTATTTATCCTTGCCTTTAAGTTGGGAGCTCGGACCGCCTAAAACAAAATATTAAAACAACGCAAAAGTGAGTGGGGAAACACTCAGTACACGAATCTCCAACACGTCAAACCGTTCGAAAACGGTTTTAGTGCCGGCATTTAAATTCATTTTGAAAACAGGGAAAGGGATAAACATGAATAAATAACTTGATTTTATTAACGTAAGAAGTAAAGTACGTGAGAGGAAAGTAGGTACTAAAACATAAGTATTTGGTCCCTTACGATCGATGCAATGCATCTCACACACGCGCATGCCCAAACCGATCGAAGTTTGGAGTGAGTGACTGCCGAGCAGTCGACACTGGCTAGGGCTGGACACTCTGATCAGGAGTATCGTTCATAAAAAGAGAGCTAGCACAAAAATACATAAGATGGGACCCTTTAAAATCGTAATATAAACATTATGGCATAAACTAAATATAACCCTGAAACGCGTTAAACGATAAACAGGAGCGAAAAGTTGGACAATTCGCGTACCTTGGGTAGTAGAAAGATCTAGCGCGTGCCTCGAGCTTGGAACGGCTTGGGCGACTTGGAACTATAAAAAGAGTATAGGAAGTTGAGAATTTTAATAAAGTCCTGGTATTGACAAGCTAAGATTAAAGTACTTAAAACTTGATAACTTAAAAGGGATGAGAAAATAAAAATTTCAGTTTTTTGATAAATCAATGATTTGATGATAACTTGGGCTAGGAAACTTGGATTTTTGCAATCGAGTACTTTTCAGAAAGGGAAAATCACGCCCTACAACTTTTTCAACTGGCCCGAAGGCTAAAAATGAAAGGAATGGCTCGGAAAAAGGCCTGGACAGAAGCAGAGTACTTGAAATTAATCATGCGGCTTGGAAATTTAAAGCGAAACTTATGGTGAACCTTGAATAGGATCAAAGAAGGCTTATGATGTATAAAGCATCCTTAACAACCACCTTAGATGAGAATAGAATTGGAGTCCTTGAAGGCGTAAGAAGAGAAGCTATTCGGTCATTGAAAACATGAAAGAAACGTTGTCAAGCGACGGAAATTAGATAAGGACATGATTATGAGTTTTGGAAAGTTTACGAACCGATGACCGGTGAATTGAATAGATAGAAGAGATGGTCCTTGGGCTATTTAGACATCGAGGAAACCCATAAACTTGTTAAGAAGTCAAAAGTACCACTTAGCCATCAACATCACTTAGACGAACTTAAAATAAAATCTCATCACTTTACCCCATGGTTTGCTAGTATCTCCATAAACCTTTAGGAGATAATCCCAAACACTAAAATAGCTTAGATCAACTTAGAAAACCTACTTAACCCATCTTACCAATGACACAAAGGTCCCCATCTTATTAAAGCTCCTTAAGAGATCAAATTGCACCCTTTAAGCTAGAATCAACTATCAAAATTCTGGGCAGCGACTTGCTGACGGCCCTCATTCTCAGCCTCATAACTCACTCACCCGATATCGTATGGATGCAAACTTTATGTTTCCGGAAAGCTTGAAGAATGACCTAGAACGTTTATGTTTACCTCCAGAACCAAAAAAGTCTCTAAATGGACGAAATTTGAGCATATATCCACTGACTCAGAAAACGTATTTAATTTTGTACCTTCACGGTTTTGGTCATATCTCGGGCTACACATATCGGATTCTCGAAATTCCAAAGCCGAGAGTTAGATCACAACTTAGGCTATCTTTTAAAGTAAAAATCTGGGCTAAACTCACATTTTAACTCCTCTAGAAAATTCAGTTTGCAACCAGAAGCATAATCAGCTCTTGAATTCCCTTTTAATGGTATCTTTTGCCACTAAACATATACTAATTCAAACCTAAAGCCCAAATTAAACATCACTCTTGATTTTTCCAGAATATAAACCCAGAAAAGTACTCATCTTCTTCAATAAAAATCCACATGCAACCATAGATAACATAAGTAATTCAAACAACACTTGAATTAACACTCTTTCACCCATTTCCACACTAAATTCATATCATCCATGTATATAGTAACTTAATTAACATAATAAACAACCCAAATCAGTCCCTTAATCATCATATTTCTCATCCAAAAACCACATGCAAGCAAGAATTTCAACATTCAACAAGAACTTAGCAAGAACTCATCCAAAATCTAATCAAACTATACATGCATCCTTCTCAAACTCAAACCCTAATTAACCCAACTTAACCACAACCTAAATTCATGCTTAGAAAACATAAAAGAGATAAAGAACAACAAGAATAACACAAATTAGAAGTGAAAATCAGATTTGAAACATAAAGAGTTGAGTTAGGGTTTTGAATATATACCACTTGGGGAAGAAATTGAAGGAGAAAAACAAGAGAGAGGTGGAAGGGGGTGGCACGGTCACCGCCTGGTGGTCGCCGGCGTGGCCTCCGGCCGCCGGAACTAGCCGGAAAAGTGGGGGGCGCGGCGGGGCTGGGCTGGGCAGAGAAGAGGGAGGAAGAGTGAGGGAGTGTTGTGATTTTTCTGAAAATGAAATGAGTATAATAACCCCCTTAGTATATATAAAACACTCCCTTAAACAATTAACTATCTAATTAATAATTTAGGCTAACCAAAGTGTAATTAACTTGCTATGTAAAATAATTGGTATGGACTAAATAAAATTAATGAACATAAACTTGGTAAACTAATTTAGTATATGATTAAATAAAATTACTTGGGAATAAATTGGGTAAAAATTAACTAGTATTAAACCACATAAAATAAATTGGTAGGACACGCTAATAGAATGAATTGGGCAATAAAATGCACTTAGGAAGGCTGGGTAAAATAAATCGTAAAAGAAACGGAGTCGAAATTAACATAACCTTCCTAGATTAAAAACATAAAATTGAGAACCATAAAATAAATTATATAACTTATCGTAAAAATATTCATAAACTCATAATAATGTTTATAACTTTAAATCCGAGATAACATAAAATCAACCCGTTTAACCATCGCCTTGCTCGAGACCTGTCGCGCATAAAAATAAATAAGCAATAGAAATAATAACCATAATAACCATAATAATAATATTCATGTCGTAAAAGCAGAAAAATTTTATTAGTGTATTTTAGCTAATTACCGTAATTAAAGTTTTAATTAGTACGGGTTGTGGGCGGGTCGTTACAAATGTTTATGTAAATAATGTTTGTAATAACTTACATATGTTTTCCATATGTGTATTTACTATTATCATAGGGCTAATATTTTGCAACCCATATTTTCCAGGGGCATATCCATTACAAGCTAAATAAATTTGTATCCGGGTTTTTGTTTTCCAACTAAATTCTGCTCTATTTTTAGCTACCCAAACAGGAATTTGTAATTGTAATTTTAGAGAGATTTTTGTTGTGCCCATTTGAGTTTTTGTGTCAAAACTTCATGGGAATTGACCCTAGCATTGTTGCAAAACACAAGGGAAGATAACAAAAAAAAAAAAAACCAGCCAAAAAGAAAAAAATGCAAGATTTTGTATGCTACTTCCTTCTTATTTGATATTTTGGTTTCCTTGTTAATTAATGACCACTCCTCTGCTATATTTTCTGTGCACCTATATTTATGAACTACACAGTATTCTACAGCCCATGGTTAGCACGGGCATATGCATCTAGTGTGTGTGTGTGTGTGTATATATATATATATATATATATATATATATATATATATATATATATATATGTATGTATGTATGTATATATATATATATATATATATATATATATATATATATATATATATATATATATATATATATATATATATATATATATATATATATATATATTGCGAATTTTCACTTCATTGCCAGCTCAGAAAAACGAGCAAACACACCAAGAAACCTATTGTAGCAACAGGTCTATACAATGAGAGAGCTTATTGCTCTTTTTTGACAAGAAAAGAAATCTATGAACAATGACAAAATTGATCTTCTTGATTGCTACCTCAATAGAAACAGTTTTACTATTATTGGGGAACCTCTTGTAATTCCTCATCTCCCAAATAACAGCAATGCAAGTCACACATATCGCAGCAGCAATTGTTTTAATATGCTTCTTCTTCTTCATATTCCTCCAATTTGAAACCCAGTTTTGAATAGTAGAGAAATCCCTCTTGATCTTGAATTTCTCACAGAATTGCTGCAGGATCTGTTTACTAAAATCACACAAAGCAAACAGGTGATCAACTGTTTCATCACACCTCTGACACAGAGAGCATTGAACATTAACATTACAACCATGAGCAGAGAGCCTGGTAGCAACTGGGAGTTTCATGTGCAAAGCGACCCAAGCTATAAAACACTTTCTAGGAGTAGAAATCTTGTTCCAAACAACAAGATAAAAAGGCCAGATTTCCGAATTAGAGAAGAACCACTTGTAACAATCAGAAACAAAATAATGAGTACCTTTGTCACCTCTCAAGTCTTTGCTGAACTCATCTCCAAATTTAATCTTCTCTTTAACTGCAAATCTGTTTCCAACACCAGGAACTAGTGATAGGAGGACTATATTGCCACCAATCATGGTTTTTCATATATCTCTCATGAACCCATTTAACCCACAGACAATCTTTTTCCTTTGCAATGCACCAAACCAATTTCCCAATTTTTGCAATATTCCAAAGCTTTACCACCAAGTTTCTTTGGTTTGCAGATAGTGTTCCAATCCACCAAAGGGACCCTATTAGCATTCACATCAGCTGACCAAATAAAACTACGGCAGACCTTTACAATCTGTTCAATAACATTTTGAGGGATAAGGAAAATGTTCGCCCAATAATCCACAATACTCAGCAAAACAGAGTTCACCAATTGGACCCTAGCTGCATAAGAGAGATGTCTTGAAGCCCAAACTTTTATATTTGTTGTGATCTTCTCCACCAAAACCATACAATCAAACTTCCCCAATCTGCCGGTTGTAATTGGCACACCCAGATATTTCAGAGGAAAGCACCCATGACTGAAACCCATAATATCATTTAACTGCTGAGTTTCAATTTCAGAACATCCTGCAAAGACAATTTGGGACTTCGCAGGATTTGCAACCAAGCCAGTAGAAGCAGCAAAGTGGTTTAAAATATTTGAGATATGAGTCAAAGACCTCTGATCAGCATGATAAAAGATAATCAAGTCATCAGCAAACATAAGGTGGTTTACCTTCAAACTTTTGCAACCTGGGTGAAAGACAAAGTCCTGGGCATTCTTCAAATTGTTCAATTGTCTAGACAAATACTCCATAACAAGAACAAAAATAAGAGGAGATAAAAGATCACCTTGCCGCAAACCTCTCCCACCTTTGAAGTAACCATGCTGCTGGCCATTCAAGCTGATAGTATATGAAGGGGAAGTGATACACATCATGATCCACTGAATAAATTGAGTAGGAAAGTGAAAAGCCCTGAGGATCTCCTCAATACTCTCCCAGAAAATCGAATCATAAGCTTTCCTTAGATCAATTTTCATGATGCATCTAGGAAAGAGGTTCTTCCGCGAGTAACCTTTTGCCACCTCTTGACATATAAGGATGTTGTGAACAATTTCCCTACCCGGAACAAAAGCCCCTTGACATTAATTGACCAAGAAAGGGAGTACCTCTCTAATCCTTTTACAAAGTAATTTCGAAAGGTATTTGTAAGAGATATTGCAACATGATATTGGCAGAAAGTCAGCTGGGTTAACTGGGTTGAGTTTCTTAGGAATAAGAGTGATGATTGTATCATTGATATTTCTAAGAATATACCCCTTATCAAGGCATTCAAAGATAGCTTCACAAAAATAATCTCCCACAATTTCCCAGTTATGCTTAGAATGAGCTGCTGAAACCATCCGGGCCAGGAGCCTTAAACATAGGGATAGAAAAGATTATATCTCTGATCTCCTTCTTATTAAACTTCTTTAGCATCTCCAGCTGTTGGCCAATAGAAAGAATATTACCCTGCTGAGCAATATGAACATCAATATATTGCCTGTCATAAAACTGTCTCCCCAACATCTGCTCAAAATAATTCACAACCACAACAACCACATTGTCAAACCCTACAATCAAATCCCCATTGGAATTTTCCAAAGAATAAACAAAGGACAACTGTCTTTTCTTCCTCATTTTGCTAAAGAAAACCCTTGAAGGGCAGTCTCCATAACTCAGCCAATTAATTTTAGACTGTTGTTGAATCAACTTCTGAGTAGACTGTAAGATTCGAACATAATCAATTCTTTTCTGTTTCTCCTGATCAATGAGCATTAGATTGCCTTTATCACCAGAGATAGCTATCTGAATCTGCTCCAACTCAAATTTACATTTAGCAACTTGAAAATGAATGTCAAAGAACTGATCCTTATGCATGGTACTCAGAGGTTTCTTCAGAGACATGAGAAATTTATGGAAACAAAACATCTTGTTCTCCCTTTTGAAATGACCAGAAGCAGCTTGAATAATACACTTGTAATTATCAGCATATTGCCACATACTACAATACTTAAAAGAGTGAACAAACTTTGGGCTCTCAGGAAAAGATATCAGGATAGGTGAATGATCAGATAAACCAAAAGGGAGAAAAGAAACATGAACAGAACCTGATTGCACAAGCCACTCTTCATTGAAGAAAGCCCGATCAATTCTAGACCATACATGTGAATTTGTCCAAGTATAATAATCCCCCTGAAATCCAAGCTCTTGAATATTAGTGTTCAACAGGCAATTCTGAAAATCGACAACTTCAAAAAACTCAATCTGAGTCCCCCCAATCCTGTCCTCAGGATACAAAACCGCATTGAAATCACCCATAATCAGCCAACCACCTTGAATAATGCTATCCAACTGCTCAAGCTTCTCCCAAATAGCTTTCCTCTCAGTCAATTTGTTAGAACCATACACAAAAGTCACATGAAAAGACAACCCATCTACTAATCTAGTAGCCTGAATATGGATCCATTGAGAATGCACATCAATAAACTGCACTTGATAAACATTAGTCTTCCAAGCCACCAAGATTCTACACTTCCCATTCACCTGAGCGTTGTGAATAATAGACCAACCAGGAACGATCTTAGATTCAACATCTGCCATTTTCTCAAATTTTGATTTTATTTCAAATAAACCAAAAAGGCTTACTTGATGGGAATGTAGGAAAGCTCGAATATCCTCCTGCTTATTAGGGTGACTACACCCCCTCACATTCCAACTCATAATTCTAACCATTAGCACCAGTCTGAACCCCACCTGCCTTGTGAAAAGCCTTGAGGACTTCACTTGCTTTAGTAGTTTGAAGCATTCTAGGTTGAACATTTTGGGGCACACTTTTAGAGGGGACTGAAGGAGTGACCAAAGGTTGCTGTGGAATAAAGGGTGGAGAAGGAGACTTATTTTCACCACTGCCTGTGACGAAGTAGGAACGTCTTCCTCAGCTCCTGCATTAGATACTAGACTGCTAGTCACCTTCTTCTTGCAATCGACAACCGAATGACCAAATTGTTTGCAATGAGTACATCGTATTGATTTCCAATCATAGATCACCTTTTGGGATGCAACCACTCCATTATCAGCAAACTTAACCAATTCAGGGAAGATACAATCGACATTCATTTCCACCATTAGCCGAGCAGCTGTCAAATCCGATTTCTCTCTAGTACGACTACACGTCTTGATTGGTATTCCCAACAGACTTCCAATTTTGCTGAAACCAGTTGAATTCCAGAATTTCAAGTTCAATTTTGGCAAAATGACCCACACAGGAAGAGAAACAATAGAATCCAGCTCAATAGAGAACTCCTCATTCCATTCACAAACCACCATTGGCTTATTATCAAAGTAATAAATCCCCTTCTCCAACACTAACTTCATACGAGTAGCAGAGAAAAATTGCACCACATAAAACCCTATATGATCAGAGTAATGACCTCACAACACCAAACAAACACACAACACTGGAAATCCGAGACCTCACAATAAATAATTGAATGCAAACAACTCCAAAACAGAGTGTAATTGAAAAGGATTAGATGGATGATGTATGAATGTGATCGAATGATATCAAGAACCATCTTAAGAACCTCACGTTACCAAATAACATCAATAACTCATGAAGGATTTTGGGACTCGTTCAAATGGATTGAAATCAACAACAAGGGTTGGAAAATGCAGAAAATAAAGGATAGAATCAAATGATTACCGATCAATACAGGCACATCATGACCGATTATCACAAGGGAAATGGACTCGATGACCTCAATGGATACAGGCACACCACCATTGAAATTACCAAGCTCTACACGCACCACTAGGATTGCCAAACCCTAGAGACTGAAGTAGAATTAACCAAGGTTGAGAGTTTAACGTCACTCACAAACAAGAGGCTCGAAGGCTCTTCTATTTCATCAAATTCATATATCAAGTTGTTGTTTACAATGACCTCACTGAGGGTATCTGAAAACCCAGCTGAGATATCTAATTAGGAGTTTTTTGAGCAAAAAGAAAACCTCCTAATGTTGCTTAATTAAACTAATTACATCAGAATGAGATAATATGTAACTAATTTATGAAGCTTCTAGATCATTTGGAAGGCACTAGAAACATCACACATGGCGCTTTCTCATTGGAGCATCATTCTTCACTTGGATACAAAAATCGTGGCTCCCAACTGTCAAAATAAGGCTGGTGAATCACCTCACGAGCAGGAAAGACCTCAACAGCTCGAAACTGACATCTTCATAGAGGACCTCAATGACAAACACCTCACTGAATTGGAAAGACCTTAACAACTTAGGAAGTGAAGTCAAAAAGGTGCAAATAGTCTTCTTCCAGTAGGGAACGTCCTTGGACGTCCAAATTCTCAGCAGATTCAAGATTCGGGCCTCATGCGTACATTCAGATTGCATAGAAGGTTGATGACCTTCAAATGGATCAACCATTGGCTTTTAGGAAAGCTCAATAATAAACTTCCTTGAAATCCAAAGAGAAGAGAAACACAAACCAAGTTGAAAAGAACAACCAGCTCCAGATAAACGTCCTCAATGCTCCAGATAAGCATCCTCAATACATGCCCAGAACGAGATAACTCTGTGGTACCCAAATGACCTTCGGACCATGTAAGTCTGAACATTGTGAACGACTCTAAGACAATCAGGGAAGGCACTATGAAAGGTGAGGTCTCAATTCTGAGGCATTGAGACAGTAAAGATGGCCTCACATAGGGTGAATGACCTTAAGTATTGTCATGGCTCATCTGGGATTCAAGGATGGCCTTAAAGCATGCTGACACCAAATGAGATTGTGAGGGATGATCTCCATCATTCCCCCTAAGGTTAGAAAAGTTTGTCCTCAAACTTGGAAAATCCTCTGTCTCAGAATAATATGGTCGCACATCAGCTACATAAAATGTTGCACTTCCACCAAGTTCATCTGAAAAATCCAACTTGTAAACATTGTTTTCCACTTCCCCAAGGACCTCAAAGGGACCTTCAGCTCTTGGAACTAACTTCCCTTTCCTCTTGGATCGAAATCTGTCCTTCTTTAGGTAGATCCAAACAAGATCTCCCAACAGAAATCCATCTTCTTCTTTGTTTTGTGAGCAAAATAATTAAACTTAGCTATACCTTCTTCCGTTCATGCTGAAACTCATATTCAGGAGGTAAACCAGGGGGTTTTTCTTCCGAAAACACACAAGGATAGTGTTCCAAAGGAGGGGTAAGGAGGGGGTGGCTATTTGAGGAGTTTGGGTTTGTGTTTTGGTTTAGGAGAATAAGGTCCTTATGATTGCTAAACTCGAGATGTTCAGCTTTCAATAAGGTAATCAGGTTGGGTTCACACTCTAAACTCTCCTCGGGCTTCATGAGTTGGAATGGTTTCAAAGGAGTGAGGGCAATCTTTTTGTGGTTGGGAAAATAGTCATTGGCTCTCCCATCATGGATCACGGCTCTATCACACAACCAAGGCATGCCATAAATGATATCACAAGCATTCAGAGGTAAAACAACACACCAATAAGAACCATGATATTTGTTACCTATTGAGAGGTTCATCACACATCGACTATGCACTTGAATGTCCTTGCTCTAGTTGAGGCTTTGAATAGAGCACAGAGGTTGATGAAGGCTGGTTGGGAACTCCAATTTATCCACCACGAATTGGGACGCAACAGTAGCACAACTTCCTTCATCAATGGTTAAGGAACAATCCTTACCATTGTTAACACAACTCAAATGAAAGTTGTCCTCCCTTTGCTTCTGACCTTCATGCGTAGAAGAACCGCTAAAGACTCTTCTCACCACTAGCATTTCAATCTCTTCATCATAAACCGGATCTCCCAAAAACTCTTTCTCACATTCATCTTCCAATTCTGGTTCATGTACATAAGAACTACCAAGGACCCTTCTAACAACAAGCATTTCTATGACAATAAACATCCAAGGCATACTCTCCAATATAGAACATGTGATCAAGGTCTTAACAACGCTCCACACTAATCCACAACAAGCATCATCAAAGCTCACAAAATCAAGATAATATGACTTCACTTCTATTCCACTATCTTGACTCAACCAAAGTTGTATAATCATGATAACCTTCTCAACACAACACCAAAGCACATGAAATTTCACAAAACATGCATTCATGAAACTCCTAACTGACCAAAATATTCGCAAGTATGTTTCATTCATGCCCAACAAAATAATGTAGTAGGAAATTCTTGAGATCCCATACCTTGACCAAATATTGGACACCATTTAACTTGAAAAGGATCAAGGCTGGAAAGTCAACATCACCAATAGAAACAATGAGCTCCTCCATTGAGTTTGTTGGGGGCTTGATACTCTATTCCTCATACTTTGACCTCCTTCGCTTCCACCTTTTTCGTTTTGGTCTTCTTGTCACCTCCAAGTTTACCCATAGAAATGACCTTGGTTGGAAATCAACCAACTCAATATTGAAGCCACTAGAAGCTTCATTCTCCATTCTCATCCTTGTAGCACGCAAAGATGTCATGTCATTCATCATCACAAATTGAGCTTTAGATTCTGCCAAGGTCATTAGCTGACAGAACCCTAAGGTCGTTGATTCTGTCAAGGACAGGCAGTCCTCAACCTCCTTATCATAGACGTGATCCTCCAAAAGTTCATTTACACACTCTTCTTCATCAAGTTCCTCTACTTCCTCATCATATCTAGGAGGGATATCTAGATTAACTTCTTCTTTATCCTCTAACCCCTTATAATCTTCTTCATCTTCATACACATCAAAATAGGAGGGTGATTAAAATTGACCTCGTGTTCATCCTCTTTAGATTGAACCTCAAAAGAAAAAGGGCCTTAACAACTTCTGCCGCATCATGAATCTCTGGTTCCTCTCGAATTTGATGTTCATCCTCTTGGATCAAGAGTGGTTCATATAACTTCTTGGAATTATAATTAAATTTACACCAATCCATCTCCAATTGTAGCATAGTTAAGTCAAGGAGTTGTAACTCACGCTTCAATCTCCATAATCTCCTTTTCTACTTCAAAATCTAATCACTCTCTCGTGATGAAGGCTTGCCGAATGTCATGGTTACTGGGTTTTGTAGCTATGTATTTGGAATGATTTGGGATGTGTTTGGGCTCAAAAGAATCAAAGCTCACTCACCAAGATGGTAGCTAGCTCTGCTACTTTCTGAGGTGTTCTACTACCCAAATTCAAGAACAACACAAATAAACCTCCTCCAAGATGACACTCAGCTTTGATACCAAGTTGATGTATGCAAGGTCGTGATGATCACAGTAATGACCTCACAAACGCCAAACAGACACACAACATTGGAAATCCGAGACCTCACAATAAATAATTGAATGCAAACAACTCCAAAACAGAGTGTAATCGACAAGGATCACATGGATGATGTATGAATGTTATTGAATGACATCAAGAACCAGCTTAAGGACCTCACGTTACCAAATAACATCAAGAACTCATGAAGGATTTTTGGACTTGTTCAAATGGATTGAAATCAACAACGTGGGTTGGAAAATGCAGAAAATAAAGGATAGAATCAAATGATTACCGATCAATACAGGCACATCATGACCGATTATCACAAGGGAAATGGACTCGATGACCTCAATGGATACAGGCACACCACCATTGAAATTACCAAGCTCTACACGCACCACTAGGATTGCCAAACCCTAGAGACTGAAGTAGAATTAACCAAGGTTGAGAGTTTAATGTCACTCACAAACAAGAGGCTCGAAAGCTCTTCTATTTCATCAAATTCATATATCAAGTTGTTGTTTACAATGACTTCACAGAGGGTATACATAAACCCAGCTGAAAAATCTAATTAGGAGTTTCTTGAGAAAAAAAAAAAGTCCTAATCTTGATTAATTAAACTAATTACATCAGAATAAGATAATATGTAACTAATTTATGAAGCTTCTAGATCATTTGGTAGGCACTAGAAACATCACACATGGCGCTTTCTCATTTGAGTAACATTCTTCATTTGGATACCAAATTCGTGGCTGCCAACTGTCAAAACAAGGCTGGTGAATCACCTCACGAGCTAGAAGGACCTCAATAGCTCGAAAGCGACGTCTTCATAGAGGATGTCAACGACAAACACCTCACTTAATTGGAAAGACCTCAACAACTCAGGAAGTGAAGTCAAAACGGTGCAAATGGTCTTCCTCCAGTAGGGAACGTCCTTGGACGTCCAAATTCTCAGCAGATTCAAGATGGAGGTCCTCATGCGTACATTCAGATTGCATAGAAGGTTGATGACCTCCAAATGGATCAACCATTGGGTTTTAGGAAAGCTCAATAATAAACTTCCTTGACATCCAAAGAGAAGAGAAACACAAACCAAGTTGAAAAGAACAACCGGCTCCAGATAAACGTCCTCAATGCATGTCCAGAACGAGATAGCTCTGTGGTACCCAAATGACCTTCGGACCATGTAAGCCTGGATATTATGAATGACTCTTGCACAATTAGGGAAGGCACTATGAAAGGTGAGGTCTCAATTCTGAGGCATTGAGACAGTAAAGATGGCCTCACATATGGTGAATGACCTTCAGTATTGTCAAGGCTCATCTGGGATTTAGGGATGACCTTAAAGTATGCTGACACCAAATGAGGTTATGAGGGCTGATCTCCATCAATATATATATATATATATATATAAATTTTGATTAAAAAATTTATACAGATATTAAATTAAAAGGAACAGAATCAGCCCCTAAGAAAAAGGTTGTGAACAGTAGAAAAAATTAGTCCACTGACCAGTGACCAGTCAAGTATCCACAACCCAATTTCTTAATTTGCAATTTCACACGAAAAACTGGAATCGCGCTTTAAATTTTTATTTTTTTTTGGGTTGATTGAAGTTTACCCTTATGAACCCTTCCATACCCTAACCCTCCTTTACTCCTATGAACCCCTACTCTCCATTTTAACTCTCCTCCCAAGCAGAGTGTTAGGTACCCTAGTGGATCGGTCAGCCAATTGCAATACCATTCTAGTAGGCTTTAGTTCACCTAATCCTAGCATTTCATACACATGCAAGGGCAACAAATTCACACTAGCTCCTAGGTCAAGCAATGCCCTCTCTATCAGACTATCACCTATGGTAATAGAAATAGTGGGGCATCCAGGGTCTTTGTACTTAATGGGTATTTGGTTCGAAAAAATGAAGCTCACATTAGAGGCTAGGAAAGCCTTCTTGGGCACTTGGGTGGCCCTCTTTGTGGTACATAGCTCCTTAAGGAAACGAGCATATGGGGGAATTTGTTGAATAACATCTAACAAAGGAATGCTTACCTTAACCTGAGAAAAGGTTTCCCTAATCTTGTCTAGAAATTTTCGGTCCTTACTCTCCCTTAACCTCTAAGGATAGGGTGGAGGGGGCTTAAAGGCCCCTTGAGATAGTCGACTAGTCACAGGGTTGGCCTTAGGTGAGGTTTTAGCACGAGGAGGCTCAACTATAGCAATTGGCCTGCTCCATCCGACTCATCCTCAACAGAAACAGTCTCATCAATAGATTCATCAGTTATAATTCTTTTATTAGACACAGTAGGGGATTTCATTTGTACCTTATTATCAACCTCTTTCTCAGAACGAAGAGTAATGAAAACATTCAAACCTCTAACCTGATTATGGTCACAAGAGGACGAACCTGAAGCTTGCCCATTGGGGTTTACCTCAGGCTGACTAGGAAAGGCACCTCTATCTCTATTAGCTAACAACAATTGAGAAAAATTTTCATTCATCTGCTTCATCATCTTTTCTAGGTTACTGTTCATGTTTTTCTCAACTTCTTTTAAGCCGTTCCTTAACTCCCTAATCTCCCTGTCATGCTTATCCTCATGGGTGTACCCCGGTGGGGGTCGGTTTTGTGTAGCATTTGGTTGGACAAGTGGCCCTCTAAGAGCTTGATAAGCTCCTTAGGGTGATGGTTGAGCCTAGGGGGTGGTTTCCTTGGAAATCCCCACCTTGATTGGGTGGTCTCAACACAACCTGGTTCTCAGAGCCATAAGAGAGTAAGGGGTTCTTGCGATACCCCTAGTGGTGGTAAAGTTGGTACTGGTCAGTCTTATATTTTTGATGCATAACATTCACATTCTCAGTCCTTGTGGCTAGTTGTTGGATGTAGATAGGGCACGCAAAATAGATATGGTCAACACTTTGGCATAAGACACATGACACAGGAGATAGGGGAATTGGGGCAACAGTTTGATCCCAAGAATTAACCTGAGCATAGGTTTGGAATTGTGAAGCAAGTAATTGTTGTTGAGCTCAGGTTTTTATCATGTTTTCAAGCGACACAAACCTAGCCTCATAACTTGCACTCTCAGTAAGAGCATGTACACCCCCCTAGCATTTGACCGTTGGGCACCTAATGACTCATCCCTTGTTGTGTCCCACTGTATATTCCTCTCAGCTATGTTGTTTAGGAACTCCCAAGCTTCATCAACAGTTTTGTCCATAAAATCTCCCTGACACATTGACTCTAGTGTGACCCTAGTGTTCTGGTCGACACCCTCGTACACGATCTGACACAGTTGAGGTATGTGAAAACCATGATGAGGAAATTGGGACAACAAATTCTTAAACATCTCTAAAGCTTTCCAGTATGACTCTCCTACCTCCTGTCTAAATTTCAGAATCGAATTCCTTAATTGCACAGCTAAGGAGTTAGGAAAATACTATTTCATAAAAACTTTTAGAAATTCGTCCCAAGAGGTTATGGACCTAGGCTTGATGCTATACATCAACCGCTTAGCGGCGTCCTTAAGAGCAAAGGGTAAATATTTTAAGAGCACATAGTCTAATGGCACTCCGGGAGGAGTTACCATGCTCAGGTATTCCTTATACTCACCAGTCCATATTAAAGCTAACCCAGTACTAGTGAAGAATGGTAGGTTCTGGGTGTGGTGCTGCCTAGGGTGAAAAGTCACTCCTACAGGCAGGGCAGGTAGTAAGAAACACGATGGTGGTGGGTCATATGATGGGTATTACTGGTCATTCAGAGTTACTCTACATGCGTCGTCAACCATCTTTTTAGGTGGTTCGAACGAAGGTTCCTCTTTCCTAACCAATCTAATGCTACAAGGACTATGAACCCAAACCTCACGTTGTTGTACTTTTCGTCTTTTTCTTGATTTCTCAATTTTTTTTTATTTTTTTTGTTTGTTTTTTATTTAAAGCTAGTCTAAGAAAACAATAAACTATTCACAAAACCAATAACCTAATCTACCAAATAACGTCATCCCTGACAACGACCCATTGTTTGGTTGCGATATTTTGGGGTTAAGAGTAAGGTTGTCGTATCCGCAGAGATGGTGTGTTAGGTTTAGGATATTGGTTTGGTACGGTTTCAAATTCGAAAGCAGTAAATAACTTAGACAATAAAACTAAACTAAGCATGAATTGGAAACAACAATTACTAAGAAAATTAATAAGATGAACAGCCATCAAAACGAATAATCAATTGCAAATAATAATTAAACTAAATTATGAATTGGAAATCAAACTACAAAGAAAAATTCATATTGAAGAGAATACTCAACCACAAGGAATATAAAAACTGAATAGAGTACTGAATTGAAGACAGAGAACATTAACCTGAATTTCTTTACTTCGTTTTTGAACTCGAACCACGAACTTCCTCCTGAACAAAAAAAGAAAAGGCGTTATTTGGATTACTAAGACTGCCTGAATCCTCACTCGAAGGGAGAGTTCGGGGAACCTTATCCTCCTCTTCACAAAAAATTGGATTGTTGTGTTTAAACTAATACTAATGAAATCAAAATGACGAGAATTGGAAAGTAACGGGGAATGAAAACAAGAATGAACGACTAATTTGAAACTAGATTCAATTGAAATAACCTTAAAGAGTTTTACAATTATTGTTGAAATAACCTTAAAGATTCAATTGTAATAACCTAAAAACAACGAAACTAAAGCGTTAATGAATAATGGACAGCTGCGGCGGTGAGATCTTTTTATAGGCGGTGGTAGGAGGCGCAGGCAGTGGGTTGATAGGGCGCTCCCAGCGGCTGAACTTTTTGTGGATTTCCCTCTCTCTAACTCAGGCGTCGCCAACGACCTCACTTTTCTTTGTTTTTTTGACTTTTGAGCTAGTCGCTCCCAGCGGTTGGCTGGCCTTGTCTTCCTTTTGTTTGCTGCAAACGCTGGTGGAGGGGGGATATGGTGCTGCCAGTGGGAACCCCAGGCACTGTCAGGGGGTTGTCCAACGCTGCTAGGGGGTGCTGCTCTTCTTTTTGCTCGACTCTTTTTTTTCATCTTTTCTGTTATTTTCTTCATTTCCTCCCTCATTTTCTTGGATTATGTGGATTTTCATTAATTTCTGCAAAACACATAAATTTCCATATGAAGTGAGGGAATCACAGACAAAAAGACTTAATTAATGATGTCAATTCGGCTCGAAATGAGACCGAGCAGCAGACCTTTCTTGGCTTGCTTGGGCATCATGGGTATCGTGGGGCTAATAGACTCATAGGACCACTATTGGATTCTGTTGTTAGCCATACTGCAAAGAAAAGAAAATAAATCCTCTACATTGAAATGTGGCATAACTCTTCCTCTTTCATTCATTAAAAAAAAAGTTCATCATTACATCGATTCATTGAAGGAACAAAACATAAATAGTTAGATTGTCTTGGCCTACACTTCTAGCTTTGTAGTTAGGTTACTCCCAAGACTAATAAAGAGCTTACGACTCTTAAACCTACAATAAGCATACTAGCCAATATAACATTTTAACTACTAAAAATACTAAAATACGACAAACACCCAATTTTTTCTTCATGCTTTATCACTGGAGTTAATTTCTCATTTTTTTTGCCTCTTGGCACTTGGTTCTCCCATTTCAATCTCCAACTCTAGGATGCTAATGAGGTCCATTTCCATTGGCTCCTCTACCGGGGGGTGCCCAACTGATAGGAAGAGGGGTAGGGATGGGTTGCTATGCTATGCTAGCATTAGGTTCACTCAAAGAAAGGTCCATTGGGACGACTTGACCAAAGATATCAAGATTTTCAAGTGTGGGAGGATAACCTCAAGAGCAATGAGCTCAAAACCCATAGGAGGGGGTTGTTGGAAATGTCCCGACAATGTTCGATATACGCGGAGATTAAACCAAAGTAATATAGTAATTACATGTCTTGCTAGAGACCTCCATAATTAGTAATTAAATAAGTTTAATTAGAACTATATTATTTGGTCCTACTAGGTCACACAAGTCAGTGCCCTGGAACAATGTATGTAATCTAAGTGATATTGTATCACGTTTAGAAAAGTTGGAAACTGATTTATGCGAGAAATCAGCCAAACACGGACCGAATTGGGTTCAACACGGACCGTGTTGACCCACCACGGTCCGTGTTGAGACACCACGATCCGTGGTGTCCATGGGCCGAGTTAATGGACCTTCTGGAGTCCAACACCGACCGTGTTGTTTCAACACAGACCGTGTTGAGCCTGAGAAGTGCGCCGTTGCTTTAAAACGGCCCTTTAGGGTTTTGAACCATTTCCCTAGGTTTTCTAAACACTATATAAAGGGGTCTCTGTGAGAGATTATTCAACACCAACTGCCTGAGATTCTTAGAGAGATACCAGGGTGATTTCCTGAGTTCCTCTCTCTTTTAGTTTGCAGTTCCTGTTACGAGAAACATTCTATGTTTCCTGAAACATTCACATATACCAAATACATACATCTTAGATTGAGATCTGTCTCGATCGGGTCGATCTAGCAGTCGAGTTCCCGGAGTGCTGCGTGGACTTTCAGTAGAGGATTTCAGCATTGGAATCTCAAAGGTCAACCTCTTCATTAGCCGGATTAGCGATCAAGTATAATTACTAAAGCCTCTGCAATTGTTGTGATTAATTGTTTCATAATCGTTATGAATATTTCGCCAATTAATCTGTATCTGTTTAGGAAATAGATAACCTAAAACCTACCAGTGGTATCAGAGCCACCAATTGCATGATAAAGTATTGTACTTGTATTCATAAGCAATTTGTCAATAGTTGAATTATATTATGAATATGCTAGAGTAGATTTATGCCTAAGATTTTGAATCTTTATGAAAGTTTTAATCTTTAACGTTCATGATAGTAAATCTGAAATTTTATTGTCAAATTTCATGTTTTGTTATTATTTATTTCTTATTGCCTTTAATAAATCAATTTTATGTTTGTTTAATCGCTAAATATAGCATGAACTTGATTTATTTTTGAATGTTTTAGAAACAATCTTGTTTAATATTGTCAAACAATAGGCAATAAATGAAATATGTCGAAATTTGCAAAATAGGGTTTTGTAAAATTATTTTCTGATTGGGAAATTGGATTCTAATAATACGAACTTTCTATTAGGTTCTGAATAATATGAACTTTGACCCTCTATTGCCCCCAGTAACACGCCACCGAGTTAGCTTTATTTTGACTCATCGGGAAATTCAGGTGGCGGTGGCGGCACGTTTTCTTTGATGTTTGACCATGTCACGTCACCCATTGACCTAAAAAATTGTCACGTCACTCTCTCCTTCTCTCTCTCTCTCTCTCTCTCTCTCTCCTCTTTTCGTCATTCCCAGATCCAATTTAAATTTGGGAAGAAGAAGAAGAAGAAGAAGAAGAAGAAGAAGAAGAAGAAGAAGAAGATGGGGAAATTGGATCTGGGAACGACGAAGAGAGGAGAGAGAGAGACAGAGGGAAGAGAGAGGAGAGAGAAAGAGAGAGTGACGTGGCAATTTTTTAGGTCAATGGGTGACATGGCATGGTCAAACATCAAAGAAAACGTGCCGCCACCGCCACCTAGATTTCCTGATGAGTCAAAATAAAGCTAACTCGGTGGCGTGTTACTGGGGCCAACAGGGGGTCAAAGTTCATATTATTCAGAACCTAATCGAAAGTTCGTATTATTAAGTCTTATATCGCCAAAAGTTCGTATTATTATAATCTAATTTCCCTTTCAGATTTAGTTTATTTACGGTAAATATCAAAAATAAAAAAAAATAACAAATGAATTCGAAAACTTCTGAAATTTTTACTGGAGGTGTCTGAAAGTGTTCTGGACTTTCCATAATTTTTGTAGATTTTTCCCAATTAAAATGGTTTTTTAATTGAGTTTTCAGATCTGAAGTGAATTAAAATTCGTTTAATTCTCTAAATTTTATAAATTTGTAGAAATTTGTAAAACTTATGAATTTTTTACAGTAGATTACTGGATAACCATACTTTTAGATAAATAAATTTGTTGCTTCTCTGAATTTTGTATATTTATAGAAATTTGCAAATTTTCTGAAAATTTTACAGTAGCTTACTGGGAAACCATTCTGTTATGGATAAAATTTTCCTGAATTTTCGAAATCGTTTACTAATTTTCCTTTAATTTTCAGATTAATAGAAAAGTATAATTGTTTACTTTTCTGAATTTTATTCTAATTTTCGAAATTTGGTAAAAATCTGAAATTTTTACAGTAGCATATTGGATGAATCTACTATATGGGAAAATTATAAAATTTGATTTTTCAAACTTATCAGACTATTATTATTTATTTTCCTCTTAAACGGAGAATTAAAAGGTTTAATTCCCTAAAATTTTACAATCTTTTGAAAATTGTTAAAATTCTGGAAAATATTCATATTGGGTTATTAAGATAACAATGTGATATGAAATCATTAAATTCGATAAGTTATGATAATTTTATTTAAATTTTTCATTCACGAAATTAATCGAAACTGGGAAGCAACACGGACCGTGTTGATCCAACACGGACCGTATTGCCATCAGTTTTGGTAAATTCGTGTGTTTTAGGGTTTGTAACTAATTTTAGAAATTAATTATTAAATCCTATTACTACTAAATCAGATAATGAGCATAAAATCTATTATTTTGTAAAGTTTAGGAAACTTACAATATTTTTAAAATATATAGTATCTTTTAGACTTCTTAATTTTAGGAAAGTCAAGTATTTTGTATGTACAGGTACAAAATCCTAAATCTGTTTACGTAACTAAGATAAAATTTGGAATTTTGTTTATTTTATTAAACATGCAAACTTTTAGGAAACCATATTTAGTATTTGTTTCGTTATATATGTTGTGTTGCAATTATATATGCCTTTATAATTTGTTATTTAAAGCATGTGTTATATTTGATATAATTATTGCAATATTACATGTTTGCATGTGCTACTAGTATGACCATAGATAGTCGATTTTACTGGTCTGCGTACCGGGTTGGGTGAAATACAGCCTGCGTGCCGTCGTTGAATTAATTTTAAATTTAATTTTCAGTTAAGTTTATTTTTTAAATCATGTATGATGTATGCCAACTCACTAAGATCAGAGTGTTGAGCTAGAACACACCATACAGTCCCACAAACACACAGCTGGATGCTTGAACTTCGCAATAACTGATAGAAAGCAACAAGCTGGAATAGAAGACAACCCAACAACAGAATAAAAGGGATAAACTTGCTTACAGTTGATACAGATACACCACAACTGCAATCAAGGGCAAGGGACTCTCACATACATGCCTCTACAGACACACCAAAGCATGGATGATCAAGCTCAGTTTACACTTGCTGCATTTGCCAATTTCCAGTGACAGGAACTGATTGAACCAAGATTGAGAGTTATAGGACACTCACAAACTTTCAGAGGTACTAAGACACTCGAGAATACTATTGAATGAACACTGAGATGCCTTTCATTGATAGAAAACTTCAGAATATAAAGAAAGCTAATCAGTTTGATTAGCAGTTGCTTAAGCATAAGCATTCTGCCTAATCTCCCTGGATTATCCTAAGCTACAAAGCTTGAAACAAATACAGCTGATTATATCCTAATGATCTCGAGTACAAACTGTAAGAAAACAAAAGGAAAATACTAAGCTATTCTCTGGTTGGACCAAATGCCAAAAGAGTGGCAAAATGGACGAATAGGGAGCTTTCCTCTCCTAAGGGGTAAAAACTAAGTTACTGAGGTAATTCCCGCGCCAATGCTAACCTAAAAGTAATTTCAACAGGTTAATATCATGCTGGAAAGACCAAAACAACCCCTGAGAACAGAAATCAAAACACACAGCCCCAGAACTGGGGTTCTAGAAAAACTGATAAAACAACCCTGCTGGGATTGGTTGTTCTGTCTGCTGAATCTTACTCGTGTCCTGCTTGATCATGCTGGGACTTGGCTTGGACTTGAAAAGGACATGGCAAGGAACAAAAAACTCCTAGGAAACATTGGCTGAAACTTCCTCAATCAAGAGATACAACATTGAGAAAGTCACCGCTTGGATTCTTCTTTGAACCGAATTGGTCTGGATGACCAATACTGATGGGCTGAGTGGCTGCAAATGCCAGGGCTTGCTTTACAATGGTGTAACTTGCCTGGATGGATGCTGTTGGTGGTGTGGTGGCTGCTGGTGATGCTAAGAACTTCCTGCTGGAACTTTGGACTGTTGAGAAGTTTGCTGAGTGGCTTGCTGTATGTGCTGGGCTTTGAAAGCCTACTATTTCTGCTGGAAGGGCTGGTCTAGCTGCTGAGTTGTGTGAAACAGCAAGTGCTCCTCCTCCTTGTGCTGCTGCTGCTGTAATTGCTGGTGAAGATCCCTTGGAAGCCTCCTTTGTTGATGAAGCAGCTGCTGCTGATTGTTCTCCTTGATGGTCTCCATCATCCTCCCCAGGTTTAGGAAAGTTTGTCCTCAAACTTGGAAGGTCTTCATCTGCTGGATAGTATGGTCGAAGATCTGCTACATTGAATGTTGCTGAGCCTCCATATTCTTCAAATAGATCCAGTCTGTAGGCATTGTCTCCAATTCTTTCAAGCACTTCAAAGGGGTCATCTGCTCTTGGTAACAGCTTGCCTTTTCTTTTGCTGGGGAACCTGTCCTTCCTGAGGTGGATCCAAACTAAGTCTCATGGCTGGAAGGTTACCTTCTTCCTGTGCTTGTTTGCTGAAGTAGACACCTGTTCAGTATATTTGGCAATTTTCTCCTTCACTTGCTGATGAAGCTCCTTGATTTGATCTGCTCTTTTACCTGCTTCAAAACTAAATTTGACAGAAGTAGTTAGTGGAACTAAATCCAAAGGGGAAATTGGATTTTTACCATAGACTACTTGGAATAGAGAGTAGCCTGTGGCCTTGGATGGTGCTTTGTTGTAAGCAAACTCAGCATGGGGCTATAGAGTATCCCATCCTGCTTTACTTTTGTGGATCAGTGCTCTCAATAGGACTTCAAGTGTTCTATTAGTAACCTCTGTCTGGCCATCAGTTTGTGGGTGGCAAGTGGTGTTGTACTTGAGCTGGGTGCCCAGTTTCTTCCATAGAGTGACCCAAAAATGGCTCAAAAACTTGGTATCCCTGTCAGATACCATTGTTCTTGGCACTCCATGCAATCTAACAATTTCTTGGAAGAATAATTTAGAAACTTTGGTGGCATCAAAGGTGGTGTGGCAGGGTATGAAATGTGCCATCTTTGAGAATCTATCAACCACCACCATGATTGAATCCTCCCCTCTCTGGGTTCTTGGCAAACCTACAATGAAATCAAGACTTACATCTTCCCAAGGGCTGCTGGGAACTGGCAATGGTGTGTACAAGCCCTGGGGTAGGCTGTGTGACTTTGCCAATTGACACACATTGCACCTCTTCAATAGATGCTCCACATCTTTCCTCATCTTTGGCCAACTGTAATGCTCTCTCAACATCAACATTGTCTTCTCAACTCCAAAATGTCCTGCTAAGCTTCCTCCATGGACTTCTGTGATCAACAACTCCCTGAAACTGCTCTTAGGGACACAGAATCTTACTTCCTTTGAACAAATATCCCTGGTCTATATGGTACAGACCCTGGGATTGCTGCTGACACTTCTGGTACACTTGCTTGAAATCTCCATCCTCCTGATACAAAGCTTTCAAATGCTCAAAACCAATAATTCTAGAATCAAGCATGTGAAGCAACATGTACCTTCTACTCAATGCGTCTGCTCCTTTGTTTAGCACTCCTGATTTATGGTGGATCATGAAGCGAAACTGCTGCATATGCTCTACCCAAGCAGCATGCCTGGTATTGAGCTTGTGCTGCCCTTGAATGAATTTCAAGGCCTCATGGATCACTGTGAAGTATGAACTTTGCTCCAATAAGGTAGTGCCTCCAGTGTTGAAGAGCTCTAATGATGGCATATAACTCTTTGTCATAGGTGTTGTATTTCTTCTTGGCATCATTTAGCTTTTCACTGAAATAGGCAACTGGCTTGCCCTCTTGGGTCAATACTGCTCCAATGCCAACTCCTGAAGCATCACATTCTACTTCAAAAACTTTGCTGAAGCTGGGTAGTGCTAGGACTGGTGCTGAAGTGAGCCTCTCCTTGACTTCTTCAAAGGCTTTCTGGGTTGTTGTTGTCCAAATAAAGGACTTCCCTTTCACCACTTCAGTCATTGGTGCCAAAATGGTGCTGAAATTCTTGACAAATCTCCTGTAAAATGAAGCCAGGCCATGGAAGCTCCTGACTTGATGAATAGAAGTGGGCACAGGCCACTCCCTGATTGCTTGAATCTTCTCATTATCAACTTGAATACCTGCTGCTGTAACAATGTATCCCAAGAAGTTTACGTTGGATGTAAAGAAGTGACACTTCTTGAGATTCCTAAATAACTCCTCCCTGCTTAAAATGGTTAAAACCTCCTGCAAATGCTTGACATGCTCTTGCTCAGACCTGCTATAGACAAGAATATCATCAAAGTATACCACAACACTCTTGCCTATGAGTGGCTTAAGGACTTGATTCATGAGTCTCATGAATGTAGATGGGGCATTAGTCAGACCAAAAGGCATGACCATCCATTCAAACAACCCTCCCTTGGTCTCAAATGCTGTTTTCCATTCATCTCCCTCATAGATCCTTATCTAGTAGTATCCACTCCTCAAATCAATCTTAGAATAGACTGTTGACCCATGTAACTCATCCAACATGTCTTCAAGTCTAGGTATAGGGTACCTATACTTGATTGTGATCTTGTTAATAGCCCTACAATCAATAGACATTCTTTGGCTTCCATCTTTCTTAGGCACTAACAAGGCTGGGACTGCACATGGACTTAAATTCTCCCTAATCATTCCCTTCTCCAATAACTCATCCACCTGCCTCTGTATCTCATTGGTATCTGCTGGTGTCATCCTATAAGCTGGCTTATTAGGTAACACTGATCCAGGCACTAAATCAATTTTGTAATGGATATCCCTTTTTTGGTGGCAAACCAGGTGGCATTTCATCAGGAAATACATGCTGAAACTGCTGAAGTAGGGGTAGGAATAAAGGGTGGTCATTTTGTGGTGCTGAGGGTTCTTCAAGGTCTAAAAGGATCAAGTCCTTCTGTGTGCTAAACTCATGATGATCAGATAAAAGCAACACATCAAGACTAGGTTCAAGACACAAGGTTTTGGCTTTTTTGGTTAACTGTGAGGGTTTCATGGGGGTTAGGACAATCTTTCTGTTGTTTAGGGTCAGGGTATAGGTATTAGCTCTTCCACAGTGATTTACTGATCTATCATACAACCAAGGTCGACCCAAAAGCAAATGACATGCATCCATAGGTAAGACATCACACCAGACCTCATCTTTGTATCATTGACCAATTGAAAAAGCAACAAGGAATCTAGCAGAAACTTTGATACCTTTGCCTGAACTGAGCCACTGGATGGTATATGGTGCTGGGTAGGGCTTGGTTGCCAGGCTTAGCTTCTTCACCATAGTGTTGGATGCTGCATTGGTACAGCTTCCACTGTCCACAATCACTGAGCATACTTTCCCTCTAATAGTGCATCTTGTATGAAAAATATTCTCCCTCTGCTCTTCTGCTTCCTCTACTGCTGAGCTACTTAGAACTCTTCTGATCACAAGCATTTCTCCCTCATCTGGACCTTCTTCTATAACCTCATCATCATAGATAGGGTCATGTTCATGCTCTGCATACTCCTGTTCTTCTTCCTGCACATTTTCAGGATCAATAAACAAAGCTGCTTGGTACTCAGCAAGAGTAACCATTCTCTTGTTTGGACATTCTGAGGCAATGTGCCCTAGTCCTTGACACCTGAAACATCTTCTCTCTGTATAGGATCTGCTGATAGGGGCTGGGGTTCTTTGTGGGGAATTTTGTGGCTGATTTTGTGGGGGTCTTGGGGCTGGATTTCTGATTTGAGGTGGAAGTGGGGGTGGATAGGTCTTTTGTGGGGCATTATAAGGTTTGTAAGGGTTTGGCTTGGCTGGTGCATAAGGTTTGGCTGGATATCTGCTGCTGCTGTAGTCCTTTGCTCTAGACTTCTTCTGTTGTTCCACTTTGTGAGCCAGAGAACTTAGCTCATCAAGGGAATCATAGACCTGCAGCTCTACAATGTTCTTGATGCCTTCATTCAAGCCTGCAAGATACCTGATATAGGTTTGCACTTCATTCTCTTGCATATTACACTTCCAAAGCAAGTGCTCAAACTCCTTTGTGTACTCTTCTACTGACTTGTTCCCCTACACAAAATGCTGCAACTTGTTGTAGTTCTCCTTCATGTAATTGTCTGGAAGGAACTTCTCCTTCAACTTCTGCCTCATCTCAAGCCAGGTACTAACTCTAGCCTCTCCAATCTCCATTCTCCTTTACAGATTAGTCCACCAAGTAGAAGCATATTTTTTTAACTTTAAGGCTACTAACTTCACCTTGTTTTCTTCTGAGACCTCCTTCAAATCAAAAACTCTTTCTACTGTCTGTAACCAATCTAGGAAAACATCAGGGTCTAATTCTCCTGCAAACTCAGGTATGTCAATCTTGAAATCAAGCTTTTCAACCCTCCTATCTTCCCTCCTTATTTATCTTTCACTTTCACTTTCCTCCTCAGGTTCACTGATCCTAGGTGACCTCCTAACTCTCCTCCTTCTTCTAGGTGTAGGCCTAGGACCTCGACCTCCTCTCCCTGTCCTACTAAAAGGGTTCTCACCTTCTCCTTCCTCCATCTCATCATCAGTCTCCTTATTCAATTAATATCTATGCAATCTCATATAATAATTCAACTGCTCACTTAAAAACTTCATTTTTTGTTCTACTTCTTCCTTTTCTTTCAATGTTTGTTCTAAGACTTCCTGTGGTGTTTTACTAGTTCCGGCCATTTTACTAAAACAAGCAAACACACTCCAAGATAGAACACAATGCTCTGATACCAAGATGATGTATGCCAACTCACTAAGATCAGAGTGTTGAGCTAGAACACACCATACAGTCACACAAACACACAGCTGGATGCTTGAACTTTGCAATAACTGATAGAAAGCAACAAGCTGAAATGGAAGACAACCCAACAACAGAATAAAAGGGATAGACTTGCTTACAGTTGATACAGATACACCACAACTGCAATCAAGGGCAAGGGACTCTCACATACATGCCTCTACAGACACACCAAAGCATGGATGATCAAGCTCAGTTTACACTTGCTGGATTTGTCAATTTCCAGTGACAGGAACTGATTGAACCAAGATTGAGAGTTATAGGACACTCACAAACTTTCAGAGGTACTAAGACACTCGAGAATACTATCGAATGAACACTGAGATGCCTTTCATTGATAGAAAACTTCAGAATATAAAGAAAGCTAATCAGTTTGATTAGCAGTTGCTTAAGCATAAGCATTCTGCCTAATCTCCTGGATTATCCTAAGCTACAAAGCTTGAAACAAATACAGCTGATTATATCCTAATGATCTCGAGTACAAACTGTAAGAAAACAAAAGGAAAATACTAAGCTATTCTCTGATTGGACCAAATGCCAAAAGGGTGGCAAAATGGACCAATAGGGAGTTTTCCTCTCCTAAGGGGTAAAAACTAAGTTACTAAGGTAATTCCCGCGCCAATGCTAACCTGGAAGTAATCTCAACAGGTTAATATCATGCTGGAAAGACCAAAACAACCCCTGTGAACAGAAATCAAAACACACAGCCCCAGAACTGGGGTTCTAGAAAAACTGATAAAACAACCCTACTGGGATTGGTTGTTCTGTCTGTTGAATCTTACTCATGCCATGCTTGATCATGTTGGGACTTGGCTTAGACTTGAAAAGGACATGGCAAGGAACAAAAAACTCCTAGGAAACATTGGCTGAAACTTCCTCAATCAAGAGATACAACATTGAGAAAGTCAGCTGCTTGGACTGTTGCTGTTGGGAACTGGAATTGGTCTGGATGACCAATGCTGATGGGCTGAGTGGCTGCAAATGCCAGGGCTTGCTTTACAATGGTGTAACAAGCCTGGATGGATGTTGTTGGTAGTGTGGTGGCTGCTGGTGATGCTAAGAACCTCCTGCTGGAACTTTGGACTGCTGAGAAGTCTGCTGAGTGGCTTGCTATATGTGTTGGACTTTGAAAGCCTGCTGTTTCTGCTGGAAGGGCTGGTCTAGCTGCTGAGTTGTGTGAAACAGCAAGTGCTCCTCCTCCTTGTGCTGCTGCTGCTGTAATTGCTAGTGAAGATCCCTTGGAAGCCTCCTTTGTTGATGAAGCTGCTGCTGCTGATTGTTCTCCTTGATGGTCTCCATCAATGTAAGGCCTCAATTGTGAGGTCCACTTTGTAAACTTGTTGTAATTGGAGACATCAAGTTGAGTGGGAGCCCAACAGCAATGGAGGTGGTGATTCGAGTGGGAGCCCGTCCAATGAAGTTGCAAGACCCAAGAAGATTTTCTTGAAGACTATCAAGGCTTAGTTAAATTATTTTGATTAAGTCTAGGTGGCCATACTAGGGGTTTTATTTATGCTTTAAGTTTGCTATAGCATGTTGTTTTATTATGCCTTTTATGCTTTTCGAAAGAGTTCACATAGAATTGCATGCTTAAGATAATAAAACCTACTCTCAAAATGAATTATTGCTCAACCTATCGAAACACCACTTAGATGGATAAATAAAGAAAGCCAAAGCGAATTATTTGTCCATCATTAATAAGTAGGGTGGGAGCTAGGTTAATTCAAATTGGTTATCAAAATAGTTTTGGGCCAAGATCAGAGGAAGAGAAATATTGTACTCGATACAAATTTCTTGCCAAGAGTCATTTTGAATGATCAATCATAAGGTGATCCACCAAAGATAACATGGGATCGAGTTTTGTTGGGGCAAAGTCCACTTGAGCCCATGAGTCTTGGTAAATTAAAACACTAAATGAGAGTTGATAAAGTGTTTTGATTTGAAAATTAAATTAATTTAATTTCTTTTGATGAATAATAACTAAAATGAACCAACTTGTCTCGTAGAATTATTTATGTCTTTTCACTCAAACATCAACCACTAATAAAATATCGTTTTCTCCTTGAGAAAGAGAAAAACAATTAACACCAATTCCTTAATTGGCATTGTCATCGCAAGATTGTCTTGAAGGCGATTAAAAGAAACATGTCTTTGATATAACATTGAGTTAGGCATCAATATTAAGAGGTCAATCAAGCCAAATGAATACATGTAATGTCATAGTATTCATACAATTTTAACTTCAAAATGTTTGAAGATTAGAGGAAGGATTTCAATATTACAAACTCAAAACCAAGTTCATCGAACTAGTTCGAGTTGATAAATATGAAACCAATAACCAGATAGTCTCGGTTGAGCTAGATAAAAGCCAATTGATGACGCTCATGTTCTGAAATAATTTGACTATTTTAAAACATGGGAAACCTCGGATCCCCTTTAGCCAAAAGATTGGCGACCAAAGATAGTCTTTTAGTGAAAGGGAAAATAAGATTTAAGAAATCTATCAAAGACAAGAAGTCAAAGGAAAGGTAAGGACAAACGGTTGTACATACCCAACCAATGACAGCAACCGGTTAACAACCAAATCATGTATGACATTGGGAACGTGAATAACTATAAGGAAGACTTGAGATATGATTTCAATTCTAGGCAAATGCGTATATGATACACACTACCCTTATTAAACCCACTTTGAGTATAAGATATTGGCTGTGAAACTCGCATTTATGCAAATGTGCAGTATCTACAGCAAAGTAGATGTGCTTTGCAGGATGAGAGTCAGCATACAAGTAGGAACATGCAATTAGTTGTAGTTCCTTATGAAGAGTTGGTTGTTTATCCATTCCCTCAAGACTTATAAGAGAAATTTATAGGTGATTCTATGTTCTCATTATAAGTAGAAATTTGATTTTTTGCTCTCAATTAGAGAGAGAGAGAGGATATCGGATAAACACACCCAACACATCGAAACCAAGAGGTTTAAAAGGAATAACTCATGTTCAAACTTAAACCTTGTAACTATCTATTAAGTCATGAAAATCAGAGTGCATTCAGAAGTGTCACAGTGATAGACTTTTGAATGATATGACTTTGAAACATGTGATGTCTGCAAGCATGACTGTACATTTTACAAGAAATGGTGAACGTGCCAACAAACACTCATGCATATGGATGTATGTAGTCCAATTTAGCACAAATACAAGGGATAAATTACTTCAAGTCTTCAAAGATGAATAAAATAACACATGGTGATTCATGTCTATGAGATTCATCTGAAGCTGGAATGTTAAAATAGTTTAAAGATTTCCAAAATGAAGTAGTCTTGGCAAAACAATAAGTGCACCTAGATAAGATCGAAAGGATGCTAATGGTTGAGCCAAGAGTTTGAACAAATGACTACATTGAAACATAATTCTGGCACTATAAGCTTAAGTCATATTAATCAGAAATGAATTCAGAAACTGCATAGTGTAGAATTTTGAAAAACCTAAACATTGAAAAGTTCAATGTTTTATAAAGCATGCCTGATGGGTAAGATGGCTAAAATCACCTCTTATTGAAATTGGTGAACAAGCTAATGACTTATTAGGATGCAAACATATTGATGTATGTGGGCCTATGAGCACTAGTGCTAGAAGAAGGTTTACTGTACTATTTCATCACTTCAGTGACGATTTTCAGTAGATATGGGTATATTTACTTAATACGCTACAAGTCCAAATCCTTCGAAATGTTCAAAGAGTTCCAAAGTGAAGTACAAAACCAACTTGGCAAGAAAATCAAAACCCTTTAACAAGGTTGACGAGGTGAGTATTTGAGCCATGATTTCACTGACCATTACAGAGAATGTGGAATTGTTTCATAACTCTCTCCTCTAGGAATACGACATCTCAATGACGTATCTAAAAGAGAAATCACACCTTATTAGATATGGTGCAATCAATGATGGTTGAGTCAACATTGTCGATTACCTTTTGGGTATACACGCAATTAACCATAGCTCTAATTACTGAATAAAGATTATCTGAAGCACTAGAGAAGACACCATATATGATATGGAGAAGAGAGGTTCTTGAACCGTTTTTTGAAAGAAAGGAGTATCACTTCTACAAATTGTTGTAGAGGAAAAATGTTTGTGTCTCAAAATGCTTTCTTCTTAGAGAATATATTATTCTCTAAAAGAAAAAGTGGGAGAGTTTTAAACTTACCGAAGTTCGAGAAACACAAAACACTATAATCATCACCTGAAACTCCGCTACTTGATCCTAGTTCAAATTTTCCTATTGGTCGGGAAATTAAGAACAAGGTTGAGGTAGTTGAAGTTCCTCAAAACGTTGAGGAGGAGGTGTCATGAACATTACTCCAAGCAAGGTCAGGTAAACAACTCCGTCAACCACAGAGATATCGATCTTCTATGGATGAACGTGATATGTTACTTTTAGAAAGTAATGACTCTACCTACAACAAAGAAGCTTTAGCAAGTCAAGATTCCATAAGGTCTAAGATGGACTCCATGTATACAACCAAGTTTAGAACTCGGTTGATTTGTCTGAAGGTGTGAGCCATATGGCATAGGAGGGTTTTAAGGCAAAACATGGGTTCATTAAGATAGACATCAAGACTGACTTCAAAATTAGATTTTGAAGAAAGGTGTGTACTTGACACAACTGAGTGGTCTTTTGTTGGAATACTTGTAAACTTCAAGAGACCATCTGTGGTCTTAAGGAAGCTTCTAGGAGTTGGAATCATTGACCTTCTTGACCAAGATATCAAAAAAGGTTTGACATACTGGGAAGTGCCAAAGATAATATTGTGTTTATAAGAAGTTCGGTGGGAGCAATGCGTTTTCTGAAATTGTATGTGATTGACATACTGCCTACTGAGAAGAATATTCCAATGTTGCTTCTATTGAGGTTGACTTGGAAATAATTTTCAAAGTGAAGGATTGGTGGGGCTAAGAATTTTCTTGGAGACAAGATCTATAATGATAGATTAAAGATTTTGATTGTTTGAATCAAAGTTAACTAGGTGTTGAATAGTTCAACTCACTTCGAGAATGGATTAAGTCCCATAAAACATGGCATATCCTTACGGAATTTGATTGTCTCAAAACAATCAGAAGTTCTAAGAAGGATGAGACATATAACTTATGCTTCAGGCGTGAGATTAATGTATGCCATGAGATGTTCAAAGTCCAACATAACATATACATTGTATATGTATAAGCAAAACTAAGGATGTGTCCTAAGTCTAAAGTGGTTGATAAAAGCTAAGTGTGAAGAGTTGCATTGATGTTACACTCATGCAGAGAAATATGATTATCTGAAAGGTAAGAGAAAATTATACGATCTGTTTTGAGTGGTATTGAGGTGAACTGGAAGTCTGGAAGAAGTTCCTAACATGACATGCGGTTAATTATACAAACAAGACAAGTATGGCACGACTTTAGAAGTTGTTGCAGAAACTGTTAGGATTGCGAAGTTCGTTTTTAGAACTAGGTGATGTATCTAGCCTTGCGAGAGAAATGGAGCCTTGTTGATAGGAGCCATCACTCAAGCAAAGTAACTGAAGCTCACTATGAATCCAAACATATGTTCCGGAAATATCTTCCTATATGAAAGGTCATTAGTGAGATGGTATATGTACAAGGTTCATTGCAAGTATTATGTACTAAACCCCTGTTGTAGTTATAGCATGATAGTCATGCATGGGCAATAGGTATTAAACACATTCCGGAATATTAACAAGTCAAATTTACATGAATTGTTCATGAATTATGACCTTGTTGACTCATCATTGAGAATAAGATTCCAAAATTTACATCAATTGTGGTTTAGAATTATGTAAATGTCCAAAAAGGTTAGCGCATTCAAAATGGGAAATTGGATGAGGTCCGATTTCTGAAACCCCATTAGTGAACTTGATAACGCTAGTCTTGGTCGACAGTCTACCTGGTTCCTAATTGGATTATCACGTAGGAACAGTGATAATATGAACACAATTAGCATGTAGGATTGAGGTGATGATCAAGTTTCACGATCATAGTGATGTGATGACATCATAAATCAATCACATGGGTATTGTTGAGAACAACTACCGAACTGACCCGCAGTGAGAGCTCTTTAAGTTGGGAATTGTCATAGGAGCTCTGACTACTCAAAATTCCTAAATCCTGAGTTCGGTTATAGACTACATGGTCTGTTGTGACTTTGGAGCGCGTCAAACACCTTTCGTAACAGTAGGCTATAAAGGCGGTGTCTGGGTTATAGTTGGATCATGTGAGAATGTGTGTCTGAACAAGATGGCATTGTCCTCCTTATTAGGGACAGTTGTCTCGTTGGCCACTCGGTGAGATTGGACTGAAAATGCTTGGCCGAGCTCAGTTGAATCAATAGTTGATCGTCTGTTTTTCAAAGTCTAAACTAGGAGATCGAGGAACGTTCGGGTCTTACATAAGGATGACTTTAGCTTACCTTATCCGAACTAGAGACAGTAAGTGACAAGGGAATTCAAGGAATCGAACACTTGTGGGACAAGTGGGAGATTGTTGGGAATGTTCCGACAATGTTCGATGTACGCGGAGATTAAATCAAAGTAATATAGTAATTATATGTCTTGCTAGAGACCTCCATAATTAGTAATTAAATATGTTTAATAACAACTGAATTATTTGGTCCTACTGGGTCACACAAGTCAGTGCCCTGGAACAATGTATGTAACCTAAGTGATATTGTATCACGTTTAGAAAAGTTGGAAACTGATTTATGTGAGAAATCAGCCCAACACGGACCGAATTGGGTTCAACACGGACCGTGTTGACCTAACACGGTCCATGTTGAGACACCACGATCCGTGGTGTCCATGGGCCGAGTTAATGGACCTTCTGAAGTCCAACACGGACCGTGTTGTGTTCAACACAGACCGTGTTGGGCCTGAGAAGTGCGCCGTTGCTTTAAGTCGGCCCTTTAGGGTTTTGAACCCTTTCCCTAGGTTTTCTAAACACTATATAAAGGGGTCTCTTTGAGAGATTATTCAACACCAACTGCCTGAGACTCTTAGAGAGATACCAGGGTGATTTCCTGAGTTCCTCTCTCTTTTAGTTTGCAGTTCCTGTTTCGGGAAACTTTCTATGTTTCCTGAAACATTCACATATACCAAATACATACATCTTAGATTGAGATCTGTCTCGATCGGTTCAATCTAGCAGTCGAGTTCCCGGAGTGCTGCATGGACTTTCAGTAGAGGATTTCAGCATTGGAATCTCAAAGGTCAACCTCTTCATCAGCCGGATTAGCGATCAAGTATAATTACTAAAGCCTCTGCAATTGTTGTGATTAATTGTTTTATAATCGTTATGAATATTCCGCCAATTAATTTGTATCTGTTTAGGAAATAGATAACCTAAAACCTAATAGGGGTGCCTCTATAGGGAAGGGGGAGGCCTCACTAACCAAGGGAAGATAGATAGGCTTGTTGGTTCTTTCATAGTGGAGTTCAAAGAACACATTTATAGGGTCATAAGTCATTTCTTCACAGGGAAAAGGTAGAATAGTTAGGTTTGGAAATGACCTTTTTCAAGTTCCAATCCCTTCGGGGAAAGCTACGAGGAGGCAATGTAGTGCCCAACCTATCCATTCACATAACTCCCCCATGCAAAGTTCTCCCACCATACACCTCACAATCTACCACAAGAGACAAAGTGCATGAGTGATTTTCGGGGTAGAAAGTCTCAGTACTTTGCTTTGAAATGGCACCAAGGATAGGAGCTGGGTAAGTTGTGTAGGAGAACTTGTGACCTAAAGGTTCAATACTAGAGCGGGGTTGTAGGATCGAGTTGGTAACATTGACCATAGCTTAGAGAAGGCGGGTTACATAGTCTTGCATCCTTTCTCCCTCATGCATGGGTAAATCAAATGGGTTAGGAAACATCTAAAATAAACATGAAGGTAGAGCATAACAAGCAAACAGAAATTCTTAAAAAGAAATGGAAATAATAATCATGACAAAATTACCAACAAGTAACCGATATGAGTGATTGCTTCATAGATTAGGCGACATGGTGAGCAAGGCATGTCATGAGGTCCATCATAATTAGTAACCAAATCTGTAACGACCCCCCCCTCCTTTTTTTGTCATGTCATCTTAGATATATTCTTACTCTCATTTTAAATTAGTACTTTGAGTTCATGATGTCCATGTATGTCCAAGTATGTCATAAGGTCCATCATAATCCATACACATTCATGTCATATGAGTTCATGTTATCCATAAATATCCATAAAATGCATGTACCTGATGTGTCTTGTAAGTTGGCCTCTTCTATGTTAAGCTCATTCATTAAGGACATATTATGGGTTATGTGAGGTCAAATGGGGCTTACTTTCCTAAGGAGAGTGGTGGGTAACCCTCACTGTAATACTCCTTATAAGGAAGTGCTCCCATGACTCCAACAATCCCCTTAAGTCCATATTATTATTAATTTCATTTTATGGGTTAAGCATGCAAGGTCAATTAGAGCTTTAAGTTATCTAGGGAGAAGGTGGGTAGTTCTCACTACATAACTCCCATGATAATGCTCCCATGGCTTATACTTTCCCCTTTAATTCCATCTTATTAAGGTAAACATGAGGGTTGAACTTGCCCAATAGAGCTTATCTTGCTAAAGGAGTAAGGTGGGTAGTCTTCACTACATAACTCCAATTGAAGAGCACCCATAGCTTAAGCTTTCTCCCTTAGGACCATATTAGGGTGATTTAGAAGGTGAGAGGGAGTACTTTCTCATTCCTTAGCTTCTATTATAAGTACACTGAGTTCTTAAATGATGTAAATAAAACTAGAGTACAAATCATAAAGGAAAGTAGAAATTGCATATACTTAATCAATTTAAGTCTTTATTGAAGGCTTCTTTTGATAGATCACTAGTTCCCACATCATCATGAACACGCCTCCATGTCTCTCCATCCTTGAAGGTCACCTCACATCATGTCTCTTTAACACTCTTTTGAAGGATTAGTACTTAAGAGGGAAACATAAACATGGATTAACCAAAGCTAAGTATGCAGATGCAAAACATTCATAAATATATACATATAAAACACGATGCATGCTTCAGATTTCATGACCAAAGTGTCTAGTGCGCATAAAATGGCTTCATGAAGACTTGGATGTCCATGATGCTCCTATAGGATTTCTTTGGTGAGGATCATCATACATAAACCATGATGCCTACTTAGTGATACCCCTAATCATAAACTTATAATATGCCCAAGGGACTTTAAGAACCATAGCAAAACCATAAAGGAACCATAAAACCATAAAAATGAGGGGGCTTTACAGGTCGTCACTGTTGCCACGTGTAGGAATTTTGAAGAACCAATGTACCTATGGGAACTTACTAAGGATGATTTCAATGCGGTGCTTTATCCTGATGATAGGATTGGAGGGACTGAGATTGAGTATTTTGAAGTGGATGATTTCCAAAACTATTTGATGAATACAAACTTGCAAGAGCTTGGTTTTCAGGGGGATTATTATACTTGGACCAACTCACATGTTTTGTCTCGCATTAGAGCTTTCTCAAATGAAGATTGGTTATTACAAACAAGTTTTATTCATACTAAATACCTTCCTTTTGGGTTGTTTGACCATTCACCCATTTTTATTTCTTTTCCTGACTGCCCAAAGAGTGTCCATTCGTTTAAATGTTGTAGTATATCGCACAATTCACACATCTATCTAAATGTTGTTCATAATGCTTTCTGCAACATTAGAGACGGGCATAAAATGTTTCAATTCCATAATTTTCTTATGTCTTTGAGGAGCCCTTTAAGTCGGTTGCATAAGGATCAGTTTTTTGACATACATTTTAAAGTTGATAAGTGCAAGCATGATTTGAAGGAGTTACAGAAAGTTATTTTCAATGATAAAGGCAATCAAGATCTTATTTCGCAGGAGAAGCTGAAAAGGGTGGACTATATAATGGTCCTTAACTCTGGTCAGCAATTGACAATAAGTAAGTGGAAGATATCAAGATCTTATTTCGAGATGTTACATTCAGCAGCAATCAAAATTAATTTGGTTGAATTTTGGTGATTGTCCTTAACGGATTTTCTTCAACAAGATGAGGAAGAAAAAGAAAATGTCATTTGTGTTTTCTTTGAAGAACTCTAATGGGTATCTGATTACAGGTTTAGATAAAGTTGTTGCAGAAGCTTAATCTACTATGAGAATTTATTGGGAAAACAACATTATGAAAGACAGAACATTGATTCTGATGTCATTCAAAATGGGTCTACTCTATCCATTAGTCAACAGTTGGGCCTTATCAAGAATTTCACCAAGAACGAGGTGCGTGATATAGTCTTCTCTATTCCTGTTGTTAAGGCTCCTGGGCCTAATGGGTTTAGTAGTTCATTTTATCAATATAATTGGGATAAATCGGAGACTTTTTCTGTGATGCCATTTTTTAATGCCTTTATAAGGGTTCTATTTTGAGGAGTATCAATGACATGGTTATGTCCCTCATCCCTAAAAAGATCAATCCTGATAGCCATGTTGATTTCCGACCAATTTCTTGTTGTGATGTCTCTTACAAATGCTTATCAAAGTTGCTTTGTAAAAGGCTTAGAGATGTTTTACTTTAAAGGAGGCAGAGGTTTTCGGTAGGGTGACCCTCTTTCCCCTCTCATTTTTGTCCTAGTTATGGAATACTTATCTCGACTTTTGGATAATTTGAGATATTCCCATGACTTTAAATACCATCTGGGGTGTAAGAATTTGGTGGTGAATCATCTCATGTTTGCAGATGATTTGGTTATCTTTTGCACGGCTGATCAGAGCTCTTTATCTCATATTTCTAATATTTTGAATCAGTTTGCTGAATCCACTGGTTTGTTTACGAGTTCGAAAAAATCACAGATGGTCTTTGTTAGATGTGGCAATGAAAAAATACAGCATTTAAGCAATATTATGGGATTTACATAGGGGTCTTTCCCTTTGAAATATTTGGGTGTCCCAATCACAACAGGTAGACTGGGAAAGTTTGATTGTCTTCTTTTGGTAGAACTACTAATATAAGATCATGGGCTTCTCGGCATTTGTCCTATGCTGCTAGAGTGCAATTGGTGAACTCAGCTCTGTTGAGTATTGTGGATTACTGGGCTAATATCTTTTTACAACCTCAGAATGTTATTGATCAAATTGTGAAAGTTTGTCGAAACTTTATTTGGTCAGCTGACGTTAATGCTACCAGAGTTCCTCTGGTGGATTGGAATTCCATTTGTAAGCCGAGGAAACTTGGAGGATTGGGTTTGTAAAATCCAAAGCTTTGGAATATTGCTAGAATTGGCAAATTGGTTTGATGCATTGCTAAAAAGAAAGATATTCTTTGGGTTAGGTGGATACATGAAAGATATATTAAGAACCATGATTGGTGGCAATATAAGCCACCAATTACTAGTTCTTAGTGTTGGAGACAAATTTGCAAAGTTAAGGAGAAGATCAAATATGGTGATGCTCATAGTAGGGAACTGAGAGGTGATGGAATTTCTTACTACTCAGTAAATGCTTGTTACAACTTGTTTTTCAAAGATTTGGAGAAATGGCATTTTTATCACATTATTTGGAATAAGGTTCCTACTCCAAGGCAAAGATTTGTAGCATGGGTTGCAATGCACATGAAACTCCCTGTTGCTGTGCGTTTATTTACTCATGGAAATGACATTGCAGTAACCTGTAGCTTTTGTCAGAATGCAGAAGAAATGATTGACCACATTTTTACTGAGTGTGGTTTTATTCGACAGGTTTTGGTATATTTTTGTAAGAAACTGAGAATCAGAAGGGAATTCTCTTCCCTTCATCAATGGGCACTGAATTGGAAAGATATGAAAAGGAAAAAACAAGTTAAAGTGTTGGTCGTTGCTATACTTACTTCTTCTATTGCAGTTATTTAGGAGCTGAGAAACTACTTGAGATTTCCTAATGGGAGGAAGATTGTTTCTGTGGAGGAAGCCATAAAGAAAATCAAGTTTGTGGTTCTTAATAGATTTCTTTTCATGTCTAAAAAGAGTAATAAGTTCTCTAATTATATAGATTTCTTTCTGCAACAGGGTTTTGTTTTGTGGTTTTGGTTTTGCCTCTTTGGCCTTTTCAGTGAAGAGTTGAGTTTTGCCAATATATATATATATATATATATATATATATATGAAGGGAATAGATCGCATGAGTAGGAGTCTTTGGTGAGCATGACTGGATATTCCTTCCACTAAGGTTTGATGTCCCTGAAGACAATATTTGATGTCTCCCAAGCAAATTCTTGATGTTCCCTTGGCATACTTTATGTTCTCTTGATATTCAATGATGCTCACATATTCACTTAAGTGTCATTCCCATGTGATCTATTCCAATATATATGTGTGTGCGTGTGCGTGTGTGTGCGCGCGCGCGCACGCGCACGCGCACGCGCACTATTTACTTGGTGCTCCTAGAGGTTCATTTTCGGGAGCAGCAATTGTTCACTAGTAGAGATGGTAGTGGGTCCTGACCCCACCACAATTAGGCGGGTTTGGGTTAATTATTTTTGGAGATGTTTTTATGTCTACAAAGAAATTATTAGGTTTGAGTATGAGTTTGGGTTTAGGTTAAGGTTTGTGTCCATGGACTTGACCGTGGACCTGATGGAAATACTTACATAAAAATTTGAATTATATAAATTAAGATTTAGTAGGGAAAGCATATATAAAATGATGAATGTGATTCTTCATTTTGTATTTTTCTACTAAAAAGTGTTGGATGTTATGACATTATTGTTGTACAAAAAAATCCTACATTTTCATTTACTGTGGTTTTTCGTTTTACAAAAAATTACTCGGAGGTACCCTAACTTTTGGTGAAATGTTTTTCAGGTACCCCAACTTTTTAAAACTCATTTTGGGGTACCCTTACTTTTTGGGTTAGAAATTATTAGGTGTTTTTTCGGTCATCAATTTGGTTAAATGACCGAAATATCCTTGTTCTTCCATTTTTTAAGAAATACTCTTAAAGAAGAAGAATAAGGGTATTTCGGTCATTTAATGAATTTGATGGCCGGAAAAGCATCAAATAATTATTAACCCTAAAAGTAAGGGTACCTCAAAATGAGTTTTGAAAAGTTGGGGTACCGAAAAATAATTTCCCCAGATATTGGGGGTACCTCCGAGTAATTTTTTGTTCTTTTTACCTTTCAAGTTTTATGGATTATTCATGAAGTTTGTAATAATTTTAGCTTTTACGTTGTTCGTTCGTACTTTGAACATAGTAGATAGTATGGTCATAATGATTGAAAATTGTAACGCCCCGAAAATTTGAATAATCAAATAAATAAAGTTTAATTTAATTTACAACAGAAAATAGGCTAACGACTATCATTGTCGTATCTTTAAAAAAAATACATGGCAAAGACACATAACTTAAAACAACCTAATAAATTCAAATAAACCAAATCTAGACAATCTTAGTTACAAACTCATAAATTCTTACTCTTAAGACTTCAATGAAAAGTAACTAAATCATCCTAAGCCTTGAACTCTTTAGGATAATCACTAATTGAAAACGAAACATTTAAGAAAAAAAGTTGAGATGAAATTCAATAATGTCTACCTAGACTTGGCAAAGCTTACCCGAGACCCAAAACCAAATCAGTTTAGCCGAAGTTGTACCCAAATCGACATCGGAAACACCATCAACCGATTTGGATACGAGGAATCGAAATGGCCTAATCATATCCAAACCAAACCCGAATATTCTAAATTGAATTTACTCGTACTCCAAATGATCCGATATAATTCGGACCCGACTCGAAATGAATCAAATAGGGGCAAAGTGCAACCAAAACCAATCTATACCTAGACAAAAACTGAACCGCATCTTAACCGAATCTAGGGAAAATTAAATTTACCCATACTCAAAATGATCTGACCTACCTGGAACCAAACCATATTATCCAAACCCGAAGTGAACTGAAATTGAATAATGTAAACACAATTCGAACTGTAACTGTCTCTGACCTAACCCAATTCATAAGCTATTTCATCGTATGTCAAAGTGCTGCAAGCCATTATTAACTGAATTTGAACATCTCAATATAAATTGAGTTAAGTTTTGTTTACAATTTAATATTATTTTTATTCAATGACAAATAATCCTTCATCATATTTATTTCAATATTATCTTGCAAAAATGTATATTGTGACACTTACATCTAAGATAACAAGGAAAATTTTAAAAGGGGAAGGAGATGAGTTCAAATTGAGCTACTATCATCCTCAAATAACAAGAAACTATCAAAATGTTAGAATCACAAATGAAATTGTACTGGATATAATATTAGAATTACAAATATAATAAAGGTATTCCTCAGAGACAAGAAGTAAACTATCAAAGTATTAGAATCATGAATAAAATTTGCATTGAATATATATATTAGATAATATGCAAATTATCAAATTTTAATTTCTTTTAGAGTAATAATCAACAAAGACTTAGTAATAAATTAATAAAAACAAGGGTCTTTAACTACCGAGTGAATCCTACGATTGTTTCAAGATATTCTTTTGCAAAGGTCGAGCTTTTACTTTTATGGGTTGTAACTTGTAAGTTAGAACGTAGGATAATAAGTTTAGTAATTTTAAGATATATTTCTTATTGGTTGTCAAAAACAATTGGTTTCAAATTTACCTGGCCCAATTTGACCCAACTCGACATTGAATCAAGTCCTACTCAGAGCCATATTGCTACTAGCTAAGGTTGATCTGAAATCTACTGACCATATTTTTACGAAAACCAATTCGAACCGAACATGACATAAGACTGAGCACCACTCGACCCATAGTATAACCAATTAAAATTGACCTAAAATCAACAGAGCTCATCTATAAGCAAACCACTTCGGACCCAACTTGAGGTTGAATAGAAAATTGAACCAAACCATATTCGAACCAGATTAAACCTAGTTATACCCGACCATGTACCGAGTCACTAGAACATGTCCGAAATACACCTGACCCAAGCTTTAACCGAACTTAACCTAAACCCGAAATTCAAATGAACAAAACCTGTACCCGACCCGTGAATCTATACCCGAAATGTATCTGAACCAAACATTATTAACTTGATCCGTAACCAACATAAAATACCCATTTTTCAGGTTTATGTCTACCCCTAAATGTAAAACGTATTTGAAAGTTCATTTCAAACATTTAGAAGGAAGAGAAAAAGACAAATGGGTTAAAAACCAAGTGATTTCCAATCCAAAGTAATTCAAGAACTTACGAACATTAATTTTTCCATTAGAGAACACACTTATTAATTCAGCGGGTAACCTATTAGAGGTCCGATCTATTAGAGTTTTAAATCATATTAGATGGGCTTACAACCACATCACATGAATGCGATCGAATTGCACTCTCAATCTCTCAATGGCCACGCAACCAAATGTGCACATATTTAGTAACTTATGAGATCCAAAGTCATTATTCTCAAATCTAGTTTCCATACAACAATAACAATAAACTCTCAGGGTGACGCTTGTACGTGATCTGAGAAATCCAGATGTAGACAGTCTTCGGGCGAACCCACCTGATGGAAATCAGCCCACGCTTATTCCCCTAGGCCCAAACAAGAAGGCCCAACTGAAGGTCCATCATATATATAGAGTCCTTCATCAAAGGACTTCAACCCGTACAGGACTAACATGGCATATTTGGTTCGATTACATCAAGTGGGCCAAAGAAGGAAGGTACAAGGTTGAACTGCAAAGGCACATTCATATGGTGTGTAGTTTATTTCAGGAGGATGTCCAAACATCCTAAAAGATGGGCCAAGTCACGCCAAGCCCAAGAGGAGCAAGCACACGTCCAAGTCAAGAATCCAAGCTCAATTTTAAGATCTTGATTTTTGGATGTAATTTAATTAGTTACAGTTTAATTAGTTTTTGGTGTGTTTCTTTTGATAGGCTAGATTAGGCGTGTAGTTTATCTTTCCTAGATAGAGATTGGCTATTTTGTAACTAATCTATCTTGGATTAGGAAAGCCAAAACCAACTAGGATAAGGTTAGTTATAACAAACCCCCCCTAGGATAAGGATTCCTAATCCAAGGGAGAGTAGGATTAAGTAGACGTCTAGTAGAGGAGTTCTCCTTGGCTTGCACGCCAATCAAGCGTTTCCTAGCTTAGAATAGCTTGGCTTTCACGCCAAGTAGGAGTACTAGTCCCTTAAGGACTCTCCTAGTATAAATAGCTAGGCTTGTAATCAATTCAACAACCCAGCTGAGAAATATGAATCAAGCTTTGAGCTTACCCCCTCGAATGTTTGGATAAACCCTCACCCCTTTCTTCTATTGTATCTTGGTCTGGCACCCAAGTGGTTAGGAAGAGCTTGACTCTAGGTTGCGGTCTAGGTTAAGTTAGCCCTAGGTTGTCTATCTTGTGGATTTAGGATAGAAACCTAGCTCTATCCGTTCTTACCTTTCTATCAATATAGTTAAGGTAATTACCCTGTGAGCTTTCTGTCAATACAGTTAAGTCACATCAACCCTATATCCTACCCCCTATTCCCAACGCCACCTTCACCTCCTCAAAACCCCACAACTCGTCACCTACCCTCCTCAAACGCCACCTCCCTGTCTTTTCTCTATCCATAACAACCATCCAACAAACCCTCTCTCTCCTCCAACAACCCAACAACCTCTCACTCTCTCCCACATCAAACGCCACCCTCTCCCTCGCTCACCCTTCTTACCTCACGTCAACTCACTCCCCTTCTCCTCCCCGACCTCACGTCATCCCCCTTCAAACCCCATCCAAGAATCGCTCATCCCTCTCTCTTCCCATTCAAGATTCATCCTTTCTTGAATCTTGAAACCACAAAAGCCCTCACGGCAAAACTTCCTCCACAAAAGAACCCAAATTCACGAGAGCCTCCCCCTTCCTTTCTTCCTAATCTCGTGAACCATCCCTCCCTTGTTGTTTGGTTACACGTGTTTCGTGCATTATTGGAATCAAGAACCTTTCTTGATCCGGTAATACATCACCACCGAAAAAAACTTTGAAAGACCCATTTGTTAAGCACTAAACGAAACCCAAAAGGAAAACCCAGGGAAAAGTAAGAGAAAAGAACCAACAAAGCAAAACCCATTGGCAAGTTTCCATTTTCCATCCCATTTCAATATGTACGAATGAAATTTCAAGTATTAATCAAGAAAACCTAAAAAGCGAACGTCCGTCAAGGTCAACATAAACAACAGCAAAATTGATACTCCGTCTTTGGGCAACTTCTCACAATGTCAACTTCGTCTTCATGCTTCTTCTTCTTCCTCCCCTTGACCAGCTACTCAAACCTTTGCGAATTGAATGCAAAGGTTTCCACCCCAATTGGACAAGTCTACAAATCTCTGATTTTCGGTGGCTCAAGTTTCAATTGCCTAGGGTCTTCGATTTTCTGAAATACAGAAAACAATTGTTTGGATTCGGGGAATTTTGGATTGATGAGTGGTCAGGGAAGCAGCAGTTGTAGCAGCAGAGGGAAGAGTGTCATTATGGATGCTGGAAGGGGTTCCACCACCTGCCCGTACTGTAATTCCAAGCAATCATCCAACATTTCTCACGGTAGTTTCTCTCTCTTTTCTTCAATGGTTCGATTCCTTTTAGCTGGAACTTTTGGTAATAATTTATACAGTTTGTTTGTGTTTTCGATTTCTGTAGATTATAATTCTTTTCATCATTAATCAATTTTAAAGGACGTGGGGTAGAGATGTTCTCAATGCATGTCTAGGTTTGCTTACTTGTTGTTTACATTCAGTTCTGTTCAGTTAATTGTGTGTGCTCCCTGTATTAACTAACAACTATAAATGTTTATTGTAACTATGCTTGATGAATCAGGGAAGAAAGAAAGATCCTAGTATAGTATAGCCTATGTCAAACCTACAAAAAAGTTGACGTGCCCCCTTTTCTTTTTGTTGTGATTCTAATGCTGAATGCCTAAATCTACTATTCACTCTTGCAGGACTGTGGGCAGAGACTCTTACTATTGATGATTACCAAGGTTGTTTCTTTAGCTTCTCATTGAAGTACTCAGATAATTGTTTGTTATGGATATTTATGATTGATGAATTAAGATGAATCTATCGTTCAGATGGTATTTCTTTCACTAATCACTAGTCTTCTACTAAGTTATTTCTTTGCTTGTGAATTGTGGGAAAGGTGGACAATGTGGGGAATAAGATTTGCTGTCAGATGATTGCATGACTTCTGAATGGCTACTATCATTTGAAGCTGTCATTTTGGCTTTAGGTGTGGGCATACTTGCTGATCTTTTGTCTTTTTGGAGCTATTGTAGATTGTTTTAAAGCTGCAATATTACCCACTATGATCATGAGTAGCAATCCAAAATTGTTAATAATTGCAACAGTCTTTAATTACTTCTTATTTTTGGCTCAATTTTTTTTAAATAAAAATAAAACTCTTGCATTCTTGCTCTGGTTATATTAATGAAATTGTGAACTCACTTGATTGTTCTAAGATAAGAGTGATATAGTGATACTGATACCTAACTGATATGAAACTAGGGGAAATTATAGTGATGCCTAAATGATATTGCATGTTAGATTGTTACAGCCTATTCTTTCCCTTGGTATTGGGCTATTGGTGAATTTGAAATTTTGGAGTTTAAAGACATGAAGAACAAGAGCAAATTTTTGTTCAGCACAAACGAGATATTCTAAACTGTTAAGCAGAGGATTATTCGATGCAGAAACTCTGTTAAGTGTGAAGTAGTTTGTTCTGTTCTCTCTTGAATAGAGGGAGAAAATTAGCACCCAACCACACTGTGCCCCCTCCGTGGCCAAAAAAGAAAAAACTGTTTACAGAATGTCTTGATTTTGTGTGGCATTGACCTTCTCCTGATGAATAAATATTATTCCAAAATTCTCTCAAACCTTTTGTGCTATAAAGATAAGCTTTGCAAATGCTTGCGAGTCTCTCTTTAACCATAATAGATTTTATCAATTGGTTTTACAAGTTCTTGTCGAGGAGGTCTTTGTAGCAGTGAAGTTGTTACTTTGTATAATGTTTTAGTGCTGATGTGTTTTTCTATTCAAGAGCTGGAAGGGAGGCATGACCAAGATCTTTGTAAAATTGGTTGTTCTTAAGCTTGTCTGTGTGAGATACTGGATCATGTAGTGGCTCTCATTTGCTGGTGTTTCTAGTGCTTCTTGGTGTTTACTTTAAATGACTTATTAGGTTTGATGTCACATTTGCATTTACAGATCTTTTGGATCGAGGCTGGGAAAGAAGCGGCTGTTACCTTTTCAAGCCTGAGATGGAAATCACATGCTGTCCTCCATATATTATAAGACTGAGGGCTAAGGAATTTATTCGTTCGAAAGAGCAACTTAGGGTTTCTAGAAGAATGCAAAGGTGTGGTTCAATAGGTTTAAATTCCTTCTGCATTTTGAATCATGCTATTTATATGCCTTCAAGAACCACATATGACTCCTGTGGGCAACATTTCCAACTTCTTAGAGTATAAATGTTTATTTTCATCCTTGTTGATGACCATACTAACTTTGTTGAAAGAAGTTTTCCTACTGAAAAAATATAAATTTTATGCCACTACAAGGCAACTTAGCTTCACGCTGTTCACTCTAAGCCAATTCTATTCAAATATAAATTCATTTCCTGTGTGTTTTTATATGTATCTGAGCATCTCAGTTGTCAGAGTGTTGATGTCTAGAATGGATATGTGAAGATCTGGAACAAAGTACCCTTTGTACAGTACTTACGCCAACTTGTTACACCATTAGTTACCTCAGTTTGAGTCCTATGATGCAGAAATCTCCCTTATTTAAGGGTATTTGTGGGAAGCCAATAAACCCCCTAGTGGCTTGGTTACCTTGATTGCTAGTCCACAAGCCTTTGTGTTTCCATCCTCTGCCCATATACAGCATATCATGCCCACCATATACGAGGGTTAGTGTTGGCCAACCTACTTTTCTCAAAACCCAAAAGAATAATAAATTAACATTGAAAAATATAGGAAAATTGGATTCTAATAATCCCTACTTTGGGTGATTGGACATTAGTAACCCTAAATTGAAAATGCACGCCAATGGTCCTACTTTCAACCTGTTGTATTTTCTTGGAACCAAATCCAACTTCATAGTTTCAATTTGGGGTTTTTAAAGTTCCAGAAATTTTCTGATACTTTTCATGCCTACTCCTAGAAAGGTTATGAAGTATATTTACTAAAGGAACTTTTATATTTTTTGGAAAATTGGATTCTAATAATACCAAATTTTGGCAATTGGATGATAATAATCGACAGTTTATTTTTGTATGCCAGCCGTCCCAACAAAAATAAAATTATATCTTTTTTTTGTACCAAATCTACCTCCATATCATTTCGGGTTTTTTTAAAATTTTCAGATTTTTCTAATTTTTTTCATTCCTACCCCTAGAAAGGCTATGAAGTATAGTTATTAAAAGAACTTTTAGATTCTTTTTAGAATCCGAACAATTATTATGATTTTTTTAAGGAATAAAAAGGGGAAAAATCATGAAATCATGAGAAAACCAAAAAAAAATTGGGACAAAGTTTATGAACTCAGTGAAACTCATGGGGAAGTGTTGTGCTAAGTTTTGCAACAAACACATGTCAAAATTCACGATATTTATGTTAGGCACTCGGTGGTGGTCCAAAAAAATACAAACTTTTTTTTAGGACTGCTGCCATTAATTAAAAAAAAAGTTCGTATTATTATCGTCCAATTGTCATAAGTTGGGTATTATTAGAAACCAATTTTCCTTCTTTTTTTGATAAAACGAACAATGATATGATTTTTTTTTAAAGGAATAAAGGGAGAAAATCATAAAAGTTAGAAAACAAATAGAAAAATATGGTATAAAGTTTGTAAATTCACTAAAAACTGTGGGGAAGTGTTGTGTTAAGTTTGGGAGCAAGTGCAATTGAAAGTCCTCGATATTTAGGCTATGCACTCGGTAATGTTCCAAAAACATACAATAGGTTGAAAGTAGGGACTACTGGCATACATTTCCAAAGTTGGGATTGTTACTATCCAATTGCCCAAAGTAGGGATTATTAAAATCCCATTTTCCAAAAATATATAATGGAGAATGCCTGGGCTTCTTAGCTGATGATAATTTCTGTGATTGATATGTGGGTACCTTGATGGAATATGAGACAGATAGACTTTTAGCTAATGACAATTACTTTCCTTGACATGTAGGTATCTAGATGGAATATGGGATGGAAAGACACCAGAACTTGTTGGTAAATCCACTAACTTGCGGTCATGTGCTGGTGTCGATGAACCTTCAAGCTCGGTTGAAGAGCCTCTAATAATGGAAACCAAACAGAAAGCCAGGGACGACGAAATAGTAGATTACTTATGTGAGCAATTAGATCTCGCAATCCAACTGTTTGTAAAAAGAGGGGATGTTCCTTATGATATTCAGTTTCCGAGAGGTTTCGTCAAAAAGGTTTCACAAAACAAAAAGAAGTGGTTTGTTGAAGGGGCAGAAGACTTCCAATCTTCTAGCAGTATTTCATTTCAGATAGCAGCTATACTGAGAAGGGCAGCGTCATATAGGAATGATGACAGCCGTTGGGTGTCAAAAAAATTCAGCTTAAATGTAAATGGGTCCTCGTTTGATTTATCTCCTAAAAATATTGCTGAAGAGTTAGTGGATGCTTTACAGCGTCTTGTAAGAATCCCTTATTTATCGATAAGAGCATGCAATGGGCACATAAACTTCTACTCCACTCAAAAGGAAATCTGTTCTGATAAAGAGGATCAGTCAATTGCAACCTCCAATAAATCTTCCATCAGACACGAAGGCAAAGCATGTGGTGGAGTGTCTGTAAAATCCCAGAAAAGGAAAAGAGAACTGGAGATCCATTTGAATAGGTCCTGCTTTGATACGGAAGAATTTGCTTTATTTAGAAAGTATCAGATATGCGTGCACAATAGTAAACCTGAAGAAGTCACAGAGAGCTTTTATACACATTTCCTGATTGATACACCTCTAATATTTGTTCCTCCAGCTGGTGATGACTCAGTTCCTCCATGTGGTTTTGGCTCCTTCCATCAGCAATATCGTATTGATGGCAGGCTAATTGCAGTTGGGGTGATAGATATCTTACCTAAGTGTTTGTCCAGCAAATATTTATTTTGGGATCCTGACTTTGCGTTTCTATCCCTTGGTAAATTCTCTGCCCTTCATGAAATACAATGGGTGGAACAGAATCAACGTCTATGTCCTACTCTTGAATATTATTATCTGGGTCATTACGTTCACTCATGCAGCAAAACGAGATATAAGGCAGTCTATTCGCCATCAAAACTTCTGTGTCCTCTTCGTTATGAGTAAGTTCAGTTCCTGGATCTGATGCAGTTGTGAAATGTTTACACTCATTGCTGTTGATATTGCTTGTAATAACCTGTAAGTGAATTTAATCCTTAAATCTTTTTGTTTAATTATAAGCGGCTGTTGATTCTGTCGTAAGTAGTTTTTAATTTCTTGGAGCAAACAATGTGAATTTTTGACAACTTAAATGTTCCTATAACAGTGCTCTATTGTCTTTTTGATGAGTATTTACCAGTGCTTAATTATTAGATATAGAATAGCCTGGTTTGAATGCCTCGGTGTTCGTTCTTAATGGATGAAATGTAAAACCTTTCTGACGGGGGTTAAATTAGGGCGCTGTTCTTTTCGCATGTATGTTAGTTGGTAGGCAATGTATGTAAGTCAAGGTAATAAAAGTAGGTAAGTTGGTAAGTATTCAAGGTCAAAATAAATATTGTATTTATTTAATGTAGAGATAATGAAAACAAGTATGTTGGGAAGTACGTAAAATTAATACTGTTATACCCTGTTCTTTAGAGTGGTAGAATAGTCAACAAATTGAATTGTTCTCCTTAGTGAGAAATTGGGGTATGGGAATAAAGAGTAGTAGGAGAGGGTGGGAAATGGGGGAAATATAGGAGCGACAATGACTTGGGAAATGATGGGAAGGAGTGGGAAAGGTAAATTTTCCTCCCAAAAGAACAACCCTTGCTTTTCTATATAGAGCTTGTTTTCCCTATCCTGTCCCTCATATCCTCTGAAGCCTCCCAATTTGTTGCTTTAAAGCCACTTGTGGTATCTTTCCTCATCCTATCCGTCACCATTGCTTGCTTGGCCCCTATTCTGTTAATTGTTCACTCCCACCTTTTCCAGAATCTCCATCATCACCAAACTGCATCTTTTAGCCACAAAATCCCCATTCAGGCATGGTGGTAATGCTACATCTAATAACTTGAGACCAAAACTTATTGACTGCCTATTATCATTTTAATGATACTTCTTCTCCAGAGCTAAGAAGCAGTAATGTACTAGGGCCACGTATAACAGAAAATATTGGATAGCCATTCTTGGCAATTATATATATGCTTCTTTGCCCAAAAATTTTCAATTGATTAATTTTCAAGGTGTAGACTTAGGCAAAACCTACATTGCCAGGAAAGGATGGAATAGGGATTCTTGTCAATCTATTAGCATAACTCGCACTTTAATCCTGCCGACAGACTGAGAAGTTCATTCTTAGGCAAAAGAGCTACATGGAATGATATGCCGAAGTGGGGTTGTATTTGGTAGAGGTGTTTACTGAGCTGATGTTTTTGATACATCAGTGGAGTGCATAGCTGGGTATTGTGTCAAACTGCTAATTTCTTTTTCTCTAACTGAAGCGGACATGTTTTTTTGTAGGTGGGTTCCGTTTGATATTGCAAAGCCACTTCTTGACAAAAAGAAGTATGTGGTGTTATCAGATTATGCCAGTGCACAAAATGTAGGGTCATCATTAGTAGAAGAATCTAGAGAGCCTTCTGATATGTGGCATGATGACATTGATGATGTAGATTCCAGTGGTGCTTCTGCAGGCAAGGATGCAATGAAGCTCGACTCTGATTTTAAGTTATCTGAAAGCAACCCATATGAAGAAACCAATGACTTGGACTCAGTTCCAGTTGACATTGGTAATATTCTGATTGGTTTGGATGAAGGTCATGTTCGATACAAGGTACAACGTATTTTATGTTCATGTTGTATTGGAATCTACGACTCTTAAGTCTTAACCAACAAGTTTCAAAATTTTCTTACGGATGGTTTCCTTATACTAATAGTCTTGTACCATGGGAGCTAGGAGAAGGGTAGACCTAACACATCCATTACCACTACTAGATATATATTCTTTTTGTTTTTTGGATTTCTTGAATGCATATTTGATGATTACTAGCATTGTTTTCTCAGGATTTGCCAGTGGATCTAGCCTCCAAAAATCGGATTCACGTGGAAAACCAGCCAATGAGGTACCTCAAGGTTGTTGGTTCGCAGCTTTCAAAAAGGATGGTTTATTCTGTTACATAAATATGTCCGGGCATTGCAGAAGCAGTCACTCCAATGCACAACGCACAACGCTTGAAGTATCCTCTAATCATTGGGGTGGTGTAAGCAAGTCAATTCCTTTATGATTAGTGGTGCTTGACTTTATCTAATCTTGGTGGGATTGTCAGTTCTTGACATTGGACTCTCCATTGTCAAGTTCATATCAAGGGTTCAAGGTTCCTTCTAGTTTCCAGATTCAATATCATCATCTTCTTCAACTCAAGCCCCTCCATCTCCACCATGCCACACTCCACCGACAGACAACTAGACTGCTCAAACAAAACTTTCGTCCACCCCTCTTTTATTTTATAGAGGACTAGGCAAGGCACCCGTGCGATGCACGAATATAAAAGTACTGGATTTTATTATTTGTAAATTGCCTTACATACTTGTTTTGGGAACGACAAAAACCTATGTACAAAAGTTTGAAACTTTAACAGTTGATATGCAAAAGGAAGTTCTGCGCCTTGTATTGACGATTTTCAACTCTTTCGTTCATGAGACAACATAGTTGAGATTATAGTTAATATCAAAGGTAGGAATGTATGTATTGATAAGAAAAGATAAAATTGAGGTGGTCAAAAAATACTTGGCGTGAAGCAAAATGACACAAGGTAGCCAAAAGAAGTTAGATCTGAGTTGGCGAAAAGCAAAAGAGAAAAAGGCAACACCCTATGGAAGACGATTCAGTGAAAGAAAAGGTCTTCGGTTGCTTAACTTCCCAAAAGTCAGGTGTTGGATTTTACTCTTGGGTAAGTGGCTGCACTATGTCATCCGTTGGGTCCGCTATGAAGAGAACCACGAACCTGAGGGTCTCCTGCTGATAGGCACGATAGTTAGCTTTGACGACAAATACGTGATCTTTGTTACTGGAATGGAGATCAAGACATTCTGTATTAACAGTTCCATCCTATAAGTACCACAAAATACATAATCGAATAAATTATCAAGTTGAACATATAATATCTACCATAAACAATTTAAGCCAAAAGATTATCAAATTGAATGCATAATTAGATTCCACAAACAGTTTAAATCAAAGAATTACTAAATTCAATGCATAATAAGATTTATGAAGGAAAAGAGCTGGATTTAATCAACCACATGATTTTTAACCGTAATATGCAGTGGGGTATAAAGTTTTATTTGACCACCATTAAGCTAAATGTAGTGGAGATCCCTGTGTATCAACTGCGAAGTCTGCAATAATGAATAGTTCTTACTTTTCTCTATCAAAGCCCGTTCTACCAAAAATAAAACAACACACAGCTGAAGGAGGGGATGCCCCTTAGTTTCTTCCAGTGTTCATAGGGGAAAAAATAAAACATCTTGAAAAAGTAGGAACCTAATTGTGTCGATTTTTTAGGTACCGTGAAAAATTGAATTCAAGTCCCAGTCATATTCCCTAAAATTAATGTATCATCTTTGTTTTACCCTGCAAACTGCCTTTTAGGCGATGGTACAAGGAGTTTGGAAATATGGAATGTACAAAATTATATTCTTTGCTTGCAGGTCAGTATCTGTGCCCGTAACCTAAGGTGGAAGAACCCTAGAACCCTTTTATTGTACTTATTTTCAGAGTTGATTCTTCCTTTGGGAGTTGGTTAGTTTTGTGACTATGGGATTGTTCTTTGGGTAAGCATGGGTAAATTTGGATTGATCTTTGGATTGTTCTTTGGGTAAGAATGGTTAGTTCTGACAAAAGTTGAAAAACTCAGTGTTGAAAATATGGTAACAATAGGTAAATTTGGATTGATTTGGGTAAAGTGAGTAACTCATCTAAAGAACAGGCCTACCTCTTAGCTCTAGATGCATTGTAGCTTAATGTATGAGTTTTCTTGGGAGCCATTATTACTGCTGCCTTAATTTGAATTCAGTGATTCAACCCTATAGTATCTGCTTTAAAACCTCAATTTGACTTGTCATATTTTCTAATGTCTATATTTTAATTTGAACAATTATTATTTGATCAAAGATGCTTAGATAGTCAGTGTGGTATACCTGGTCCATATGATACTCCTCTGATGTAGTATCTACTCTTAAGGACCTGCCTGGGAGAGGGGTAAAGGGGAGTTAGGAGGGGTTAAGGAGGGTTCCTACTCCTCCTTACTCCTGCTTGGGAAGAGAGTGAGGGAGGGTAAAGGAGAGTAAGAGGGAGTAGGATTTACCCCCCTTTACACATCTTTACTCTTATTTTTTTAACACCCCAATTAGGGGTGCAAGGAGGTGTATATCATACATAACATAGAAAATGACCATTATACCCCTAAGCCTCCCATACTCTCACCATTGAACTACATATATTATGAAAGGCACCATTGAACTACATATATTATGAAAGGGTAAATATGTCAATTAACATTTTACTCTTATGAACTCTCTAAATTATTCTCCCAAGCAGGGGTAAGTAGTTTACCCTTATAAACCCTTCCATACTTTCATCCTCCCATACTCTCACCCTCCTTTACTCTTATAAACTCTTACTCTCTATTTTTAACTCTCCTTCCAAGCAGAGCCTAAGCCTCCTTCCAAGCAGAGCCTAAGCCTCAATTTCGTTCCTCATATGTTACATACGTTTATCATTTTGACCCCCTCCCCTCTCTCGATGAGGCAGCTATCTGAAGTGTGTTTCTTTTCATAGTCAGAATGCTACATTATGATTTTATTGTTGCATTAATGGTGTCGAACTGTTGATCTTGTATTCACCTTAGTTATTCTACCATATACGTCATGCATATGCTTTCTTTTATGCACCTAAGTTATTCTTTGAGCTCTTTATTTCTTACAATATTTCCTTTCAACACCAAGATGTGACACCGTGATGAACTCCTGAAACCTTGAGCTTTGTTTATTTGTGATATGGTTTACTTTCTATAATGTATATCATATTATTGTCTCTATCAATGAATGTTCGCTTACCTATACAATTTAGAAATAAAACCCACACTGTGACAATTCGTATTCTAATATGGAATTTAGACTCGATAATCAACTTCAATTTTACAGAACACGTATCCAAATGAACAAAAGATTAAACTTTTTCACGGTACATATGATTGAAAAAAGAGTTACATGGAATGATTGGGGGAAAACGAGAGAAAAGTAAAATCTACTTAATGCGGTGAATGTATTAAATAAGCCCATATTGCTCCTCCTAATTTGATTTCTTTGGCCATGCGGTTATACCAATATAGATAAATCAGATAAAGGAAGAATTGGACTTTTAATACTACAGAAGAGTTGAGAGAACCAAGAAGAGGAAAGCAGCAATATCATGTATATAAGGAGGGTAGAGGTGGTAGGATAATAGATACTTCTTGCGTGTTTTCATGTAATTTAAGTGCAGTCACCCAGATAATAGTATGTCAGTGTACAAGGGCAAAGGAATCAGCGTGAAACTGAGAACATCATCCCTCACCTATTCGATCAAATATGTTATTATCATGTGTATGCATGTGTCACTCACGCTTCTTTTTGCGACCACCGTCGTTTTCTCTTTGGCTGACCCAAGCACGAAGTGAAGCGACGTCGAATTAACTCGTAGCTGGTCAGTCCCTTGGTTAACTCGAAGGCGAGGTTGTCCATGAAGAGGGATCTCCAGCGAGTCTGGGAGGACGACTCTTGGCCGGACACCGACGGAGCATCCGGGAGAAGTTGTCAGGGTTCGCCGGAGCTGGGTTGAACTTGAACTCCATTGATGAAACTTGAAAGAAAATACAGAAATGTAGAGGAAAATCTAGTGTGACGACGAAAGAACAACAAAAGTGGAAGATATTAGATGAAAGAATCGAATTTTGGCTTTGTGGGTTGGGTGAGTTTAATTGATGAGATGGGTTTTTGTTGGATGGATTGATGTCAAAGACTGTGACGATTTGCCACGGCAAGGCTAGATGCACGTGTCTTACATGCAGTCAACCCGGGTGTCATTCTACATAACTTTTTGCATACTTTTCACGACCCAACCTATGAGGCTCAGAAGACCCTCAGCCCAAGCCCAGTTCAAACAAACTTTCGTCGTCCCAAAGAGAAATAAGCCTCTTTTATTGTATTGTAGATATCATCTGATAGTATTTAAAATAATTTAAAAAATTCACATAATGACAACGATGAAAGAGGGAGGGGTGATATATTGACTTGCATGGAGACTGGAGGCTAATCATTATATAGCATGAATGTTGTAATATCAAATGAAAGATAAGGGTGGTATTGGAATGAAAAACCAAAACGTTAAAAGCCAATATGCAGTCTGCAGTTCGGGGATTTAACGTTTAGAGTGTGTTGTCTTAAACACTATTTGGTGGTATGATAAGGTATTTTACCAAACATATAAAATTTGATAAAATTGCATGTTGACTAGTCAAAATGCTAAATGTTATTGGCTTAAGATATTCGACAATATATGAGGTTTTGTCACGACGTTCAAGTTACACACATTTATTGCCAAGGTAATATGGCCACCAATTGAATTGGTAAGTAAAATTGGGTCTTTTATTCATTCAACTATTGTTTATCTTTCTAGTTTTCATAAGTCTTTATTAGTTACTGTAAGAGAGAATGCTCTTTGCTGACGATGCTCTATTTTTTTACGGAGCTGGAAGTTGGGTCATGTTTGGCGTTAAAAAATACCATAGACAAGTATAGTGTGGCTTCTGGGCAGATTATCAACTTGCAAAAATCCTCGATATGCTTTTCCAAAGGAGCTGGGCAAGAGGAGAAGGATGGAATGAAGGTAATCTTTGGATATCCGGAAGGGGGGTTCTTTGAAAACTATTTGGGAGTGCCGAAAACTGTTTGCAGGAGGCATACAGACCATTTTGGGTTTATGGTGGAGGATGTCAGACGACGGCTTGATTCTTGGAAGTTTCAGATGTTGTCATTGGCGGGGAAGGTGATCCTCATTAATGCGGTGTTAGTGGCGCTTCATCAACACATCCTCAGTGTGTATCTGATTCCGCAGGGGGTAATAAATAAACTCAATTCGGTTATCCTGAGGTTTCTTTGGCGGAAGGTGGATGGAAGCCGGTCAGTTCATTGGAAGGACAAGTACACTGTTTTCAAACCTAAAGGTGCTAGGGGGCTGGGGGTACGGAATGTTGGGGTTTATAACAAGACTTTACTCCTGAAACAAGCGTGGCGTACCTATCATAATCAGGAGTTGCTGATTTCGAGAATATGGAAAGCAAAGTATGGGGTGTCTTCCGCTATCGATCATCAGGGGGAGTCCAGGCTGAAGACTAATTCGTCTACTACTTGGAGGGGACTGAGTAAGGTTGTGGAGGGGGTAAAAGCGAGACTTCGTTGGAGTGTGGGGGATGGGAAGTAGATTAGTGCTATGGATAACAGATGGATTCCTGGTGGTGCTCCTCAGATTCGGGAGGGACAGGAGGTTGGGAGTCTGAGAGACCTAAAAGTGGTTGACTTGGTGAGTTGGGAGGTAGGTGGGAGGGGAGCTTGGAGGTGGGACGTGCTAAACCACATGTTTACCAGAGGAACTGTTGAGAGGATTGCTCGAGTGTACCCTCCTTAACAGGAGTTATAGGACACGCTCTGTTGGCCAGGTTAGAATTCCTCCTTATATACTGTTAAGAATGGTTATTTTGTGTTCTTTGCACAAGACAAGGATGTGCAAAGCCCCTCGGAGGAGGAGACGAAGTTCTGGAAATTGTTATGGCACTGTGATGCTCCCCCAAAGTGAAAACTTTTGCTTGGAGAAGTGCGGTTGATGCTGTAGAAGGCAAAGATTTGTCAGCCAATCAAGACTTGCCACGTGAAAATTCAAGTTATTTTAATTCGGCCAATTATAATTCGCCATATGTCAAAATTAATTATGGTGGATCATTTAATGATAAATTAAATGACATTATATTTTTGGTCAATTAAATTACGCCACGTGTCATGGATGACACATAAATATTTGTCTTTTTTTTTAAGGAATTAAATGGGCCTAAATGTTGGCCCATATTCTCTATAAATAGAGAGCCTCCTCCTTCATTTTGAGGGGTCAGAAAAACATCAAAGGAAGACTTAAAAGCTCTCATACTCTCTCTCTCGAAGACAAGAAGCACAACAAAGCTTAAGCTCGTGTCGTCCATTCGTGGGAGATCAAACCACTTCCTCTTGATCGGGATCAAGTCTCTACGACCCTCGTTCAAAACCACATTCATCCAAGAATATATTCACTCAAGGCTGTATTCATTCAAGATTACATTCATCCAAAAACATATTCATTCAAGACTCGTTCAAGTTCATTCAAGGAGATCGAATCGGAGGAGTTACATTTTATTTTGTAACAAATACATAGAGATTGTACCCAAAATCCTTTGAAATTAATATATTTATATTTGTTCACTTATTTCTTGTGTTTATTTATTAGACCCGGAAATTTGTGTTTACAAATTTTGGCACGCTCGGTGGGACATCTCTACCTCTCATCTCTTTCTCCAAAAACAAATCGCTCATCAATCAAAGAAGACATGGCTCCTAGCAGTAACATCCCTCCTTTTTCGAAGAAAGCTATTCCGTCCAAATCCCAAGGGTCGGCAACTGCTAGTATGACGTCCAACGGAGTAGTCACAAGAAGGATGGCCAAGATCGCTGCTATGGAGGCCCAGAAACAAACTGATGTGATTGCACCGTCACATGTTGCTGATTTCGACTTGCCGGGGGCAAGTCACATCACATCTCATTTTCTTAGGGAGAAATCCGTTCAAGTCCCTCCAAAGGAAGCATCCGCTCAGTGGATAGATCAACTTCATCGTCACATGGAGTTTGTGGCACAACCATTTGACGAAGAAACTGAAGATTATGAGAGCGACGGAGAAATGATGAAGTCTCCAAATGATATGCTCTCACATTCCGACATTGAATCTGTTGACACCGTTGTTATGCCGGTTATGACCACTGGAGCCATTAACTATGAAGAAGAGTTCAAAACCATGAAGGTCGTCCTGGCTAGACTTGAGAGACAGAGCGAGGAGAAAACCGAGCATATCAAGCGCCAAGATGAACGGATTAAGAAGCTAACAAAAAAGTTAGAGAAGCGCCCTGCTAGCAACTATGTCATTAGCTCAGAAGATGAAGATTGTGACAAGAGATCCAATCACAGAGATTCCGATGAAGAAGAAGAGAAGAAGGAAGACTCCGGCTCAGGTTCTTTGTCTGTGGAGCAAATCCATAACTTAGTAGCGAATGCGATCAAGGCTCAATTAGGAGGAGGAGCGACGCGAACTCATCTGTACACCAAATCGTACACGAAGAGGATTGACGCCCTTCGCATGCCTCGTGGTTACCAACCCCCAAAGTTTGTCCAATTCAAAGGAAAAGGGAACCCGAAGCAAATTGTTGCACATTTCATCGAAACGTGCAACAATGCGAGAACTGATGGTGATCTACTAGTGAAACAATTCGTCCGTACCTTGAAAGGTACCGCTTTTGATTGGTATACTGACTTAGAGCCCGAATCCGTTGATAGTTGGGAACAAATGGAGCAAGAATTCTTGAACAGGTTCTACAGTACTCAAAGAATTGTCAGCATGACTGAGTTGACAAACACTAAGCAATGGACAAATGAACCAGTTCTTGACTATATCAATCGGTGGCGTGCGCTCAGCCTCAACTGCAAAGATCGCTTATCTGAGGCTTCGGTCGTTGAGATGTGCGCCAATGGTATGAATTGGGACTTGCTCTATGTCTTACAAATAAGTAAGCCAAGAACTTTCCGGGAGTTGGCAACCAAGGCTCATGACATGGAGATTACAATAGCCAATCGACGCGGCAAGCCCACATCCTCTTCCTTTGAGCCAAAGAGAGATAGAGGGGATCTGAAGAAGAGTATTAAAACTTCCAAGAGCTCAACGAGAGAATCCATGTTAGTCTCAACAAATGAGCCAATCCGGATTTCGAGGAAGTTAAAGGTGGAAGATAAGAGGAGTTTTGCGGCACGAGACACCACAAAGAAACGTTTGACACTGAAGGAGCTCCAAGAGAAGAAGTATCCGTTTCCTGATTCGGACTTGCAAGGGATGTTAGACGGTTTGTTGGAAAACAAGATCATTGAACTTCCCGAACCAAAACGGCCCGAAGAAGCTGGGAAGACTTCTGACCCCACTCGAAAAATGCATAGGGTCACTTGAAAAATGCATCACGCTCAAAGAACGCATTATGCAACTGGCTAAGGAAGGAAAAATCATACTCGATACTGATGATAATGTTGAGGTCAATCAAATTTGTATCGAAGCATGTTCTACTAAAGACCTGATGGACGGTTGTAATACATTAGGAGAAGTTCTTCCATTTGACTCCTTCGGGAGCGTCACTGTAAACATGACATCTTGTTCTGAACAAGTAGATGAAGAGGATGGAGCAGAAAAGGAGACAGAATCAAGGAAAGGTAACGAGAAGACCCTAGCTATCTTGGATATTTTGCCAACGCACATGAGTTGGAATGAAGTCTTCCATTTGCTAGAGGAAATGCGCAAACACGTCGCTACTACTCTACGCGAACCAAAGCTTTACATTGATAAAGTTAAAGATGTTGCTGGACAAGCAAAAAATCTTACTCAATGTTCCACTTGTAATACAACGGTCACTTTTACAGATGATGACCTGCTACTAGGATCCAAACCTCACACCCATCCTTTGTTCGTGACTGGTTACATTCGGGAGCAGAAGGTGAAACGTATGCTAGTGGACGGAGGTTCAACTGTTAACATCATGCCTAAGTCTACCATGAATGATCTAAAAATCACGACAGAAGAACTATCCAAGAGTAGGATGATGATTCATGGGTTTAACCTGGAGGATCAACGTACGATTGGTATGATCCATTTAGAGCTGACTATGGGTGATTTAGTAACATCCACTATCTTTCATGTGATTGATGCCAGGACATCTTACAAGCTGCTACTCGGACGTCCGTGGCTCCATGAGCATGGAATACTAGCCTCCATACTCTATCAATGTCTCAAGTATTATCGCAATGGTGAAAGGAAGATTAACGGAGATGCTAAACCATTCGCTCAAGCTGAGTCGCATTTTGCCGATGCGAAATTTTTCGAGGAAGAAACTACCCCGAAAGAGACAATGCCACCCATGATCTCCTCTACGGGTAAGAGAATTTCAAAGACCATTCAAGAAAGTCAAGCGCTTGTGAAACAAAGCGATGAATGCGAGGATCGGATATATCAAGACCCTCTGGACAAGTTGCAATACAAGCAGACACCTCAACTACTGTTACACCCCCGGTGTTAAGGTATATCCCGAAGTCTCGTCGTAAGGAAGGTGAATCCCCATTCAGCGGTCAAATGAGCCAAACTATGGGAGGCAAAATTAACAAGAGAGTTGGAGACCCCGACCTGCACTTACTCAAAGTAAGTGCAACGTTGCCCATACCAAAAACATACCAACCCAAGGTAGTCAAGCCCTCCCTTTCGAGGTTCATTCCTTCTTCTCAAACCTCATTGAAGGAGGAAAATAATTCACCTCAAGAGCAGAAAAATGAGGGATTCGGTCCTAACGCATACAAACTCATGGAGAAGGCTGGTTATGACTTCACTAATCCTGCGACACTAGGACAAGTCATTGAAGCAGAACCGTATGGTCTTAACGAGACTCAGAAACGCATTCAAGAGCAAGGGGAAAGAGTAAGTTCCACTAAGGTGGGTCTTGGCTATACACCACCTACACCGATCAGAATCTCAAGGTTGAATTGAACTATTCACCTCTGGAAAAGATGTGTTTGGCACTCATGTTTGCCATCCAAAAGCTAAGACATTACATGCAGGCTCACACGGTGCGTGTGATCTCTAAAGCGGACCCAATCAAGTACATTCTATCAAGGCCCATATTGAGCGGGAGACTTGCAAAGTGGGCTGTCATCCTGAAGCAATATGATCTCGTCTATATACCACAGAAGGCAGTTAAAGGGCAGGCGCTTACAGATTTCTTAGCCGATCACCCCATTCTTGATGATTTGGAACTGAATGACGATCTGCCCGGGGAAGACGTATTTTTCATCGAAGCACTCCCACCATGGAAAATGTACTTTGATGGGGATGCTAGACATGATGGTGCCGGTGCGGGTGTCGTCTTTGTTTCTCCCCAACAACATATTCTGACATATTCATTCATGCTCACCCAGTTGTGCTCAAACAACATGGCAGAATATCAAGCGTTGATCTTAGGATTACAAATGGCTATTGGGATGGAATAAAGGATCTAGATGTCTATGGGGATTCTCAGTTGGTTATCAAACAATTGTTAAAGGATTATGAAGTCAAGAAGGACGATCTCATCTCATATCACAAGTATGCCTCTCGGCTGCTCGGTAAACTCGAAATTGTCATGCTAGAACATGTGCCCAGGAGTGCCAACAAGATGGCCGACGCGCTTGCTAGCCTTGCAGCCACTTTGGCACTGGGGGCGGACAAGGAAAGCTTAAGTGTTCCCGTGTGTAGCCAATGGGTTGTTCTACTCGCAGATGAAAACCTGCAAGAAGAAGTCAACATAGTCAGCATGTGTGAAATAAATGAAGAAGATTGGCGACAACCACTTATTGATTACTTAGAGCATGGGAAGCTTCCAGATGATCCAAGACATAAAACGGGAATTCAACGAAGAGCCTCTCATTTTCTCTACTACAACGGGACTCTTTATCGTCGAACTTTCCTTGGCACTTGGTTGCGATGTCTAGGTCAGGATGAGGCATAACATGTTATGGAGGAGGCTCATTCAGGTGTTTGTGGAGCCCATCAATTAGGGCCGAAGTTGCAAGATCGCATCAAAAGAATGGGCTACTTTTGGCCTACCATGGTGAATGACTGCATGGACTATGCAAAAAGATGTGATGCATGCTAATTCCATGCTAACCTCATACATCAACCGCCAGAGCCGCTTCACCCCACAATATCTTCATGGCCTTTTGAAGCATGGGGACTCGATGTTGTCGGACCTGTGACACCTAAGTCCTCCGCTGGTCACATGTACATCTTGGCCGCTACTGACTACTTTTCGAAATGGGCAGAAGCAATTGCATTAAAGAAAGTCAAGAAGGAGAATGTAGTGGACTTCATTCGCACACACATCATATGTCGGTATGGCGTGCCCCGATACATCATCACAGACAATGGCAAACCTTTTTTCAATATGTCCATGACGGCTCTTTGCAAGAAATTCAAGTTTGCCCAACACAAGCCTTCGATGTACAATGCCCCTACAAATGGTTTAGCGGAGGCATTCAACAAGACATTGTGTAACCTGCTGAAAAAGGTGGTGACAAGAACAAAACGAGATTGGCATGACAGGCTAGGAGAAGCTCTTTGGGCTTACCGCACCACATTCAGGATGCCAACTCAATCAACCCCTTATGCATTGGTGTATGGGGTAGAAGCCATTTTGCCCTTGGAAATTGAAATTCCATCGCTACGTGTTGCTATTCAAGAAGGGCTTAATGAGGAAGAAAACCACAAGCTTCGACTTGCTGAGTTAGAAGCTCTTGATGAGAAGCAGCTTCAGGCTCAACAAACGTTGGAATGTTACCAAGCTCGTTTGACACGAGCATTTAATAAGAAGGTCCGACCTCGCTCGTTTCAAGTCGGCGACTTAGTACTCGCGGTGAGGAGACCAATCACCATGACGCACAAGACACGAAGCAAATTCACCTCAAAGTGGGATGGCCCATACGTTGTGCGAGAGGTGTACTCTAACGGTGCATACAAGATAGTTGACAATGAAGGGGTCCGAGTGGGGCCGATAAACGCGAAGTTTTTGAAACCATACTTCCCTTGAAGAAATGATGTCGACTTGCTCCCGAATAAGAGCCTAAACTGCTCACAAAAAAAATTGGAGAGTTGTTTTCTTTTCATATTGTAGCTCCCGAATAAGAGTTTAAACTGTTCACACACACACAAAAAAAAAAAAAGAGTTGTTTTCTTTTCCCTTTCCTTTTCATCATTGTAATACTTCTGGCCCGCAAGAGTATAAACTGTGAACAGCTAAAATAAATAAACTCTTCATCTCTTTCCCAAATGGCATTTGGTTTGATTCTTTCGGGTTCGCATCCCTTAAGGTGCTCTCAAATGCAACCGCCACAACAAAAGGGGATTAAGCGGTCCAGGCACTCATTCCTCAATGTTTACATGGGTATATTATAGTCAAATGAAATAACTTTACTTTATTTCAACTATGGCTCAAAAGATACATATATGAATTCAAACATCGATCATGGAACGAAAATATACCAAGTTGACAGAAAGTAGCAATGATTGTCTGAGAAATAAATATTGTTTAAAAAAAAATCATCAAGCAACTAAGGGTCCCATATGAAGTTCAGCACATCTGCATAAGATTCTTGAAGAAAACTCCTCATCTGGTTCAAGCTATCCTCCTCGGTCTGACTTAGCGGAACAGTATTTTCAATAATAGGAAGTTTGCCCTTCAATGTCGAGACAGTCTATTGTCGCTATTGGAATAGAGTCTCGCTTGCCGCAACCAAAGGTTCCAACTCTTTCAGGTTCTCATCCAAAGACTCTAGCTCTTTTTGTATCTCCTCACGTCTAGACCGCACCCCTACTAGTTTACCCTGCAAAACTGATGGTGGGAAGAATCAGAAACTAAGGATTCAGAAGCTGCCTTGAGTTCGTTCTCGACCTCCATGCGACACTGGTCTTGCGCTCCACGAGTGATCTGCTCGGAGTATACATCTTGCAAAGCTTTAACGTCACAAGACCCTTTGATGATTCTTTCCACTTTCTCCTTCAAAGGAGTAGGGTCAAAACCTTCCATAGCAATGGCATCGTATATACTGTTGAAGTCATCCTTGCACTCATAAATCTTTTCTGGAGGTTTTCGTCGCACTCTATTAAGGACACCCTGTCCCAAGAATCGAGCTGCATCCCCTCGAGACTCTCTTATGAGATCGTCAGCTTGAAAGACTGAGGTTGAACCATGGGGCACCTTCCGATGAGAGGAGGAATGCAGGGCTATTACGACACTCGATTTAGGGGTGGAGTTGACTTCTTCCTCGACCGGCATAGCAACGTTTTCTTGAATATTAAAGGAATGGGAGCTAAATGTTGTTGAGGGTAAGGGATGATGCGCTAATTGTTCACCAAAATCTATGCCATCACTTTCTCCCTATAAAATATATATATATATATATATTTATTAATGAAAGAATATATAAAAGGGAATTACAAAGTGGAGCGTGGCGTGATGGGAAAGATTGATGGACTAGCTTGAGAGATTTGATTCGCAATCGAATAAGAGCTTGATCACCAAAAGGATTTGGATATGACCTTGGATAAAGGAAACTCCACCACCAAAGGCCTAGCATCCCACCATGACCATCATAAAGGATGATTCCACCAAATGATCAATAAAGAGATGACTTGCAAACACCACCATTAATCAATGGATAAAGTAAAGCAAGATTTTAGAAGGAAGGGAGAAACCCTAAGCAATGCATAAGCATATTCATTAATCAATTAAAAAAAAGTCCTGGAGAAGTATAATAACAAGCTATTTATACTAAACCCAAAATTAAGTCAAAACAGCGTAAAAAAGGTGTCTTCCAGAACGCCGGCTCGGGCGAGCAGAAAGGACGGCTCGGGCGAGCAGGCCTTCTGCCTGTCGTCAGTCGTCGGCACGTCGCGTGTGCAGCATCCCCGGCAGAAGTTCAGCTCGGGCGAGCAGGAGGTGGCTCGGTCGAGCAGGTCTTCTGGATGCGTGGTTGTGCGCACGATGACGACCAGAAGCAGCTGTTGGCGAGCAAAGGACGGCTTCGAGCGGCGAGCCCCACGCGCTCACGAAGCATTGCTCGGATGAGCCGAGGTGGCTCTCGGTCGAGCAAGCTCTCGATGGCCACGATGCCGTGCGTTTTTATTAATCCGGGGTTTTAAACATTCCCACCGATACCTTCTATGCTCTAGTCTCGAGACGGCCGGTCGATCCGAGGCCTCCGGGGTCGGTGTTGTGAGCGGGCCCCTCCCTAAGGAGCCCCGGGGCCCATCCATCGGATGGCCGAGACTAGCCTCCCAGCTCCCAAAGTGACCGGAAATTGCAACTCGAGGCTCGAGTTGGACGAAGCGGTTCGCTTGGCGATGGTCACCAGAGATGAGAAAGGAACCCGGACCCGACACTGAACCCGATACGGTTCATACTCCCCCTCTTGAAAAAGAGTTGCCCTCAACTCTTGGGGGTTAAAACTGAAGCACTCTTCATCAATCGTCCCCATGAAGTTCCGAACTTCCCGAACGCTTCGAACAAACATGCTTGACAACCCACAATCTTCAAATCCCACAATGTACCCATCATCCATAAGCAAGAAAGTAGAAGAAGGCTTGTCTTGTGGAGGTGAAGGGTTAAGGGGCGGTGGGGAATTTTTATGTGGTGCTTGGGAACTCTCAATCTCACTAGGCTCACTACGAGGCAAAGACAAAGCAAAAGGGAGCTCGTCCTCGCCAAGAGTACACTCATCCCGTGTTTTGTTCATCACGAAAAGGTTCCTCAACTCACTACCCATCCTGGCTTTTGAAGTTTCGGTCTCTCGCGGAGAAATGGGAAGTAACTTGACTTTCTTGTCTTTATGGGTGAATGTATAAGTGTTGTTCAACCCATTGTGCACCGTTTTCTTGTCATATTGCCATGGTCGTCCCAATAAAATGTGACAAGTGCTCATAGGGACAACATCGCAAACAAGGGAATCATCATAGTTAGATCCAAAAGAAAAATTTACTAAGACTTGCTTAGTTACCTTGATGCCGTTGTGATCGTTGAGCCAATGGAGTGAATAGGGCCGAGGGTGCGGTAATAGAGGCAAGCCAAGCTTCTCGACCATAGTGGTAGATGCGACATTCGTGCAACTTCCTCCATCGATGACAAGAGTGCACACTTTTCCACCTACGAAGCACCGCGTTTGGAACAACATTTCCCGTTGGGCCTTATCGAGTGGAGTCTCATGGATATGCAAAGCTCTCCTCACAACAAGTGCACTCCCACGCACGGGGGGTATGGGAGCGGCATCCTCATCATCGCTAGTAATTGCATCTTCAACCAATACTTTGGGTTCCTCTTGAGCCTTTCGAAGCTCATCATCGATGTCATGGACCTCTTGGAGTGTCAAAGCCCGACGGTTTGGACAATCGGCTTGAAAATGGCCATAACCATGGCACCTAAAGCATTTCCGGCCTTCCGCTCGTCGAGGAGGTTCCGTTGGAGTCTCCATAGCAAGCCCCTTTCCTTTGTCAATTCTTGGTGTTGGTGTGGACCTCAGTGTCTCGCTAGACCTTGGAGTGCTTGACTCCGGAGGAGGTCGGCTAGAGGGTGAGTAGACGGGTCTAGACAAGGATTTGGTGTTAGATCCTTCCATTCTTCTTCGCTCAACTCGGAGAGCCAAACTACACAATTCATCCATGGAATAGTATGGTTGGACCTCAACCCTTTTAGCGATTGTGGAGTTCAAGCCATTCAAAAATCGCATCATGGTTTGATCCTCAGGCTCCTGGAGGCCACTCTTGATAAGAAGTTGCTCGAATTCTGAAATGTATTCTCCGACGGTTCGTTTGCCTTGGGTAAGGGCATAGGCCTTCTTCAGAACGTCATGACGGTAAGTGTTTGGCAAAAAGCGGCGATTCATCACTTGCTTAAGCCGGGTCGAAGTAGAAATCCTTGCTTTTCCTTCACGAGTCCGTTGCAACTTCATATTCTCAAACCAAAGCGAAGCGGCCCTGGTGAGTTTCAAGCTCGCGATCTTATAAGCCTTCTCATCATCATACTCCTTGGTCTCGAAGATCCTATCCATCAGTTGGATCCATTCGAGGTAGTCATCCGGGTCGGTGGAGCCGTTGAATTCGGGGATGTCAATTTTAATGTCCTGGAAGTCGTCACGAGGGGGTTGCTCATGCACATTCCGGCGAATTCGGCGTCGTGGAGAGCCTCTAGCATCGTCACTCGACTCAAAGTTTGGAGGAGGACGGACTGGGCTTTGTGTACGCCTCGGACGTTCAACTCGAGGCGGAACCGGACGCTCTAGGGCGAGATTATCCAACCGTGCCACGATGGCATTAAGGGTTCGATTGATGGAGGAGAATTGTTCGTCATGGGTGGCAAGTCGATTCTCGAGAACCCGAAGTTGAGGGCTACCCCGGTAGCTAGGTTCCTCTCGATCGGAGTCATCGTGACCTTCCATGTCGAGGGAAAAGGTATGGGACGGATTGTGTTTGGGATATTTCGTGGAGTTTGGGGGTTTTCTTGTAGTTGGCTTGTGTTTGGTTAAGGGTTCTTTGTGTTTTTCTTACTTGGGCATTTTATCGAACACCTTGTGTGCACAAATTTTCCAACTCTTCCTCAAAGCTCCAATATGCATCAAAATCAACAAACACAATAGCAATAACAATTTCTCCAACACACTTGGAGTCACAAGGGTTGGGGAACACCAATATTTCAATCAAAATAGCAAAAATCCAACAATAGAGAACAAACTAGCAAGAACAATGGAATACTCAAGCTAGATGAATAACCTTGTGCTCTGATACCAAATGGAGCGTGGCGTGATGGGAAAGATTGATGGACTAGCTTGAGAGATTTGATTCGCAATCGAATAAGAGCTTGATCACCCAAAGGATTTGGATATGACCTTGGATAAAGGAAACTCCACCACCAAAGGCCTAGCATCCCACCATGACCATCATAAAGGATGATTCCACCAAATGATCAATAAAGAGATGACTTGCAAACACCACCATTAATCAATGGATAAAGTAAAGCAAGATTTTAGAAGGAAGGGAGAAACCCTAAGCAATGCATAAGCATATTCATTAATCAGTCAAAAAGTGCCTGGAGAAGTATAATAACAAGCTATTTATACTAAACCCAAAATTAAGCCAAAACAGCGTAAAAAAGGTGTCTTCCAGAACGCCGGCTCGGGCGAGCAGAAAGGACGGCTCGGGCGAGCAGGCCTTCTGCCTGTCGTCAGTCGTCGGCAGGTCGCGTGCGCAGCATCTCCGGCAGAAGTTCAGCTCGGGCGAGCAGGTCTTCTGGATGCGTGGTTGTGCGCACGATGACAGCCTGACAGAAACGCTGCTCGGGCGAGCAAAAGGAACAGCTCGGGCGAGCAGGCCCCCTGACGCCCAGTTCACGCTCGGCAGAAGCATTGCTCGGGTGAGCCAGGAGGTGGCTCGGTCGAGCAAGCTCTCTGATGGCCACGGTCGTGCCCTGGTTTTTATTAATCCCGGGGGTTTTAAACACTCGCACCCCGATACCTTCTATGCTCTAGTCTCGAGACGGCCCGGTCCAGTCCCGAGGCCTCCGGGGTCGGTGTTGTGAGCGGGCCCCTCCCTAAGGAGCCCCGGGGCCCATCCATCGGATGGCCGAGACTAGCCTCCCAGCTCCCGAAGTGACCGGAAATTGCAACTCGAGGCTCGAGTTGGACGAAGCGGTTCGCTTGGCGGTGGTCACCAGAGAGGAGAAAGGAACCCGGACCCGACACTGAACCCGATACGGTTCACAAAGTGACTAAAGGAAGAACAATACCATGCCCTCGTTGGTAGCCGGGTTAACATCCAGAACATATAGAATGTTTTTTGCCCCTGAAGGAGGAGTGATGATTTTCTTGCCAGCTAGTTGGGATCCCCGGGCATTTGTCCTCCCCTGTTCGGCTATAGGACAAACGACGATAGACTTCAACTTGTCCCTGCATTGTAGGGATGGCAAGAAGTCTAGAGGAAGGTTGATATCATCAGCTGCATACAACCTCGGAACACTGGCTATTGGAGGATCAGAGGCGGGTATAGCCGAATTCGCAGCACCTACCCCGGGGATGTGTTCACTCGGAGAAACCCCATTATCTGTAGAGACATAAGGCTGTAAGGATTTCTTTGAATAAACGATTCTAACCTTAATAGTGGGCTTAGGAAGAGGGTTTTCTGTTGGCTCGTTCGCATCAAGGGTCTCATTTCTTTTCCTCTTCAAGCCATCGGAAGAGCCAGTTTGCGGTGACGCCAAAAACACCTTGGCCCACCACTCCTAAAAAGCGCGGGTGACGTACCTCTCGAGGGAAGTGCAACGCCCAGGACATCGGACTTCTGAGCCGGTTTCACGCTAGATCGACTCCTAATGAATGGAAAGTATTCCGTCTGGGTCATAGAACCTTCGTAGGTCTACGTCATCAGGAACATCTTGATGGAAGCCAAACTGTCTACTAAACCAATGGGGGCAATAACGCTGTATGACTGAATTCTCCTCACATTGATAGGTGACGAGACTCGATTGATCGCTCGCAAAAAAGGCAAAGTCAGCAGCAGATAGGCGATCGTCATCGATGAGGGTCTCCTTGATCCGAGTAGTCATAAACGAATGCCATCGAAAGTTGGTGCCAGACTTGATGAATGTTCGAGCCTCTTTAAGCTCGAAAGTCTTAGCACGTCCGAGACCACTAAATTGCACCATGCTCGGACTGATGGTGGCTTCGTCTCCAAGGTTATATGTGCCGAAGAGAATCTCGATCCATGCATAAAGGAAATGATAAGGGAAGTTGCCTCCGCATCGATTAGGATGTGGTGAACACGAGCAATCATTAAGGCCTTTGTATATGCTTGCCAAGATCGCTGTGGGGAGACAATATGCTTGGCTTGAGACCATAAGTGATGCGATCATGAATGTGCCAGGACGAATACGACCAGCATCCCTGATCGGTAAAATGAAGTTGTATAACCAACATGACAAAAACGCAGCTAGGAAGGTCTCCGTGCGAGTTCCTTTCTCCACCAACAGCTCCTCGAACACAGCTTGGAGATCACCCCATCCATGAATGGCAAAATCAGTAATCGAGGATACTGCTTTCAGCGAAGGGATCCGGACATCTTGATCAGACTTCTTTGAGACGTTGTACTTGGGAGGCCCACGAAACCAGAACCGAATCCAATCCTCCAGAGATGGTTTGCTCCTGCTTCAACCTTTGGTGAGTTTGTGATAAGCAGTGAATAAATGTAGGCAAGTCACAGGGAGATTGGTCTTCATGAACTTGTAAGAAGGAACAACTTCGTCACACAAGTAACCTAACAACGACAACCCAAGCATATGATGGATGTCTAAGAGAGATATAGACACTTCGCCTTTAGCAGTGTGAAGGGTGTTGGTTGTCGGGCACCAATACTCACAGATTGCCTTGATCAAGTTTGGACACTTGTCATAAAGAAAGAGTGATGCATGGACTGCGTTAGAAATGTGAATTTTGGACAGCTCCTTGTGACAGCGGGCAAGCACGTCTTCTGCCCATTCCCAATATAGAGGCTTGTACGTGAATTCTCCATGTGAAGGATCCACCCCCCATGATCTCTTCCCAGAACTTATGTCATGATGCAACAATTCGTAAGTCTGCGCGTGTTCAAGGACCCTAGGATGGCTTGATAGTAAGAATATCTCTCATGTTTTCAGATTCTCTTTGGACCAGCTACGAAGGTTAGGGGGCCTTTTGTTGTTGTTGACTGTGCCATCAATGGAGCGGATTTGCGAACTGCTAGCCTTGTCTCCTCTTCATCTTTATCACTTGATTTAATGACTAGGTATCTCCGACTGTGAACCTTGATGTCTTTAAAAGTGATCATTGTCAAGAACCTGCAACGAAAGTGAAAAAAAACGAAAGTTTGGAGTTATCAGAGTATGATTTGTTTAAACAACTTCAAAAAAGAAAAAAAAAGTGTGGGTTGTTAAGGTGCAAGTGGTAGGTAGTTGATCAATGTCTTCTGGCCGCCAATACATGCTCAAGACGGGCCGAATTGATGTCCACAACAGAGGAGGACAATCAAAGGTCACCGCTTGTCTTCTGATTGTCAATACATGCTCAAGACGGGCCGAATTGATATCCACAACTAAGGATGACAATTAAAGGTCACCGCTTGTCTTCTGGTCGCCAATACATACTCAAGACGGGCCAAATTGATGTCGACAACTAAGGAGGACAATCAAAGGTCACCGCTTGTCTTCTAAGCGCCAAGATACTTTGTCTCTACAAAATTTTTTTAAAAGAAAAGGCAGTGGAATAAAAAAAAAGAGGAAGGAGATTAGAAGATATTTCAGGGTACAGAAATTGGGAAATTCATGGATATTATTTCCAATTACTGTAAATGAATTATGGGAAACAAAAAACTTTGGTGGCAAAGGTGGTGATACTATTTCCATTTACTGGGAGCTAGAATCTCCATCAAAATTCGCGATGGTATATGATGGATATCATCCTTGTGAAAGACAGAAAATGTTATTCCAGAAGTTGATCCATTTTGGCACAATATTGTTATATTATTTGGCCTCCAACGGAAGAGTATTGATGAAATGTCTCAAGCTTCTAATTAATCTCCAAAAAACAAAAAAATAAATAAATAAAATAAATTGGATTTAATTTGATGATTTGAAGAAAATTATTTGCTACCCTATTAAGTCAATATTGACCTGGGTAACGTACAAAGTCAGATGATGCAAATGTTCTATTCAAGCTTCGAAACCCGACCGCGACCATTACTACCAAGTTGTAAGCGCGGTCAACTCTCGAGGGGGCATTTGTAGAAGGCAAAAAATTTGTCAGCCAATCAAGACTTGCGACGTGGAAATTCAAGTTATTTTAATTCGTCCAATTATAATCCGCCATATGTCAAAATTAATTATGGTGGATCATTTAATGATAAATTAAATGACATTATATTTTTGGTCAATTAAATTACGCCACGTGTCATGGATGACACATAAATATTTGTCCTTTTTTTTAAGGAATTAAATGGGCCTAAATGTTGGCCCATATTCTCTATAAATAGAGAGCCTCCTCCTTCATTTTGAGGGGTCAGAAAAACATCAAAGGAAGACTCAAAAGCTCTCATACTCTCTCTCTCGAAGACAAGAAGCACAACAAAGCTTAAGCTCGTGTCGTCCATTCGTGGGAGATCAAACCACTTCCTCTTGATCGGGATCAAGTCTCTACGACCCTCGTTCAAAACCACATTCATCCAAGAATATATTCACTCAAGGCTATATTCATTCAAGATTACATTCATCCAAAAACATATTCATTCAAGACTCGTTCAAGTTCATTCAAGGAGATCGAATCGGAGGAGTTACATTTTATTTTGTAACAAATACATAGAGATTGTACCCAAAATCTTTTGAAATTAATATATTTATATTTGTTCACTTATTTCTTGTGTTTATTTATTAGACCCGGAAATTTGTGTTTACAGATGCGCTCCCTATTGGGGTGAATAGAAGGAAAAGGAGGTTGGTTGAAGGGGGCGAATGTTGGTGTGGGGAGACTGAGGAGGATGTGGGGCATTTGTTCAGGTCTTGTACTATTGCTAGACACATATGGAGGGGCTCCAGACTGGGAATTTGTTCGGAGGTCCATCAACACATACGTTGGTGGGATTGGTTGCGGGGGTGGGTTTTTTATCTGTCCAAGGAGAGAGAGAATAGGAGGACGTTATTGGGGGACTTCTTTGGAACGATGTGGGCCATTTGGAAGGCAAGGAATGGGGTGTGCATGAATAACATGGGAGTGTCGGCCAATATACTTGAAGGTTTTCTACAACGAGAAGAGAGAGAAAACAGTTGGTGGCGGAAGCTTCAACAACAGCAGAAGACGAACCGGCAGAGAAAGATGCCAGCGACCGTGCCACGGTCTTACCAGTGGGGAGATCAGGAAGTGGATGAGGAAGCTAGAGTGTTCATGATGGATGGTGCTTATAAGAAGGGAGGGGGGAGGATGGCGGCAGCGTGGGTGTTCACGGGGCCGAATGGAGGAGAGCAGCATGGCGTCCACGCAGGAGTGGGGGAGTCGGTGTTATTCTGTGAGCTTTGGGCTATTCTCCTGGCCTTGCAGGAAGGGAGTAATAGAGGGCTTTCATTCGTCCATTCTTTTGGACTGATTCGACTCTTGCGGTGGAGGCTTTATTAAATGAGAAGAGAGCTCCTGTGGAATGCAGGGCTCTAGCGTGGAGTTGCAGAGTTGCAACCAGGAAGTACGCAGCAGGAAGAATTGTGAAGGTTCCACGTTTGATAGTTCAACCAGCTCATCTGGCGGCCAGACAGGCCATTAGAACCGTCAGTATCACTTAGTGTTGTTCAGTGTCATTGTGTTTCTTGTGTTTTTGTTTGTGTGTTTTGTTTCTTTTGGGTTTGTTGTTGCTGTCTTTGTTGGAAAAAAAAAAAGAGAATGCTCTAGGTAAATCCCTATAAAGAAGGGTTACATAGCAATTTGTTGTTTACCCCCCTCTTTTTTTTTAAAAAAGAATGTATAAATGGGATTTTACTTTTCTTTAAACATATTTTTTTGTGTAAAACTTCTCTCTTGTTTTTTTTCCTCTTACGAAAATAATAAGCATTTTGAATCAAGATGCTTATTACCGATTTTGAATTTCACTTAAATCATTGTTAAAAATATATATAAAAAATTTAAATCTTTATAAATGTATATTTTATTTCTTTGATCATGATTATTACTATTGATAAGTTCCACAAAAATAATAATTATTTATATTTTTTCATATGTAGAACTATTCATAAAATATGCATTCTCGATTATAGTTGATATGATTAAACTATCATTTATATTTGTTGACATTACCAATAAATATTATACTCTTACGGTTTGTTTGGTTATTAGAGGGAAATTGGAGGGGAGGGGAAGGAAGGAGAGGGAGGTATCTATTTTTATCTTGTTTGGATTATAGGTGGAGGGGAACGAGGGGTAAGAAAAGAAAGAGTTAATTGTTGTGTTTGGATTAGAAAAGAGAGGGAAGGAGGGGGAGGGGACGAAAATTAAGTAGTTATTATATTAATAAAGTTATTTTTTTTCTTTTTCTTTTTTAATAGATAATAAGTTCCCATCCCTCCGTTAACCCTCATATTGGGGTTAATCAAAAGGGGGTTAATGGAGGGGAATAAAGATTAATGGTTAACCTCCCCTCCCCTCCCCTCCCTTCCCCTTTATTTTTCCAAACGATGGTAAATGATGTTATTTAATATTTCTTCCCTCCTTTCCCCTTTTATAACCTCAATCCCAAACATAATGTTATAGTTGATAAATATACAAAATTACTAAATAATTGTTGGATGACATTATTTTAGATGTAAATATTTATGGTTGACATTCCGACCAAAAATGGCGCAAAGTGGTGGATTTTATGTTTAGCTATGTTTTAAATTGAAGTCTATACTTAACTCTAACATATAAAAGTAAATCTTTTAACATAATAAACACGCATAAACATAAAAACCCACTATTCCGAGTCATTTTTTTGCCAAAAATTGGTCGGAATGTCACTCCTAAATATTTACATAAAAAAATAGTATCACCCAACAATTATTTATCATAAAATATGGTCATTAAAATTATTACACCAAAATATGAGACCTCTTTAGTCGTTTTTTCGTTTAAAATTATAAAGAAATGACTTATAGAAAATTTAAGACAATTATTAACTATTTTGATTTAAGACACGTATCATTGACATCTTGTTTTATTTTTAACCAAACTAGTGTTGTTTGTTTTGACTATTTTACATGTGATGAGCGCGCACCTATGTAATACTTTTTGAGGGAGTCATCTATGTAACACTTAAATGAGCATTTACAAGGTTTATAAAATTTAGATAATTATGTTTACTGTAAAATTTATAAGAGAATATCTTATAATAAATTTATTGTGAGATTAACAATTTTGGGGTCATATTTGTATCATAAAATCATTCCAATAGGATTTATCGCTCATAGTAAAATATTAAAGATGTCACTTAAAAGAAATCCGTTTCATGATAATTTTACATGAAATGGTGTCACCATAAAATTTGCATTATTTTTATATGATATGCATGCCTTGTTTTTTTGCCTTTTATGAGAATATTTATCCCTAAACTACAAAGTTTGTTTCTTACAAATTTTTTTAAAAGTACTGGTACAAATTTGAATTGAAAAATTTATTAATTTAATATGTCCAAAGAAACCAAACGTACCATGCAAATTTTTTTTCCCTATTTTACAACAGAAAACATTATGAAGAAGATAAAACAAATATATTTTAATTTTAATAACAACAAAAATAAAGCACAGATTTAGAGTTCCAGATCTCCTATATACCAAAACATTGTTCGACAATATCCTATGTTTTACATGTTCTAACTTTTAGGGACTGCATCGTTAGAAATTATAATGGGTGAATTTTGTTCGTAGATATTTATTTTAGAGCCGATCGAAATATAACAAAAATTGTAATTTACTTACTTGCATATATCATTAAATGATAAATGAGTATCTTGTCTTTATGTATTGAATACTTGTAGTTGTGAACATTTACAACCTTTATTACCGTCTAAACGCGAGACGAATAAAGTAGGAAAATTTGATAGTTAAATTTAATAATTTAACCATAAATAAAAAAAATAAATACCAAATCTAACTGTTAAATTAAAGGGGCAAATTACTAATTATATATTTTTTTGTTACATTCTTATATATTTCGACAAATTTGTCCCCGACTAATAGATATTTAGGAAATAGTGTTTACCCAATTATTATTTGACAATATACATACTTATAAAATGTTGCTTTCTAGTTTCTATTAATGTTTATTTGTGAAGAACTAACTTTATTATTTTTTTTAATTTTCACCCAAATGCCTCATCTCCCACCCCAATAATCTAAAGCGAATACTGGGGATATTGTCCTAAAAAGATGAGACATTTTTGGGTGAAAGAAATCAATTAAAACGAAACTGACAATATTTGATTCTTGATCATGGAAATTTAGGTTATAATCATTGTTTAGGGAAGGAAATTCAACCGTGCAAAGAATTCTGCATTTACACTCCATGAATGAATTTCAAAAGTGAGTGTAAATGCAGAATTCTTTGTAACATCTTAAACGGCCGCAACCTAATTGAATCGGAAGAAGCTATGAATTTGGAACTGGCGGGAAGAATTTCAAGCCAACACCTTCTAGAAGAGACTTGTTCAAGGTTCGAGTTTTGAATTCAATGATTTCCTTCCCCCTCAAATTTACTCGATTAAAAAACAGACGAAATCAATCCAAATCAGTTATGAAATCCCTAAGATTCAAAAAAATCCAGATTTTCTGATTAAATTCTTCTTCAGGAAAATCTTTGAAACGTCCCTTAAAATGTTCTGTCTTTTTTTTCCCCGTCTTATTGCAGGTGACTTCAGTTGGGTCTTTTATTTAATTCTGGGTGAAGTTAGTTTGGGTTTCTCAATCATGGCCAAGTCCTGATAATAAAATTCCTCAGCAGGTAACAATGGTGGCCCTGCATTTTGCTGTTTGTTCATATTGTTACAATGTTATTATTTTTTTGATATATATTTCAAGCTTTCAATCACCTGCCCATATGATTTTCTGTCTTTTCTAACATTTACCAAGTTATCTTGTGGCTAGTGAAAATTCTATTTTTCCAGGTTACCCACATTTTATTGCAGGGGACCCTGTTCTGAGAGAGGGGGTAAAAAAAAAAAAAACCCCAGAAATTTCAACTAGTGTTGTTGATTTTGTAGTATAGTAGAAGGTGAAGGAGGACATCATTTCTGGAAGGTAAAAGAAAAAGAAAAGCAAGAAATGTTGTTCTGTTAGCTGATAATCCTGTTGTAAATAAGGGGTTAGGGATCTTTTGTCAAAGTTGAAATGGAGCAGTTCAGGCAGATTGGAGAGGTGTTGGGGAGCATGAAAGCATTAATGGTTTTACAAGATGATATTCAGATAAACAGGAGGCAATGCTGCTTGTTGTTTGAGATGTTCAACTTGGCGTTCGACATACTATCTCAAGAAATAAAGCAGAACCTGAGATCGGAAGAAAGGAACACGAAATGGAAGCCACTAGAGCAGCCATTGAAGGAGCTTCATAAGATATTCAAAGAAGGGGAGTTGTATGTGAGGCAGTGCTTGGATTCCAAGGATTGGTTTGTCAGGGCCCTTTCCTTTCACAACAACAATGACTGTGTTGAGTTTCACATCCAAAACTTGCTGTGTGCCTTCCCCATTGCCATTGAAGCCATAGAAACTGCTGGAGAGATATCAGGGCTCGATTTAGAAGAGATGAAGAAGAGAAGAATCATGCTGGCAAACAAGTACGACCAAACATGGAATGATCCAAAGCTTTTCCAGTGGAAATTCGGGAAGCAGTACCTTGTTTCCCAAGAAATCTGCCACAGGCTGCAAACCGCTTGGAAGGAGGATCAGTGGTTTCTGCTTGAAATGATCAAGGATAAGAAAACCAACACATTGTCTAGGCAAGAGCAGCGCCTTTGTGATTTGCTTTCTAAGAAACTGAATGGCGCGAAAGTGTTGTACCCGAGCTCAATCCTGACCGGGGCAAAGGATTATCAGGTGAGAAGGCGCTTGGTTTGGGGGAGCCAGTATAAGGAGATACAGTGGTTAGGGGAAAGCTTTGCTTTGAGGCAATTCTTTGGGGACCCTTCATCATTGAAGTCCGAGATATCAACGCTCGTCTCCCTTTCCCACCCAAATGTAGTCCAACATCTATGTGGGTTCTATGATGAGGAAAAGGATGAGTATTTTGTTGTCATGGAGTTGATGAGCAAAGACCTCGGCAGCTACATAAAAGAGGTGTGTGGCCCCAAAAGGCAGCTCCCCTTTTCTCTCCCAGCTGCAGTGGATATTATGCTCCAAATTGCGCGAGGAATGGAATATTTGCACTCTCAGAAGATTTATCATGGAGACTTAAAGCCCTCAAATATTCTTCTCAAGCCGAGGAGTAGTGCATCATCTATGGACGGCTATTTCCGTGCAAAAGTTGCAGGTTTTGGATTAAGGAATGTTAAAACTATGGTCTTCAGAAACTCCTCTCCCAAGATGGATGACACCCTCCCTGACATCTGGTATGCTCCAGAGGTCTTGGCCGAGCAAGAAAAGCCAGGAAACAATTATGTGTGCAAATACTCTGAAAAGGCTGATGTCTATAGCTTTGGAATGCTGTGCTTCGAGCTATTGACAGGAAAGGTTCCTTTCGAAGATGGGCACCTTCAAGGGGACAAGATGAGCCACAATATAATTACAGGGGAGAGGCCTTTGTTCCCCTTTGCTTTGCCTAAATGCCTTGCAACCGTGGTCAAAAAGTGCTGGCAAACCGACCCAAATCAACGCCCTAGTTTCTCATCCATTTGCAGGGTAGTGCGGTACATCAAGAGGTGGATCGCCATGAATCCCCGCCTTGCTCAGCCTGAGATTTCATCCATAGTACACGTGGACTTTTGTGACTTAGAGGCCGGCTTCATGAAAAACTTCCCAACAGCTGGTTTGATCACCCCAGTGTGGCAGATCCCGTTTCAGATGTTCTCTTACAGACTGGCTGAGAAGGAGAAGCTCAACATGGGCAACAGAGATCAAGGTTCTGACTCCAACAGCGATGATGCTGTCAAGGTTGATGCCTCATTTTCAGTGCCTAAAGATGCACGATCTGTTTACTCTGAGATATCAGAAAACAAGAGACTCGTGGTTTCCAGGAGAGTTAATAATGTCACTATTGACCAACATTGCCTACCAGCACGTGATACAATGTCAGTGAGTTTCGAAACCCCGGAGAAGGTGATTTGTCCATTGAGGAGATCAAACAGCATTACAGTAGCCCGTTCATTGAAAGGATCCTCAGAAGAAGCCATCTGTAATGAAGAAATGCCACACAATTCCTTCCTTTGACTCGAGGTCAGTATGCAGTGAGACCCCTCTGAAGAAAGCCCCTGACAAGAAAAGTCCGCTTCTTTCAAGGTCTAATAGCGTAAAGGTCTCCAAAGAACCAGGTCTGCCCATACATCTTAGATAGCCTTATCTTTTCTGTTTAATTAGATATCAATTACATATTGATTTTATTGCTCTATCCTATATAACAATAAGAAAAGGAACACGATCTTGAAACCCTTTTGTTTCTATAACTCGTAGAAGTTGATAGTGTTTCTCATGCATTGTTGTAATGAACATGATACTGAAACAGAAGCAACCTTTTTGCAGGCAACCAAAAATGGCAAAGAAAAGGGCTGCCAATGTCGAGTCTGCGTGGGCGTAGTACAAGGGTTAATGCAGATATGCATCAGCCAATGCCAAGGAAGCAAGTGAGAAGTAAACGGCAGCAACACGATGCAGAATCAGAGATTCGGTAGGCCCACCTGTCACATAATTGGTTGGATTTTTCAGTACTCCAAGGCATTGCCTTGGCTTTTCTGTTTTTCCCCAGCAGACACTTGCTTAGTTCTGATCAAGGCAAAGTAAAGCAGTGAATGCCAAGTAGCTTGCGTCATCATAGCATGACACTTATATATGCTATGCCTGCTCAACCATTGTGCTTTGATTACATTGGATGGAGTTGGAAGAGCATTGCATTTGTTTTCTGTACAGTTACAACTACTTGAGATATCTTTTGCCCACTGTAAATAATCTTGGAGATAATTAAAACTTGAAGATGCATGCAACAGTTCCTCCTTTTCGATTGTGTCTGTTTGAAACTATGTTTTCTGTTTAACCAAAAAAATGGCAATGTTATTGATGCTCGGATTCCTTGGGCCTCTTTGTTTCAGCATGAGAGTAATGAAATAAGATGGAACCTGATACATAGAAGGAATGTAATGAAATATGAGTATATAATATCATGTGTCTGGTTCAGAACGGAGGCAACCTGGTTGTTATTGTTTGTTTTAAATACGAAATAGAATTAAATTATTATTATTATTATTATTATTATTATTATTATCATTATTATTATTATTAGGAAAATTGGATTCTAATAATACGAACTTTTGGCCGTATAAGACTTAATAATACGAACTTTCGATTAGGTTCTGAATAATATGAACTTTGACCCCCTGTTGCCCCCAATAACACACCACCGAGTTAAGATTAACTTGACTCGGCGGCGGTCTGAAGTAGCGGCGGAGGCACGCGCCTGATTGTTTTAACTTTGCCACTTCATCCACGTTTACTTAAAAAATAATACGAACTTTACCTTATGTTGCTCTGAATAATATGAACTTTTTTCTCTCTCTATAAAAATCTCAGATCTCATTTTTACTTCTTCATCTTCTTCAATCCCCTCCCTCTCTCCTCCTCCGTCGAATCAAACCCAGAAAGCTTCAACACTTCTGCAACACTCATCTCTTGCTCCCATGTTCACGCAGATGATAAGCTCGTACCATCCAAACCAAATGGGAAATTTCATACCCACAAAACCAGAACCACAAAAATCATACAAAACATGAACCCACATTCTCAAATGCAGCAAGAAGAACAATCAACAAACCAAATGAAACAACAATACATCTAAAATCAGGCAACCAAAAACAAATTTCCTCAACATTTGCATCAATTTCCTGGCCATCGTACCATCCAGTCTCCTCATCTGCTCAAACAAAATCAAAAACAAAACATCATTCCAATTTCATCACGTCAACAAACCCAAACCAGAAATTACCCAAAACTTCCAAAATCACCCAAAACCGAACTTACATTCAACAGTGGCACTAAGCAATCGATTCCCAACATAAGCCCAACCTAGATACATCCTCACCACCGCCAAAGTAACCGCCACGAGTCCACTCGACGCGGACCCAAGAACGAGCTTAACTGGGTCGTGGTTCGACCCGCGCTGACCCGATCCACGACACGGGGAGATCGACGAGCAGCCCGAAGGCGAGCCCGGTGGCGCACAGCCTGGAGAAGTACTCAACGATGTCGCAGGAGGCCCACGAAAATGGGAAGGAATCGAAGAGGGTTCGATACTCGTTTATGGGGAGCTGATCGAATGGAACGGGGCACTCTGTACCTGGCTGGGTGCTTCCATTGTTGTTTCGAAATTCGAGGATCTGGGTGGGGTGTGTGTGAACATGGGGAGCAAGAGATGAGTGTTGCAGAAGTGTTGAAGTTTTCTGGGTTTGATTCGATGGAGGGTGAGAGAAGGGGAGGATTGAATAATATGAAGAAGTAAAAATGAGATCTGAGATTTTTAGAGAGAGAGAAAAGTTCGTATTATTCAGAACAACATAAGGTAAAGTTCGTATTACTTTTTAAGTAAACGTGGATGATATGGCAAAGTCAAAACAATCAGGCGCGTGCCTCTGCCGCCATGTCAGACTGTCGCCGAATCAAGTTAATCTTAACTCGGTGGCGTGTTACTGGGGCAACAGGGGGTCAAAGTTCATATTATTCAGAACCTAATCGAAAGTTCGTATTATTAAGTCTTATATGGCCAAAAGTTCGTATTATTAGAATCCAATTTCCCTTATTATTATTAGTGTTAAACCCGTGCTATGCACAAGTGTATTAAAAAGTAAATATCTAATAATTAAAAAGACAATTATAATATAAATGTATATAAAATTATAATAAAAATCATAGGTGTAAATCGTAAAATACATATTTACTCGCAATAAGTGTAATAATACTCATGATTCAGTATTGAAAAGTACAAATTTAATAATTAAAAGACAACAACAATATAAATGTTCTTGGAGATTATATAGTTAAAATACACAAATAATATCATTAGACATGTGTTAACATATAATCTATGTACAAATTTTGAAGGAGAAAGGAAAAAATAATATCATCACATAAAAGAATGAAAATTATATGCTACGAATATTGAATAAAGTGGCGCCAATGATGAATCACGTCATACTTCTTGCACATGCAATTAAAATTTATCATTTATTCAGTTATATACCTCTTTGTGAAACTGTTTTTCTGCCAATCTTGTGCCAATTACCATACTAATGCCCGGAATGAACAAATCTTAAATTAGTTGAAGTGTTTAATGTTCAAAAATTCATCAAATGATAATAGAGAATTTGCTTGAAATACTAAAAGAGAATTTATAGTAAGTAACTCGAGGCTATAACATAATACGGTAATACCATTGCTATCTTAAGATAAGTAGTAATATATCCTACAACATGAGTTGAAAGCACGAATTTGCAAACCATAAAAGCATATATACCCACTATCAAAATGCATGAGACATATATGAATCAACATCCATAAAGTAACAAATTAAAAGGAAAATCCCGTATAAAAAAACTAAGAAGAAAGCAAAAAATAAAACTATGCGTAAACATCAAAATCTTACGAAATTCTGTTTGTCAAGACCCATTCAAAGCACCACTGATGCTTGACATTTTATTAAGCTGAACCAATTGCCTTCAAGATTAACCAACAAAATGAAAGTAGTTTACAACTTTAATTTCAACACTTATAATTTGAGAGTTATATTAGGGTAGTCGTCATCGTCGCCCTCACCGAACCCCATCATGTCATCAAGCAATGATGATGTAGAACGCGAATAAGCACCGACAATCAGATGATGATGACTTTATATTTCATGGATATTGTTGTTAATGGCCACCAATAGGAATGGGAGGGATGGTTTCCGAATTGGGCGTTTCGGCGAGTCTGAAAAAAAAGAGTGAGACAAAGAGGGGCGTGAGAAAACATAGATGGGAGATGAGTCTAAAACTGTCCAGAAGCCTATCTTTGTTGATGGGGATATGTATAAAGAGTTATAATTGGAAAAAAAAAATCAAATATTGAAGGTCGTTATAATTGCAAAAATCGAATGAGAATAAAATCAAATATTAAAGGTGGTTATAGCTGCAAAAATCAAGGGATAATAACTGCAAAAGTTTAGAGTTTGATTTTGGGTAAAATTGTACTATATTTTTTTTATGGGCGGGAAATGTGGTTACTGATTTTTATTTTTAAAATTCTCATTGGTTGGAAAGACCGAAATTCACTCACATCTTACGATTTCAAAATTCAAAGATACTACTTTTATATATGAATAGATTATTTTGTTGAAAAAAATTCAGATGCATGCATATTGTATATATTATGCATAGGGTGATAGATACCATTCTTCACCTAAGATACTTTTTAACGGTCATACTTTTCATCAAATTAATATTCAATATGATTTTTAACAGTAATTTTTTTTATAGTTAGGATTGATTATCAATTCAAAGAAGCTTAACATGTACTGATTAAGCCAACAAAGAGACAAATGACACCCTGATTGAATCAATCTCATCTGCTAGACATATTTTAGGCGCCTTTTTATAAATTTAAAAATTTTAGATAAAAGTATAACTTAATACAATTTATATATATCAGATATGTTAGTTGTATAATTCAACTATATTATTTTTTTAAATATAATATAATTGCATATCATCCAGTGTAGTTTCAGTGACCACAGAAAGAATTTGATAAATAAAATTTGAATATAATTATTAGTTTTTATTGTCTCTAGTAATAAAATTAGAGTTCACTTAGTAAAATCAATATAATCATTATTTTTATTACATGGATTGTTAACTCTATTATGAAAGAGATGTGTACACTGTACAATAGAATACAAGACGAGACATCAATGGTTCCTTATATAAATAATCATGGTTCACCTTTGCAAATATCCATGGATTATTTTTCATGCTAAATGGAAAGCAATGTTCTAGCTTTGCGGTGTACTTCAACCGTATAAAGTAGTATTCCTAGGTAGTAATTACGTCATCCAACTACCGAAATTAATAACTATTGTTCTTGGTATGCAATTGTATCTTTGGTTCCATACTCATAGAACAATGGATAAGTTGTTAAGCCTCAGCTGATACACAATCTATTCAACTAGTGAATTGTTAATAAGAAGAAAGAGTTGACTGGTTAAGATATACAACATACCATAAAAGAACCCTTTGACATGGTTAATGTTGATTTTTGAAAGGATGAAGAATTTGATTTCAACTTGTCTTTTCTTAAGTCTCATAATCATCAAATATCCCCTACCTCCTTTTTTTTAAAAAAAAATTATTGAAAAAGGAAAAAAAATTTCTTAAAGATGTCAACCAAACTAATTCAAACATAAGACATAGGACTATTGTGGCTCTGGTGGATTAGCTAACTATGGTGGGATGATTCAGAGTAGGTTTGATGGTGGTCACAACTCTGGCTACCGGTGAAAGGTGGTTTTGGGTCTACCTTAAAATGAACCACCACCCTTGAAGTCACCAAAACCTAAACCCGAAACCACTCCCTCTACCTCTGTTTTTGGGTCTGCCCTTGACCGGACACATTTTACCTCGTCTGACACATCTGTCGGCTACCGCTTAAATCTACCGTCATGCCTTTGGCGACGTCCACTGAATCACCGACGCCTCAGCCTTAGCCTCCTCGTGACTTCTCTACTTCCATATGTTTTGTTACAAGGAGATCAAAGAAAGAGAGAGGAGGGAGGATTGTGAATCAGACATTAATTCAATTACCCTATTTACAATTATCACTACAATATTTTATATGATCATTGAAATATTTAAATTAGCTAGCAATTTATGTAATTAGTGATAAGTATAATTTGTTTTTTGTGATACTATTTATTTATTCAATGTTGTTGGCGATGGTTATAATAGGGGTGAGAATTGATACCCACATATTGGGTACCCACCCTTACCCATTAGAGATGGGTAATGGATAGGGATGGTGTGTTTTACCCATAGGGATGGAAATGGGGCGGGGAATCCCCGAACCCGTCGGGGCCTCGCCCTGCTCTGGGGAAAAATCTCCGCCCCCATTTGGGATGGGGACGGGGACGGGGACAATTTTCCAAAATCCGCTCGTGGACGGGGCGGGGATGGGGACAAAATTTTCCCCATCCCCGTCCCCATCCACGAAAATGTTAAAATTACCAAATAACCTTTATTCAAATTTAATATATATATTAATGGGAATGACAAAGTAGTAATTTTCCAATTTATTCTCACTTGTTGATGTATTATTGTTTGATTTTGATGTATTATTACTTGAGCAAGTTAAATACGTTGTATTTTGAACATGTTAAAAACCGGGTTCGATTAAAACCGAATCCGATTAAAATTTAGTTAAATTTATGATAGATTTAAAAAATCCCCGTTGGATCCCCGTTGGGTATGGGGAATCCGCGGGGATGGGGATGAGGCAAGAATCATTCCCCGAAGCGGGGATGGGGACGGGATGGGGATGAGTTTTGGGAGGGGGATGGGGACGGGGGTATACTCCCCCATCCCCAATCCGCCCCGTTGCCATCCCTATTTACCCATAACCAATATGGATATTCATTAGGTAATTGATATGCATATACCCATTTAATTAATCAAATTACCCTTATATCCTCACATAATTTCAAATACACTGCTTCTCTACTTTCCTTTCTCGTTTCTCTTTATATAGTCTAAGTTCTTACTTATTTCTCTCTAAACTACCATTCTCTCTATATAAATCCTAATTTTTTGATTCTAGAATTCAATTCGAGTTTCAATCGGTTATGAGCTTGTAATCTGAGTTGGAATCGCACAATCTTCAATGCCTACTTTGAATTTCATTTGAATCCGCCCGAAGCCTCTTTTGAAGATGTCGTTCTTCACCCGAAGCTCTGCCTCTCCATTGATATTCTTAATCGTCGACTTTATGGCTTTGTCTTCTGCTTTTTTCCTCCTCGATTCCCGATTCTTGTTTCTGCTATTGTATTCAGGATTGATTTTAGGGTTTGGTACTATTGAATGTTTTCTTGTCGAATCAATTGGAAATTGAGCAATTGTTGATTCAGTGTTGATTTATGGTGTCTAGTTGCTCTTTTATAACTCTAATTTTAGTTGTCGAGTGTCTTTCTTAGACGATTGTTGTAGTTTTAGAAATTGAATATTTTGGGTTATCCTCATGTTTTCCCTCCAGGATTCTTGCTTTTGGTGTTGTATTCGAGCTTGAATTTGCATGCATGTACTTTGAGAATCCCGCTTTGAATGGAATGGTAAATCTCATGGATGGATTGACAAGGTAATCCTTAATTTCTTCCAACATATTTTCAACCTTATTCTCTTTACTCTCTTTTTATCATTTTTTTGGCGTCATGTGAATTATATTTGATATTTTTCTATTTGAATATCAGTTTGTTTTTCTCGTAAGGATATATTAATATGTTTTAGATCCATCTCTTGATCTGGGCCTTCTTGTTTGATTGACATTGCTCTTCGTTTAGTTTGGTTTTAGTATTTTGATTGTTGTTATATTCTCTTTTGGTGATTTATTTGAGCTATGTGTGATTATGTTTCTACAAGTGATGATTTAGCATGAGATGCACCATGGTGATGATTTATGGTTCATGACTCGATTTTTGTGTGTTATGTGATTCTTTTTTTTTTTTGTTTCTCATTTACCTATAAATTTAATCAACATGTTCGTTCTATGCTTATTGACTAGGCTTCCCATTTTGTTGTACTTCAAGTCCCTTTTAATGTAATTGAGTCTAATACCTTGTATATTGTGTAGTATATTATGTAGTATATTTAGTGATAAAGGTCTCTTTGGTGTACTTCAGGTCTCTTCCAAATCATCCTTATTAAAGGAATGACCTCACCCAAATAATAATGATGAATCTAGCGATAAAGGTGTTTCAGAAGTTTGGAAATACTCTTAAAAAAGAAAATTTTGTTGGTGAGTTGAAAGCTTTGTGTAACAATTGTGGCAAAGCACTTAGTGATAAAAAAGGTCAAGAGACTAGTTACTTATGGTTGTATCATGATTCATGTCCTAAAAAGGGTCGAAATTTAGTGGGTACTCCCTCACAAAGATCAAGAACAAAAGTTACTTTTAGTCAAGAGGTGTCTAGGAGAGAATTAATCCAAGCTATAATCATGCGTGGATATCCACTTACTATTGTTGAGCATATTGAATTTAGAAGGTTTTTATTTTCTTTGGAGCTAAGTTTTAAGATGGTTTCAAGAGAAACCATAAAAAGGAATTGCTTGAAAATCTTTGATTATGAGATAGATATAACGTTTGAGCTTCTACAATCCCATAACTCTAGGATTGCTATTACGATCGGTATATGGACATCTTGTTAAAAGAAGGCTTCATGGCAGCCAAAACTCATTTTATTAGTGACTCTTGGGTTTTAGAAGTCATGTTATTTCATTTTCTTATGTTCCTTGTCTACTTACGACAGATGTTCTTACTAATGTACTTCATAACTAATTGTTGGAACTGAAGTTAGACAAGAAAATATCGAGGCTTACCATTTATAATTAGAACACAAATGATTATATGGTTGGTCTATTGTTGGGTAAGTCATCCTTGAGCTCATTGATACTTAAAGAGTAATTACTCCACATGCATTGTTGTGCATATATTGTCAATCTTATAGTGAAGGAGAGGTTAGATGTGATTAAGGATGGGATAGAAAAGATAAGAGACATTGTGCTCTTTTGTATAACTACCCAAAAAACGGTAAAAACTTTTCAAAATGCTCGTCGACATTTGGGATTGATTTTTCCAAAAAACACTAACTGAACTGCCCTACTCGATGGTATTCTACATATTTGATGCTATTGAGTGCTTTAGAGTATAGAAATGTTTTTTCCTTCTTGAATACAAGTGAATACAAGGATCAACATTAAAAAAAAGTCTACTTAGTGATATGAATTGAAAATTTGCTGGCAACATATGCAAAAGGTTAAGCTTATTCTATAATGTGATATTATTAGTCACTGGCAACTAATATCCTACAACAAATTTCTTTTTTTTCCCTCTAAGTCTATGAAATTCAATTGACATTACATAGGTGGATATATTTGTGGTGATATGTTTTTCAACAAGTTGACTTAAGAATATTTGACAAAATTTGATAAATATTTGTATCAGATCAATGGTATAATGCGCATTGCAATTATCTTGGATCCTAGGTATAAGTTGAAGATTGAGAGGATTAAAGACCACTGTTATGAGTTCTTTGACGAGTACAAAAAGGCAAGCCAAGAAGGAAGAGCTGAGTCTAGTAATTCATTACATACTATGACATATGATGATTCAGAAATTACTATTGAAGATCCCTTAGCTAAATTTGATGTTTTCGTCGAAAAGGGAGTAGTACAATGGTCAAATCAGAGTTGGATCTTTATCTAGAGAAGGAGAATTTGCCTAAGAGTCCTGACGTTGACATCTGAGCATGGTGGAAAAATCATGAAAGTCTAAGGGCCTGTTCGACAATAGCATTTTACATAGCGTTTAGAGTTTTGACTGGTCAAAACTCTATCTTGTCCAATTTTATCTATTCGGTAAATTAACGAATGATATTAATAATTTGCGTTTTATCTGACTTTTTCTAAACGTTACACTGAGTAACGTTTCACCAAGCAAGTTAGCGTTTGTCATTTATCTTCCACTATAATAACCCTTGTGATTTGGCTTTCAATGAATATAAGTATCTGACAGATTTCTTTGTGCTCATCTTTGTTGATCATTTTTTAATAGAAACACCTTTATTAATCATTACTACTTTATCAATTTTTTATAGAATGTTTTTTTTCCCTAATTTGGTATTTAATTTTAGATGTTTATGTAAATGTAGTTATTCAAAATTTCATAATAATAATAATAATAATAATAATAATAATAATAATAATAATAATAATGATTTCATCAATAATAATAATAATAATAATAATAATAATAATAATTTCGTCTATAATAATAATAATAATAATAATAATAATAACAATAATAATAATAATAATAATAATAATAATAATAATAACAATAATAGTTGTAGTTTGGGCTTTTCTGTCATTTTACAGGCACCATACAGTGAAACCGCTAATTGTATCGAACACTTGTTTTCAAAAGTTCGGTTCAACAACTATCCGCTAACAGCTAATATATAACAGTTATCCGCTACTCAAACAACTATCCGCTACCCAAACAGCTATCCGCTACATAAACTGCTAGTTTTGCCAAACAGGGCCTAAAATATCCAACTTTGCTTACCATAGCTAGAGATATATTAACTATACCTGTCTCCAACTATCGCATCAGAATCTGCATTCACCACTAGCGGTAGGTTGATTGGTCCGCATCGTAGTACTGTTCATCTAAAAACTATATGAGCATTGATGTGTGCACAAAGTTGTTACTTGCGACGTTGGATGGTAAGTAATTATTTTATGATATGAAATTTATCTATTCTAATTTTAATTGTTGGATATAAATTTAATTATTTAATGGTTGTTTTTGCCTTTAGATACAAAAGCTGGAAAACATATAAGTGGTTACATTTTTGGGATTATGATGTGGAGGAGGACAAGGGTCAATATGGGTCACCAATTTGCCAATTAAACTCCTAATCTTCGTGTATAATTGTATACACCAAATTTTGTACCGGTAAATTTCACCCAAAAAGTCTGGGCCAACACAACCGGAAATAATTCAAGAAAATAAGAAGGCCACTGGGCCTTGCTCATTTTCAAGACGAGCCTAGCAGCGCTTCAAGCCCAAGAAAAACACGAAGGACACACGACCTTCCTTTTTTCCACAGGCCTACAGGCGGGCCAAGCAAACGCGCGCCCAACCCATGGAAATAGGAAGGTCATGCGGCCTTCCTCATTTCCATTGCCCGGGAAATGATTGCCACGTTGGCAATCCGTGTGCAGGGAAATTGAAGGCCATGCGACCTTGCTTTTTTGTTCGGATTTTGCCGCCAACTTTTTCCCTCCATTCAAATGCAATCCCATGATCACCTCCCTTGACTTTTGACTTCTGATTTTAAGGATGGTCGTATGGCCTGGCTATTTGTCTAAGGGGCATGATCTTTGGAATCATGTCCTGTTCCTTCCATCTCCATTCATCCATCCTCCACCTATAAATACCCGCCTCATCCTCACTCATTTTCATCAACAATCATCAACAACGCTCATCATTATCCTCTCCTATACCTCTCTATTATACTATCATCCATCTTCTATACTCTTCCTCAATTATTATCATCCATATTCTTACATCAAATTCATCTTCCACCACTTCCAAATAGTCTTCATTCCAAGGTCTTGATCAAGTCCCATTCAAGAATCCACCATAAGGTGTTCGATTTTCCTTTCATCATATCGAAGTTTGAAGTGAGGTTCGTCTATCCTGTTGTTTCAATAATGTAGTTCATTTCTACGTATCATGTTATTTGTACATTCGTTTTGTAAAAAACCTTCATAATTTTAATCTTGCATGTTTGGAATATAAAATTCGTGAAATTCGTTAAAGCTCTCCCCACTCGATATCATTTCTAGTTCGATTTTAGTAGAGTCTGGTTGTTAAACAGACGAATTCGAGAACTATTCAATTCTCGAATTCGTAACCTTACCCTTTGATATGGTTGTCCGCAAGTGTACGGGTCAGAGTAGTATATCAAGATCGTCTCTCAGGGACTTGCGTTCAACTACGCATTAAACTAGTTCACTACAAAGGATGCTAGGTCAGTCAAATATTTGTGGGATAACGAATCAAGATTGTAAACTAAGAAAGCGGTGATTTTTAGTTTTCTACCAAAAAATTAACGGAGTTTGGAGAAGTCCACTCTAGTCAATCAACTAATCAATCAGTAATCCCGATGTGAAGAGGTGATAAGGATTCAGGGTCTATAATCTTTCAAAGGGTGTGTTTGGTGAGAAAAAAGGAATGTGTTGGGTATGGAATTTGATTCCAAAACTTAAGTTGTTTGGTGAGAATTGGAATGGAATAATAATAATAATAATAATAATAATAATAATAATAATAATAATAATAATAATAATAATAATAATATGGAAAATTGGAATCTAATAAACCAAACATTATGTCCATTTTGATCTAACAAACCAAACTTAACTTTTTGTTAATGACAAATTGTACTTAACATAATATTTTTCTTAGTGAACCTCCACCAATTTCCGATCACCGAAAAAATGACATGTAGGTTTTTTTGCCGATTGAAATGAACCTAATTGAAATGAACAATGTGTTGGAAGAAAGGCTTGAGCAGCGGTTGTCTGAAGTGACAAGAATAGGAAATGAATTACAGAGAATGAGGGATGGGAGTCAGAACTTTGAGCGTCTGAATGAAGAAAATGTTAGGCTCAGAACCAAGCTTGACAAGGAGAAAAAGAAGAGGAAGCCATCTTCATTTTCCTTTCATTTTTTGCCTATAAAACACTCCACATCAGCAAAAAAAAAAAAAACTCCATGTCATTTTTCCGGTAACCGGAAATTAGTGGAGGTTCACTAACAAAAGTATTATGTTAAGTATAGTTTGTCATTAACAAAAAGTTAAGTTTGGTTTGTTAGATCAAAATGGATATAAAGTTTGGTTTATTAGATTCCAATTTTCCTAATAATAATAATAATAATAATAATAATAATAATAATAATAATAATAATAGTAATAATAATAATAACTCCTAAACCTCCATCCAAAGCCCAACTCCACTGCCACCATATATACCAATTGCAGATCTCAAATCCATTAATCCCCTCCATCATCATCTGTACTAATTTTCTCACATGCATCACATCCATCTTTCACTTCAATATTCCTCCATACTCGATGATAAAGGTAAAGTATTCCTCCATACTCACATGCCTCTTTTGCTTCAGTTTTATTATTCAGCAGCATCTTTGCAGTTTCGTTCCTTTGTTTCCTCTACCTCCAACCCCAACGAAATTAACAATATGTTTGTATTCGGACGCCGGAAAAAATGGTCTGACGTTTGTGGTCGACAAAGTAAATTTCTGGTGAAGTGGAGGGCTTCGATGGTTGTGGTAGGGTGAAAGGACGGTGGTTGGTGTTCGTTGGCGGCAGTGGTGGTGGTGGTGGTAAGTAGTGACGGTAAGCAGGAGTTAGGGATTTGAAAGTGGTTGTTCGATTAGCAAGGGAGAACACAAAGTATGATTTTATTTGTTCAATTAATAATTTTGTCAATTCCACATGATTCAATTTGAAATCCCCTAAAAATGGGAGGGTTCTAATTCCACCCATTTGGGGGGGGGGGGGGGGATTGGAATCCCTCAGGTATTTTAATTATGTTCCAAAATAGCTTCACCAAACATAAAAGTTAGGAATTAGAAACCTAAGTTATCTAATTTCATTCCTTTTCTTCTCTCCAAACACACCCTAAGGTCTATCACAACGATCTTTCGAATCCGAAGTGAGTTACAGTGATTAAACTAAACACCTATTTTCATGGCTATTTAATCTAATCAAAGATAAGAATCAATTATAACTTGACCCTAAACATGAAACCATTATTTCTAACTATTTTCTATGCCTATTCAATCTTTGTCTTCCAATTCAGAATAACAAATTTTTATTCCGATATTAAGAATCTAAACCAAGCAAAAGACGATCAATCAATTATTATGACATACGATATACGAAGATTAAACGATTTAAAGAAAACTTCACACCAAGATTGCATTCATAATCAATCAAAAGACATCAAGTTTATCCCCCAAACAAAGGGATTTAGCTACTCATAATAACGGAAACTAACAATACTAAAACTGAATTCAAATTGAAAGACATAAGGGAAATAGATATAACCAAGTGTTTGAAGCGGCGAAATCGATGTCTTCGTTGTGACCCGATTCGATCTTCTTCTCCTCTTAAATCATTCTAACAAAAATCTAAACCTAAGTATATTTGGCTAAAACTTAAGAAAAAAAATGTAAAGAACGAATAAAATCTTGACTTCGGTCTCTCTTTTTAACGGCAGGGCAGAAGCCTTTTATAATTCTCGGCTAGGGTACCAAACGCTGACAGCGTTCCAACAGGCGCTGGTAGCTCTGGTCTCTCCATCCTTTTTTTTGCGTGGTTGGACGTTGACAGCGTTGGATGTAACTACGGCAGCGTCCGAAGATTTCAACACATGCTGCACTCGCTGCCATGGTGGCTAGCAGCGTGTGCCTTCTCCTCCGAGAATTGTGCCGGGCCACGCAGTTGAGCCGTTTGTTCCTTTTATTTCCTTTCTTCCTTCAATTCTCTTTCTATTTTCTTTTCAATTTTCACCATTTTTCCTGCAATTCTTCATGCTTTTGAGTGAATTCCCATTGATCCCTACAACACATACCAATCTCTGCAACTAAGTGAACAAATCACAGAATTTGGTATAAATCGTGGAATTTAAGGTATTAATAGCATGGAATACACATGTTTGAGCCCTAATAAATACTATAAAGTAACAACTTATCAAATCCCCCCATGCTTAGCTTTTGGTTGCCCACAAGCAAGTCAGACTTAAAAAAAGGAGGAAGGGCTCAATCAGAAAAAAAAAAGGATTAAGGAGAAAGAGAAACGATAGGGGATAGTATTAGGGTTAAAAACAAAATTAAACACCCCCTCAGGCTAACCAGTTAGACACGTCAATCCATCAGGAAAACACCAAGATCAATCTGGAAGAGGACAAAACTAATGCAAAATAGAGAGAATGAAGTTTTCGAAACCAAAGGAAGGGAACAAGTACTTCAGATGCGAAAAAACGCCAACAATCTTAAGATGAATGCCAATATGCGCGGTTGGTTATGGACGTAGGCCAGTCGAAGAGCAAACCTCACTTTAGGATAGAATTGAACACTCTAACATTCAAATTTAAACATGTATGTGGGTTTTCTCTTACTTAGACCAAAAGAAGCGACCTACCATAGGCTTGGTAAGAATCTTGCTCTCCACTGCTAATATGCAAATACACAAGTGACAATCAAGAGGGCTTTCAGGGTTGTAATGAGGCTCAGATTAGGAGGAAGGGAGCGGTAAAATTTCCGTATGAGGAGTTTGAGAGCCATGCTTGGAATCACTTTCGTAAATATAACTCTTAGCTCGCACACTTGCCGAATGTTGGGAAGGATTTGCTCTACTCCCTCATTAAGAGTAGATACCTCATCAAACTTTACAATCAGGTCAAAAGCTTTCACAACTTTCAATTGAGTCTCCTTAATCACCCTTTTCTTTTTGGAATCTTTTTTCTTTCTTTTTTGCTTTTTTTTTGTTCTATTTTTCTACTTCTCTTTTTGGTGGATAATCAAGGGAGAAGAAAACATATTACCATAGCTTTGACCTCAATATATGATAGAAGAATAACACAACCAAACACTATCAAATAATAGATGGGAATTATAATTTGTCTCAATTCAACAAAAATCATAATCACTCTCCAACTTCTCAATTTCATTCATAGCAACACCGAACCAATATTTCGCTCTTAAAACAATGACTTCTCACACATCCAAGCAAGGAGAAGGGTAGGAATTATCACATGCCAAGGCTTGTATCGTCAGTGTTCAACCACAAAAGAAGGATAAACAAAGGCTAGGCGGGGCAGAAGGGCGGTAATTATATTGTTATGGAGGCTTTTAGGCTATGTAGTTCAACAAAAAAAAAAATTGAATGCCTCAATCACTTTGTCATAGCATGCAATGCAAAGATGCAATTTTAAACAAGATGCAAAGCAAGTTTTAGAGGCGCAACTAGTGGTGGAGTCACTCATGAGATAAAAGAATTGATAAAAATGATCAATTCATACTTTTGGTTATGTGGACTCACGGGATTGGACTCAATCAACTAAACCTAGTCCAAAGATTTGCGGCACGCATATTTACACTCACTAAGATAGTTAAAGCAGTTAAAGACACATTTCATAGCTTGTCTAAAAAACAAGAAGATTTGCAAATTCAGTTTCAAAAACTTTTTCCGTTCTCAACCAAACTTTTTAAGGTGAAGCAAGACGAACTGAAAGACAGATTGGCTTACAAATCATCACCGAAGGTGTTCCGGATTATTAATCCTAATCCTAATCCTATCCTAATATTTTTTTTGTTTTTCTTGTCTTTTCTTAATTATTTTGGATTTTTCTGATTTTTTGATTTTTGTTAATTTTCTAACTTTTGATGCAAGAGAAAAAGACAAACCAAAGGAAACTAAGAAAAGGAAAGAAAAGAAAATCTAGCATGCTCTAATTAATGCAACTAGGCAGATGCGAGAATTTTGAAAAACGTAAAGGAAAAATTAAGAAGAAAACTTAGAAAGGAAAAACTAGAAATAATAAAAGACACACAAAAACTGAAAATTCCAACAAGTAAACACACTAAACCAAGGAAAACAAGCATGAAACATGAAAAAGAAAAAGAAAACAAAAACAATAAGAAAAAAAGAAAAAAACAAGAGCAAATCAAAGAAAAACAGAGAAAAACGAAGAAAATATACACAAAGTGGATATACCCCCCATGCTTAAACACTACATTGTCCTCAATGCAGAAGACAATGGTGGTGAGGGAAAGAAAGGAGCAAATGATCAATCATCCTTGCTCGATGGGGATGGGGCTGGCGGGTTTTGTGGCGATGGAGGGGATTGGCGGAGCATGGCCTCGACGAGGCGGGAGAGATGGGAGACGGACTCATCCAAACGCGTAAAACACACGTCGGATTCTTGTCGCATCTCGACAAGGTGTTCCTGAGTATCATCAACATGGCGCTTGTTACGGTTAAACGGCAGACTGGAGGTCGCAGAATCGCGCCTCATGATCGATAGGAGGTTGTTGGGGTTGATGGTCAGGCTGCTATTTCGGCTCGGGTTGGGCAAGGGGAACGGGAGGGAACCAAAAAAGATTCACTTCATTTTGCAGAGAGAGGTGGGGGTAAGGCAAGGGATACCTAACGTTTTTGGGGTAAATCTACAAGCAACGCCGATCATTGTCAATTTTGCACATACCAAAGAAGCGACATTGGTCTCTATCAATATACATATTACTAGACACACGGTCGGGGGCGACCATGGTTGTTATAAAGCCAAATTGGCAGGCAAGGGTGCGTGATACAACCACCAATGGCTATCCCAACGGTGGACGAGCTAGCGATGCGTGAAAGGTGCGTTGCGAACAAGGCGGCAGGGTCAGCGTGGTTGTCACCACGAAGCATGGCATATAACATATAGCAATTAGATTAAATGGCCTTGTTGGAGCTCCCAGGCCTCCCAAAGATGTCGTATAAGACGTTACGGTGAGCATACCTCAAAGCGGGGTTCCTGATCAGGGCAGAGGTCGAGTTACTAAGGTCCCAGTCATCTACACCGGCTATCTCGCGAAAGAATCCTACCCCGTCCCAGTTTAAGGGGATAGTGCGCGGGTGTTTACAGGTACGTTCAGGAAGACCAAAAACACGTGCAAACTCCGAAATGGTCATTTGTCTCACACTCCCAAGGAGTTGGAACCGGATAAGTCTGTCGCTCCCTTGGAGGTTCTCCTCCACGGTGCTAAGAAGTTCTAGGGTAATACCTCTAAAGGTTTGTTCGTTTAACTTAGCCACATGAGTTAACTGACCACGATTCAACAACCAAAGTACATCATCAAACATTCCACACCCCCACAAGAAGTCCTCATGCAAGTATTTTAGTGGGAATTAATGCACGTTTGGAGAGGAAATCGTACCTAGCTTTGATATCCCCTTCAAAGTTGAAGGGGTTGCTACTCCGAGAGTCTCGGGCTGGTGCGGCCTTTTGCTTCCCTTTTTCAGCGGCCGAAGCTTTGCGTTTTCTACTCCCACTCCCACCTTCATCACTGGCGGGAGGACCGGAGAAGCTTACATTCTTAGTTCTCACCATCTAAAAGGATCAAAATTTAGTATCTCCAACAAAGTAATATCAAGGCATCAAAGAAGCATGAAAACAATGAAATTTGACATAACTAAACTCCCCAATGCTGGTTTGATGCCAAGAATAGAGAGTTGAAACATTCTAACCCATAAAAATACCAAAAACAGAGCACTACACCATTAAATTATCACCACTCTTGATCAATCCAAAAATCCCTCTAAATTGCTATCACATTACCCCTATAATACTCTCAACACATTAAAGTTCAATCTTTAGTCATTGACAGAACAATTTTATCAAACTCTATTATGCCCTAATTCAAGAACTTAGCACCAAAGACAAACCAAACAAGATAACTTGTAATCTTTGAGCAAGAATGTGATATGTCAAATAATTTCAATAAAATACCAAGTAATTCATGAATCAAAACAAAAGCATACCACAAATACTACAAATTATTAGGATACAAGAGGGAGATTGAAGAAATTTACCTTCTTGAAGTTGTGGGAACAAAGATTGAAATCCTAGTGTGGAGAGTTGAGTGTGTGAGATGGAAGAAGAACAAGAAGAAGAAGAACAAGAAGAACAAGAAGAAGAAGAAGAAGAAGAAGAAGAAGAAAATGGTGGTGGTGGTGAGGTGCGACGACAACGGGGAACAAGGTGAGGGAGAGGGAGGGGGGGCAGCGTCGAGGGAGAAGAAGGAGTTGAGGGAGTGAAAAATTTTGAAAGAATGAAAAATAATAAGTTGGGGTCGACTTGCGGAGAAGAATTTTTGGAAATTCCAGAAACGCTGGCAGCGTTTAGGTGTGCGCTGCCAGCGTGCGTGATTTTCGCCTTACTTGAAGTTTCGGGGAAGGATGCTGCCAGCAGTTATGGGGCGCTGACAACGTTTTCCCACCTGACGTTTTCCGCACAATTTTGCTCTACTTTTCACTTTTCTCCCTTATTTCCCTCGGTCACTTCTACTTTTTGAAGTGTAGTGGGTTCCTACACATATCACACTTGCTCTAAAATTATTATTAGGTTAGAAAATAAAAATTCGAAAGAGCCGAGAATCGATATATTTTTTTTCTTTTCTCCACATTATAAAAAGGAAAAAATAGTGAACTAACATGAATAAAAATTAAAAATTACTAAAGAGATAAAATTAAATAAAAATAAATAAAAATTAAATGAGTGGGGAGGGATAGATAATAGAAGAGTAATGTACCTCCCCCGAGGTGCTTTTTTTAACGTCGATCCTAATTATACTCATCGATCTTAATTAGGATCTCGATTCTGATAACCTTGATTATACGATCACAGTACTCGGTGGATATGACAACAACATAAAACTTATCTAAGTATAAATTGTATGTCCACACTACATGGTGGTGTGGATAAAATTCATGTTAATGGATGACAACGTATCTAAATCACCATTACTCGATCACACCAATGGCTACTCTCTCCCCCCCCCCGTTTCTTCTCCTAAATAGACACGTTATCTTTAGCTAACATAGATAGAGGTTATAATTGATGCATGATTCTTGTCAATTATATCTGAAAAATTTATTTTCTTATTTAGGCAGAATAATCATATTCTTATTTCATTAAACACTTTCCCTTAATTACCTCTAACTATCTGTTTTCTCTTTTTTTTTTTTGTAAAAAAAATAAATAAATAACCACTAGCTCTTTTTTAAGGGGTGGGATTGTGGGAAGTGATTTTTCATTAAAACACCACATGTGTCCCCATTTTAATCTTATCTATTGGATTCAGATTTAACCAAAAAATTGTTTAGAGGTACCCCAATATTTGAGGAAACTATTTTTAGCTACCCCAACTTTTCAAAACACATTTTAAGGTACCCTTAATTTTTGGGTTTGTAATTATTAGGAGTTTTTTTTCGGTCATCAATTTTATTAAGTGACCGAAATCGCCTTGTTCTTCCATTCTTGAAGAAATACCCTTGAAGCAGAAGCATAAGGGTATTTCGGTCACTTAATAAAATTGATGGCGGGAAAAACACCAAATAATGTGTATTTTGAAGAGGACATTATTGGAAAATTATGCTTAATCAATTGTATTTTTCTTTTAAAATTACTTTATACATTTAAATTAGTAGAATAAGTTATGATACAATTGTTGGAATCCCATTTACTAGTTTCTTTTAATATATATGTTGTTTGATAGAAACAAGGTGATACGATTATGTTGAAAAAAGAATAATTGTAAACACTAGACTACGTATCAATAATAATAATAATAATAATAATAATAATAATAATAATTATTATTATTATTATTATTATTATTATTATTATTATTATTATTAGTAGTAGTAGTAGTAGTAGTAGTATGCCTTCATGACATTTTTCGATAAGATCTATAAATTTTCAAGGGATTGTGATAATAATAATAATGATGATAATAATAATAATAATAATAATAATAATAATAATAATAATAATGACGATGATGTTGATGTTGATAATGATGATGATAATAATTACGATTGCTCCAACTCTACACATTGTCAATGCTAATGCTAATATCCATACTTTGTCGGGTTCTATTTTTATACAAATAAAATTTGTCTCTAATTATTTTTAAATTTTATGCATCTCTAAATGTTTTCATTGCTATATTGTCGAAATGTTATCTTTTTAGGAAATAAACATTGAAAAGTTATGTTTATCGGGGATAATATTTGCAAGTTATCAATTCAATTTGCGACATCATTTGATTAAAAATAAGCTAGCTTTTAAATAGATGATTATCATTATTTATGTCGATCAGGATACTATTCTATCTTACATGGATTGTACACATATATTAGATTGTTTGATTTAGGGTACTTAATTGGATGATCTTAATATTGGAAAAATCTTTTAACGAGTATATTTATAAATTATAACTTTTATTTTTCATATATTTTGGTGAAACCATTGAATTGAACAGAACACAAACATTCATTTTATTATATGATATCAATTAGGTTTTAACATTATGTATTGTCTATTTTTTTTTCAAACAATAATTGTTGTTTAATTTTGTCCCAAATAATGCATGAGTTTAAGGACTAGTTTATTAGTATTTCTCTCCCACATGATCGCTATTGAAAGAACCCTAGGAGGGGGGGTGAATACGGTTATAAAAATATTCTACACTTAATGATGTATGCAAGGTCGCGATGACCAGAGTGATGACCTCACAGACACCACACAGATACACTACGCTGGATATTTAGGATCTCACAATAGATGATTGATACGATTAGTTCAAATAGAATTCAAACCAATATGAATCAAATGGATGAAGTGTAAAATGTGATCGGATGAACAAGAACAATCAAACAAACAGAAATGAAAGATAATCTTGTGCTCGAACTGATACAAGCACACCACAACAAGAACAACAAGGGGAATGAACTTGATTACCTCAATGGATACATGCACACCACCATTGAAATCACGAAGCTCTACACGCACCACTAGGATTGCAAAATCCTAGATACTGAAGTAGAATTAACCAAATTGAGAGTTTAACGTCACTCACAAACAAGAGGCTCAACAAGGCACTCAAAATGCTATTGATATCACTGATTTGTTAATCCCTCATAAGTTGCCCAATACGAGATATATATACCTAGGGTTGAGCTAGCTGATTAGAGCTTTCCTAATGCCCAAGCAACCTCCTAATTAAGCATTAAGCTACTTAACTATCTTAATGAGCTGCTTAAGGATCATAACTTGCTGGACTACATCAAGTAACTTTAAAATAAAAGAGAAATAAAAGACCACAAAAGGCGTCCTCATTATTATAAGACTGCTGAATCACCTCACGAGCTGGAAGGACCTCAATAGCTCGTAAGTGAAGTCTCATAGGGGACCTCAAAACTTGAAAATGGGGAAATGTCTTCGTTGAGCTGGAAAGACCTCAACATCTTAGAAGTGAAGTCTTCAAAATAGCTTGTGAACCCCTCAATCGAAAGATATGGAATTGAGATATAACTTCAGTGGCTGGCTGCTACTGATGTTGTTGCTCCTATTGTTGGATGTCCTTATGATTTATTGAACTATTATAAAACACTCCTGGATGTCAGTGTTGGATGTTGCTGATGATGGCTTTGATGCTGATGTTGGTGAGGTCATTGTTGCTCCTGACACTATACCTTGATCACTTAGCCCTAGACTTTAGACATTTGATGGAGGACCTCCATCATCCTCCCCAGGTTGAGGAAATTTTGTCCTCAAACTTAGAAGGTCTTCATGCTCTGGAAAGTATGGCCTCAAATCTGCAACATTGAATGTAGCACTTCCTCCATAGTCTTTTGAGAGGTCTAACTTGTAAGCATTATCTCCAATCCTCTCAAGTACTTCAAAAGGACCATTTGCTCTTGGTACTAACTTTCCCTTCCTCTTGCTTGGAAACTTGTCCTTCCTTAGATGAATCCACACTAGATCTCCTGGCTGGAAAACCACCTTTCTCTTATGCTTGTTTGCTCAGAATACTTGATGATCTTCTCTATAATTTGTTGGTGAAGCTTCTTAATTAATCTTCTCTGCATGTGTACCCGCTTCATAACTAAACCTCACAGAATTTGTTAGTGGGGATAAATCCAATGGTGGTATAGGATTTCTTCCATAAACAATATGGAATTGGGAAAAGCCAATTGCCTTTGATAGTGCTTTATTAAAAGCAAATTCAATTTGAGACAAAAGGGTGTCCCATCCTGTTTTGCTTGTGTTTATTAGTGACCTCAATAGAGTTCCAAGTGTCCTGTTTATGACCTCTCTTTGTCCATCTGTTTGAGGATGGCAAGTTGTGTTATACATCAATTGAGTCCCTAACATCTTCCAAAGAGTCACCCAAAAATGACTTAGGAACTTGACATCCCTATCTGAAACCATGCTCCTAGGAACTGCATGAAGTCTCACTACCTCCTGGAAATATAATTCAGCCACTCTCATAACATCATAAGTGGTATGACATGCAATGAAGTGAGCCATTTTACTGAATCTGTCCATAACTACTATTACTGAATATTTTCCTCTTTGAGTTCTTGGTAGACCAACAATGAAGTCTAGGTTGATGTCCTCCCAAGGACTGTTTTGGGACTGGCAAAGGTGTGTATAGCCCTTGAGGTAGGCTATGACTCTTGGCCAGTTGACATGTAGCACATCTCCTGACCCAATGCTGAACATCTATCCTCATCTTAGGCCAACAATAATGTTCCTTCAACATGAGAAGGGTTTTCCCAATGCCAAAATGACATGCTAAGCAACCTCCATGAACTTCAGAGAGAAGCAACTCCCTAAAACTGCTCTTTGGTATACATAGCTTGGTTCCCTTGAAGAGAAACCCCTGGTCTATATGGTATAGACTTTGAGGGTGTCCCTGACACTTCTTGTACAACTCTTCAAAATCTTTATCATCTTTGTACAAAGCTTTCAATTGCTCAAAACCAAATACTCTTGCTTCTAGAAATTGCATCAAGAAATACCTCCTAGACAATGCATCAACTCCTTTATTGAGTTTCCCAGACTTGTGTTCATCACAAAATGGAACTGTTGCATGAATTGCACCCAACTATCATGCCTAATGTTGAGTTTGCTGCTCCTGAATGTATTTGAAGGCCTCGTGGTCACTGTGCAAAATAAATACAGCTCCAATAAGCTAATGCCTCCAATGTTGTAGAGCTCTAATGATGGCATAGAACTCCTTATCATATGTGTTGTACTTCCTCTTGGCATCATTGAGTTTCTCACTGTAAGCAACAGGTTTGCCTTCTTGAGTCAACACTGCTCCAATGCCCATGCTTGAGGCATCACACTCTACTTCAAAAACTTTGGCCAAACAAGGTAATACCAGAAGTGGTGCTGAGGTTAACTATCTCTTGATCTCCTCAAAAGCTTTCTGTGCAACTGGTGTCCAAGAAAAACTCTTCCCCTTCACTAACTCTGTCATAGGGGCTAGAATGGTGCTGAAATTTCTCACAAACCTCCTGTAGAAAGAAGCTAAACCATGGAAACTTCTAATCTGCTGGATAGATATAGGAACACGCCACTCTCTAATATCTTTGACCTTATCCTCATCTACATGATTTCCAATTGATGTCATAATATAGCCAAGAAATGTGACCTGGCTGGTAAAGAATTCACACTTTTTGAGGCTCCCATACAACTGCTCCTTACTCAAGATCTCCATAACACTCCTCAAGTGTCTATCATGCTCCATTTCAGGCAGGCTATATATGAGTATGTCATCAAAATAAACAACAACACACTTCCCAATCAAAGGCTTTATGACATGGTTCATAAGTCTCATGAATGTGGATGGGGCATTTGTCAAACCAAAAGGCATGAAAAGCCACTCATATAGACCTCACTTAGTCTTGAAGGCTGTCGTGCACTCATCTCCCTCATAAATTCTTATCTGATAGTAACCACTCCTCATATGAATCTTTAAAAACACAATCGAGCCATGTAGCTCATCAAGCATATCCTCAAGTCTTGGAATAGGATATCTATACTTAAAGGTAATATTATTGATGGCCCTACAATCAATAAACATCCTCTGAATTCCATCTTTCTTAGGAACCAACAATGTTGGTACTGCACAAGGGTTCAAACTCTCTCTTGTCATTCCTTTTTCAACCAACTCATTAACCTGTCTCTGGATCTCATTGGTTTCTGCACGGGACATTCTATAGGCAGGTTTATTGGGTAAGATAGACCCTGGAATGAGGTCAATCTTATGCTGGATGTCTCTCTTAGGGGGTAAACCTGATGGCATTTTCTCTGGAAAAACATACTGGTACTGGTTTAGGATGGGTTGGAATAAAGGATTGTCATTTTGTGAGGCTGGTTCATCCTCAATGTCAAGCAAAAAAAGCTCTCCCTGTCCACTGAACTCATGATATTCAGCTGGCAGAATCATGATCAAGGGATGGTTCAACAATGAGGTTCTTGGTTCTTTTTGTGAGCTGGGATGGTTTACGTGGGGTAAGGACAATCTTTTTGTGGTTCAGGTTAAGGGAATAGGTATTGGCTCTTCCGTTGTGGTAGATCTATCATACAACCAAGGTCTTCCCAATAATAAATGACATGCATCCATAGGTATAACATCACACCAAACTTCATCTTTATAAACTGGACCAACGGAAAAATTCAGAAGGCATCTAGATGAGATTTTGATACCTTTGCTTTGACTCAACAACTGAATGGTGTAAGGTGTTGGGTAAGGGCTGGTTGGCGAATTGAGCTTTTGCACCATAGTTTCTGAGGTTGCATTGGTGCAACTTCCTCCATCAATAATCAAGAAACATATTTTCCTATGAACTGTGCACCGAGTGTGAAAAATATTCTCCCTCTGCTCAACTTCCTCATCAACTACAGAACTACTAAGGATTGTGTTTGAGGTGGTTTAGGGGTTGGACATCTAGTTTGAGGTTATGGGGATGGATAGGTTCTTTGAGGTAGGTGGTAGGATTTGTTATAAGGGTCTGGCTTGGTTTGAGGATAGGTTTTGGTTGGGTACTTGCCTCCATATTCCTTCCTTTGGGCCTTTTTTTGTTGCTCCACTTTATGAGCCAAGGAGCTCAACTCATCAAGTGAATTATACACCTGCAACTCAACAACATTCTTGATATGTTATCATTCAATTATGCAAGATACCTCACATAGGTCTAAACTTCATTCTCCTTCATGTTGCACTTCCATATAAGATGCTCAAAGTCCTTGGTGTATTCCTCAATAGATTTGCTACCCTGGACCAAGTGTTGAAGCTTCGAATAATTCTCCTTCACGTAATTAATTTTCAGGTAGGAACTTCTCCTTGAGCTTCTGCCTCATTTCAACCTAAGTACTGACCTTAGCTTCACCTATCTCCTCTCTCCTCCTCTGCAAGTTATTCCACCATGTAGATGCATACTTCTTCAATTTCAAAGCAACCAATTTCACCTTATTCTCTTCAGACATTTCCTTCAAATCAAACACTCTCTCCACAGTTTGTAACCAATCCAAAAATACATCAGGATCCAACTCTCCTCCATACTCAGGAATATCTATCTTGAAATCCAATTTCTCAACTCTTTTATCTTCCCTCATTTCTTCTCAATCACTCATACTACTAGCTTCATCTGCACTAATCCTAGGTGACCTCCTAACATGCGTCCTTCTTCTGTAATGCCTAGGACCTCTACCTCCTCTCCCGGTTCCACTAAAAGTATTTTCCTCTTCTTCTTCCTCATACTCCTCATCAGTTTCTCTATTGATCTCACGCCTATGAAACCGCATATAATATTGCAACTGATCACTCCTAAGCTTCATTTTCCTCTCCAATTCCTCCTTATCTTTCAAAGCTTGCTCTGTGACTTCATGAGGTGTTCTACTACTGCCCGACATCATAAACAACACAAAATAAACTCCCTTCAAGATATAACACATCTCTGATACCATGATGATGTATGCAAGGTCGTGATGATCAGAGTGATGACCTCACAGACACCATACAGACACACCACGTTGGATATTTAAGACCTCACAATAGATGATTGATGCGATTAGCTCAAATTGAGTTCAAACCAATATGAATCAAATGGATGATGTGTAAAATGTGATCGAATGAACAAGAACAATCAAACAAACAGAAATGAAAGATAATCTTGTGCTCGAACTGATACAGGCACACCACAACAAGAACAACAAGGGGAATGGACTTGATTACCTCAATGGATACATGCATACCACCATTGAAATCACCAAGCTCTACAAGCACCACTGGGATTGCCAAATCCTAGATACTGAAGTAGAATTAACCAAATTGAGAGTTTAACGTCACTAACAAACAAGAGGCTCAACAAGGCACTCAAAATGCTATTGATATCACTGATTTTGTTAATCCCTCACAAGCTGCCCAATACAAGATATATATAACTAGGGTTGAGCTAGCTGATTAGAGCTTTCCTAATGCCCAAACAACCTCCTAATTAAGCACTAAGCTACTTAACTATCTTAATGAGCTGCTTAAGGATCATAACTTGCTGGACTACATAAAGTTACTTTAAAATAAAAGGGAACTAAAAGGCTACAAAAGGAGTCCTCATTATTATAAGACTGCTGGATCACCTCACGAGCTGGAAGGACCTCAACAACTCGGAAGTGAAGTCTTCATAGAGGACCTCAAAACTGGAAAATGGGGAAATGTTTTCACTGAGCTGGAAAGACCACAACAGCTCAAAAGTGAAGTCTTCAAAATAGCTTGTGAACCCCTTAATTAAAAGATATGGATTGAGATATAACCTCACTGGCTGGCTGCTGCTGATGTTGTTCTTACTGTTGTTGGATGTCCTCATGATCTGCTGAACTATCATAAAACACTCCTGGATGTCAGTGTTGGATGTTGCTGATGATGGCTTTGATGCTGATGTTGGTGAGGTCATTGTTGCTCCTGACACTGGACCTTGATCACTTGGCCCTGAACTTTGGACATTTGATGGAGGACCTCCATCACTTAATCAAGAAGGACGTTAACAATCAAACATAACCAATACTGAAATTCAACCAAGTAAAAGTCAAATGCTTTAATATTTTATTGAATTCAAAATTTGAGGACAGAACAAAAGAATAGAGAAAAGAGTACTCAGCAGAACAGAGATTGTGAGGACCTCAGTGTCTACTTATAGAGGAGGATCCCATATATGGATCTAATAAACCTTCCTCGCCAACGACAGGTGAAGTATTCACTCACTGAAGATAGTTTCAAAAGTTCTTCGGTTACAAGATAATTGAAGTACTCACTACACTACTATTTGGCTACTACAGAACTAACCACAATCACAAATGTCTACACTCATAAACATTTTCACTCAAAATTTCCAAACCTTCGATTTCTTCTTCCTTGGAATCGAATGATCTTTTTAGCAACGTGGGTAAGCCGTTTAAACTCATCTTCCTTGATTCCTTTCCTTTGGAGCCGAGACCTTCTAGATTTGTGGATCTTTTCCTTATTCATCTTGATACTCAATCTACACATATTGGAAGGTTCCTTTCACAGGTCATTCTTTCTATGTTCTACGGATGAGAGGAGAAGAATTATACCATCACATTTATAGGATAAAATATGAACGGAATAAGGTCAAGACACTTCCTCAATTTTGCTACTTTCAATCAAAACTCTATGCGGAAGTCTTCCATGGAAAATGCGGTGAGGGCATGATGACGTGTTGTGTGGAGGACGTTGGATCTACAGAGTAGAGTCTACAATCTCCCCCTTTTTATTTGAAAGACAAAATTACAACAACACATATAACATATATATAGCAGATGGATCATATAGTAGATAACATATATATATGCAGGAGAAATGTGTTGCACGATAGAGTTAGTTACAACCCACAAAAGACTTCTCCCCCTTATTCTCTTTCAGTCAAGAAAGGAAACATGAGAGCACAAAAAATGTGTTTCCCAAAATCAACCAAAAAATAAAAAGAAAAGAAAAAGACTGTTTGATGAGTAACGAAAAAGGAAGAAAAATTAACTACTCAGAGGGAGAGGGAATAGCTGGTGAAGCGCCAATGGCCGGTGCGTGATGTGCAGCATGGATGGGAGAGCAAGGATGGATGAGGGCCTCAGCTTAGCGGACAATGTCCTTGAGGGAGGTAGTGATGCTTTGACACACCAACTGATTGGCATTGAGGGCTTTGTGGAGGTCTTGTATTGGTTGGGTCTCAGCTTGTACAACCTTGACTTCGGCTTGGAGGAGGGCAACGTGGGTCGGCAGGTCTGTTGAGATGTCCTTGGACGCAGCTGCTGAGGAGGAGGCTTGAAGGAGTTTGAGATCATTGACATGAACCCAGGAGCCATCAGGCTGCACCTTATAGCCCATATTCTCCAGGGTGGTAAAGTTGATGGTAGGGATGGTGAATTCTAATTTGGAGTCAAAGGGGAGGGGAACATGAAAGGCCTTAAAGATGCGATGGAGGAGGTTGTAGTAAGGAAGCGGGCTGGTGTTGATGGTGGTTGCTCAGGCCAGATGGTGAAGAACCACCTCACCCAGTTTGGGGTGACATTCATAGAGGACATTGAACAGGAAGGCGACACATGGCTCGTTTATGGTCTCCTTGGGGGTACCATGAGGCAGGATGGTGCGAACCACAAGGTAGTAGAGACAAGGGGCTACAGACCGGAGGTTGATGTATTGGGGGTATTTGGTGGTGGTTGGGTTGTCAAAATTAGAGAGAAATTCTTGGTGAGCATCAGGGGTATTGGATAGGGCAGGCTTTTTTGTCGGGATTGAGGTTGAGAATGCGTTCAAGTTGGATGGGGGTGAGATGGATGTCCCTACGCAGAACTATCGATTTGAAGGAGAGTTTGGCAGGGTTAGTGGTGGTATCCTCGAGGTAGGCAAAGAACAAAGAAGTGGTAGATGAGGTCGGGGTAGCAGAAGTCGTCGACTTGGAAGAAAGAATCACATCCCATGTGGAAAAGAGTTGAGAGGAAATAAAAGTTTGTGTCATTGAGAGCATCCAGGTCAACCCTCTCACAGTAGAGAAGTTTTCAGGTTTAAAGGATTCTAGGCGTTGGCGCCAGAATTCTTGAGAGGGCACAGTGTGGGGAGCAGGGCGAGGGATTAGGGTTAGGTCATCGGAGGATGAGTTGGTGGAGGCGGTGTGTTTGCTTGAGCGAAGTCATTTTGCTATGCTGGAGGGGGCAGCTGGACGGGATTGTTGGTGTTTTGTCATGGTGGGGCCTGAGGGGAGTAGGAGTTAAACCAGTGGATGGCGTCTGGGTTAAATAGAAGAGAGAGAGGGTGAAATGTGTGGAGTGGAATGATGGCGATGACAGACAGTGGATGGAAATATGGGCGGAGAGAAGTTGGAAAGGAGAGAGAGGAGAGAGGGACAGAAACGGAGGCATGACAAGGGGGTGTAGATTGAGGGACGGTTGTGATGGAATTGTTATTTTTGAAAACTGTCAGAGAGTTTAAGGAAAGAGAGAGAGAAAAGGAAAGAGGGTGAGGGAAAAAGATTTTGGAAAGATTTTAGGGGGATATTTTCAAAAAAAAAAAAAAAGAGTTTTCAAAAAGGCAAGAATTTGAGTAGACTATGGACATGTTAGCCACAGTTCTTTACTGGACCGAGTTGTTGAAAGTGTCTTTGATGACAGTCTGATGAAGACATCAGGTGTCAGGAAAGGAGGGATGTGGACGTACCTGGTTAGAGGTCAGAGGACCTCTAGGGGAGGAGGTGAGCTCCCCCTCAATTGGTGCTGCCTCTGAGGTTATGCCTCTAGCTGGAGCAGGCTAGTTCATGTCGTATGAATCAGAAATGGTCTTCGGGTAAAGGCTTGATGAAGATATCAGCCAATTGTAGGTGTGTTGGAATGAACCAGGCTGATGTGCCCTTTTTCAACGTGATCACCTATGAAGAAATGACGAATCTCAATGTGCGTGAGTGCTAAAAAGGATTCTTGGTGATCCCGATGGCACTCAAGTTGTCACACTTGATCAGTACGTTTTGTAGATGAGACCAACGTCCTCTATCCGGTGAACTATCCAGAGGATCTGAGTACAGCAGACCCTGCCGCAACATATTCAGCATCAGCTATAGATAGAGCTATTGAAGTTTGCTTTTTGGATTGCCAGGAGACCAGAGAGGTGCCAAGCAATTGGCAACCACCAGTTGTGCTCCTACAATCCACCTTGTAACCTTCAAAGTCAACATTAGTGTAGCCACAGAGAGGGAGGTCGCGCTGTTGAGGGTACCATAGGCCAAGGTCCTTAGTACCTATAAGGCATCTCAATATTCTTTTGATAGCATACATATAAGATTCTTTTGTGGCACTTTGAAAGCGCGCATAGAGGCATACACTAAAGATAATATATGGATGACTAACAGTAAGATTGAGTAGGGACCCAATCATACCTCGGTATAGTTTCTCAAATATTGGTTCACCTGTGGGATTTGAATCAAGTTTGATAGTTAAGGACATCGTTGTTGCTGAGTGTTTCATCTTGTCTAGTTGATACTTTTTTAGCAGTTCACTGATGTATTTGCTTTGATTCATGAAGATTTCGTCTTTAGTGTACTTGATTTGAAGGCCTAAGAAAAAGGTTAATTCTCCGACGAGACTCATTTCGAACTCTTGAATCATGAGGAGTGAGAATTCATCTACAAGGGCATAATTTGTTGCACCAAAGATGTTGTCATCAAAATATATCTGAGTAATGATGGTGTCCTCATTCTTGGTCTTGATGATCAGAGTGTTGTCGATTTGACAACGAGTGAATCCGTTGTCAAGGAGAAACTTGCTTAGTCTTTCATACCAGGCTCTGGGCGCTTGTTTTAGGCCGTAGATGGCCTTATGGAGTCAAAAAATATGATTTGGGGCCGTGAGGTCCTCAAATCTCGGAGGTTGTTCAACGTATACTTCATCGGCCAAATTGCCATTGAGGAAGGTACTCTTGACGTCCATTTGGTAGAGCTTGATATTTTTGGCAGAGGCGTAAGCCAGGAGGATTCTGATTGCCTCAAGTCTGGTAAAAGTGGCAAACGTCTCATCAAAGTCAATGCCCTCTTCTTGATTGCATTCTTTTATAACTAGCCGCGCCTTATTTCTGGTGATGGTGCCATTCTCATCCAGTTTGTTGCGAAAGACCACTTGACGCCAATGACAGGATGGTGATGAGGCCTGGGAACCAGGGTCTAGACAGACTTCTTTCAAACTGCTAGAGTTCTTCTTGCGTGGCATTGATCTAAGTTGAATCTTGTAATGCTTATTGATGTTACTTAGGCTCAATATGTGAAACAAAGGCATGAAAGGCACAATAATTCTTTAGTGAAGATATGGTTTGAATAGATGAGTTAATGTAAGATAAAAGATTGTCAGCTGGATTGGTCGGTTTGATCTTGTAGCTGGCATTCTCTTCATGACGTGTGGAGGCCTCATGACTTGGCGATTGGATGTTTGATGTTGGGGAATCTTCTACTTGAGGAGCGGTGGATTCTGGAGGTGCAGTAGGCGTGATGTCCTCAAGTTGAAGCGGTTGAACTTAACTTGGACTGGATTGTATTACTTCGTCATCATCGTTGTAGCTGCTAGTAACTTTGAATTCCTCGCTTGAGTTTTTATGAGAGGAATGAATATCCTGATAGGGGTTTCCATTTCCCTCATCAAAAATTACATGAATACTTTCCTAGTTTGTCTTGGTAGCCTTGTTGTAGATTCTATAGGCTTTGGTGGTTGCAGTGTATCCCACAAAGATCCCACTTTGTTGCGTGCATCAAACTTTCTATGATGCTTCTTTACATTGTTGTGCACAAAACATTTGCATCCGAGGACCTTGAGGTGACTAATGTTGGGAGCTTTTCCTTTGAAGAGCTCATATGTTGTTTTCTTCAGGATGGTCTTATTGTACACCAATTGAGTACATAGTTTGTCGCACTGATGATCTCTGCCCATTGGAACATGGGTAGATTGTTCTCACAAGTGATGGTTTTGGCCATATCTTCCAAGGTCCTGTTCTTCCTTTCCACTACTCCATTTTGTTGTTGAGTTTTGGGAGATGAGAAGTTGTGAGCTATCCCCATCTCAACACAGAATGTTTCGACCATATCCTTGTTGTTAAATTCCCTTCTGTGGTCTGTTCTTATAGATTTGGCGGAGTGGCCAGTGAGGACCTTAAGTTGCTTGTACAACTTTGAGAATTTTGAGAATGCATCTGTTTTGCTCTTCAAGATAGACACTTAGGTAAATCTAGAAAAATCATCTATAGTTACTAGTATATGTGTGCTTCCCCCGAGGCTTTTCTATGGGGTTGGACCTAATTGGGTCAAGATCCCCTTGATCACCTTGAAGATGCTCAATGAGATGTTGGGTTGGATTGTCCAAGACATCTAGGTTGTTTTGGATGCACTAAAGCCTAGCAAGGCTCCATCAAGGTGCACTGACGCATCCATCAAGGAGGTTCCTAAAATAGTCAAGGATGTCCTCAAAGTAGAAAATGAGAAACCAAAGCAAGTCCTTTCTTCTTGTCAAGAAGAATCGTTTAAAGGCTCGCTTGTTAAGTTGTAACATCCTTTAGTTTAAAGCCAAGCTTTTGATTTAGAAAGTTTGATGGAGGTACATCCAGAGGTAATCAACCTGAGGGTCAAGGGGGTCATCCTTAAAGTTTCGAAAGCCCAGCAAGCATCACCAACCTCCAAGGATTGATATGTTAGTCCTTGCTAAGGACCTTGGTAATCATGTTGCCAACGTCCTCAGAATACGGTTGGTTTTAAGCCTAGATTTATCTACTTGATTACATGAGTTTAAGAAGACCTTTTCTTTTGGGGAGGATTTCCTCCAGTTCGTCGAACGATGCCCTTACAACTTGGAAGCATCTTCTAACTTCCATGGTCATATCTAGCCAGCAAAAGGATTGTCAAGGTCAACAATAGCCCAGATTTTGTAACAAGCATAACTCGAGCTATACATGTCCATTTGGGGTGATTCTTGAGTCTATATTGGGTATAAAAATCCAACGTATCTGCTGGTAAATTTTCATCAAATGCACCCCCTGGGAAGGCCTTTGACCGTTCATATTTGAACAATAATTATCCTTGCATTGGATATTAGTTTGCTATCATACCTCTTGCAAGTGGAAGCTTTGCTTGTGGATTTCACCTTGTGATGTGTCAAATGGGTGCAGCATGCTATACCATCTTGTTTTTCTTATCTCCATGGTAGTATGAGATGTCACCTAGAGGTTTCATCAAGCAAGTGTTGTCAACTTGTAGAGTAACTACTAGATATGGTAGAGATAGTTATTTATTTTGTTTCCTTTTGTAGTATGGACGAATTATGTATGTTATTAAGCCTTTATAAGGCCTTGTAGTTCTCCTTTGTAACATAAATTGAAGTTTATGAAAGGGTTGAGCTTAGCTCCTTGTGTTACCTCAAAATTCTCTCTTGCTTATATATGATTAGGCCGATTAGAGTGGTATTCAAGTTCAGTCTTGATCCTTCCCCTTTGGTGGTGTATCTGTATCCATTGGCGGGTTCAAAGGCCCTAACTTTCTGCGTGGTGGTGCATCTGTATCCAGGTTTGAGGTTAGCTCTATCCGCTTCCAGAATCTTGTCAATGTCCACAGTCAGTTACAAGCGAACTGCCTCACCTGACTTGATTAGAGACTTGGTCATCTTTGATTGCTTCCTTTCAGCCCGAAAGTATATCATATTTGGTATCAGAGCTTAGGTTTCTCCTAGGCCTGGTGCAATTAGTCTAAACACATATCCTAGTCCACAAAAGGTTCGATTTGGCATTCGCATTCAAGATGTCTTTCACAAAAAAGTCTCAAAGATGAATTGGAAGTTTAAGTCTGTTGAAGAGGAGAAAAGGAGATTATTGAGGTTGAAACACGAGTTTGGTCTTTTTGATCTCAAGGTGAAACAATCGGAGATGGCTTTTCATGAATTTTCCCTTGATTTGGAGAAGTGACGTGAACCACCCTTGGTTCATGAGGAACATCAAGTTCAAAAGAAGCTAGAGATTAACCTTGATCTCTTTCTACAAGTTGATGATGCTAAAGAATTTGTTGAGGCCCTTGGCGAACCTTTTGAGGTTCAATGTCAAGAGGATGAGCAAGAGGTCGATCTTGATCTTCCTCCTATCTTTGATGAAAATGAAGATGCTGAAAAGAGCTTTAAGTATCAAAGAGAAGAAGAGTCCTTTACCGAACTTCCTCTCAAGTATGTTGAACCGGAGGTTGAGGACTGCATGTCCTTGATACACTCAACGTCCTAGGGATTTTGTCAACTAATGACATTTTTAGCAAAATCTCATCCTTAGTTCGAGATTATGAATGTCATGGCATCTTTGGGTGCTACAAGGATGAGAAAGGAGAATGAAGCTTCCAGTGGCTTTAATGCTGAGTTGGTTGATTTTCAATTAAGGTCACTTCTATGGGTGAACTTGGAGGTGAAATAAGGCCAACGGTAAAGAGGTGGAAGCGAAGGAGGTTGAAGTATGAGGAATGGAATATGAAGCCCCTCACAAGCTCAATAAAGGAGCTGATTGTCTTTATTGATGAAATCTCAAGAATTTCCTTGGTACATTATTTTGTTGGGCATGACTGAAACATACTTAGGAATATTTTGGTCCGTCGAGAGTTTCAAGAGTGCATGCGTTGTGAAATTTCTTATGCCTTGGTGTTGTGTGGAGATGGGTGTCATGATTGTGCAACCTTAGATCATTCAAGATTATGGAATAGAAGTTAAGTCATATTATCTTGATTTTGTGAGCTTTGATAATGTTTGTTGCGGTTTAGTTTGGAGTTCTATTAAGTCCATGATCATATTATTCACATGCTCTATGTTGGAGAGTAAGCATTGGTTGATTATTGTGGAAGTTGTGTTAGGCAGCACATTTTTGTATCATACCCTCACCATGCTTGGCAAGAAAAGCCCTTATGTAGCATACCTTTTTGTTCAAACTGTCAACCATTCTGTGTCGAGGTCCTTGACACAACCATGGACTGATCTCCACAGTCCCAACCAACCTTGGTTTGTCCCTAATCCTACCATCACCCCACCACTTAAACCCCCACTGTCCTTAGACCACAAAACAGCCCCAAAAAACCCCCTCATACCAAATAACTTCTTATTCAACAAGGGGAGTAACAAAACTTGCTTTCCATACCCCTTTATCTCGATATTGCTACCCTCCACAAAAGAGCTAATCCTCAGAATCCATGAACCTAGGTCTCCATCCTTGAACATATGGGTTCTGAAGATCTTTGACAGAGATGAGGACCTTATCTTGACTAATGACTCGTTAGTCCTCACAAGGACATATAAACTTTATCAAAATCTACGACCAAGCCTTACCCTACAAAGGACCTTCCAAAAATCTTTTAACCCCGGTATCATTTTTCCAATGCAACCAAGGCACTCAAAGAACCTCAATGAGCCCTTCAAGATCCTAAGGTTGATAGTTGTGTTTCATACTCAATTGAGGGACAACAGATCAATGCAATTTCTTAGACATCTTCGTAGTACCATGGTTGATGGTGAAGCAAAGGTAGATGGGACAAACATGATGCTACCAAGTTGTTGCTAAGGCTAGAGGACTTATTTGAGGTCCTTGGGTTGGTCAATGTTCGCTTGCTAGCTTATGATGCTTCAGTGAAATGTTTTGAATTACTTTATGTCCTCAATGTCTTAGTGCGGCTCGAGAGCTGAGTGTATTATTCTTGTTTTGGGCAGATCAAAGTTGACCCCTTTGAAGAAGGTTTGATATCAATGTCCTTGGTGTATGTCCTTGAGGCTATCAATGCCCAAGCTTGCAAGTTCAGCCTCGTCAAAAAGGTGAGTCAACTACAACCTCTGAGTGATGGTAATCTGCTGAATTTATGGACAAATTCTTTCCAACAAGGGGAGGATGATGGAGTCAAGACCCCCTTGATCACCTTGAAGATGCTCAACGAGATGTTGGGTGGGATTGTCCAAGACATAAAGGTTATTTTGGATGCACTAAAGCCTATCAAGGCTCCATTAAGGTGCACTAACGCATCCATCAAGGAGGTTCCTAAAACAGTCAAGGATGTTCTCAAAGAAGAAAATGAGAAACCAAAGCAAGTCCTTGCTTCTAGTCAAGAAGAATCGTTTAAGGGCTTGCTTGTTGAGTGGTAACACCCTTTTGTTCGATGCTAAACTTTTGATTTAGCAAGTTTGATAGAGGTCCATCCATAGGTGATCAACTTGAGGGTCAAAGAGGTCATCCTCAAAGTTTCTAAAGCCTAACAAGCATCACCTACCTCCAAGGATTGATATGTTTAGGACTGTTCATATTTTGGTCCGGACTGGTTGACCCAAACAAACCAGACCAAAAACCCATATCAAACCCGGACCGAATGGTAACCGCTTAGGTCTTCGATCCAAGTTTTTAATGTTTCCGAATTTCGGTCCGGGTCGGTCTAAACCTGGAAAAACCCAAACCCGAATTGAAAACCCAATTATTATAAAATTTAAATTAATTCAAAACAAATATTCATGATATTGTAGGCACTAATCACGCATATCAAAATATTATCACCTAAAAAAAATTATATCTTAATTCAACGGCCTCTCCCCTCAAAATTAGAAAGATAAATATTTTGACATATATTCACCCTTTTTTAACTTTCAAAAATTCACGTAAATGGTAATTAAATTTTAGCCAACTTTGTATGTATTTGTGTTTGACTACAAATTTTGTCATATTGTTATGTATTCTACCATATTATCATATCATTTAAATTTATATAATTCATTACTTTCAAAAATTTCCCACCATAACTCCATACACAATAACTTACAATACAAAAAAAATTTAGTTTCTAACAAAATGACATACATTAATTAACTAATCAATCATTTTACAAATTTGAATAGAAAATTTTTAAAACCATCTCAACTGGTCCAAATTGGTCTGGGTTGGTCCAGTCCAAATCCTAATTGGGTTGGTCTAGGTTGGGACCATTTGTTTCTGGTATGGTCTTTGGTCCAAAGTTTTGGCTATTTCGGGTTCTGGTCCGGTCTGGTCCGGGTTGGTTCAGGTTTGACCCAATGAACACCCCTAGATATGTCACTCCTTGCTAAGGACCTTGGTAATCATGTTGCCGGCGTCCTCAGAACACGTTTGGTTTTAAGCTTGAATTTATCTACTTGATAGCATGAGTCTAAGAGGCCCTTTTCTTTATGGGAGGATTTCCTTCAGTTCGTCATATGATGCCCTTACAACATATATGGAAGCATCTTCCAATATCCTTGGTCGTATCCAACAAGCAGGGGGACTGTCAAGGTCAACAACAGTCCAGATTTTGTAACAAGCATAACTCGAGCTATACACATCCGTTTGGGGTGATTCTTGAGTCTATTTTGGGTAGAAAAATCCAACGTATCTTCTTGTAAAGTTTCATCAAAAGAACTCCTCCATGAAGACCTTGCGACCAGTCTGATTTGAATAATAATTATCCTTAGACTGAATATTACTTTTGCTTTCATACCTCTTGCAAGTGGAAGCTTTGCTTGTGGATTTCACCTAGTGATGTGTCAAATGGGTGCATCATGCCATACCATCTTGTTTAGCTTGTCTCCATGATAGTATGAGGTGTCGCCTAGAGGTTTCATCAAGCAAGTGTTGTCAACTTGTGGAGCAACTACTAGATATGGTAGAGATTGTTATTTATTTTCTTTCCTTTTATAGTATGGACGAATTATGTATGTTATTCAACCTTTATAAGGCCTTATAATTCTCTTTTGAAACATAAGTTGAAGTTTATAAAAGAATTGAGCTTAGCTATTGGTGTTACCCTTAAAATTCTCTCTTGCTTATCTCTAATTAGGCCGAATAGAATAGTGTTCAAGTTGAGTCTTGGTCCTTCTCCTTTGGTGGTCTATCCGTATCTGTTGGAGGCTTCATGGGCCCTAAGTTTCTGCCTGGTGGTGCATCTGTATCCCGGTTTGAGGTTAGCTCTTTCCGCTTCCAGAATCTTGTCAATGTTCTCAGTCAGTCATAGGCGAACTGCCTCACCTGACTTGATTGGAGACTTGGTCATCCTTGATTACATCTTTTAGCCCATAAGTACATCAGGACCATAGAGATCCACGTGGAGGAGGTCAGGACATTTGGATGTGGATACAATTTTCTGAGGTTTTATGATAGACCTGGTGTGTTTGCCTCGGGTACATGCATCACATACCCTATCTCTATCAAAGTTGTTAGATGGGAGAACTCTTACTAGGCGAGACTGACTCAACATATGCAATGTTATGCTTCCTTGGACCCTGTTTTTAAGGAGGTGAGGTCATTTTCTGCAGGTTCACTTAAATCTATGACATAGACATTATCCATGTGATGATCTTTTAGTATGATTTGTTGGGACTCAAATGACTCAACTACACATGTATGTTTATCAAAGTAGACTCTATTTCCCCTATCACAGAATTGAGAAATACTGAGGAGATTGTATTCTAGACCTTCTACAAGATACACATTGTCAAGGGAGTGCCTAATGTCCTTACCAACCTTCCCAATGCCAAGGATCTTGCCTTGGCTTTCGTCCCCAAATGTTACTCGGCCAGCCTTATTTATTCTGAGTTCGCAAAATTTGGTTGGATCTCTAGTCATGTATCTTGAACATCCGTTGTCAAAATACCATACGTCGTTGTGAGTTTTGAAGCACACCTGCAACAGAGGGCATTATACCTTCCTTGATTTCTGTCCGATTTGGAGAGAGGTGTGCATTTTGTTTTGTTTTGAGTACCCCGGTTTTTACAACTCTTTTGGGTCTATGTTGTGTAGAAGGGGTTTTAGGTGACGAGGTTGGTCTTGGTTTTGACTTGTTTGATTAAGTACATTGTTTGATGAAGGGCTATGAGATCCTGCTGGGTTGGAGATTGTTTCTGAGGGATAGAATGTGAGGTGTTGGCAGAAGAGGTCTTTGTTGGTGCATGGATGGGTTTTGGAGACTGCATCATTTGTCAAACTAGTAATGTCCTTATAGCAAGCTCTAACTTCTACGATTAGTCTAATGTTCTCTGCTGTTAACTGACCATTTTTAGCATTCAGGCTTTCTATGGTTCGGTTGAGGTGACTAGAGTGTTTTGTGAAGTGCTTGACTTTTTCAATCAGAGATTTAGTGTATGTAAAAAGTTAGAGTAACTTGTGAGGTAAGTGAGTCTTTGATAAGGAGAGAAGGTTGTCCAGGGTTTCCCCATCGTTAGAGGAGTTCGGTTCTTTGTTTTTACTTGAATAGGCCATAAGGCAGACATTAGCTATTTCTTCGAGCTCGCTACTATTTTCGTTAGTGTCACTATCACTCCATGCTGCTAGCACAACCATACGGTTCTGTCATTTGGGCTTGTTGTTTCTCTTGTCTCTGTTTCATCTTGCGAAGGGACAGTATTTTACTAGATTTTCAGTGCTGCCACAACCAAAGCAAGTGAAGGAGTCAGTTTCTTCCTTTGTAAAAGACTTACCTTTTGGGCTTTGCCTTTTATTGGATGAATCCTTTATGTATCCTCTCAAAGTGGGATTCCTTTTATAGAGCCTTTTGAAGCCTTTAGCTAGGATTGCCAAGGTGTCCTCATCTTCATCCTTAGATTCTTTGTCTGAATCTTTGCCTACTTTTAAAGCAATGCTATTTTGCTCCATCCTGTTTGAAGTTGGATTTCATGGGCAAGTAGTTTTCTAACTAACTCTTCTAGTTAGAGTGTTTTGAGATTTTGGGCTTCCTAGATGGCAGTCACTTTTGGCCCCTCGTTTCTTCCAAGGCAGGCATTTGAGGACTTTCCTGACCTTTTCTTCATTTGACTAAGTTTTTCCCAGAGATTTGAGGTGATTGATGATGTTGCTGAATTTCTTGAACACCTTCTCGATTTATTCATTCTCTTCCATTTTTAAGGCTTCATATTTTTGCACGAGGATGTTCGCCTTGGTGTCCTTGAATTGACTTGTGCCTTCGTAGGGAGTCACAAGGTAATCCCACACCTATTTTGCTATTTCACAGGTAGACACATGTTCGAAGTCATTAGAGTTTAAACTAAGGAATATTAAATTTAAAGGACGACTGTTTTTTCTTAAGAAATCTTTCTCCTCATCAGTGCATTTAGATTTGTCCTTGGAGATTGTTGCTCAACTGGAATCTTTCTTAGTCGGAGTAGGGAAATCTCCTTTTGTGACAACAATCCAAAGGTCTTCATCTTGATCTTTCAAAAAGACTTCCATCTGTCTCTTCCAGTCTCTATAATTTTTGTCAAAGAACAAAGGAGGTCTAGTCCATGATCGTCCTTGGGAGGTTTCGTCAGTGCTAATTCCCATCATGATCTTTTCCACAGAGTGGTTAGACTCTTTGGTTCAGTGGACCTGCTCTTATACCACTTGAAACAACCATAGAGGGGGGTGAATTGGGTAATAAAAAACTCTGTACTTAATCAACAAGGACGTTACCAATCAAGAATAACCAATACTGAAATTCAACCAAGTAGAAATCAAATGCATTAATATTTTATTGAATTCAGAATTTGAGGACAGAACAAAAGAAAAGAGAACAGAGTACTCAGCAGATATCGTGAGGACCTCAGTGTCTGCTTACAAAGGTGGATCCCAGATATGGATCCTATAAACCTTCCTCACCAAATGGCAGGTGAAGTATTCACTCACTGAAGAAAGTTTCAACAGTTCTTCAGTTACACGATAATTGAAGTCCTTACCAGACTACTCTCCAGCCACTACACAATTCGCAACAATCACAAATGGCTCCACTTAGAAATTTTTTCACTGAAAATTTCCTACACTTCGATTTCTTCTTCCTTGGAATCGAATTATCTTCTCAACAATGTGGGTAAGTTGTTTTATACTCATCTAGCTTCCTTGATTCCTTTCCTGTTTGCGCTGCAACGACTTTTAGCTGAGACCTTCCGAATTTGTTGATCCTTGCCTTATTCATTTTGATACTCAATCGACACATTTCGGAAGGTTCCTTTTACAGGTCATTGTTTTTATGTTCCGCGGATGAGTGGAGAAGAATTATACCAGAATATTTATAGGATAAAAGATGGAAAAAATAAGGTCAAGACACTTCCACAATTTTGTTGCATTCATTCAAAAGTCCAAGTGGAGGTCCTCTATGGAAAATACAATGAGGGAATCATGAGGTATTGCTGTGGAGGATGCTGTAGAGTAGAGTCTACAGCTATAGAATAGTTTATTTCAATAACAAAAATTAAGTATTGGTTTGTTTAATTTCAGTATACAAATATTTTTACGTAACATATAACCTAATTACAATGCAAATTAAGATTGAGTTAGATTTGAACTTTTTCTATTTGTTTTTGTTACCTTTTACAGGAAAATATTCATACAAATGAATGGCCAATGAAATTATTTTTCTACTTTATTTTATGATCGATCTATGTATATGAATGTAAAACGGTATAATAAATACCTCTTGGATGCGGAAGCGGATCGACTTGCCGAGATATCGTTCCACCGAATAATAGTTCATCACGCTTGATTCCGCACAGAAGCCAGTGACTACCACAATATTGAGTCACCAAAAGTTCAAACCCCATTCTCAATATTGATGGTTGATAACACGGGAGAGAAGAAAGAGATTGTGATTAGAATTTTTGCCATCCATTAGAAACGTCTTGCACAAAGACATATATATAGGTTGATATCTCCCACACTAAAAAGGAAATAACTATTTTGGATAGGGATTAACAAACCTATCTATTTTCAACCATTTTATATTATGTGGCTATATTTTTTAACAATGAACATATAATCTTAAAGGTGAAGCTCTATATGAATATATATATATATATATATATATATATATATATATTTTATATATATATAGGATAATTGGATTCTAATAACCCTTACTTTCACCAATTGGAAAATGGTGGACCGTACTTTCACTTTGTATTCTGGTGGTCCAAAAAAAATAAAATTGGATTGTAGTGGGATATTTTCGAGGGAATCATAGATTTTGTCTTGCATTTGATTCAAAACTTAGTATAAAACTTTACAATGATTTTGGAGCGTGGCGCGGTGGGAGATATTGAAGACTTAGCTTGAGTTGTATCTTTGATTCAACAATCGATCGAAACTTGAACACTAAAGAAGGATATGACCTTGAGCTAGGTATTCCACAACTCTAGGCCTAGCAATCCACAATGATTATCCAAGGTAATTCAACTAAATAATCACAAGGAAAGACTTGCAAACACCACAATCCACAAATGGATAGGTAAGCACAAGATTTTTGGGAGAAAACTAAGGGAGAACCCTTACAAATGCACTAGCATGTTTATATTCAGCTAAAAACTACAAACAATGCCAAGGGAGGGGGTATTTATAGGAAATGGGGAAAATACGCGCAGAAAAAGGGAGACCGTAGGTACGGTCTAGTAGACCGTGGGTACGGTCTCCTTCGGGATCAGGAGGTCGCGGGAGTGACCCATATGGTAGCGGGCGCTACGGCCCAACGGACGCAGCGGCCAACGTTCGGTAGAACAAAGGTCGCGGGTGCGACCTGTATGGTCGCGGGCGCGACGGTTGGGCAATTTTTTTGCCGACTTCAAACGCGCATAACTTCTTCATCCAAACTTCGTTTTAGGCCCGTAAGATATCGATGGAAATCTCTTGGTGTGTACTTTAAGCTCCCAAAATTTGAGACCTTTCGGAGTTATATTGAAGGAGTTATGATCCAAAAGGTGAAGGCGCGTCGATTCTGATAACCACGTTGACCCTTTTCCACTTATTCTTTCCGAATGACTCCGAACCCTTTTAAAGGCCCGATAAGGACCCGTAGCTCCGCTCCAATGGTCCGGGGTCCCATTTGAAGTGGATGCCACACCCAGGGATGACCCGAATTCGCTTCCATGGTCTCGGGTCCGCCTTAAAATGCACGCCGCACCCGACCTTGAAGTCATTTTCCTCTTGTTTTATGAAGGGGGTGCAGAAAGGATTGGAGACCATTGATTTCTATGCTCGGGCCCCATCCTGATACGTTCCATACTTCCCTTCTTGAAAAAGAGTTGCCCTCAACTCTTGGGAGTAAAAATCGAGGCCCTCTCAACAACTTGGCACCCTAGAACTCCAAACATCCCGATTGCCATGAACAATCACATGCACCCAACAAGCTTCGAAACCCACTATATATCCATCATCCAAATAAAAGAAAGAGGTTGGAGGCTTATTTTGTGGAGGTGAAGGGTTAAGGAACGGGAAAGGAAATTCTTGTGGTGTATGGGAACTCTCATTCTCACTTGGGTTGCAACAAGGTAATGACAAAGCCAAAGGTAGCTCGTCCTCACCAAGAGCACACTCATCCCATGTTTCGCTCAACATGAGAAGGCTCCTCAACTCACTTTCCACCCCAAGTTTGATGTGATGTGGGGTTAAGGGATTCTAGAGATCAAATTCAAAACAACAATCTTCATTTGAAAAACACTCCCACAAGCTTTGCATACCAAATTTCCAATAGCACCCAATCAAAAACACATTCTTGAATAACCAATGACGCCCAAATATCATGTATGACATACTCAAATAGTTCACATCACTACGACCAACATGCAAGAAATATTGATCGATGGACGATACAATTGAAGAGCTCAAAAACATTGGTTGAACAAGAATCAAGGTATCATCAAACCCAAACTTGTCACTAGACACCAATGGAACACCAAGATTCTTAGCAATCCACTTCAAGTATAGAGAATCATCAAACTTCGACACCATATAATCATTATACAACTTATCACGCCAACAAACATCATCAAACAACCAATATCTCCCAAAGATCATGTACGACTCTCCCATAGACTTTATGTCGCAACATCCAACATCCAAGCAAGTCTTAATGAACTTCATAAGTGAGTTTGAAGTTACCTCATTCTTCTTATAGGGGAGGTCATAAATGACTAGGCCGTGAGAGGTGTTGGTGACAACTCCGTTGTTGCTTGACTCCTCAAAAAGCGATGTCGAGATGTTCATCGGAGCTTCTTGTTGGAATTCTTCAACAATGATAAGAGGAAGGGCAAGATCGACGTTTGAACCTCCTCGTGGCATGGAGTTTCAACAATAACTTCGGAAGCCTCACAAGGTTCAATGGAAGCTCCCTCGTTTGCCATAAGATCAACCTTTGCTTGCTTAATTCTTCTTTGCCCATCAAGTGATGAAATGTGTTCATGGTTAACCTCACGCTTGCAAGTGTTAGGCAAGAATTTCCGATCCATCAATCGCTTTAGCCTCGTCCATGAAACGATTTCCGATCGACCTTCCATAGTCCTTTGCATTCTGACGGTCGCAAACCAAAGAGATGCGGAACTATGAGTTTCGATCTCGCAATTTTGAAGGCCCGTTCATCACTATACTCCTTAGTTGCAATGATTCTCTCCAAGGCTTGGACCCATTCACGATAATCATCGGGCCCGGTATAGCCATCGAATTCTGGGAGTTTGACCTCGATATCAAGGAACTCATCTCGTGGGGGCTTCTCAACCATTTCCCTTCGACGATGGCGTCGAAACGAGCCTCTAGCATCGTCACTCAACTCAAAGTTGGGAGGAGGACGGATAGGGCTTGGTGCGAGTCTCCGACGTTCATCTCGGGGTGGAACTTGACGCTTTGGGGTGAGGTTGTCCAGCCGCGCTATAATGGCATTAAGTTTGCGATCAATGGTGGAGAACCGTTCGTCATGGGTGGTGAGTCGGCTCTCGATAGCCCGAAGTTGAAGGAGTTATGATGAAAAGCGTGAAGGCTCTCGATACCCCGGTGGCTCGATTCCTCTCGTTCGGAGCGAGCTTCGTCGTCCATATCGAGAGAAAAAGCGAGGGAAGCATGTGGATGATGAAAATCAACCCATAGAACTCATAAGATCACTAAACTAATTTTTAGGGGTTTTTTGGATTAATGGAGAAAAAACATGAAATTAAAAGATATGAACAATTCTAGAGAGAGAAATCTCACCAAATTGAACTAAGATGTTCAATCTCTAGCACAAGGATCACCCACAAGCAAAGAGTCTTGAATCACCAAAGAAATCTCACTAAGAGTGGAGGTAGAACACCCACTCACAAGGAAGAGAAATCACCAAGCAATTTCCACCCAAAGGATTAGCTTCATTGATTAGGGTTTGAAAATCCACAATTACAACACTCTCCAATTGAGAGGATTTTGCTTGAGCCTAGCTCCTAAACATTAATCGTCCAAATCTGTCAAATATTGAAAGGGAGGGGGTATTTATAGGAAATGGAGAAAACACTTGCAGGAAAAGGGAGACCGTAGGTACGGTCAAGGAGACCGTGGGCATGGTCTCCTTCGGGATCAGGAGGTCGCGGGCGCGACCCATATGGTAGCGGGCGCTACGGCCCAACGGACGCAGCGGCCAACGTTCGGCAGAACAAAGGTCGCGGATGCGACCTGTACGGTCGCAGGCGCGACGGTTGGGCAGTTTTTCTGCCGACTTCAAAAGCGCATAACTTCTTCATCTGAACTTTGTTTTAGGCCCGCAAGATATCGATGGAAAGCTCTTAGTGTGTACTTTAAGCTCCCAAAATTTGAGATCCATCAGAGTTATATTGAAGGAGTTATGATGAAAAGCGTGAAGGCATGCACATTTCTAGCCTTTGAACGCCTTCACCGCCTTGTGATTATTCTTGCCGATGTTTCCGAAGCCCCTTAGAAGGCTCGAAATGGTCCGATAGAGACAAACCAAAGTGAACCGATCCCCATACGGTTCATAATCCCCTTCTTTGAAAAGAGTTGTCCTCAACTCTTGGGGGTTCAAAAATACCGAGTACCCAGGTAGACCCAAAAGTATGTAGTCGAACAGGCGAAGTAGAGTGATGCTCATCGACCCGTCCTCCTCAAAAATATAGCAATTCCGGCGGAAAGGAGGGGCCAAGTCGACATCACGAAGGACCCGAACACGCCTAGCACCCATCAACTTGTTGAAAGCAACAAGGAATGTTGAAAGCAACAAGGAATTCGTCACATGAGAGCTCGGGGTCAAGGCCAATTGAAATAACCTTTTCCTCGTTCAATCTCGATGTGGAAGTAAAGGAACTCGGGTGAGTAGTCATGGACGTGGACTCATGCAGCTCAACTCCATGGCGAGGCTCGGGAGTGATTGAGCACGACTCAACACTTGGAAATTCTATGCGGAGCTCGGTAGGAGTTGTGGGCAAGGGTGAGGTACAAGGGAGGAAGGTTGGAAATTTTTGTGGAGCTAAGGTTCGCTCAACCTCACTAAGGTCACTTTTTCGCAAAAGTAAAGCCCGATGTGGCTTTCCTTTGCTCGAAGCACCCTCATCCCGTGTCTCACTCTTTTGGAGGTTTCTCTTCTCACTTCCCACCCCGGCTTGTGGTATATCGGCTTCAAAAGGGGGTAAAGGAATGTGTTTGATTTTCTTTTCTCCCATTGAGAAGGTGTAGGTGTTCTTCCGGCCGTCGTGGATAGCATGCCGATCAAATTGCCAAGGTCTACCAAGTAGTAAATGACAAGCATCCATGGGGACAACATCACAAAGAACACTATCTTCATAAGACCAAGCGGAGAAAGAAACCAAGACTTGTTGGGTTACCTCGAAGTCGCCGCCATCTTTTAACCCTTGCAAGCTATACGGTTGAGGATGAGCCGAGACCGACAATTGGAGTTTCTCAACCATGTAGGTAGAGGCCAAGTTGGTGCAACTCCCACCATCGATGATGACCTTAGCTGCCTTCTCGCCGATGGTGAACTGAGTTCGGAAGATATTCTCCCGTTGAGAGTTATCTTGGGAATCCTTGGTCAAGATAAGGATCGCCTAGGAGTCGAACTCTCCCCTTCTTGGGTGCGAACCTCAACACTAATCTTTGGAGCCTCCGGTGTGGCTACCTCACTTGCTTTGGAGCTTTCAACCATCTTTGTAGGGCATTGGGCTTGGTAATGGCCATAAACCCGATATGTGAAGCATTTTCTACCATTGAGCTTCCGAAGATATTCCGCACTTTCCTTATGAGCTCGGGAAGATGGTTTGGGTAGCTTGGAAGTTCAACTTCCCTTGGACGAAGCCTTACTCCACGAGTGAGCACTTCCCTTCCTAGAAGGCCATGAAGTAACCTTCTCCTCCATTCTCCTAACTTTAGAACCACCATGACGATAACCATCAAAATACCTCGAATAACCACTATGGTGAGTTCTAGGAGACCGAGTTGAAATGTCACGATCCCCTTTCAATGACTCTAGTTGTGTAGGGGTCGTAGCGTGGAGTAAGTCACCCATTCGACGTTGCACTTCTAGAACCTTCTCTTCGATTCGTTGAAGAGTCTCCTCGAAGGTTGGTTTGGGTTTGGGTTTAGAGAAAAGAGGGACATCATGTTTGCCTGAAGCATAGGACATGGAGGCCATTTGTGGAGCTTAGTTATATTGTGGGGTGTATAATTTGAGCGGATGGAGGTTTGGGTTCTTTGTAGCCAGGAAGTTTTGAGGGGTTTTGTGAGGCTAATTTTGTGGAGGAAAATGGGGGTGAAACCGGCAGGGGGAATGCACCATGAAGAACAAACTCGGATGGGCACACAACCACCACCAATAATATCCACCAAACACAACCCAATACTATTTCCAACCATTCATTCAACAATCAAGAACAACAATAACACCCAACGACAATGGATGAAGTGACGGATTGTGTTTGGGTTTTTTCTTTGAGGAGTTTGGGGGTTTTCTTGCAGTTGGCTAGTGTTTGGCTAAGGGTTCTTTGTGTTTTTCTCACTTAGACATTTCATCGAACACCTTCCGTGCACTAATTTCCAACTTCACCTCAAAGCTCCAAATGACTTCAAAAAACACCAAATGAAAACACAATACAATGTACTCCAATACTCTTGGATGCACAGGGAATGGGGAACACCAATATTTCAACAATCCACAAATCCAAGAACACCAAAAATCACCACCAAACAACAACAAGAACAATTTCGGGTACAAACAAGAAATCTCCAATAAACTATGAGTTTTATGCCTAGTTCTGATACCAAATGGAGATAATCGCGGAAGCCTAGGGTCTAAATAAGCATGTGGATGATGAAAATCAACCCATATAACTCATAAGATCACTAAACTAATTTTTAGGGGTTTTTTGGATTAATGGAGAAAAAACATGAAATTAAAAGATATGAACAATTCTAGAGAGAGATCTCTCACCAAATTGAACTAAGATATTCAATCTTTAGCACAAGGGTCACCCACAAGCAAAGAGTCTTGAATCACCCAAGAAATCTCACTAAGAGTGGAGGTAGAACACCCACTCACAAGGAACAGAAATCACCAAGCAATTTCCACCCAAAGGATTAGCTTCATTGATTAGGGTTTGAAAACCCACAATTACAACACTCTCCAATTGAGAGGATTTTTCTTGAGCCTAGCTCCTAAACATTAATCGTCCAAATCTGTCAAATATTGGAAGGGAGGGGGTATTTATAGGAAATGGGGAAAACACGCGCAGGAAAAGGGAGACCGTAGGTACGGTCTAGGAGACCGTGGGCACGGTCTCCTTCGGGATCAGGAGGTCGCGGGCGCGACCCATATGGTAGCGGGCGCTACCGCCCAACGGACGCAGCGGCCAACGTTCGGCAGAACAAAGGTCGCGGGTGCGAACTGTACGGTCGCGGGCGCGACGATTGGGTAGTTTTTCTGCCGACTTCAAAAGCGCATAACTTCTTCATCCGAACTTCGTTTTAGGCCCGTAAGATATGGATGGAAAGCTCTCGGTGTTTACTTTAAGCTCCCAAAATTTGAGACCCATCAGAGTTATATTGAAGGAGTTATGATCAAAAGCGTGAAGGCATGCACATTTCTAGCCTTTGAACGCCTTCACCACCTTGTGATTATTCTTGCCGATGTTTCCGAAGCCCCTTAGAAGGCTCGGAATGGTCCGATAGAGACGAACCAAAGTGAACCGATCCCCATACGGTTCAGATTTTTAATGAATTTACAGCGTTTCTTCCAATTTTTTTTCATTTTTTTACTATATTTACGATTTTTTCACTTTTATTATTTTTAAAAAATCATAATAATTATTCGGAGTCTGAAACAAATAATTTAAAAAAATTTTTAGAAACTTAAATTCATTAACTTTCTAGGGGTAGGAACGAAAAAAACAAAAACAATATAGTGTAGGAATAGAAAAATAAGAAGAATGTGGAGGTGGATTTGGTACCACTACAATCCATTTTTTTTTTGGACCACCAGAATACAAAGTGAAAGTACGGTCCACCATTGTCCAATTGGTGAAAGTATGGATTATTAGAATCCAATTATCCTATATATATATATATATATATATATATTTGTGGGTATAAATGGTGAGGATCGAAATATATGGATTTTAATGAGGTCATTTTGAGAAATTTATAATTGATTCTATTTAATTTTTTAAAAAAAGCATGTAATATTAATATGTGCATTAATATATATGTTTGCATTGATGACTCATTTCTTTTCCTTTTTTTTCTTATGCACTATTGGCTTTTCTCTATTCTTTTAAATAAAAAAAGCATTGTTTTTATTTTTCATTATTATCTTTTCCTTTATTATTTTAAATATAAAATCGGTAATATTTTCAATAATACGGATAGTTCACTTGCGCCCCATGCAATGCACGAGTCTAAGTAGTAGTATTCTATATGTATAGGCTAAGCAACTTATAGATCTAATAAATATATTTATTTCATCTATGATAGTTTTCAAATATTCATATAATTAAAAAGTTAATTAAAATAAAGTAAATTAGAAAAAAAAATAGTTTATGGTGGACACTGTTATAAGAGCTATAAATTTTATGTTCATTTGAATTAATTTATGAAAAAATTAAATGGGCATATCAATGTTAGAAAAAGGAAAAAAAAATGGACTCATGTATTTTACTGAGTAATTATATTCACGCATGAGTTTAAACATTGGTGGTAGTTAATTTTATGTTTTAAACAAATCAAATGGGGCCAAACTAAGAGCAAAGAGTAGAGGATACGGGACAACGCTCATCCATTATGACCCAACTCATCTACTTTGCATTATCTACTTATCCACTCCCTTCGTCTCTGTTGATTTATCCATTTAATGATTTTTTTTCTATAATTATTTGTCATTATACAATTTCACCGTAATTTTTATTAATTTACATTGATGTTCTCCATCTCTCATAATTTATGTTTATTAATTTAGTTATTTTTATTATTGTTCTCCCAAACTTTATTGATTAATTTAATTTCTTGTCAATTTTTCAAAATGATAAATAAAAAAGTACAGAAGAAGTATCAACGTATGGTACGTCTTGTTATGGTTTTAGGCGCTTCAAATACGAAATGTATTATTCATGAGCTAGCATTTAGTAAAGCATTTAAATTCAATTAACCAAAAATATATTGTTCTGTTTTTTGGGTGCGCATATGGTGTGTATCGGAGAGAATGCGATGGATCAAGTTATTTGGATTCGTTTGGTCCCAATCCTATCATTCATGAAAGGGACAGCTAATTGTGGGCTGCTAACTAGCCAAGGACAATCCACTCAATTTGGGTAGGGTACTAACTACTAAGTCACCACCCATGTATAGTCTATTTCATCTTCTGCGTTGACTTTGGGTATAAGTTGCGACTTATTTATTGAGATAATTCTTAAAATAAGATTATTGCGGATTCAATCAACTCATTTCAATCAAGATTCATGGTAAAAAGTTAAGTGAGATTTTATTTTAAAATCAATTGCAGTTAAGAGGAGTAACCTAATTGACTATATCATGCCCTTTCACTTCAAAATCTTTCGATCTACAACTTCAGACTCATGGGTGAATCCCAACAATTTCCCCTTCTCAAATGAGTCGTCGTGGTTTCTCCCTTGATCGGGAACCTCCTTTTTCATGTCAAGGTTTCAAGTCACCATCAAGAGCCTATCATAACCGCATTTTACTCCATACAACCTGCATTCTATCTCACCTGAGTCTCGTGCCACCATTCTGCTTCAGGAGTCCTAGGCGCACGCGCCATGTGGTCCTCCCCATGTCTATGGTACGTCTTACATGACCACCTTGCAACTAGCCAAACGAACCATCGGCTCTTATACCACTTGTTGGGTGATCCAAGGCAGGAGCCCACTTCAACCAAGACCCACGGTAACAAATTGAGTGGGTTCCATCTTAAAACCAATTGGTGTTAAGAGGAGTAAGTCTCTTGACTTATATGTCATGGTTTTTTATTTTAATATTCCAATATGGGTCTTTAAACTCATAGGTGAATCCCAACAAGGACTATGATAAATGTGAAGAGAAGTAACCTACTTGACTTATATATCATGTCTTTTCACTTAAATCTTCCAATATGAGGCTTTAAACTGATAGGTGAATCCCAACAAGGACAATGATAAATAAACCCCAAATTTTAAATCACTAGACTCTTAGTACAACCATGTAGACACCGAATTTTGATCTATAGTGTTGAGGCCCTTGAGGGGGTGAATTTCACAATTAAGATCTACACACTAGGTAAGGACGTTAGAGCAAACTTCCTTGGTTTCAAACCAAGGATCAAACACAGTGTAACTGAAATACCTCATTATATTTATAACAATCAAAGAACAAGTTACACTTACTAAACAGAACAAGAAGTAACAGCCCGAAGACAGTTACTGATAGATTCGCTGACCAAGACCGAAGATCCTTGAGACAGCTACAAATAAAGATCGTCGTAGGAAAACCCTAGCGCCGATTTGGAACATGATGGATTACATTGAAGCACACACTCACACATCCTTAGTCCGTCAAAGTTATGCTACACATCATCTCACCCACCACATGTGGACACAACGAATGCTCACCAAGATCCTTAGCTATCCCTTCACCAAAGGTCCTTTACTAGCTACCTTCACTACCGAACCATTGGCTACACATCTAGAAATCACTCCGGATTTCTTACTCCGCGATTACTTCCGTGGAATCGCCTAAGTCTTCAATCTTCAAGTCTCTTATTTATATTAGAGGCTTGATGGATGTTTTAGGATGGTAGCCGTTGGAAACAAGATTATTTCCTTGTTTGCTCATTGCTTCACCTTCCTTCTTTGCTGCTAATTTTCTTTCCTTCTTCTTGGAGATTTCCCAATCTTCTCTTTCTTCCATTTTTCTTGTTGCTTTGTTTCCTTATGCCTTTCTTATGATTTATATCTGCAAATAAATCCCACAATCAGAATATATATATTATATACTCAGAATATATAATCAGATTATAAAATATAAGGCAACTTCCCTTTTCCGGATTTTGGCTTTCATCAAAACCTAAGGTTCTTCGCGGATGCGCGGTGAAGGACCTTGACCTTGTCTTCAACATGTAGTGTTATAGATAAATTTTGTATAACTTGTAAAATTAGCCATGTAAGATATCATAGAACTTAGCATGCAAAACAGTGCGCCCAATATCAAAGTCCAACCCGAAGCGCCAAAGTCGAACTCAAAAGGTCAACCTGAGCTCTACGCCGATCAGCCTAACCATTTGATCCAGGACCAACCCAAACTCTCGCGCTTGATGAGTTTGACTTCCTGAGCACCCAAGATGCTCATTTAGTCAAGGCTTTGACCTAGGACATTATCATGTTCACCAAGTATGTCTAGGTCTATGGACAATTTTTCTCGTTGTTCAGACTTCTGAACATCCACGAGATTGGGGTTTGGAGGTTTGTGCAATTTTAAGTTGAATTAAAACTTTATTGCAAGAATGTATATTATTTGGCTTTATTTTATCAGCAAAAGATAAATTTTACTTTGTTTTATAACTTTTTTGTAACTAGAAGATTGATAATAAAGTTATTTGGAGTTAAGTATTCTAAGTTCTCTTAAAAGTGTTATTGTTTGATAGGTTTTCTTTCAAAAGATCTATTTTGTTTGACATTACATTACCTTTATTTGTTTAATTATTAGAATTGAAATATAGCTGTAACGCCCGTAGATTCATAATCATAGGATTGCTACTAAATACCTCATAGCCCAATAATTAGCGCAGCGGAAAACCAAATCCACAGGCGTTACTGTCATCCCCATAACAAGGACAAGGCCTCAAAAACCTACCAATACAACATCATACACAACCATACATATAACTTAATTAAATTCACGCTGCACTTACAACGCCTTAACATCATAATCAACAACTCCAAAAATAAATCACAACTACTTAAAGTTTACATCCATTCCTCAAAAAAAATTTACAACCATCCTATTTTCAAAACAAAAAAAAAAGGAAGAGACTTGTCATCCTTCTCCAAGCGGGAGAGTTCTTATTCCTAATTCGAACGTCTACCTTAACTGGAATGGACAACTTATACCTTTGCAAACCTGGGAGCTTGTAGCCCTTAGGGAAAAGCACTTCCTAAAACAAAAATAGAAAACTTCGCAAATGAGTTGGCTAAGCTCAGTACACATACCCCTACAATGTAAAATTTTATAGTTCATTTTATTTCATGCATTTTTAAGTCAAGACATAAAAACTTGAATAACCAAGAAACAAAAAAAAAAAACATTGTCATCGTAAACATCGTCATCATCATTATCATAGACCTCATTATAGACCTCATTATAGACCTCATCATATACACTGGCCAGGTCATATGAAAGATGCCCGTCGACATCGAAAGTACCTCAAGTGTGGTTATCACAATATAACAATAGACCTCATCATTGAAATAATGAAAAATCATAAACATCCTAAGAGTTAGACAACATGAAATCATCAACATAAATCAACAACATTACTAAAACATGCTCGTTGAAGGGTAGGCAATATGCGTACCTGAACAGTTGAACAGACACTCAATTAAACCAGCAGAGACTTGAACAGTTGGGCGTAAAGACCTCTTGGGAAAACTTGAGAAAGAACAATAAACAAGAATTAGAGTCTATCCTTATTGAGATTAAGAAGATTATCCTCGTAAAATCCTAGGATTACTTGACAATTTGACTTGCTTCCTAAGGTTCACTCGAAAGACCATAACTTCCCCTACAAGTATCGTATCATTATGGATAAGGACTTCATAGAAAGCTAGGCTCATGTGCTACAACTTTCAAGTTGATCATGAAGGCCAAAAACGTGGTTAAGGAGGGTAAAAACCCCTAACTCAGCAGGTTGCCCATAAAAATACATGCATTATTGTTCAATGTCCTCAAAGTTTAGTGTATTAGAGTCCAAAAAAGATCAATGTATTATTGTCCAATAACTCTAAAGTTCAGTGTATTACCGCACAAAAATAGTAAAACGAGGTTGTTCCTCTTCCTTTGAATCATCATGACGCATAGAAGTCCTACATAGAAAATGATCTCGGTAGCATCCTCGATTAACAGAGGACGGGTCGGAGTCTCTTTCAATAATATGTCTGACTAGTCCGGCTATGAAGAGATTATGAAATATATGGGCTGATGTTCAATAATCTTTTTTTCTTATGACCTATATAATATTCTGATTACTATAAAACAATATATAATAGGTTTCTATTATGATTTTCTTAATGGCAAAATGTTGAATTTGAAACCTAACGAGCAGTTAAAAATTACAATTCCAATCTAATTAACACATATTGATAGATGGCACTAAAGTTTTCTGATTAATATATCAATCAACTTGTATCGAAGAAGATTGTATCACTCACTCAATGTATGTCTAAATATTAAATATGTTAAGTATAAAATTCTATATGAAGTTTAAGCAAAGTTCTCTTATTAATATCAATCAACTTGTATCTATCAAGGTTGTATCACTTCACTCAAGGTACGTCTAAATATCAAGTTTGTTAAATATAAAATTGTAGATATGAAGTTTAAGCAAAATTATCCATAGTGAAATTAAAAATTATGTTGGATAGCATGAGAAGATGCATATTATGATGACTGCATGTGATGTGGACGTGCCCGACGCCATGTTACCCGACCACAGCATGTCGATTAACAATAACAAAATAAGTAGTGGAAAGGGCACTTATCAAGTGCCAATAGTCACTGCTAGTGCTAATTATATACGATGCACAGACACGTGTCTGCGAGGTTGTTGCCTCATCAGCCTAGTTTTTAGGTTTAGTTTACTAAATCTAGAAAGCCATGAGTATTACATAGGACTCCCTCCATTTCATAATTCATATCATTTGTGATTTTGACATACTTTTCTTTTTTTCAAAATATACTCGTAAGTTTTGTATTCTAATGATATTTTAATTAATTTTATTCATTTAACCGATTTTATCTTTTCTTTTTCATTAATTGCATCATTCACCAAAATAATTCAACTATTCATCTAACTATGTTTTATTAGTATTAGTGTTTTTCTCAAATATGACTTATAATTGGGATGTAGGGAGTAATACAGTGTAATTAAATTATTTAATAAAATAGATATGTTGGGTGCCAAATTTGCTTTCTCGATCATGTTACGCATTTCCCCACAATTTTACGCGTGATTGGACTTGGTAAAACTTATCTAACTCTCTAAAATCGAGTCAATCGATTTCATTCCTAAAAAACATGTTTTTGGCAACTACGTAGGTTGGTCATTTTCAAAAACCTCACATCATTGCGGTGAATGTTTTGGGTAATGACAATGTCATTGCTGGCTCGTTGACTATATGGGCTTTGCAAAAGACACCAGCAACAACTTGTGTGGTTGTCAAAAACCTTTCTTTTTTTGCCAATGACTTGGGTTGTTGCGAATGTGATGCCATTGTTAATTTCCTTTCCAAGCACCCCAAATTCAGTTTTGGTGGCAACAACAAATGTCGTTATAATAAATGCGACAAGTTATCTGCAACAACATTGGTGTTGCCAAAGACACGGGCTTTTGTAATGACTATGTTGTTGCAATAGGTTGTGAATGCCAAGGCATCATTTGCAATGACATTGTTATCTTCAAAGACACTAGCTTTTAAATCGACCAAGTTGTTGCAATAAGTTGCAAATGTCTGTGGGACGTCTTCTACAACGATATTTTTTCGCTGCCAAAGATAGTGATTTCTACAACGGCCATACTTTTGTCATAGGGCACAAAGCACATGTTGTCTTTTTTACAACTAAGATGGCGTTGGAGAAGATTACTTTTTTGCATCAACACTATTGTTGGCTTTGTGGCCAACAATCAAGCCACTAATTTGGACACAACCACATGTAAGCATTTGCATACAATATATGAACCTGTAATCACATGCATGTATCTATATATGATATATGAACTTGTAATCACACACACAAGCAGAGATGCATTTACAGACACAGACATGGAGACAGACACGGACAGACATACACACACACACACACACACACACACACACACACACACACACACACACACAAATATATTTTATTAATCTGTACTCATAGGCGAGTGATTGGAAATAATCCAAATTGACTTTTTGGCTAACACTGCTAAACTTTTAAGTTATTTACAGTCACTAAAATTTTTTCTATTTTAGGCACTAAATTTTGGACTTTCGATTGCTAAAAATAGAAAAAAAAAAGTTTAGTGACAGTTAGGTCTAGGCAAAAGGTTGGGGGCTCAATGAACTATTGAATGGGTATGAGAAAAGAGGCTCATCCCTTTTCAATGAATAAATGATGAGGGCTTATACAGGCTTGCCCTTTTATAATATTTCACGGGCCCCCGCGGGCTTAAAATGGTAATATTAGAATAGACTAATGGGTCTGATTAGAATGACAGTTTTCTACTTTCCTCTATTCATTTGAACACCTTATCCTTTCCTCCACTTCCACGCCTTCCAGTCCCCCACTGTCTCAGGCTATCAGAATCTCCTTGAATCTAGTCCACGAGGCCACGACGACCGGCAACTAGCGACGGCTGCGCAAGTACGACTATTAGCGACTAGCGACGGCAACGGCAACCCGACTACCGGCGACTAGCGACGGCCGGAGATGAGTAATCTACCTCAAGGTATTCTCTCTATGTTGATTTTAGGGTTTTTTGTTCTTGATTTTAGGGTTTTTTTTGTTCGAAAAAACAGTGAAAACGACAATGCATTCTATCGAAAAACTCCCTGACATTACTCTGTTTTCGTTTCACTTTGTTCTTCTTCTTATTCTTTCTTCTTCTTGTTGTTGTTGTTTAGGATTGGGGATGAAATCCCATTGAAAAGAGGGCACATGCAACTCTTTGTTACCACCTGTTTTTTGAAGTTTAAAACCAGATTTAGTTTTCTTGCACATGTTATCTTTTAATGGTTGAGTGGTTTATTCTGGAAGTACTTGATTTCAGTTCATTATGATATGTCATTTCTGCCTCTGTGCTCTGCATATAGATTGAAAAACAATAAAAACGGTTTTTTGCACTTGTTTTCCTTAATTTGCTTCAATTCTTCAAAACTACATGTACTGTTAAAGTTGGGTTTAATAGAACAAATATTTTAACTACTACACCAATTACCATCTTCCATGTTTACTTCATAATATTATTCGAATTTACATGTGTTTGGTCACTTGGAGGTGTGGTTAGGGATGAAATTTGATAATGTGATACATAAAGGTACAAAATTCCTCATACCATTATTTTAATTACTTGGAAAGTTGGACATATACTCTTCAAAGGGTTTAAGTGAGATTCTCCTTAGGTATTAGAAGAAATGAAAGTTTAAAGCAATTTTATCTCTTTAAATTTGGGTGTCTATGTTCGGTACTTGTTTGTAAAGTGGTTGTTCTATTGTACTTTTAGGATTGGATAATGACGCAGGAGCCTCTTTGACACAAGCTGAAGATGGATATAGTGAGTATACCACCCAACAACATAAGAGGAAGAAGAGGTTTGTCGTGTGGAAGGAGCTTATGAAGGGAAAAATGCACAAGGTGAGAATGCGGCTATATGTAAGAATTGTAAATTAGTTTTGAATGCTAGCCCTAGGAGTGGTACTTCTCACTTGAAGCGTCATTTAGAAAATTGTCCAAATAGACCCGTCGGTATACTAATTGGGGAATTGGGTAGTGATGATGAGGGTGGTGGGGACTTTTTTTTTATATGCATGGCCTTCGAAAGGAAATAGTACTATACATTGTAGAAAGAGCTCACTCATTTGCTACTGTTGAAGAAATGGGTTTTAGAAGGATGATGTCTAAGCTAATCCCCTATTTGTGTCATTTAGTAGATCAACTGTTAAGAGAGAATTGTTGAGTATGTACGTGGAGGATAGAGATAAAGTGAAAGATATGGTGTTGAAAGCATCGGGTAGGATTTGTTTGAAAACAGATAGTTGGAAATCAAACCACACCGATCAACAATATATTTGCATTACAGCGCACTTTGTTGATAGTGCTTGAAAATTGCAAAAAAGAATCCTTAGGTTTAGGGCTTTGGCACCTCCATATGATTGTGAAAGCATTGCGAATGAAGTGTTTATGTTTCTTACTCTATGGAACATTGAGCGTAAGATTCTATCTATTACAGTTGATAATGCTAGATATAATGATGTGATGATGCCTCATTTGAGGAGACGCCTCTTACCATTGAATGGGTTAGTGAGTAGTGGTGCATTCTTTCATGTTAGATGTTGTGCACATATTCTAAATCTTATCATACAGGATGGGTTAAAGTTAATTGATGATGTTTTAGTTAAGATTCGAAGTTTGGTGAAATCAATAGCTAGGTCCGCTCATCGAAGTAAGGAGTTTTATGAATGTGGTGAAAGAGTTTTTCATCTTGAGGTCAAAAGAAAGTTGAGTTTGGACATGCAAGTTCGTTGGAACTCTACATATAAAATGCTTGACAACATTCTATATTACAAGAATGTGTTTGTTTATTTGGTGTCTACCAACTCACCATTGAAACAATATGTGCCTTTAGAGGATGAGTGGGAGAAAGTCGGGGCATTACATAGGTTTCTGAAGCTATTTTATATGATGTAACTTGCATGTTTAGTGTTGTTAAAACCCCTACCTCTAATGTTTATTTCAAGGGTGCATGGATGGTGCATTGTCGTTTGCTTGAGACTTCTAGGGGTCATTATCCATTCTTAGCTGAGATAGCTAGTAGTATGCTTGGGAATTTGATAAGTATTGGTCTGAGTACAATTTGTAATTATCATGTGCTGTCATTCTCGATCGTAGATGCAAAGTCAAGTTTGTTGAGTATTGTTTCAGCAAGCTGTTTGATCGTGATCTCGCCACGGAATGGGTAGACAATGTGTTGAATACATTGTCTTCTTTGTATGATGAATATAAACTGCATTTATCATCTTCCCCAATTGTGCGTTCCTCTCATGTGCGAGATTCCGAGAATGAATATTTTGATGATTATAGTAGTTTTACTGGTAGAAGATCTAGACCACAAACAGGGAGATCACAACTTGATTTGTATTTGGACAAGCCAGATCTTGACCCGGATATGGAATTGGATATTTTGGAGTTTTGGCATAGTTGCGCCTTAAGATACCTGGTTCTTTTTCTTATGGCTTGAGACTTGCTTACCATTCATGTTAGTACAGTTGCTTCCGAGTCTGCATTTTGTCTAGGAGGAAAAACAATCTCACCAACACGTAGTTCGCTAAAGCCTAAAACAATTCAAGCTCTGGTGTGTCTTCAAGACTGGCATCGCGCTAAATATGATGAGACTTTAGCGATTGACCATGATTCTGAATCTGATAGAGAGGTCAACGAAGATGAAGAAGATGACGCAAATATTTTGTTTTAGGTAATATAAAGTTTATCTAATTCAAAATAATTTACAGTTTTAGTTAATTGGTCGTATTTACTAATACTGATTGGTTGCTTACTAATAATTTGCAGAGATTCAAGATAGAATATTGCTGGATTTTACAAGAACAATTAAGTTGGAAGGGTTGAGTTGTTTAGGTAATATAAAATACATATAATTATAAATAATTTGCAACTTTAGTTAGTATTTTTTTATTTACTAATAATTTTCTTTATTTGGGTTGTTTACTAATAATTTGCAGAGATTTGAGACAGGGATTGTTGAATTTTGCAAGAACAATTAAGTTGGAAGAATTTGGTAGTTTATGAATTTATGTAATTTCTATCAAGTACTTGACTTGTTTATGAACTCATTTGTATGAGAGCCAGTTTGCATGGCTGTAACGATTCTGTCATTCGTGTCTGACAAGTGTCATTCATGTTTGGCTTTTGATTCATCTATCATTCGTGTGCCATTCATGTATGGCTGATGATGATCTTGCCATTCCTGTCTGACAGTGGCCATTCGTGTCTAACTTTGGTGATTCTATGGTGGCTCATTGGATGCTAGTTTTACCTGTTAGAGTTTGGTTAGAGATTGCTCTGATCTTGCTCTTATTGGTTGGAAACCATGTCGAATGGTCTGAATGAGATGACATATGGGCTTAACTAGCCCCCAGTATTGAGTTCTGGAGTGATAATGTCGCACTTCTCTACTTCTTCCCCATTTCTCTAATAAAGAATGACAATTAGCCTTTTGAAATGGATGGGCCTACCAACCGGGCGGACCATAACCAAGTTTATAAAATCATTTCTTCTCAAACCCAATGATTGTTATGCGGACTAAGACAATATTCCTAAATTAGATCCAACTCTAATGATGACTTGAGATAAAAGAAACACATATTTAAATATAGCATACAACATGATAGGGTATCCTAAACCACGGATCTATGTTCAAAAGGGTTTACTGGCTAGATAAAGGCTTAGCAGCTCATGTCTCGCCCCGGTGTATTATCCTTGTAAGAGTGTTACAGTTCAAATGTATGGAGTGTTGCTCTTAGAAGCTCAAATGGAGACTCCGTAGAGTGACTCGTGAATGGATGTGTGACTAAGGCTAATTTGGTGTAAAAGCATCATTCTGAGTATAGCCAGTCCGACATCCCATGAGTTAAATATTTGGATTAATCCTAAATCGTCACTTTGAGTGCTCCCACGCCAATAAATGGCAAAGGAGTAGTCTGGTATATGCAATGCTTCATGCGAAGGGTGAGCAATTAAAACAATGTAAAATTGAACTTTATTTTCCTTCGAGGGGAGGGACAATTTTGTAATTCAATGATAACCATTCAAATTAATTGAGAGCAATTTGGTAATTTTCATAGGGTCTCGCCGGATTTTGTCAAGGTATTGCTGGACTTCGTCCAGGTCTTGCCAGATTGTCCCCAAAATACTTACCATAAAACGTAGGGTAACACAATATTTGATATAGATCTCTCATCTACGATCTCAACCTTGGTTAAGGGTGAACCATAGGGTTTGATTCTCTACCCTGATATTCCAAGCAGATCCTGCATTCAGCTGGATCACACTGGAATTACATCAGGAGGGATCAAAACCCTCATTCAGCTACATTGAAGAAGAAAGGGAAGAAAGGTCCTAAGGGAGTTTTGCAGGCCTGATAGTGAGGTATTGATCTACCCCATGATCAAGCATAAAGGGCAGCTTAGCCTTAGGACAACATTTAGTTTTATGACTGAGTTTTTGCATAACCTCAACCTTAACAGGCAGGGTTCCTAAGGCTTCTGTAAGCTGTACATAGGAAGGTAATGTGAGCTACTGGTTTTCCTTCATTCTCCAACATTCCCAACATCTATGGAGGAAGAGTGCAGCCTACTACGTTCCTTGGACAATTTCTGCAATAACAGCAATCCTACGAAGGCACTAGTAGAGGAAGTTGAAATAGCACTTAGTAATTTCAGCTTCTTTTGAGGTTATTTGGTCATTTCCCTATCTTGATCGAGTTACCTCAATAACTAATAGTTACATCAAGCACTCAAAGGGTCCAGATATCTTGTAAGCTCAAGTGAAAGTGGTAAAATGCATGGAAGAACAAGTGTTGGACCAATCAGAGGCAGCCGGCAACAACTTAGACATAGTTGTCTTATTTTGATCATAATCGATCTAATTATGTACACAATTAATCTTAAGCAGCTCATTTAGATATAATTATGTATAATATAGATTGATTAGAGGTTTTTTCACACTTAGGAAACCTCATTAGCTCGGTTAAGGCAAGTCAGCTGCTTTCTAGCTTTTGTATTTAGGCAAAGCTTCTGCAAACCATTTCATTCATGTTGAGTTTTATGAAATAGGTGGAGCTTTGCTGATTCTCTTTGTTTGTGAGTGCTCTAACAACTCTCGACCTTCTACTTGACTGTAACTAAGCCTTGGCAAGCTTAGCAGTTGATAAGTAGAGCTTTATTCATACTTGAAGTGGTGTGGTCTATAACTCCAAGTGTGAGTCGAGTGAACCCTTGTGATTTCGGTTGTGGTGTGGTCTGTATCAGTTAGAGCACAAGTTTTATCATTTTCTTTCTTTGTTTTTCTTTCCTTGATGTTGTCTTTGATTCCAAAGTTAGCTTAGTTAATGACAACAAGGTCACAATTGGTGTTTTGGTGTTGTCCAGCTCTTTGTGCTCTGATTGATAGAGTTGCACATACATCAATATTTAAAATTTATTTTTTAAGTTAATAATATTTACAAGTTATCAATTTAATTTGTTACATTATTTGATTAAAAATAAGCTAGCTTCTATTATTCATACAACTAACATTGTTTTCTTTCCAACTCATAACATATAATTACCATTATTTATGTGGGTCGAGATACTGTTGCATCTTATTTTAATTGCATTTATATTTGATTAGTTAATTTACGATATTTAATTGGAAGATCTTAATATTTGAAAAAAAAAAGTATAACGAGTATATTTACATATTATAAATTCAAATTTTAAATATTTTTTGGTGAAAAATTAGAAAAATATACATTCATTATATTATATAATATATATTAATTAATGTTTTTAACAATATGTTTTGTCTAATTTTATTCTAATAATAGATATCGTTTAATTTTGTTTCGTGCAACGCACGCGCCAATGAGGACTAATTTACTCTAGTAGACATGCTTGCTTAACCTTTCTAGAAAAATCAGCCATCTTTTATGTCTTAGCTAGGAAAAAGTTTTTTTAAAAAAAATTACGTTCTTTATTGTTAATCCTAATCTGAAATGAACCTCCAACATACCATTTTCTTTATTAAAATATTTTATAACAAATTGAAGGGATTATTGGGAAAAAAAGAAAATAATAAGAGTTTTAGTGTAAGAGACCTTTTAAATATTTTATCCTATCATTAAAACTATATCTATATCGTATATTAAAATGAAATTAAATGATATGATTGAGTTTTCAACTATAATACTCCCTCTGTTCCATATTAATTGTTATAATTTTGATTTTTACGGTCTCCAATGTTACCCTTTGATTGATAATTTCTTACATAATATATTATTAACAATTGCAATATTATACTTTTATGATAGTATTTTTCGTCACGAATCTAATGGTGGTAATTTTATATAGCAACTCATTGCATATATTGAGAAATTTATGGTCAAAATTTTTAAAATTTGACTACACAATTTCCAAAAACGACAGTTAATATGGAACGGAGGGAGTATTATATATAAACGCTATAAAAGGATAATTTTATCCATTATTTTTTTATTAAAATGCTTAAAATAAATTTGACGGAAGGGATTGATTTGATTAGCGAGTAAGTTATGCTCTTTTACACAATCTACACATTTCAAATTTTTTATAATTGATAATTAGTACTTATAACTAAAAAATGTTAAAGGATAAGACACATGAAAGAAATATTTTGGAGCAAAACTGTTATCATCGAACAGCACACATTGACATACATATCTGAGAGAGGTGGATGTGGCATGGTGTGACTCCCCTTCCCCACGCCTTCATTTACATTTACTCTGGAGCGGCCCACCCTGTGCAGATCCACCCGTGTGCTCCCCTTGGCCCTGATCCTGACCCTCACCCAGTCACCCTAACCCTCCTCTCTTTAATTCTGATCCCTTCTCATATTCTCAATCAAATTCCATACTCAGCTCCACACCAATATTAATTAATTGATCCAATAATAAAATACTAAAACAAAAATATGCATATACTACCAGTACCTAATCAGTCCATGGATCTAGCAGTGGTAACCCTATATTAAGAAAGACCATATATAGCTCACTCATACTCCCATATCCCTTAAATCCATCAATTATTGAGTGGTGAATTAAAGTCCTCAGTTGCCCTTGCCCCGGCCTCCTACCCAGAAGCCAAGATGGAGTTGTTCCTGTATCTGTACCTTACCCTGACTCTGTCAGCCACAGTCCTCCTCGTGCAGCTGAGGCGGATGCGTGCGAGGCGGCATCTGCCACCGGGAAGCTGCGGACTCCCACTCATCGGAGAAACCCTGCAGCTGATATCTGCGTACAAGTCTGACAACCCAGAACCATTCATGGACGACAGGGTTGCCCGCTACGGCCCCATATTCACCACCCACGTATTCGGAGAACCCACCGTATTCTCAGCTGACCCTCAACTCAATCGCTTCATCCTCCAAAATGAAGGAAAGGTGTTCGAGTGTAGCTACCCGGCTTCCATATCCAACTTGTTGGGTAAACACTCCTTGCTTTTAATGAAGGGCACTTTGCATAAAAGGATGCATTCTCTTACCATGAGTTTTGCTAATTCCACCATTATTAGAGATCATCTTCTTCTTCATATTGACCGCCTCATCCGCTTCTACTTTGATTCTTGGTCCCACCGGGTTTTCCTCATGGACGAAGCTAAAAAGGTACGGTATTACTAGTTTACCTCTTTTTAATTTCAACAACTAATTTCTTTCTCATTAATTTTACTTCTGTCTTTGTTAAAAAAAATTAAAATTAAAGGGGGCTAGCTAGTGAGCTACAAAAATCTATGAATGTAAACTACTTTTTTACTCATCTTTGGTCTTTTTCTTTGTTAATTTACTTCATGGACCATGGTAAAAAAGAATATTTTGTTTCATTTTTCAATTACAATTTCTTCTTTTTTTCAATAGGATCATGAATCATGATCATCTTCTAAGTGTTTGATCCTTTGTTGATATATTTTTGGGTGATTGCGAGCTTGTAACTTTATAAGAAGGGGGGAAAATCAATCACATGATGTAGTATTGTAGTAATCATAAGGAGGATTTGCTTTTTCTTTTCTCTTTTTCTTTTTCTTTTCTGCTCAGACTTCCTTTTTAATTTAACTTTCCGTCTTAAAAATCAGGAGTAGAGTTGAGTTTTAAATTTCCCATCAACCAAATTAAAAGAATAAAATAAAGAGTTGAATTCCCTTTAAATAATTTTGAAGAAGGCTTGAAAATGTGATTATATTTTTGTAAAATTTAAGATTGAGGATCTAATAACATAAGGAGCCATTAATCGACGACTCATTTTTTTTTGTCATGCATTATTGATTTTAAGGGTGATATTGTGTCCGCTGCATAAAGTTTTAGTGAACTTGTGATATATGAATATATGACCTGCTCTAATATTTAGGGTTCTTATACTAAAAATAGATAGGTAATTTATGTAAGAAGTACATTATTAATTTATCATAATAAAGTAGAAGATTGAAAGTAAGATTGTACTTAAGGTCTAGAAATAATTATTAGTTGTAAAGAATTTTCGAGCTTAGTGATCTCAAAAATAAAAGTTTCTTGCATTTCATGACTGAGTTTGACACTCGACAAGGGACCCTCTTGTTAATGAAGTCAAGGTGGCCACTAAATTGTAAGTTCCATTTGGTAAAATTCTAGGAACAACAATATTTCTACACTTTGGGGAAAGTTTTTTCAAGTTTGGATGTGATGTAAAGGATGTCACATATAAAACTTTCTAATTTATTTGTTTTTTTGAAAAATATGTTGGAATCGTCTAAGCTAGAAAGGCCTTTATATTAGAGGTATGCACATTAGATTTGGTGAACCAAGTAAATGGAAATGCTGAAGTCCAAATCCAAAAACTTGATCAACCTTTGCTCACTTTCATTTAAAAGGTTTATATGCAAATTATTATGAGGGATATCATGATCTTTAATATGAAATATCACCATTATAATGTCAAAAAAAAATCATTTATTAAACACAATCAAACGTATAAAATTTTATTAATTTGACCAACTCAACTCTCCATGACTTTCCATTTAAAATGTTCTAATATATTTTTATAAGTTTACCAAATTCAGTGTTGAATGGTGACAGTGATAAGATAATCAATGATGGGCGCATGTTAGCGTTCTATCGGACCACATGCTCCTTTGCTACTGTCGATAGAATGGGAGCTCGTGGGCTGCGCACATTAGCCCAGAGAAAAAAAAAATCTGATTTCTTTTTTTTTTTTGTGATTTCTTTTTTTTTTTTTGCCCCAAAAAAATAGTCTGTTTATTTAGGAAAAAAAGTGAAGGGGAAAAATGATGATGATTTCCGGCAACAATAAGTAGATGCACATTTTTGATGATCTGTATATTCTCTCTTCTTTTTTAGCAATGGTATACTAAAATAGCAAATATAGTAGAATTTTATTTATTTATTTCTCCAAGGATTTTATATTTGAAATTGATTTAAATGTTAGGGAGTTGGCTTTTCAGTCAAAAAGGGTTATGATAGAAAGAATAATTAATAAATAATGGTGTTAATAAGGTCAGCTAATCTCATGATTACAACTTGTGTTTGTGTTTGTGTTTGCAGATTACATTTGCATTAACAATGAAGCAGCTAATGAGCTTTGACCCTTGTGAGTGGACAGAAAGCCTTAGAAAGGAGTACCTACTTGTGATTGAAGGCTTCTTTAGTATTCCCCTGCCCTTCTTCTCAACTACTTACAACAGGGCCATTAAAGTAATTACTACTTTCTCCGTCCATGCTTATTTATATGCATCCCATCACTTTTTTTAATTATATTATTCTTAATTTTTACATGGTATTTTCTTGATGTGAAATTAAATTGATTTGTATGCTCGCCTAACGTAACTTTACAAAGAGCTAATTAAAGAGTATAATTTGATTATGAAATATTGCTATATAATATATTAGATTAAAGTTAATGTAAAGAGTAATTTGAAATTTGGCACGTGAAGTTACTGTAATTTGTGAAGTGGTTCTAGAAGATATCTGATCATGATATGGGGTTTTATCTTTTATCGATCACACTAATATTATTGATTGAAAAGGTGAAGAAAACATTTATGACATAGACGTATCCCTTGTAGAAACATGAGGATGAGTGGGCATCTATGGACCCTACAGGCCATCTATGGATTCCTCATATTGCTTCTTCTATTTCAATTATTCATCAAGGAAATGTATCATATCATGTCCATATATGCCCCCACCTTTTTTCTTATTTTCTCTAGGTGTTATACGATGGTAATTGCGAAGGCTGTAGACTTTGTCTATCAGCATGTTAAAAGCATAACACACTTTGCTATGATCATGCTTGCTTTCAGTTGTTATCTTTTCTTGAATGCTTTGAATATTATTATGTCATTTGATTGTTATTATTGTTTTCTTAATAAAAAGTAGAAACAAAATGAATTTGTTGTTATGGATGCATGTATTATTATATAAAGAGGATTAATTAATTTGTTGCTATGGATGAAATGAAAAAATAATAAAAGGCAAGGACAAAAGTGGCAGAAGCATTGAGTGTGGTGGTAAGAGAGAGGAGGAAAGGTATTGAGAAAGGGGAGAGAAAGAACGACATGCTGGGTGCATTGCTAGCTGAAGAAGCCGGTGGAGGATCTAGCAGATCAGCAAGGTTTACTGATGAAGAGATTGTTGACTTCCTTGTTGCTTTGTTGGTCGCCGGCTATGAGACCACTTCCACCATCATGACTCTTGCCGTCAAGTTCCTCACTGACAACCCCCTTGCTCTCCTTCAACTCAAGGTACCTACCTGCTTTCTTAATATGGACTCACAACATATATATGTTCTAGATATTTATGTACCGACATTAACATTTATAATAGTCACAGTAAATAATCAAGTCAACAATCATGCTATTCGGAGCATTTAGATCCGCCTAATAAATAGCATTTCTCTTCTTTTTAATTTCTTCAAATTAATTCTAGGGACCCATCAACCACCCACAATAATTACCATCATATTTATTTATGGACCCCGGCCTTAATTACAAGTTTCAACGCCTTATTATCTTGATTCTCAATCTCAGCCAAACACATTGGAAGGCTTGGATGCAAAAGCGTGTCCATTTGTATATACCATCCAATGGCTACCCTGCATGTAATGTGTTTAATTACGATGGACTATTCTTACATATATTTTGACTGTCACATCAGTTTTCAATTAATTGGACTCATGATCTAGTTAAGATGATAAACACTAACACAATATATACTACAGTTTATTTCAACGTCATGATGATGTAGCTTTATATCATATGTTTCACATATGTGCTCATTCTTTTGCAACTTAATATATTAATATTAGAATGTTTGTTGGTACTCTGTAGTAGTTTTTATCAAATGAATTATTTACCAAACAATCTTTTATCACTCATGAGATAACAACACTCAAACTAATATTATAGGTTTATATTTAGAATGTTTGGTAAACTTATATTTATTAAAAAATATAAATAAAAAATAATTTTATATGACTTGGGAGATAACAACACTCAAACTAATGAAACATATGTCCTTTTTTTACAATTTAAATACACATGAATATAATCTTAAAGTAACTTAAGTGTAATTAAGATGATTAAATAGTATCTTGATGCATCATGTTAATCATTTTCAATTACAAATTTAACTAAATTATCCCACTTTTATTAAGAAATAAATATATGATAGTAATATGTTTTATAAGAAAAGATTAACATCTTTAAATCTAAATTAAAACAAATGGGTAATCTTCCGAAAAGGAATAAAAAGTAAGCAACTACGTACTCTTTCTTTATGGAAAGGAAAATATATAGTAATTTGTAAGATAAGAGTAAAAGTTAACTATTTTGATATGAAAAACAAAAACAAAAACAAAACAGGAGAAAGTGTATCCTTTGTCCACTTCCATTTGATCTATAATGATCCACTTAATGAAAGGTGCAACTTTGGAGCTATACAATGCATACATAGCGGTCCTTAATTATGTCATTCCACATGCAAAACATCAAAAAAGCAAAGCTTATTTGTATTGCATATAAGGCCCCACTATTGCAAAATTTATCACTATATAATTTATTTCCCCAGTGTTAAAACCTTCTTAATTATATCCATCAGTAGACCAATACGATAACTGATGTAGACGAAATTTAAACTTAACGAGATGGTTAATTAGATGCAGATTAAACTAATAGGAGAGCAATGAACATGATGCAGGTGATTCATAGAAGATGATCATGAATTTATTTAGGCCCTGTTCTTTGGATGAATTGTTGTCAAGTTAGGATAATTAGGTTTGGATAAGTTAGAATAAGTTATGATACTTTTTTGTCAATTGTGTTTTTAGAGTGTATATTTTTTTCGGAATTGTGTTAGGTTGGGGTTTAGGGTTTAGGGTGGCCGAGTAGGCCATATACATACTGCATAATGCTTGCATGGGATACCGAATAATTTGCAAAGGGTCAAGAGGACCACAATAGCATGTTTTTATGTTTGTTGTGAGGAGTGAGGAAGGACATTGAAGATATGTAAAAGACAATAATATCTCTGGGAACCTATAGCTAGGTTGTCCTCCTGTGCTATAAAATTGTTGTCAAAATGACAGACTCAGAGAGACAAACTGAAAAATGTTAGGAGAGAGAATGTGATTTGGTGAAGGTGAAAATGTGAATGTTACTGTAGACAAAATTGAGGCGGATGGGAGGGGTTTTGGACATTTATGTTGTGATGGAGTGAGGAATCACATTACAGAGAGTAAAGTGTGAAGGCATCTTTGTTTGTTTGATTTAGTTTTATCTCCCTCGTGTGCTTCCTGTACGTTGGTTGTGTTGTCCAAAAAATGTGTCAGATTGAATTAACACTTGTTTGGCAGTGGACGTACGTGCCTTCCTTCTTTTACCGCCTCCTCACTCCTCTGTCTTTCTCTTGCATTTCAACACCCCCTATTCAATTCCATTCTGCCTCTTTTTTTTCCGTAATGCATTTATTTGCGTTGTTCCCTTTTGTTGTTGTCCCCTTCAATTTGCTGCATTTTTCAATGTCCTCTACTCAAGGGAATCCACACATGCATCCCTTTCTGTTTGTTTTCATTAGAGAAGAAAATTGACATTGTTCTTCTCACTGGTTACGTTGGTAGGATGAATTATCAATATAAGAACCAACAGATATCCTACCTAACCTTACATTTAAAGTAAAGGCCATGATTTTATTTGAAATTAAAATTACATATGATATCTAGCTATATTGATTTTGTTGTTTTCCTAAGCAATAGCCCTGAAATTAAAATTACATATCATATTTATATTGATTTTGATTTTGTTGTTTTCTTAAGCAATAGCCAAATCTCAATGAGCTTTTAGTTCATTTAGCATTGGTTGCATTATGGTATACCACACATCTAGTTGTCCTTATAAAGATTCCCAAGTGCATCATATTCTACTCTTCTTTTGGAGTAGGACGTATCTTAAAACAACAAGCTTTTAGGACTGGAGTCCCCCTCTCCTGAATCAATTGATCCATGAGATAGGAGATTCAATGGATGACCTGACTTGTCAATATAAAAAAATATATTAATACTAGTAGCTGAATTATTGTGTCGAATAGTTTGATATTTTTGGATATTTACCCAAATAATAACATTTTCATTTTCTAGTAAGACCAATTAAGTAACACACTCATCCATTTTACTAAGTACTCCCTTGGTTATATATTAATTATTGTATTTGAAAAATGTGCAGTCAAATTTTAAAATGTTTGACATATAAATTTCTTAATATATACAATGACTTATTAGATAAAATTACTATCAATATATTGATAACGAAAATAATTATTCTAAAAGTATAACATTATAACTCTTAATAAAATATTATATAAAAAAATAATAATAGAAATTGTAATCTTGAATAAAATAACAATGGTTGTGACCTAACTAGTAGGTAGAGCTGAGAAGTAAAACATAGAGATGAATGGCATGTTGTAACGAACTATGGAGGTGTGGATGGATGGGGTGGGCCAAACATATTGACGGAGAGGTTGAAAATAGCTGCAATGCAAATGCAGATGCAAACAGTGCTAGAGATGTGAGCCTGGGGCTGGGCTAGTCTCCTAAATGCTATACTACCCTATTCCTATTCCTGTTCCTGTTCCTATTCCTACTGCTACTCCTACTCCTACTCTTGTAGTCGTCATAATATATAGCTGGAAACATCTACTCATTTTGTTGGCATATTCGATTCTGTTGTCACACTCACACTCTCTGCATTAATCGCTCTTCAGTCTTCCTACACACTCACTGAAACAGAAACTCCATCTTCAGTTATGGGCTATACCGCTATGTAGCTCACTCTTTTTTTTTCATCTTTCATATTAACTAGCTAGTAGCTAGAGCCTAGAGGGTGATCCAGCGACCTAGCTCAACTTTTTTCTTTGTTCAACAAAATTTTGTCTTCAAATATAAATGCAACTATTACTGTATGATTTTAGTTCTTGCTTAATTAACTGAAAGTTTTAACTCCATTGCTTATGTGGGTGTAAAATTATGTCATACACTAATTTAAATGGACTAATTCAATGACAAATTCATAATATTTAAGATGGATTATGTAGTAGTATTGATAAAATCATGATGGATCAAGGTATGTATGCTAAGAAATAACATATAAAGTACTTTGTACAAAAGTTGCTCATGTATTAGGTATTCCTACAATCTAGATAACTTAATTGTCATCATAAACAAATATCAAACACACCTATATATTTTAACTCCTAAACTGCTTATCTTAATCAAATAGATGTCCCCCCCCCCCCCCCAAAAAAAAAAAGACATAGCCACATAGGTAATAATTAATCAGATATGTAGGTGATAATTAGATACTGTAAATCAAGAAAGAAATTAAAAGCCTCATGTGATGATCCAAGTAGGATCTATCAGTTCTTTTTCCCTTTATCTTTTCAGGTAGATAATTGATTGAATATCATTAAAAATATGTGTTGATTCTAGTGTTGTCAGCATATATTTTTATTGTCATATTATAATTTTTGTTACCAACGTAACTTTTATATAGTTAGAATTAATTACTAATGATAAAAAACTTAATATTCATTGGAGTAAATAACATTGAATGAACTTTTCATCTGCTAGATGTATTATACGTGTGCTTCTGTAAAGTTAAAAAAATAAAAATATAATTTTGTAAAATCTATACGTCATACTATACTTGTCCATTGGGTACCATTGGGTATATCCTTTGTATTAAACTGTAATATGCAATGATAGTTTTTTACCTAAATTAAAGGCCTAGAGTCTTGTCTATGACTTGCTTATACAAGAATGAAGGATTTAAAATTCCCATTGTAACAGGAAGAGCAAGAAAAGATTAGAGCAAGCAAGGGTGAATCGGAGACCTTAGCTTGGAGTGACTACAAATCAATGCCCTTCACTCAATGCGTAAGCTCCCTAGCTAGCTACTTCTTAATTAAACTTATTTTGTTTGCAAAACTTGTTGGGTTAACATAACATTTGTGTGTATGGTTTCCAGGTTTTTAACGAGACTTTGCGAGTTGCAAATATCATTGGGGGCATATTTAGACGCACCACTTCAGATGTTCACATTAGAGGTACCTAGTTAATGTTGTCCGCTACACAGACATTACATACAGAGTTGTTGTATTAACCGAATATTCGGGCAATTTGATACAATTGTCATGTATACTCGTTTCACTGTATTCTTCTACTTACTTTTATTTACAGGTTATACAATACCAAAAGGATGGAAAGTTTTTGCATCATTCAGGGCTGTACACATGGACGAGGATCATTTTAAGGACGCTCGAACGTTCAACCCATGGAGATGGCAGGTACCATGATTCACTTACCAAAACTTTCGCCCATATGTTGTTATTTATATTGTATGTAAATTGGAAGTAGAAAGATTAGCACTTATTGACTGAATTTGTGGATGAATATTTGGACAGAGCGAGTCAGGAACAACATGCCCGACGGGTGTCTTCACACCTTTTGGGGGCGGTCCAAGGCTGTGTCCTGGCTATGAGCTTGCTAGAGTAATGCTTTCTGTCTTCCTTCACCACTTTGTCACCAAATTCAGGTACTATTTTCATTTTCATCTTCTTGGTTCCTAACAATCACATTGTGGAAAATGATGTTTATTTGTTATTCCATACCCTTAAGCTTATGAATTATGAAATGTGTGGTGTTTTCAACAGTTGGGAGCCAGCAGAAGAGGATAAGTTAGTGTTCTTCCCCACAACACGCACACAGAAACGATACCCTATTTACGTGAAACGGATTCACGAGAAAACAGAGGGCGGCACGGAAGCTTAATTAGAAGCATGGTAGTAGAAGAGTTGGGGAGGGAGGGAGGGAGGAGTGTAATTTGGGCAAATACTGTCCAAAGGGAAGAGTTAGGAAGTTATATAAAAGGAGGTGAAATTGATTTGTTTATGATAATTCTTATATTCAGTTGGGGGTGAGCTGCTCTACTCCATCAATGTTGACAAAGTGGGAATGAGCTGTTTACTCATTCATTCTTTTGGTCACTCATCTTCACATACTACACATTCTCATCAAACCTACACCATTGTACATGCTTATCAATTCCCATTTCATTACCTCATTCTCTCTCTCTCTCTCTCTTTCTCTCTAGTTACTCTTCTTTACTTTTTTTTTTTTTTTTTGGTGATTGGAACTCCTCCTCCAAACCCCACCCCCATCACAAGAAAGAAGGGGGAAAAAATGCTCACTATGCATATAGTTAATGACATATACTATTACTCAATGTTCATTAGTTATATACTAAACGTGCATTGCCATATATATATACCCAACTAGGCCTCAATCCGTGCGATGCACGGAGCGAACTCAATTAGCTACTTTTGAAATTTTATAAAAGTCATGGATAAACCAAACAAAATATTAATGAAATTGTTACATGGAAAACATCGTGATAAATTGTTCCGACAAAATATGTAATTCAGCAATAGAAAGTTTTCTAAAATGTGAATGAACGTCGACTACGGCGAGTTGCATGATGCATTATCCTTCCTTACGTTGACCTGAAATTTTAAATTATCGTATAAGTAGTAAAATTTTATGAAACAAACTATGAATGAATAGTTAAATACAGTGAATGCAATCAAAGTATATTTAAACTGGTTTTTAAATCCATATAATAGTGACATGTGGCTTACTTTAAAGATGATAACTTGAGAGTATGAAGTGTGAATCATAGTTATTAAAATCTCGATCTTGATTTACGATCCTACAATTATATGGTCCAAAATCCTCGATACGATTCTACTATTTACACACGATCCACGATCCTACATGGGCTAAATTCTGATCCTAACTTCCACATAGTTTCGAGTTAGGATCCTGATTTTAACAACCCTGGTGTGAATGGTATTCAATTATGCCAAATATGATAATGTAAACTGAATCTGCAGAATTCAAAGTTTTTGAATACGTCAACAACAGTGAATGCAATCGAAGAAGACCTAAATAGGTCTGAAAATCTATATAATAGTGACGTGTGACTTGCCTAATCGAAGATAATTTGAGTGTATGAACTGCGAATGGTACTCAATTAAGGCGAATATGTTGAAGTGCGGCAATTATGATGTTGATTGCTCGGAATAGTAGATGAAAAGAATTTAATCCCTAACAGCTGTATTGGATTTATATGTTTTCAAAAAGTTATGAATGTAATTGACCAAGCTGATTACATTGGTAATGGGAGTTGTAAACTTAGTCGGAGTCCAAATCAGTCAGGGATTAGTGATACTTTTTTTAAATTTTAAATTAAAATACGGATTGTACATAGAAAAAAAGTTTCTACGTTGTGATTGACCAATTCCCCTACAGTCACTCCCGTGACTCTATTTCGTGGGACCCACAATGATTTTTATTATAATTTATATATTATTATTATATAGATTATTATTATTATTATTATTATTATTATTATTATTATTATAGGCAACTCCAAAATAATTACTTTTATTTGCACCAAAATAATTTAATTCAGAGTCCTAAGCAGTCAAGGATTAGTGATATTTTATGGTTTTTTAAATTTTAAAATAAAATCCGGATTGAGAATAAAAAAAATTGAAAATAGAAAAAAAATATATATAATTTTCTACGTTGTGATTGGCCAATTCCACTACAATCACTCCCGTGGGTCTATTTCATGGGACCCACAATGATTTCTATTATAATATATAGAATATAGATTATTATTATTATTATTATTATTATTATTATTATTATTATTATTATTATTATTATAATTGTTACTGTTATTTGCACCAAAATAATTTAATTCAGAGTCTAAAACAGTCAAGGATTAGTGATATTTTCTGATTTTTTTAATTTTAAAATAAAATCCAGATTGAGAATAAAATAAAATAGAAAATAGAAAAAAAAATAATTTTTTACGTTGTGATTGACCAATTCCCCTGCAGTCACTCCCGTGACTCTATTTCGTGGGACCCATTGTAAAACCCCGTAAATTCCTATTATTCTTACCGTTAAAATTTCTGACGTTTGTTATGTTTTTCGTTTAATTATATACTATTAACACGTAGAGCTTTTAAGACCGCGACTGAGTTCGTTGAAATTTTTAGAGTCTGAAAATTATCAGTTAAGAAAGTTTCGGCTATCAACTGATTTTATTGGGATCAGTTGTGGGATCCATTTTAGATGAGATAATGTTATTTTTAGGAGAAAATTTTTATGAGAGGTGTTGGGAATTTTTAGTGACTGAAAAATATCAGTTGGGAAATTTTTGAGTATAGGCTAATTTTATTTGGGATCAGTTTGGGATTTATTTTATCAGTTCTTCTTCCCTGGGATTCCCTCCCATTACCTTGAACCCCTCAACGCACTCCCTCGGGTTCTCTTCCTCCTTGTCTCTATTCTCTTCTTCTGTTTTCCTACTGGTCGACACCGCATGCACCACTCAATTTCTTTTTCTCCCTCCTTTTCTCTTTCTCTCTCTATATTTTTGGGTTGAGTAAGAATATTTCTTATTATCATTATTGTTATGTTCTATTATTTTTTATTACTAAGTCTTCATATTATTATTATTATTATTAAGTTCGTAATTTTATTATTTAGTTTTATAATTTATTATTCAGTTTCGTAATTTTATTACTTAGTTTCATAATTTAATTATTTAATTTCATAATTTTATTATTAAGTTATATAAGTTTATTATTAAGTCTTCGTATTATTATTAATAAGTTCGTAAAATTTATTTCCATAATTTTATTATTAAGTTTCGTAATTTTATTATCAAATTTTCATATTATTTTTTATTATTATTATTATTAAGTTATTATTAAGTTTCGTATTATTATTATTATTTACTTTACATAAATTATTGAGGTTCGTATTACTATTATTAGTAAGTTTCGTATGCTCGTATTATTACTATTAAGTTTCGTAGTTTTATTACTAAGTTTCGTATTATTATAACGTTTCGTGTTATTAATATATGAAGTTTCGTGTTATTATTATTATTATTATAAAGTTTCGTATTATTTTATTATGATAACGTTCCGTGTTATTATTATTATAGAGTTTCATGTGATTATTTTAAAGTCCATATGATTAGTATTAAAAGTTTTATATTATTAGTATCAAAATTTCATATGTTTTAGTATTAAAGGTTTAATACTTTTGTTCTAAAGCTTTTATAAAGCTTTCATGTTGTGATGTGGTAATATGAATATTATGTTCAAAAACCGTACGTAATATTATTATTAAAGTATTAGTATCGAGTTTTGAGTTTTAAATGTGTTGTTCCGATATTATTATATTATTTTTAAAAAAAAGGTGTGTGGGATAGTATGCTTGTTACATGGCTAACTAAAGGCTAAGGTTGGGATGTGGTAGGATTCGTGCGTAACTAACTATAGTAAAAGTCGAGTATTAATTTTAGAAGTTTATATTCGAATTCTAAGTCCAAGCGAGACGACGCAATAGTTAACTCCCGTGTGTAAGTGTTGCAGTAAAGAGAAGTTGTTCAGGTAATGTCTATGTCCTAATCCCCATTGGGATGCTCTTTTATCTGTTTTGTGATTTTAATCTGTTTTATGAAGCGTGCATCCCGTAGGGGACTTTCTGTAAAATTAGACTGTCTAAATTGGATGTCTGAGAGTTCTTTTCTGAGTTAAGTAAAACGTGACAGTCTTTTAAACTCTGAGTTTTATCCTGCAAGTTTTGAGAAATTGGGTTGGGAGACTTCGTGGTGTAATGTCTGTGCTCTAATCCCTTTTGATGCTCTTGAACTGTTATGTTGATTATTGTTATATGGAAATTTGCATTCTGATGGGAACTTTATCTGAAACTCGACTGTCTATTTTGTTGATTATTGTTATATGGATTCGTGCGTGTTGTGCTCGACTAAGACCTGACAGAAGCGTTGCTCGGGCGAGCCAAAGGGTGGCTCGGTCGAGCAGTCTCACTGGGTCGCGACACCCTGCTGTAAGACACCAAGTCCATGCACGACGACATCCGGCAGGAGCTTGGCTCGGGCGAGCCAAAAGCTCGGCTCGGGCGAGCAGGCTTTCTGATGCCACGTCCGTGCCTTGAATTTATTGTTCCCGGGTTTTTAAAACACTCGCACCCCGATACCTTCTATTCTCTAGTTCTCGAGACGGCCCAGTCCAGTCCTGAGGCCTCCGGGGCTGGTGTTGTGAGCGGGCCCCCCCTAAGGAGCCCCGAGGCTCATCCATTGGATGGCCGAGACTAGCCTCCCAACTCCAAAAGTGCTCGGAAATTGTAACTCAAGGTTCGAGTTGGTCGAAGCGGCTCGCTTGGTAGAGATCTCTAGGGGAGAGAGTGGAACCCCGTCCTCTTCATCCTCAAGCTAAGTCTACAATCTCTCCCATCGCGCCACGCTCCATTTTGGTATCAGAGCCCAAGGTTATTCATCTAGCTTGAGTTTCCATTGTTCTTGCTAGTTTGTTCTCTATTGTTGGAATTTTGGTATTTTGATTGAAATATTGGTGTTCCCCAACCCTTGTGACTCCAAGTGTGTTGGAGAAATTGTTATTGCTATTGTGTTTGTTGATTTTGATGCATATTGGAGCTTTGAGGAAGAGTTGGAAAATTTGCACACAAGGTGTTCGATAAAATGCCCAAGTGAGAAAAACACAAAGAACCCTTATCCAAACACAAGCCAACTACAAGAAAACCCCCAAACTCCACAAAATATCCCAAACACAATCCGTCCCATACCTTTCCCTCGATATGGATGGTCACGATAATTCCGATCGAGAGGAATCAAGCCACCGGGGTAGCCCTCGACATCGGGCTCTCGAGAACCGACTTGCCACCCATGGCGAACGGTTCACCTCCATCGATCGCACTCTTAATGCCATCATGGTACGGTTGGACAATCTCGTCCAAGAGCGTCCGGTTCCACCTCGAGTTGAACGTTCGAGGCGCGCACAAAGCCCTAACCGTCCTCCTCCCTCTTACGAGTCGAGTGACGTTGATAGAGGCTCACTACGACGCCATCATCGACGAGAAGCGGTTGAGAAACCCCCATGGGATGAATTCTATGATACCAAGATCAAAATTCCAGAATTCAATGGCAACATCGACCCCGAAGATTATCTTGAATGGGTCCAAATCTTGGATAGGTATTTTGAAGCTGGGGATTATAGTGATGAACAAGCCTTCAAGATTGCAAGGTTGAAACTCACCAAGGGTGCATCCTTTTGGTTTAAGAATGTCAAGGCACAAAGAGCTAAGGAGGGTCGAGCAAAAGTCACCTCATGGACAAAGCTAAAGCGATTAATGAATCGACGATTCTTGCCTAGTACTTACAAGCGAGACCATGAACTCATTTCATCACTTGATGGGCAAAGAAGAAGATAGGATTCCTCCCGGGAAAAGCCATTCCACTTTTCCCCACTAACGGCCTTTACGTCCCAAAAATGTGTCAAATGTAGACGTGTGGGACATGATGCTTTGCAATGTCCGACAATGGCTATGGTTGAAACTTGGATTGAAGAATCCTTTGGTGTGGAAGAGCATACAGGTGACATGGTAGAAGGTGTTGATGAGAAAAACGTTGAGAAAGAGAAAAGTTCAATGAACGGGGTTATTGTCATTGAGGCCGTTGAAGGGAAACCTCTTGAGCTACTTGAAGTACATAGTGATCTTGATAAAGTTCCAAGCCAAGAGAAGGATGCGAACGTCGATCTTGCCCTTCCTCTCACCCTTGTTGAAGAACCCCAAGAAGAAGCACCTTCATTCGTCTCACATCCATCAATTGTTGAGCCTAGCAACAATAGAGTTAACTCCATCATCTCTCATGGTATGACTACTTTTGGAGTCCCTCCTAGCATTGTTGAAAGGGCTCAAGAAGAGACTCTTTTAGTTTTATCATTACCACAAGCCAAGGGATTAAACAACAATGGTGGTGACTCCTATTTCCTTCCACCCACAGGTATCCAAATTCTTCTCCATGGGAAGAACAAGGTAACCGAAGACTCTCCTTTGAAATTTATTGAATCATGCTTGAAAGATGTACGATGTGGTGTAGAGTCTTTGGGTGAGTCGTGCATGATCTTTGGGAGACATTGGTTGTTTGATGAAGTTTGTTGGCGAGAAAAGTTGCATGATGAGCATGTAAAGTCCCCGGTTGAAAATTCCCAATGTTTTGAGTGGCATACTAAGAATCTTGGTGTCTGTTTGGTGTTTAGTGGCGAATTTGGAATTGAAGATGCCTTGATTCTAGTTCAACCTAAGTTTTTGAGCTCTTCAACTGTGTCATCCTTCGATGAATATTGCTCGTATATTGGTCGTTGTGTCATGAACTTTTTGAACGAGTCATATATGTTATTTGGTCGACATTGGTTGTTCGAGAAGTCTATTGGGATGTCGAATCCGTCTTTGTTCCTTACACTCTTGATGCTTTCACTACCCCGAGGCCATGTTGATGCTTTTATGGTCCTCGTTTGGTGTTTCCTACACCGTGTCCTTCCCATGCTTTTGAAACCACCATTAACCCACAAAAGCAAAACCTGGGTGGGAAGTGAGTTGAGGAACCTTCTATCGAGCGAAACACGGGGTGAGTGTGCTCTTGGTGAGGGCAAGCGATCCATAGCTTTTTCTTTACCGGGATGCAAGCCTAGTGAGGTTGAGCGATCCTTAGCTCCACAAAAATTTCCAACCTCCCTCCCTTGTCCCTCACCCTTGCCCACAACACCTACCGAGCGCCGCATAGAGTCTCCCAGTGTTGAGCCATGCTCAATCGCTCTCGAGCCTCGCCATGGAGTTGAGCTGCATGAGTCCACGTCCATGACTACTCACCCGAGTTCCATTACTTCCACATCGAGATTGAACGAGGAAAAGGTTATTTCAGTTGGCCTTGAACCCGAGCTCTCATGTGACGAATTCCTTGTTGCTTTCAACAAGTTGATGGGTGCTAGCCATGTTCGGGTCCTTCGTGATGTCGACTTGGCCCCTCCTTTCCACCGGAATTGCTACATATTTGAGAAGGACGGGTTGCTGAGTGTCACTCTACTTTGGCTGTTGGAATACTTGCTCTTGGGTCTGCATGGATACCCGTTAATTTTGAACCCCCAAGAGTTGTGGACAACTCTTTTCAAAGAAGGGGAGGATGAAGAGGACCGGGTTCCACTCTCTCCCCTAGAGATCTCTGCCAAGCGAGCCGCTTCGACCAACTCGAACCTTGAGTTACAATTTCCGAGCACTTTTGGAGTTGGGAGGCTAGTCTCGGCCATCCAATGGATGAGCCCCGGGGCTCCTTAGGGGGGGCCCGCTCACAACACCAGCCCCGGAGGCCTCAGGACTGGACCGTGCCGTCTCGAGAACTAGAGAATAGAAGGTATCGGGGTGCGAGTGTTTTAAAAACCCGGGAACAATAAACTCAAGGCACGGACGTGGCATCAGAAAGCCTCCTCGCCCGAGCCGAGCTTTTGGCTCGCCCGAGCCAAGCTCCTGCCGGATGTCGTCGTGCGTGGACTTGGTGTCTTACAGCAGGGTGTCGCGACCCAGTGAGACTGCTCGACCGAGCCACCCTTTGGCTCGCCCGAGCAACGCTTCTGCCAGGTCTTAGTCGAGCACAACACGCGACCAGATGGCCTGCTTGCCCGAGCAAGATGTTGGCTCGCCCGAGCCAGCGTTCTGTCGCGCCCGCGACCCAACCTGGCCAGCGACAAGCCAAGACAGTCAGAGGGCCAGCTCGCCCGAGCCGCCCATCTGCTAGCCCAAGCCACTCTTCTGGACGGACACGAATTTTCGTTATTTTTGCCTTGTTTTAGCCTAATTCCTAGTTTAGTATAAATAGCTTGTTATCTCTTTTTTTCCAGGCAGCTTTTGATGATTATGAATATGCTTATGCATTAGTTAGGGTTTCCCTAAGTTTTCTCTCAAAATCTAGATTACTTTATCCATTGATTAATGGTGGTGTTTCTAGTCATTCCTTTATTGATCATTTGGTGGATTCTTCCTTTATGATGGTCATGGTGGGGTGTTAGGCCTTGGTGGTGGAATCTCCTTTATCCAAGGTCATATCCAATCCCTTTGGTGTTCAAGATTATTGATATTTGTTGATTTTGGTTATTATTCTTGTTATTATTCAAGTTCAAGGCTAGTGTTGAGAAGTTCAAGCATGGGTGATTGAGATGTTCATCTTTCTCCCCTTATTCTATTGCTTATGGATTTCTCTCATCTCTTCTACAACAACAACTCAAGCTAATTCTACAATCTCTCCCATCGCGCCACGCTCCAGTGAGACTGTCAAGAGACCAGGTTACGCCTGGTAGTTTGGAATGATGTTTGCGATGGTCATCCGGAATATAATGTGGTTGTGATGATGATGAGAAAGTATGTTTGCGATGGCCATCCGTGAATTGTGATGAGAAAAGAATTATTGCGATGGCCATCCGTGAGATTGATTGAGATTGGAAAGTATTGTGAATATTTTGGCGAGTCTTTTTGACTCCGAGGGGCAATACGGAAGCCCCGCCCGCTTTAAAATATGGAAACGGTAAGGTTATCTGGTAAAGGTTATTTGGAAATGTTTGACTTGTTGTAATGATGTTTTTACTTCGATTCTGGGAGCTTGCAATCCCAAAGGAGACCTTGGCTAAAACTTGACTGTTTATTTTGATTGAAAAAAACTGTGTTCTTTGCTTAGTAAAATATGGATAGTCTTTTGATTCATTTGTTGAAAGTGTGGAATTGTTGGTTCTGGAAAAGATTGGCTTTGGAAATGTTGTATTTAGACTGATATGACTTGAAATTGTAAATTGTACTTGATAGTTATATGTGTGAATGTTGACGGCTGATAACTTATAAGACATTAATATCCAAGTGAAACATTAAGCGGGTAAATTCTGTTACTTCTCTGAAGCAAGGTGTGGACACATGTTGGAACTGTATGAGGATAAGTATCCTGTTCCGTGTCTGGGACTGGCCATCCAAAATCGGGACCTTCTGGAAACTTAATGTCCCGTCCCTTGTTAGAATTTTGATTCTAAAAGCAGAGACCTTTGAAAGGTCACCCGCATAATAAAACTGATTTAATTTTTGATAAAGGAACTACTATAATAATTCTGGGTGTTGAATCTGACGTTGATGTTTTGACTCTGTTTCTGATTCTGAGCTGGATATTTTGCTTCGAATCTCTTTCTAGTAGTTGGATTAGCTGGTTTGAGATGTTATGTTGAATTCGTTATCTGATTTACTTTGATTACTCTGATTTTTGATGTCTGATCCTGAATTATTGAAATGTCACGTTGAGATTTTTGGAATGTTGTGCTTTCTGAGTTGAAAGTTTATACTGTTGGTCCCTAAGTGTTGTTATGTCTGAACTCTGGTTAATTTTGGGTTGGGATTCAAATGAGTTGCGAAAGGTTTGATTTGTTCCCCTCCCTCAAATGAATTGAAATGAATTTAAAATTTTTTTACAGTTAGTGGTAGACATTATTGAGGTTCCCCCCTCATGTTTGTAAATGTTTTGTTTTCAGGTGAAGACTTCTGTGATGGGAACGGGAACTAGCGGTGAGGACGTCTAGAGTTTTAATTTTGCAGTTGTGTTAAAAGTTTGACAGTCTTGAAGTTAAGGATGTTTATTCTAAACTCTAAGTTTGTTTAATTGTTATTTCCGTTGTTAAATAGCTGTAGTTTTCCTTCTCGCCTTATATTCCTTCGGGGATACGGCAGTGACGCCCGAATAAAAGTTGAGTCTTCCGCTGGTTTTCTGTCAATGTTAGTTTGACTCTAACGTTTCCATAATTGAATTTTCGGGGCGTTACACCCATAATGATTTATGTTATAATATATAGATTATTATTATTATTATTATTATTATTATTATTATTATAGACAACACCAAAATAATTACTGTTATTTGCACCAAAATAATTTAATTCAGAGTCCAAAGTAGCCAACGATTAGTGATATTTTCTCATTTTTTAAATTTTAAAATAAAATCCGGATTGAGAATAAAAAAATTGAAAATAGAAAAAAATATATAATTTTGTACGTTGTGATTGAGCAATTACCCTACAATCGCTCCTGTGGTTCTATTTCATGTGACCCACAATGATTTCAATTATAATATATAGAATATAGATTATTATTATTATTATTATTATTATTATTATTATTATTATTATTATTATTATTGTTATTACAATTATTTGCACCAAAATAATTTAATTCAGATGCCAAAGCAGTCAAGGATTAGTGATACTTTCTCTTTTTTTAATTTTAAAATGAAATAAGGATTGAGAATAAAATAAAATTGAAAATAGAAAAAAAAATTTCTACGTTGTGATTGGCCAATTCCCCTACAGTACTCCCATGGCTCTATTTCGTGGGACCCACAATGATTTCTATTATAATATATAGATTATTATTATTATTATTATTATTATTATTATTATTATTATTATTATAGGCAACACCAAAATAATTTAATTCAGAGTCCCAAGCAGTCAAGGAGTAGTGATCCTTTTTTATTTATTTTATTTTGAAATAAAATCTGGATTGAAATTTTAAAAAAAAATTGAAAATAGTAAAAAAAAATATAATTTTATACGTTATGATTGACCAATTCCCCTACAGTCACTCCCGTGACTCTATTTTACGGGACCCTTAATAATTTCTATTATAATATATATAGATATGGAACAGTTGGAAACGTTATCGAAGTCCAAAGTCGTATGGGATTTGTAATAGTTTTTTTAATTCTAAAATTAAATTAAATTTAAAACAATTATGGAGCAGCTCTAATTGGTGTCAGATTTCCAAGCCGCTTAGGTTTATAATAAAATCCGGTTGAAAATAAAATCAAAAATTATTAAAAATTGGGTCCTTTTTTTGATACTCTACAACTAGCAAATATAAAAAAGAGTACCATTTGATAATTGATCGACAGGGTCGGCAACGGGCCGAGTTGGGTCAGGTCAAGGTCGACCCATTGGTCATGTAGGGCGGGTCGGGTCAAGGTCGACCCTTCATAGTAATGGGTTGGGTCTGGGCTTTTTAGTGAAAATAAGGGTCGGCCCATGGGCCGACCCGTTTGACCCTAAACTTAAAACTAAGTGTATTTGTACAAAAAAATAATAATTATGTTAATTATTATTTAATGTGGAGTATTAATTAGGAGTGAGCGAGACCGGGATCCCGGTCATTTTTGCTACTCCCAGTCCCGGTCCCGGATGTGATCGGGAGCAGATTTTTGCTCCCACTCCCGATCCCGGTTGTGACCGGGAGCAAGTTTTTTCTCTCACTCCCAGTCCCGCCGGGACCGGGAAATGTACCGGAAGTTTCTAGTCCCGGCTTTCTAACCTATTTACAATTATTTTTGGATTATTTCCTTAAAAAACCAACACATAAATTTCGAAAAAATACACAACTCCAACTCCCTGTTCATCATCAATCATCATCATCACAATTTTCACAAGTTACAAGTATATCCCAAATTCCCAATATTCATAGTTCACAACTTCACAGCACTGACAGTAGTGAGTGATAGTACCTGTTCAAATTTCAATTAAAAAAAGAAAAGATTAGTGAATCTACTGCATTATGCTTCAATTCTTCAATTCGTTTACAGCAAGATGTATATAATTAAGGTCAAATTTTGCATTATGTTAAATTGCTAATATGCTTCGTTTAGTTTAACTTAAATGATAAAGTACATACATCCACAAAATATATGCATTATTACTGCAACAATTTTCCTAGGTTTTGAGTTTGATTATCCATTACAACAGTAAACCCGGCCTAACCAGAAATATTGGGCCAAAAATATTACATAGGAATATGCCCACTGCCCAATAGCATTTATAATTTTTTTTATATATATTAATTATTTAAGACCGGGAGTCGGGATCGGGACCGGGATTTGAGACTAAGTCCCACTCCCGGTCCCATAATAGACGGGGACTTTGTTTTTTATCCCACTCCCGGCCCCGTTTCCAATGGGACCGGGATTTCGGGACCGGTAATTCACCGGGATCGGATGGGACCAAGAGTCCCGGAAATTTTGCTCACCCCTAGTATTAATAATATATTTAAATAAGGATAGCATTTAAATAACAGGAAAAATTATCTATTTTGAGTTATCGTAGGTCGACCCGGTCCGGTCGATTCCTCGACCCTTTAACATTGTGAAATGGGCCGACTTGTTAATGACCCAACCCTTCACCGACCCAACCCTTTCACAACCCTTGTTTTTTTAGGCTCCGACCCTCTTAACCCCATGGGGCCCCGGCCCATTGCCCACCCCTAATTGATACTCTAAAATTGTATATTTAATTTTGGAAAATTGGATTCTAATAATTCCTACTTTCACTAATTGTATAGCAATAATCTCTACTTTCATTTTGAATTTTGATGGTAAAAAAAAAATGGATTGTGATGATATCAAATCCCCTCCACATTCTATTTATTTTTTTCATTGCTACCCCTTTTTTTTCTTTTTTTTTTCATTTCTACCCCCAGAATGGCAATGAGGTGTAATTACTAAAAGAATTTTGAATTTATTTTTTTTGAGAATCCAAGAAATTATTATCATTTTTTAAAAAGGAATAAAAGTAAAAAAATTGTAAATAAAAATGAAAAAAAAAATTGGAAAAACGCCGTAAATTCATTAAAAAAAAGTGGTTAAGTGTTATACTAAGTTTTGAATCAAATGCAACTCAAAATCTACCATATTTAGGGTATATTCTCGATGGTGTCCCACTAAAATTTAATTTAATTTAATTTTTTTTTTGGACCACCAAAATCCAAAATGAAAGTAGGGATATTGATATACAATTGGTGAAAGTAGAAATTATTAGAATCTAATTTTCCTTTAATTTAATAATACTGTTTGAATTGCTCATTCCTCGAGGCTCCAAGCAAATAGTTATTAAATTCTTATTCAACCTCTTCAAATGGTTGAAACAAAACTAGTCATGGTAAGAGAGCCTCTTCAAAATGTAGTGTTATACTAAGTTTAAACCCTAAACACAATGTAGTTTACAATTGCACAGGGGAATAGTGATAAGAGAGCCTGTTACTAAAAGGGGAGGGGAGTGTGGAAGCCTCGCTGGACTATTGCTCTCGTATGGAAAGGTTGTGTACCAGCCATGACCATTACCTTGTTACAAAAGTACCTTTCCAAGATGTCACATTTTCCCTTTGATTTAAACCTACACATTGTCTGATTTGGGCAAGTGTTTCTAATTAAGTTTCATTCGGGCAATATTTTGGCTCACCGTACGATTTGGTTTAACTTTTACTTAGGAAAAACAAAGCCGAAACGATAGCCGATAGCAGACGCTCTATTCAGTTGCCCACTTTTGGGCCAAATTTCAAAAGTAACTAACGCCAAGTAGAAGGCTCTCAAATCTCACCTTCATCTGTTGGTGTCCTGTTAGTGTTGGACCAAGCTCATGATATTCAGCCCAAATCCATTTGGCAACAAAGGACACCCCAGCAATCATTTCATGCTGCTTTTTTTCCCCCCTTCCGCGCTTGCAAGTACGATAATGGTTAAGTAGTCCTCTCCACTCCAGGTTCACCTAACACCATTCAGGCCAGAAACAAAATACATAATTTAGGGTAATCCAATGGCAAACTAAACTAGATTTTACTTCAGCTGGGTGTACATTGTGCAATACAGATTTATCAGTGCCAATTCATCCGGCACACTAATATACAACACAAACTACATGTAGGATGAATTTCCATTTTTCTCCACCTCCTAAACTCACAAATCCCTAGTGCAGTCAAACACTAGTCTGTCACCACAGTAACAAAATTTTGGCATTGCAGATGTAATTCCTCACCATAGTGCATCCCAGATGAGAAGTGGACAACAGAATAACAACCTTCCAGATTTGATCACCTGCCTAGGTTGTACCATCATAAGCAGTGTAAGCTTCACATCTTCCAGCAGTGAAATGAAAACTACTCTGCCATTTCCTCTTCACAACCCTTCAGCACAGATTCAATCAGTTGAACTTTCTTCGAGTTGTCACTGTTCATGAGTGAGAGTTTTTCGAGTGAGGCCTTCAGTTGGTCCAGTTGGGCATCTTGGGTTGACTTTTTCTTTCTAGTGGGGACCCTCTGGTAGTTGGGTGCCTTTACCTTGAGAGACTGGGTGTACCTTCTCAGCCTTCCATTCAAAGCCTCAATTGAAGAATGTAAAGCATCCAGCTCGATACCCTCAAATCTATCTGCAAAACAAACATGGGTTCCATAAATCCACGCAAACGTGTGACTAGGGAACTAAAAAAAGCCCCTACTGTGTACAGACATTAACCATGCATTATGGGAAAATGCCTCCAGATATTCTTCATAATTGTTCTTTCCCTTGACCCTTTTTCCGGGTGGGGTGGAGTATTAGAATAAGGTTGGGAGTACCCCAAGATTCCATTATGTAGACCATATTCTGCAAGCCCAGGGACTAAGATTCAAATCATTTGTTAATTCCCAATTCAATGCCTAAACGGTAAGGCCAGAGCTCAGAAGAAAGCACCCAGCAATTACCAGAGAACTACAGGTAAATATTACCACGTAACAAACAAAAACTAACTATAAACTACCTAAGAGACAAAACACCAAAACCCCCCCCCCCCCAAAAAAAAAAAAAAAAAAAAACCCACCCTCACACCACAAAAAAAAAAAAAAAGCACTTCACAGAAGGAGAAATACGTCTAAATCTGGATAGTGGAAAAAAAACTATGTTTTTCAACTTAGACTGTAATGGACCAAAGTAAAATGCCTCATTAAACCTCCTGTGCTTCTTTTCCATGGAGTAGTAGGTAGTGAAAGATTTCTAAATCTTGGATCAATTGGAATCAGTCTCTCTAATTGCAAAGTTTAGGGGTAAGACTACTACATCTGATCCCTCCACACCTTGTCTGTGCGGGATTTCGGAGTATTTTTTTGGTTTTGATTTCGGTTTTCATAGAAGGAAAAATATATTATGCTACATCTGATCCATCCACGCCTCGTCTATGAGGGATTCCGGAGTATTGGTTTTGGTTTTGGTTTTCATAGAAAGAAAAATATATCATGTACCCAAAACAATGTTTGAAGACATACCAAGTTCTGCCTTGAACTCACGCTCAGCTCGGGTAAGTGGCTTCTTATGGATACCAGGCAACCTTCTCAACTTATTTAGACGCTCTTCTAGAGATTCATGACGCTCAATTGCACGTCTGATCCTTTCATCCAACTTTGGCTGTCTCTCTTCGACATTCTGAAGCTTCTGTTCAGCCTCACGTGCCCTAGTATGCATATTATCAATTATTTTCTTCAGATGGGGCCCATGATGCTTAAGTTCGAAGTACACCTGCATCAAAAACATACCATAATTACACCACCTGGGATTTGAAGTAGCCACAGATATAAAATCAACCATAAAGTGAAAAATAAATAAAATACAGATTTTCTGGCCAATATATGAGAGACGACAAGATCCACAAATTATAAAATATAGCATTAATAATACACAATGCGATGTAAAACAAGAGCTTTGACAATCAGCTTATTGGAACTAGACTAAGCTGGGTTTCAAAACCAGAAAACTACTGGCCTAAGAGTTAACTTACCAAAGTGTTCTAATTTCCTATTGGTCAGGTGTTGAGGATTCATCAGCTACCAGCCCAGCATAGTTTTTCGGTTGTGCTGTGCAGTAACCTCCTTCCTATCTATGCCTTCCACTAGGACCTCCTTACAAATGCACAGCGATGCGCTATCTGACTGGAAAGATTCCACAAGGGACTAGCTGACCGGTAATCAAACTACACTCTAAGGGGGCAAGACTTAACTTTGTTGTAAAGCACTTTAAGGAGGCTCCGTACAAATCATGTTAATTACCATTCCAGGTAGCATTGCCACCCAATTAGAGAAAATGATGGGAGAGCTCCTTTAGTCTGATCTGATGTTGGTTCGACAGAGGGTTTTCATTGGATTAAGTTGAGCATTGTGTTTCATCCTAAAAATGAGGGTTGCCATTGTATTAGACATCTCTGCGATATATGAATGAAGCTGTTAAAGCAAAGTGGTCATGAAGGTTTGCGAAGAGGATGCTTTATGGAGAAAAGCAACAGACAAAGCATGGGATTGATGTGGAAAACTGGAGTAAGAAGATTCTTACGCCCACGAGTAAACTGTTAGGGATCAATTGTAAGTGGATATGACAAGTATTGTTCAATGACGCAATTCAACATGGTAAAGATTGACCACCTAAGGCCCAATTCCCTTATCAATCAAGATGGCTTGATTGAAAGAGGCCACAATTCAAATGGTTTCTTTGAATGATGATCAAAAACCACTGGAACGGAACTTTCTTAAGAAGTTTGATGATGGGGAAGAGGAAAGTGTTCAAGATATTGGCTACAGTTGCTAACATTAAGGTAGCTTTAGGAGACAACGATGAGGGCAATTTGTAGTCAATAGTTACAGTAAAGATATACTTTAAGAGTAGATCCAACTCCATTTTCCATGTGAGGCCGCTAATGCTCCCTGTCAAGGATGTTTTCTTGCTTGGGCAACCATCAATGGAAATCTATAATCAGAAAGAACACATGGTAAAAAGGAGGAATTTCAGTTGGCAAGTACCTGTTCTATACTTCTATGTGTTTAGACAAGGAAGATTCCAATGACCACCTTTTTATCGATATGTAGGAAGGTTACAGCCTTACAACATTTGTATTTTCTTTGATGGAGTCTAATAGGCTGCGAAATATGTGACAAGAGGTGTTTTGGTGACTACGACTAGGAGAAGGTTGAAGAGTTGAATTCTATGAGTATTAGAGTTAATGCTTTTGACAATTTGGTGGTGCGCCTGGAAGGAGAGGAATATTTGGATATTTTAGAGCAAGGCTATAAACCTTCAAGATTTCAAAGTTTAAGCTTCAATTTTCTAAGTGCTTTTCATAGCTAGTGTCAGTTTCATGAACATGGTACAAAGGAGACCTTTCTTGGATTTGATGATATGATTTTTGTACAGAAGTTAAGGGATTATCATCAGACTAAATCACTTTGAACTTAGGTGACTTCCTTCGGAGACCTATGCGAAATATACCCTTCAACATGTAAGCCAGACAGCCAGTAGATATATTGACCAATATAGTTTTACATAAATGAGTAAGCTTTGTTTTTGTTACCTTATGTGCATATTCAACATAGTTTTCATGGAAAAGCTTGAAATACTGATGCAAAGTTGATCTGCCTTCAATAGAATCAGCTGCAATTGACCGCAAATTAGAGCCTTGTGGAACAAGAACCAGCTTAGGGCCAGCAAGTAGATCTCTGCTTATGATATCCGGTGTGATTCTCTCCGCTGCTGCTTCTGATTCATCAGGAATTTTTTCTGTGTCCACAAGCCTGGGAAGCAAGATATTCCATGTTTTCATCTCTTGTACAATGCATTCTCGAGTAGATGTGACAGCAGCAATCCACGAGTATCCAAATGAATCAGACAAAACCACAAACGCACAAAGAGGAGAGGATGAGGTGCTTGACCCCTGACATGTACTCAAAACCGGGTAAACAGACGGAGTTTTCATCACTTCACTACTGTTGTTCATCTGATTCGTAAATGGGAGAAAATGCAAGACTATTGAATCCACACCGCCATTATGAAGGCAAAATATCCTCTCAGGAATAAGGGGGTCAATATACATTGAAATTAGACAATCAGCATCCTTGCTTCTAGGTAACGCCAGATCAACAATAGCCAATCTTAGCGCAGGAGGTGGATAGCCTAACCACCCACTGCAGTCAGGTGGCTAGTCAAGCCGCACAACTGAAAGCTGATCCGGACTGAATTCACATATCATGGCAAAGCCAAGTATACGATCGTGGGAATCAAAAGAGATACGAGGTGGATTTCCAGTATGCCACAGTGGTTGGATTTCATCAGCCAGAGCATCTATTTGCAATTGCCCACCACTCCAGGCAGTAACTAAGATCGAGTCCTTTCCAACAGAGTCATAAAGAAGACCAACAGCACGGCCATCACACTCCGCATCTTGAAATCTAGGATCCTCTTCCCCGCCGTGGCAAACTTTTCGAAGAGGACCCTAAAAAAAAGAGTGCAATAATTGTTAGCAAGAAGGTGAAATAAAGAACTAGTAAATTTGATAGAGCGGGTTAATGGCCAATGACAGCCATGCGAAACCAGCATGCATTTTGCTGCAACCACATACAAGGCAATTTAGACTTTGGACAAAAGAGCTCAAAACAGACCCAGTTCTCAAAATTATTATTCTTGATTTTGTAGCTTCACAGTGGCCAATTAAAAGATAAGCAATGATTAGTAGAAGAGGATTCAGCGATAAAGAAGTATCGCCAGAAAAATTGTTTGTGTTGAACCAACAATAGAGAATGGAGGATTGTTTTCTTTTTTTAATATTTAACTAAAAAATGTAGACTTTATAGCTTATAACAAGGAGCATTAGCATATAGCCTACGAAAACCATGGACATACAATACGAACTAACCTGAAGATTGAAACCCAAAGACATAATCCTAGATAGCCTGAATTGGTTTTGACGGGTACTTCACAGAGCACAAATGGCAAAGAGATGCAAGTTGTTCTGAGTTTAGAAACTATCATGAACAATTACCCAACTATGTTTATCCCAAGTATCTTGGACTCAGACAACCCCTCCCAACTCTGACACTGCCATACTTCCACTATTTGGATGATGGAGGAGAAAGAAACGGAGGGGGTTTCCTTATGGCAATTTGTGGGCTAAGCCCACCTTGCAACTAGTTTGGCTAGTCACAAGTTAGGGCTTTCTTTTTTCTTTTTTTCAACTGGTTGTGGGTTAAGCCTAAGCCTACTTGTCATCCAGTTTGGCTTGCCACCACTTAGAGCTTTCCTTCATCCTTTTTTTTTCCTGGATGAGGAGGGGGGTTCTTTTCTACCAGAGATGGCAGGTGGGAGAGGCAGGCATAACACGTCATCAGACACTGTTCCCTCCCCATAAACCGCGGATAAGGAGCCATAACAAAAAGCAAGCACATGCCCAGCTTGCTGAAACTCAAATAGTAATAAGACAAAAGTTAGTATGAATTCACAAAGTAATCTCAATGTTTGACAGTAACACAAGACATCACAAATTACCCAACAGCCAGCAACTTAAGGCAAAAAACCAAGACACTAACCTGCAATGAAAGTGATGCATCTATTAGCACAAAGGGCCGAGCCTTAACAGCTGAGATATAATTAGCTTCCTTTTTTTGTTGAATTAGTTCAGGAAATGTTGCTTCCAACCAAGATATGGCCATACTAGAATTGCTAACAGCAGTTGAGCTGGTAGATTTGAGGCCAAAAGTTTGTGCATCACTGTAGATCTCCATTATCGACTCCCACAAATAGACACTGTAGAACAAAAATAAGAAACTATCAATCATTTACCAGACAAAAGGATACTTGATAAATATAAGCTGTCTAACAGAAAGGAAGTCATTGTAAAGATGCACTTTCCTACTATAGTTGCCTCTTTGGTCGCACAGTCCACTACCCATCACCCTTTAACAACCTCTAAGACAAAAGTCGTGTTTAATCTACTTGTCGAGACAACCGCCAGACTTAACCAGCCCCCCCCCCCCCAATTGTAGTTACGTCCTGCTATAGAGTAATGTTAAATACCCCCGCCCCAACCCCTTCTCCCAAAAGAAAAAGGGAAATAAACGTCAGTTGGGTAGGTAGATCAATGATACAAAACGAACTAGTGCCACAGATCCAGAAAAAATGAGAAAATATCTGAAAAGTTGGGTGATTTTCAAGATAGACCATAAAAGATCAATTTAGCTTTACATAAGAGAAAAAATCTAGTTAAATCTCTGATAGCCCATCCTTTGGAGCTGTTTAAACTTCTAGTACAAGAACTATCATTTGAGCAAACCAACATAGAAAGATAGAAGAAGCACCTTCCAAATGGGGCCACCGGACAAAGTACATACACAGAACCATCACTAAATAAAACAAAGACCTGCAGTAACAAGGAGAAAGAATCAGCAACAAAAGATAAAGCATGTGCACCCCTGGAGATATCAAAATTCAAGATACTGGATCGCAGAGCACAATATCTTCAGAGAGGATATGTAATAAAAAGCAAAATTTTCAGATACACGGTTTCTTGAAGAGTGTCCAGAACAGACTATCAAGAAAATAAGTACATAGAGAATTAGGTCCATGTAGCTGATAGCAATCCAAAAGGCACTCAACTGAGACCAAGACATCAACTGATATTAAAAGACCCTTTATGATCAAACTGAACGGAACTCACACTAAATCTGTCCCATAAGTGATCGCGCCCGAAACAAAAATCAACCGGGCAAATTGATGATGCCTTCTGTGTTCTACCTGGTTCAGCGGACTGCAAATAGTACTCCTGCTCTGGAAGACCATGAGCAGAAGACAAATTAAATATCCTACAAAATAAGATCATGCCTGAATAAGTCATAGTATCCAACAAGAAAAACCAAAAATACTTTTGACCATGTATCCAGGCAGTTAGCCAGAAAAGGGACAGTAGTGAGAGTGAGAGGCAAGCCGCAGAAGCCACTATAGAAGCCTACATTTATATCATTTATAGGACATTGGCAACAAATATTATAGTGCACAGCCAAAGGTTTCAGGGTGCAGTATATCACCCCTTACTACTCAGCAGAACATGATAACCTTGACATGAAAATGGTTGCAGGGGACACTTCAGTTCTGGTTTCTTTCACCATTTTTCTTTTTCCCTTCTTTTTTTTATTTTTTTTTGGGGGGGGGGGGGTGTTCGCATCATTACACCACTTGCACCTTGAAGAGGGTATATTTAAAAAAAATGAGACATTTATAAATTTGAACATTAATAGTCTTATGTCTGCCCACACAGCGGGCCTCGGACCAGACTAGAAGAATTACAATTTTGTACCCTGAGGCTTGTTAGAATAATACCTTTGACCCTGTGGTTTTTGGATCAATTTTTTAGGTACCTTCATTTGATTAAACTGTTATATTTTGGTACTTAAATTACAATCTATCCTTGCTTTTTTGTTTTCATTTAAATATCTACCACCTTCCTCTCCCCCACCTCCCTGGACACCAATAGACAAGGCAGAGCATTGAAGTGATACCCATTGACCAAAGTTGACCATAAGGGTTGCCCAAGACATGCAAGTTTGCCTACCCCAGTTTGAGCTCTATTCATTATACTCCATTCATTGTAAACCCCAATTGTCCTGCCAGCAAGAGCCCACAGTTTCCGGCTACTCCACTTTCATGGGAGAGCACCCTCTCTCTGTTTCTCTGCAGTATCTCATTTCTGCTCTGTATCTTATAATACAGCCCAAAGATTGCCCAAAGATTGCACATTACTAAAGTGAAATTAGTTATACAGTTCTTTTCTCCACACAAGCTTCATCATCATCCCAATGTTTTCCTATAATAGGATCAAAATATGAGATGCTCAGCAAACATCCTACAAACTTGTGCATATCCCAAATACAAACTATCACAAAATCTACCACATCAAAAGAGGAAGAGACATAATGAAATTGTCTTTCAAGTGAGGAAGAGGAGGAGTTTCAACTTCCTAAAACCCTTCGGTTCCTTTCTCTCCAAATACTCCAAAAAGCACAGGATGTGCAACCATGCCCTTCTTCCTTGGTTTCTTGCCAAAGACACTCTCCCAAGCAAGAAGATGACTCCTAATCAAGAAGAAGACAAACCAAGAAACACCTAGGCAAGCAAAAGTTAAATCCCAATGAGACCTAGCAAAGCCATAGTGGAGCAAAAGATGATCTGGTGAATGATGATTCAAGATCCCTTGCACATATAACATCTATCTACCAAAACCTTCCCCTTTTTTAGTAAATATCGCAAGTCAAATATTCCCATGGGGTCATTTCCCAAACAAAAATGCAACCTTTAAAAGGGGCAAAGATTTCCAAATAATCTTGGATGGGAAAGCACCATCCTCCAAAAGATGCAGTGATGAAGATTGCATACTAAGAAGTTTTAAATAATAAGAATTCACCATGAAAAAGATCCCTTTCTCACTCACATCCCATCTCACCTTGTCTTGAGGAGTCGCCTAAATGGCCTCATCAAGGTTTTGATATAACTAAATTAAGCAGCAACATTAGAGAAACCATTTCAAAAACAAAAAAAGGAGATCAAACACCAAACCCTCAAAGTTGCTCCCACTAATCAGCAATAGAAGCATTTCTGTTCACTACAAGAACATAACAATTTAGGAAGAGATCACTCAAGGGTCACTTATTCCAAAACTACACGCAATGTTCTCTATTCTCTCTCTCTCTTTAAATAGCACCAACTTTTATTATTTCTCTCTCATCCTCGGTCAACAGATAAAGTTCATATTGTACTCAACCTTGATCCAAGTACCAAATTACAAAACAAACTCAGTGCAATCTCGTCTTTAATTTAAGTCACATTAAAACTATAAACTGAATTATTACTTATCAAGGTAACTAGCAAAGGATAAGGCCTTCTTTTCTGTTGCCAATGTTTCTGCATGTATTAAAACAACTGCACTGACTATTCCTAGCAAAACACCCACTACCAAACTGTTTCTGATTTAGCTCAAGTTGGGATTGGGGTTGGGGTTGGGGTTGGTGGGGCCCGTGGGGGTAAGGATCTTGATGCCATAACCTCCCCAAATCATCCAAAACACGGTCTGTTGAGGTGGTGGTGACTGGTGTGGAGATGACGTTCATCTCTGGTCAGCAGCTACTGCATTCAAGAAGTGTTCACAAGGAGAAAAGTTTTCATATCAGAGACTCAGACTCACGTTTGGCATAAAAAGTTGGTATCCCCTATATGAATATATTGGCAGAAGACAATGGCCCATGCTGAGGGCTATGGTTCATCTTGTATACAATGTGGTGCCCCTAGTATTTTAACTATCAATTAATGGTGCGGTTGGTAGAATCCCAGGAAATTGTTTTATGGGAAAGTGTACTTTACTGTGTTTGGTTTACATCTGAAATCCCAAGAAAGTATGTGGGAAAGTTTTTACAATGTTTGGTTGAAACCTTAACTTTCCTAAGGAAAAATGTTTGAAATGTCCATACTATCCTTATTTATTTTCACTTCCCCTCCTTTCTTATCATTTTTCTAATTTTTATTTAGGGAACCCTAATTTATTTTTTTTTGGGGGGGGGGGCATTTTCAGTAACTCACTTTTACTGTTGTTTCTCATTCACTCGGTAAAGAAACTTTCCCAAGCCCCCTGGAAAGTTTTTACCATAAACCTTAGGAAAACTATGGGGCCCATTTAAAAATTTTCTTGTCCCTATTTTACTACCAAACATGGGAAAGATAAATCAAGTTGGGAAAGTTGACTAACTTTCTCAGGAAACTTGAGTAACCAAACACTCCATAAGGGTAAAACCCACCCATGAACCTCCCCCCCCCCCCCCAACCACCACCACCACCACACTCTACGCCCTAAAGAAAAGGTCCACATTAAAGAAATCAATTTCTTTTACTTCGCCAGCATAACTCTTTCAAAGGCCTTAACCTTTCCTTTGCTATACAGTAATACAAGGAAATTAATTAGGCTAAGCGTTAAAGTGCTATGCTAAGAAATGTTGACACTGATACATGACACTGGCACGACATGACATGACATGACATGACATGACATGACACAGACACTGCAACACACAGACACAATTTTTTTTTTTTTTGGTGGGTGGGTGGAGGGGGGATGCTAATATTGATAATTACAATGGACACATGATAATTACAAATATTGATTCCACTATCCCCATTCCCTTTTCATAGCTGCAACAGCAATTCTTTTGACATCTTTTAAGTTAAATGACAAAGTTGCCTTTGAGACTAATATCATTAGAATTGTAAAGAGAGAAGAAAAGTAATTATCAAGGGAAAAATTGGTAGAACAATCATTAATATGTCTTTTGGAATGTCAGGCAAAATATTATGGAACAAAAAATGTTAGTTAAAGCAAACATATAAATAGGAATTGGGGGGTATCACGTGAGTGTTTATGACTTCTTCCATGATTTTAGCTTTGGAGAGGTCACTTTGGATGAGAAAAATAATGCACTATTCATAAAGTGTACTTCCTACCACTACCCATAAGAAAACATTATTTCTGTCTAATCTAAATTGTCAGCATGCATTTGAGGGTCCAAGAAGTGTCCATTTGTACAAGAGTGTCATGTCAAATATGGTGTTCAATATGTGTTGGACATGGATACATGGAGACAGAGCTTCTTAGCTTCTATGTTGAGGCAAATCATGGCATATTCATGAGGGTTCCGCTGTGGACACTCAATAAAGATGCCAAATAGAGCAAGGTCACTTACAGATGCTATAATTTAACATGAAACAACTAAATCTGTTTCACAATATTAGATAAGCACCCAAAAACACAGCTATCAGATTGGAAAGCGGAAGATTGGTACCTGAAAACTGAATCAGAAGATAGGACTGCTAGATGAGTATCACTATAAGGATGCCACATTGCTTGCAATATGCGAATGGCATTGTTACTATTCTGAAAAATGTCAGAACCAATTGGGACAGTCCTGTACAGTACAGCCAAGGGCAATACCACAAGATACCATGTCAAAGCATACCCAATAAACCAACCATTATGCAAGGAATATAGAGAAGTTAAACATCAGGCAAGCATTTCATGTCATACAAGATTTCAAACTTGAGGTGTATAGCAGAGGTTTTAAGTTTGACATATATTTATCAGCATGAAAACAATCAAACCCGCATTAACTTTTAGTGCATACCAGTATTTACACTATATTCTTTTCTACCACTTGAAGGCTAGACAACTACATTTCAATTTTCAAGCACTGAATTTAGAAATAAGGCTTATGGAAAGACCACTTCCACGAATCAAAGCCCTATAGACAGGAATGGTAATATTTTTTTCTTCCATCAGAAGAAAAGCAAGTCTGATACTTTGATGTCCGCAGTCCATACAGGGAAATAGGGAAGCTTGTGATCATCGTCTTTTGAGGCAAATACATAGTCAACTCATGGGATGCCATATGCCACCAATCTTTGATTGATTGTTAATATAATAATGTTTCTGTCTCAGAAATGGTAATGACATACCTGCAAATTATGGAACTGTCTATGCCAGAATTCCGACCATAAAGGTACATGACTCGCATGTCATGTGAACCAGCAAGAAGCAATGCTGATCCGTTTCTATTAATTGATATTCTAGTTACAACAAAATCAAGGTCGACATCTGCTTTCAATACCTGTCATAGGGATGGAAGAATTAGGCATAACAAATTATTTTCAGAGTTACCACAGGGATCTTAAGACAATTATCAAGATCTTATTCTTAACATTGCATTTTTGACCCATAAGCTTCAAACTACCTTACCGGATCTCTCAAAATTAAACCAAAAACTATAGCCCTTTATAAAGATAACAAGAAATTGGTATTAGACCCCAGCAAGCCTTCTAATAATGGCATCAGTCAGCCAAGCAAGCGGATTTGAAACATGTAGGCTTAGTGGAGGACATGGCTTGATAGAGGTTCTTGGCAAGCTGGGATTAAGGTAGTCAGGTTAGGGGCGAGAGAGTGTTGGCAGGACGCCTAGTTTTGCCTTTTCTGTGTTTTTCTTGTGCTTTCCTTGTCTTTGGCTTTTCAACTACGTCTAATGCCCATGCTTAACTATTCGTTTCTTGGGACATACAGGTATGAAGTTATCTTTCGCTTCTTTTCTCTTTTCCTCTTGGTTTTCCAGATGGTTTTTCAATTTAGTTTTGTGTTCGGTTACTGAAAGGCTGCCTACGTTTGGATTCTCTCATACCATCCTTAAGCAAGACACCGAGACCACATCAGGCATTGTTGTTGTTGTAGTAGTATTCTATCTTGATGAAATTCAGCGTACATGTGCATAAATCATAACCAGGATGCAACTAATGGGTGGACCCTAGCTTTGTAAGATACAATCTTGTTGGTGCTGCAATTTTCAGAACTCCTGAACTTTAAAGTTTTCTCAACATGACATAATAAGGAATGCATCATTTCTTTTGAGGCAAACAGTAGCTCCTTAGTCTAGCAAATAAACAGGCAGAATGATTGCAGAAAAATTGAAGAGATATCAATTACGGCTGCTATGAAAGAAATAACCTGCTGTGAGATGATATGGTTAATTTACATACAAGGGCAAGTTTGCACATTCTTTAGGTTTCTAGTAATACAAGCCAGTAAGCCATGTTGGGAACTGTACTTCTTTTCCAGGTTCCACCCTCAATCTGGAACACAAAAGTACTACACCATCATTGGTTGTAACTTATAAAGGGAAATTAGGTCACCAGTCTGAGTTGTCCTCATAATTTTCTCTCAGTATTGGGATGTATCACATATGGAATGGAGCCAATAAACGAGAACAGGATGGTGAAGCCCAGAAAGGCTCAGCCACAGCTAGTGATGTAAACATTGTAAACTAGCTGATCCGAGTTTAAAGGGAGCTGTGCTCATTGAGCTTATGAAGCATATTCATGTTACATTTTGAAAATAAAGGAAAAACAATTAACAGTAGCCTAAAAACCTATTCAGTCACTTTGATCTCTGTACAAAACAATTATCCAAACATTTTCTGGCGATATTCATGTTTTCTCTGATGCCTATCATCTCCCATCTGAAAGAAAAGTCTGAACCTTGATAATCAATGTCACAAGTTACAACCCATGTAAGTCATTCGTTTTTGGTATCAGAGCAGCAATCAGCAATACTGCACAGGGGCCTTTCTAAAAATGACTAATTATGAAGTTCATTCCTTCTTGTCTTTACCATATTATGTAAGGATGATACAAAATTCTTAGTAATTAACAATGACATGCAGTTGCTCATCCTCAGAACGAGAAAACTACTCCTTATGGGCCTACAAACTAACCATTTATATGCCAAATACATCAAAGATGGGAAGCTACTGAAACCCACATCAAAATTCAATAAACCCTAAACCCAGTGACATCAACTTTGAAACAATGTGAAATGCATGAGAACAGTGAAAGAAGAAGAGTAGGCGAACCTTAGAAGGGAAGGCAGCAAGAACGGAAGTGGGGTCAGGTTCACCGAGACGGACAGAAATGCGGTGCAGGCAGTTGTGGTGCGAGTCCCAGAAGTAGATTCGAGAAGCTCCGTCCCAAGCCATGAGATTTCCCCGCATTGTGGATGATTTTCCGGCGTCGGAATCGTCGGCAGAAGAAGAAGAGAAGAAGGGGTGATTCTGAAGAGGAAGCCATTGAAGCTGGTCTTTGGGTGTTGAAGAAGAAAAAGGAGAATATGGTGTTAGGGATTTGGTGTGGCGTTGTTGCTGCTGATTTTGATGTTGATTTGGTTTACCGTTGGTTGAAGAAGGAGACCATGGCGTTAGGGCTTGATTTAGTTTATCGTTGATTGGTTGAGCCAAATCGAAATTGAACTTCATCTTTGTGCTCCACCTGAGTGAGGCCTGAGGGCTGAGGGTGAGAATTGAAAGCGGACGAAAAGCGAGGGAGAATTCCAGCGTCACACACACACACACTCCAAGGGTACAACCATTTAAGAGGTGGGCTTCTCCTTTAGGGACGCCTTAGCCCATACGTCACACCTTTTGAACATGTGCTCTAATATTTGCAAGTGAACAATGATAATAATCAATGTGAGCAACTTAATATATGTAGATGAACGATCATAGTATTTGGAGCACATGATCCGAGTACACCTAATAAATTGCATTAGACTCATATTTCTGAGGTGACTGCTGCTAATTTTTATACGCAAGGGACAAAGGCTATGTTTCAAATCAAACTACCTGTAAAAAACATGGTTCATCAACCGAACAATTTCCACTAACTTCACCAACGTGTACATAAAAAGTTGCTCAGAAGTGACATCTATTTTGTATAACTAGGTAAAAGAATCAGTGGCAGATCTCGAGTTCCAAAATAGGGGTGTCCACTTACACCAATAACCATCATACATTTCAAAAAAAAAAATTACACAAACCGTCAAATACTTCAATAGTCAACATTCAGTCATTCACAATCCCAATAATATCGTAAAATTCCGATTGTTTTCTTTTTGAGGAATAGTATCGTAAAATTGAATTAAAACGATCCATATTATACCCATTGCTACTCACTGAAAAAACAACACACAAACACAAAACAAGTAAACAACAATCACAAATCACAGCAAAATACTCAACATTCAACATTCAGTCATTCACAATCACAATAATTTACTAAATCATAAAGTGTTCAATAATAGGTAAATGGTTTGTAATTTCACAAAGTGTTCAATTAGTCATTGGAATTAGTCATTCTCAACCCAGGATCCATTGGATTATTGAATAATTGGTAAATGATTTACACTTTACAGTCATTCACAATCACACTTTGTGATTTCACAAACCATTTACTTACCACACACAAATCACAAAGAGTTCCATAATTCACAAATTATAAGTTTCAGACTAATTCACAAGCCACACACCACACACCACACACAAATCACAAATCATTATTGAATTACTGAACAAATCATTGATAGTAATAAGTAATTTACTAATTCACAAACCACACACAAATCACAAGTTAAAATTGAAATAGTTAACTGTAAATTGTAAACCCTAAAATTGGAAATCAGCGGACTCACAAGTTGGATTTCCGTTCACCGGTCACCGGAGTCGGAGTGAGACTTTGGGAGGCTAGGCTGGGTTGCTGGCGGCGCCGGCGCCTTTGGATCGACACTCGAGCCTCGGTCAGAGACTCAGACAGTCGGAGTGGGACTGTGGAATACAGAGACTCGAGCCTCGGTCAGAGACTCGTCGCCGGAGTTGGAGTCGGTGCCGCGGTGGTCGTTGGCAGTGGCGGATGTCGGTGGGGGCGTCAGGCGTGGCGGATGCTGGCTGGGGTCGAAGACGAAGTGTCGAAGGGTTCTTACTTCTCAGTTCTGGGAGGAGCGTTGTGTAACTGAGAAAGAATTGAAATTATTTATTAAAAATTTTCAATTAAATTAAATTGAAACAATATGTCATTTTATAAAAATATATATATATCTATAATCTATAATCTATCTATAACCTTTAAAAAGCCTGAATAGATTACTATATCAATCTACAGTGCGCCTGAGTCAATTGTAATTTTGCAAATATCACAAGGGCTTGTTCGTCATTTAACCTTTCTTCTTCGATCAGTCAATTCACTGGACAGAGTAGCCCATTCCTTACTGTAACCCATTTCTTTTCCCTACGGTTCTTTCTTCTCCTCTTTCTCCCTCCATTTCCATTCATCTTCTCTCCAAATTCTCATCCACAATCCCAAACCCTCATCTCAAATTCACTGTCTCTCTAATTTCCATTCTTGTCTGTATTTTCCATTCATCATCATGTCTGTAATTTCCATTCAAAGAATTTTTTATTGACGATGATGAATGGAAATTACAGACATGATTGATGATTCTGACACATTCACTACTAATTCAACTATGATTCAACACAATCCAACGATGAAGAATTTCAAACTTGAGAAGTGTTGGGGTACAAAAGTTATGGTTGGGGCACATTGAAAAGGTAAGTTACTGACTTTAAAATCAACCCCAATATTGTTGTTATTGTTCACTAAAATCAACCCCAAAATTATTGTGATTATTATCGAAAAAGTAACTTCAGTTTGCTTATGATAAATTTTTCCAGATCTCAATTTTGGGTTTGTTTTCCGAGTTTCTTGGAACTGAAAATTTTTAGATGGTTGGGTTGCATGTTGAGTTTTTATGCTATAGTATATTGCTTTGCTTGAATTGTTGATTACCCTGTAATTTAGGTTGCATTGTAGATCTTATTTAGGTGTTGTCACTTGCATTTTAGGTATTAATGTGTTGAAAATTGGTCTTGTTACTTCATTTTATGAATTCGGTAATTAGTGTGCTAAACTAAATTTTGGCTCTTGTTGGGTTCCAATTGTGTATGTCTTGTGTTTTATAGTTTTAATTCTCTGTTTGTATGATTCATGTAATTTTAGTATGTAATTTCTATATTTGGGTTCTGTAGGTGGTTATTTTGGGGTGGGCAGATTGTAATTTGGAGTCGTCCCCCCTTTTTGATGTGATTTTTCAGGGTTTGGGTTATCGTGTGATTTGTGGAGCCATCCCCCCTTTTGATGAAGTTTATAACAGTTGGATTTTTCAGGTTCGGATCATTGTTTCTCTCAAAAATTATAGTTTCCGGAAAAGTTATTCTTCATGGATTGTTGATTGACTATCGAAGTAGGCAATGCTGAATTGATGGTCATGGTTGCTATTTTTTAATTTTTTTTATTTACTTGGATTCGTTCAGGATTGATTTCAGCTTCTTGAGGTTGGCTTTTAATGCTTTGAGTAAGATTTAATTTAGGAGTTGAGCACTTGAGCTTTACAAAGAAGCTCTCTATGTTCAGAGTGTTGAATGCGTAAAAATATCAAAAATATTACATTCTTTATTCTCGCTACCTAATATTTAGACGCTATAGGCAACTGAAATATTGGTCTCTTTGTATGTCCTCTTTATGGTAGGGTTTGGGTTTGTCGAGCTTATTGTCCATTGTCTAGCCTTTTTACTTGTAGTATGGTGCATTTGAAAGATTTAACTTTTCTATGTTTGTGAATTTGTGAATTTCTACCTACCCCCAACACATTGCTTTACATACTATTTTTGTAGATATTGTGATGGATTGGGTGTAGATTTAGATGCATTTTTTGCATCCTCTAGCTTATTCTTAGGGTGCGTTTGGTTGATCAATAACCCCGGGAAATGGTCAATTTTTCCAGGTTGACTAATTTTCCCCATGTTTGGGTAGGGGTTGACCTTGGGAAAATTTTTCACGGGGGCCCACCAATTTCTTCATTTTCCTAGGGAAAATTTACCTTAGGGGAAGCTAAGGGAAATTTTTCCTAGGGAAATCTTTCCCATGGAAAACTTCCCATGGGAAACTTTCCCCGGGAAAAATTTCCCTGGAGTTCCTACCAAACGCCCTCTTAGATATTTGTGTATTGTACATATAACTTGTTTCTTTCTTATTGTTGGTTTTTTTTTCATTATCATCCTTATTTTTGTACACCATTAATATATTTGAGTTTTAATAAGCTCTTGCACCTCAGCAAACCAAAAAAAAAAAAAAAAAAACTTGTGTACATGGTGGATGCTGGATTACTAGATTATGGCCATATTTTTTCTTTTTGGTCAGATATTTGATGGTGAATCAAAAAATGGCCGCTAAAAAATTTGGACTTGATATGAAAAACAACTAAAAAGCTTTAAGGGTGATTAACCAGAATTTGGCTTGATCTCATTTGTATCCTTATGTTGTCAAAAAGAGACCCAATACTCATTAAGAGACTCGCTCTCTCTTGCTCTCTTTTAATTATGCAAATTCTTGGTTTTTTTTAATCATTGATAATATGTATTGTTACTAATTTCTACTCATTGATTTGCAGAAATGCATGATATATGATGAGAATATTCCCAAATGCCAATCCAGCTCAAAGACCAATCATCATGTTCAAAAATCTTTCAAATTTCTTTTTTGTTGATATGTTTTATTTTTTGTTCCTCATTAATCAATAAAACCCTGAATTGCTCTGATTGTGTAAGAATCGTCACTTTGTATAGAAAGTTTCCCTCCTCTCAGAACTAGCAACGTTGTCCTCCATTGATATACTTTTGCTCAATAAATCTTTATATCGTGTTTCTCAATCTAATATGAACAAATAGCAATTTATACATGACCAATGAATATTGTGGAAGGAGTGAAGATAACGGACTCATCAACAATTCAAAATTCAAGGGAAGATGAAGATCTTAAAATAATAGATGATGAGTCCAAGGCAGATGCATATCTATGTGCCAAACTCTCTAGAAAAGGCTCATGTAGGACCAAATTAGATAATTCAAACAGTAATTTATGACATCCTTTTCGCCTCCTTTCTACCTTTAATGTTTTGAATAATAGAGCAGTTGAACAAAAGTATAATGGATTCAGATTTAGTTCTGACTTATTTCCTTGAATACAATAAAAAAACATTACAGGAGGAAATTGAGATAAAGGACATATTTGAAGAAACCATCTTGAAATCAATGGCGGTGATGCAAAACACCCACTTGCTATCACTGCCTATGTGAGTGATCTCCACTCCTATTAGAGAAGAATGAATGTATGCAGTAGTTTGCTTATTTTGGCATTTGCATTTGGTTTATTGGTTCAAAATGTCATATTTTATTTTATATGTTGAAGATGTATGGAGCATTATAGTGTGTTACAAATGCCTACGTTGACCACCCAAAACAGAGAGGATTTTGAATGTCTATTGGGTACAGGGAATTGTGAAATCCTGTCTTATCCCAACCACAAATTTCATTTTTCCCATTCTGCAATGTCGATGGTGAATTTTCCTTCTCGTGATTCGTCCTCTTTGAGGTATGTTCTTTTCAATCTTTTCATTCTTGCTTTCAAGTTTTTCTTATTCAAAATTCGAACCTCTGGATTCAAGTATCATATTTTGTGAATTATACTAAATTAATGGTGTTCTAACGATATTTTCATATATCTATGTTTTTTTTGAAAAAAAATATATCTATGTGTTTTTATTTTTGAGGAAGGGGAGGAGTATGTTGTGGCCAGAATGAAGTAATTAAGATCGTATCTACTATGTACCGTGTGTTGAGTTTTCAAAGAGTAACATTTTTAGAGGTAAATGTCAAACACTACCTACTTAGTTTGTCTTATTATTGTTTTTTCTTAAAAAACTAGGATAATTCATTCAAAATTGAATATCTGCTTCATCTCAATTACTAAGATCTCCAAGTTCAAGGAAACATTGCTCACATTGTTCAGACATAAATGGGCCATTTTGTGGCTTCATAGAGGAAGAGCGGGCATCAAAATCTCCAAGTATGTGATGATTATTCACATTGTTCAAAATATAATGCTAATAATCTTCTGTTGGGCTAAGGCAATGATGGTATGACATGTCCATGATCAAACTTCCTGAAGACACTCCTGTAACACCCCAAAATCCTTAACCACAAGATTAACTTAAACCATCAATTAAACCTGTGATTAGCACAGCGGAACACTAGGGTAGAGGTATTACCGCCGTCCCCACTCGGGACAAGGCAAACACAAACACCAAACATAACCCAAAAATAAAATATACTTAACCCCATACAAAACAATCACCAAACTTTGAAATAAAACTTTATACAACCCTTAAAACATGTATGCAAAGACTTTCCCAAAGTAAAACATAGAAAGGTGTCATTGCTGTGAATTTATTTAGTTGACTTGGTTTTATTAATTTGTGTTTCTTTATGTTTTGCTAACTGAGATATTTGAACTGCATATTGAAATAGGTCATTATAGGCCTCCTAAGTATTCCTTCTTGAGGGAGTTCACAACGATGCGAATTGTGGGTCCCACTTTCTAAGGTAGTTCTCTAAGGCGGTTGTTGGCCGATCATCAAGGACTTTTATGGGTTGAAGACTGTTTTACTTTGGGAAAGTCTTTGCATACATGTTTTAAGGGTTGTATAAAGTTTTATTTCAAAGTTTGGTGATTGTTTTGTATGGGGTTAAGTATATTTTATTTTTGGGTTATGTTTGGTGTTTGTGTTTGCCTTGTCCCGAGTGGGGACGGCGGTAATACCTCTACCCTGGTGTTCCGCTGCGCTAATCTCAGGTTTAATTGATGGTTTAAGTTAATCTTGTGGTTAAGGGTTTTGGGGTGTTACAACTCCAGATGTATCATTTCTGGTTAGTGTATGTTTTGATGATTCTTTGTGTAGCTATGCCATTCTTTTTCTAATATTGTATCTCAATATGGTTGCTTTATGTTTTTCTTTTCTTAGTTCTTACAATCTTGAGTATCCTTCTTTGAGCTGAAAACTCTTAGCTATATCCTATTTGATTGTAATATATTCACCATATTATTTTGGATATCTAGGTTATTAGCTACAAATTTGAGGTAATGCCTGTGCAGGAAAAGTTTCATGAGAAAAGGCTTAAGGGTTGATTTCTCATTGATAGACAAAAACTCATGCTTACATTGCACTGGCTATTTCAATTAATGGAATTGAATATGACCTAACATTAGCCTCCTTTTTCCATTAGTTTTGGTAATTGCATCTTTTTAAGAAAATTGGGGAGCCTATGGAGGCAGTAAGTGGCATACTTAATGGTGTGTAGAGATGATCTCACACGGGCATCATGGAAACAGTAATAGCTGATATGAAAGCTCCCTAAGGAGAATTCAAGATCCGGCTTAAGGAGAACTCAAGATCTGGAATCGTTGTCAGCTAATTTAATGTATACATGCCAATGTAACTTGTTGACAAGTATTGTTTGTACTCCTTGAATTGTCTTGCCGTCTTTTAGGAAGTATCGGAGGAGCATATATCCTATGTTTTGACATATAATTTAATATTTTTTGTAATATTGTACATCTTTAAGATCTACTGCGCCCAACGGGCGCACATTATGGCTAGTATGTCACAAATTGGGCTTGAGACGCGCGCGCCAGGTCCAGCCGCCTAGACATCTATATCAATTTTTTGGGCCTTTTCTTGGGGTGCTCATTTAGTTTATGGATATTATTTTGATTCCTAGCCAATATGGGCTGCTTAAACTTTTTTTGGACCAGGGGTGTCCATGGACACCCCTACATGGGCCCCAAATCCGCCCCTGAAAAGAATTCTAAGTTTTTTCATCACATAGTACCCAATGTTTTATGTTTATTGATTGAGAGAGAACAATAATAACATTCTTTTATTCTTTTTCCTTGTGACGTATGTGTGTACATGAAATTATATTCAAACCCAGAAATATGTTGGTATGACTGTCTTTGCTTGATAGACTCCTACTTTAACCATTCTTCAGTTGTTCACTCTTATTCTCTCTCTTCTCCTTCATCTTCATTCGAGAAACTTGTTGCCTCACTCAGTGAAAATGGTGAACCAAGTGGTTAACATTAGAGCAAATCATGAGACTTGTGGGAACAACTCGAGCTTGCATCAGTGCTCTGAATAGAGCACCTTTGGGTAACAAGAAAGTCAGAGAACAAAGGGTTCATCATGGCATGTGAAAATATGCTGAATTTCTTTTAAATTATATTTTTTTGGTGATATGCGGTTGTGTTCAGGGTTTTTCAACTTGAAATTTGAATTAAATTCATGTAGCTCAGTAGATCTATTAGCTTATTTTCATTCGCATTTCTATGTGTTGGGTTGTACTCCTTTCCTCCTCTTCATCTAACCATCCAAGAAATGCGTCACATAACTTGTTTAGGCATTTAGTAAATACCCATTCCAAGATTGTCATTTGTTAAGAAATTCAAATTAGACTATCTAAGTTTCATTTCTTGCCAACAAACTTCTCATCAACCTAATTGCTTGCAGAATTGAGCGATGTTATGCCTCTTGTGAGTTGGAAAACAAAACTTTGTTTTACTTGAAACCCTAACTCAAAAGACACAAACGGCCTCGCCTCGAAAGACTCTACCAAACTTCATTCTCCAGTTGACACAATTGAACAAAAATCTAAACATGTATGTTGTTCTTAATAAATAGTTAGTAAAAGTTTAGGGATCCTAACTTGTCCCACATGGGTAGACTACTAAAGTTTTCAACTCTCAAGGAAAATAAATAGGTTATTTTATGATTGTCCCGCATGGAGAGAATATCATATTCTCTATCTCTTTATATATTAAAGAGTGTTATGAACCGCACACGCACGCACGGTGTGGGCTGTAGGGCGCTAGAGGCGCTTTTGGCGCTTATTAGGCGCACTTGACACTTGGCAGATAATACAATTATCTGTTGCTTTTTCCTTTTATTTTATTCTTTGGCAGTTGGGGACAATTGAGATCAGGGGATAAGATTCAACTGTCTAACAGTTTGAATCTATCCAAAACTCTATCCATCCCAATCAGAAGAATAGGGGATTGATTTGATATATAAGAATCGATCCAGGAAGCTTTGTTGGATCCTGGAGACACGATATTGCATTAGGGGAAATTCTTGTCTTAAAGATAATGATTCCATTCACGACTCAAAGCTCTTCTCAATCCCAGATCTCTAACAATTTTAAGACAAGAATAGCAATGGCAGATTCGGAGACATTGAGGGTGATGAATTAAGATCTTGTAAGGTTGGACAAGTTCGATGGCATGAATTTCATGCGATGGAAGGATAAGATCATGTTCATGTTGACAACATTAAGGATTGCATACATTCTGAATGCAAACTTAAAGGATCTGCCGAATCCAACAGAAGAGGAATGGGCGAAAATGAATCCTGCGGTGGCTGAAACACTGAAGGAAGCAAAGAAAAAGCGTGAGGAGGATGAATTGCTATGCAGAGGACACATCCTACAAACCCTTTCTAACCGTCTGTACGAGTCGTATGTATATGTCAAGTCACCAAGGCAGATCTGGAAAGCTCTTGAAGAGAAATACAACTGTAACACCCTCAGGTTACTAATCACAAGACTAAGCTAATCTACTACTTAACCTAATGATTAGCAGTGGATAATTACCTAAGAGCACTACCGCCGCCCATGAACATGGACTAGGCTAAGACTCCAAAACACATCACACCAAAAGACTTCACCAACCAACATGTTTAGACATCCATAACATGACTCATAATCTTCAAGATAACAGACCCTTTAATTATACAACCCAAAGAGGTGTGAAACTTAGACATACAAAACATTCATGACAATCATACACATTATTTGACAAATATCCAGCCCCACCAAGTTCATCACAACCCTAACCCATTGCCTAGATGACTTCCAAAAAGGACTTCATAGTCACCTGAATTCCTCTTATGTCGCCTTTGGGTTCCGCCCGTCAGAGACTTTCCCTTTGCCCTTTCCTTGCGATCCTAAAAGTGACAACACAACTTAAAAGTGAGTTTTACTCAATACGTATACTACCGGAAATGAACAATTATAAAGAAAAAGTAAGACTTAAGATTTTATTCCTATGCGCGCGGCTCCATTTAATAAATAAAAGAAGCTCCAACCACCTACGCTGCCTCAAATTCAACTCCTTTTGAGTGAACATGTACTTAAGGCTTTGATGATCGGTGAATATCTTGGTATGAGCGCCATACAAGTAGTGTCTCCATATCTTTAAGGCAAAGACCACTGCCGCCAATTCTAGGTCGTGGGTAGGGTAATTCGATTCATACGGTTTTAGTTGCCTGGAGGCATAGGCTATAACTTTATCATCTTGCATCAAAACACAGCCTAACCCTCGTTTGGAGGCATCACTATAAATAACATACTCCTTCCCTTCTACCGGCAAGGTTAAGATAGGCGCGATGGTGAGCCTCCTTCTGAGTTCTTGAAATGCCTTTTCGCACTTTTCTGACCACTCAAACTTGGTCGTCTTCTTTAGCAGGCTTGTTAAAGGTAGAGCGATCTTTGAAAAGTCTTGTATGAAGCGTCGATAATACCTGGCCATCCCCAGGAAACTTCTTACCTCCGTGATGGTCGTGGGCTTGTTCCAATTCGTGACTGCTTCAACCTTCTGCGGGTCCACTTTGATCCCGTCCTTGGTCACTATGTGCCCTAAAAAGGCTACTTCTTCAAGCCAAAACTCGCACTTTTTGAATTTGGCATATAAGTGCTGATCCCTCAAGGTCTGCAATACCACTCTTAGGTGCTGCTCATGCTCTTCCCGGGTTTTTGAATAGATTAATATGTCGTCAATGAAAACCACAACGAACTTATCCAAATACGGCAGAAAAACCCGATTCATTAGATCCATGAAAACTGCCGGGGCATTGGTAAGACCAAATGGTATCACTATGAATTCAAAATTCCCATAACGGGTCCTAAAGGATGTCTTGGGAATATCCTCGGGCTTGATTCTCAACTGGTGATAACCGGACCTCAAGTCGATTTTAGAGAATACACCGGCCCCTTGCAATTGATCGAACAAGTCATCGATTCGCGGTAATGGGTACTTGTTCTTGATGGTGACCTTGTTCAGTTCCCGATAATCAATACACAGCCTTAAGCTCCCATCTTTCTTTTTAACGAACAAAACCGGGGCTCCCCATGGCGACACACTTGGTCGAATGAATCCTAACTGGAGCAGCTCGTCCAGTTGGATCCTGAGTTCCTTCAACTCTGTAGGAGCCATACGGTAAGGTGCCTTGGAAATTGGTTGCGTCCCCGGGACCAACTCTATCTCAAAATCAATCTCCCTCCTCGGGGGTAGTTCGGTTAACTCCTCAGGAAAAACATCCGGGAATTCTCGTACCACCTGTATGTCTTCAATCTTCAATTCCTTCAATGGGTCTTCTGATACGTAACATAGATAAGCCTCCGCACCTTGGCGTATGAGCTTTTTCGCTTTCATCAAGGATATGGTCCTACAGCTAGTCTTTCCCGATTCTCCCTTAAAATGAATCTTGCCTCCCAACCGGCTTTTCAAAACTACTACCCCCTCGTCACACTTGATCTATGCCCCGTGCTTAGCTAACCAATCCATACCCAGGATGACCTCAAACTCATCTATATTTATAACGATAAGGTCGACGGGAAAACATTCATTTGAAATCTTAAGGGGAACCTGTTCAAATGCCTTATCACATATCATGATTTGACCGTTCGGTAATCTTATTTGATATGCTACCGCAGTTTCATGACTCTGTAAGCCTAGCTTAGGACTAGCATGCATAGAAATAAATGAATGCGAAGCACCCGAATCGAAGAAAACATATACAGGCTTGGAATTGATGAAAAGAGTTCCGGTAACCACTATACCCGAAGTAGTTGCTTCCTTCCGTCCCATCGTGTAAGCTCTTCCAACATTAGCCTGAGTTGGTGGAGGAGGCGCTGGCCGTGGTACTTGCACCGGTCGGGGGTTAGCCGTGCTTGGGTTTGCTTGTCGCTTCGGGCACGCCACTGCTCGGTGTTCACTGCTCCCACACCATAGACACTTGTCTGTCCCTACCCGACATTGGCTCGTGGAATGATTGGTTCTTCCACATTTCCTGCAAGGTTCAGAGATAGTGTGACTACGGGCTAGGGGTGGGTTGGGCCTTCGCGAGGGGATCACTTCGCTCGAAGTCCGGTTGTCGTTCCATTTCCTCTTAGGTCTAGCTTGGATTTCCCTCTCCTGGTAAGCACCCCGTAACTCTCTTTTTACCCTTTCCACTTCCGCGACACGTTCATAGAGTTCCTGCATGGTCTTGAAGGGCTGTCCCGCTAAATGACTTTGCAAATACGGCGCTAAATCCCCTTCGAACCTGGAAATCTTCATAGATTCCGTGGTTACGTGATCAGGTACAAAGTGTGCCAACTCATTGAACTTGGCCGCATACCGCATCACAGTCATATCCGACCCAGTCATCTTCAATTCCAAAAATTCCTTCTCTTTTTGTCGTTGCAGGGAGAGGGGGTAAAATTTCGCCCTTAGATCACCCAGGAATCCTTCCCATGATAATTCCACTTGCTTGTATTTGTCTTTCATGATGCTCCACCACAAGTCTGCTTCCTTAACTAGATAGAATGTGCCAATAACCACCTACTTCTTCTTGGGCACTTCGAGTACTTCAAATATTTTTTCCATTCCCCGTATCCAATCCTCCAGTTCTACAGGGTTGAACCCTCCTGCATAAGTGTGAGGGTTCCTCTTGGCTACTTTATCAGCATAGTCTTCCTCCTTAACCCCACTACTTCCTTCAGCATTCGTGTTGGGAATTCTACGAAGGAGTTCTTGGATAACTTGCCTTAAAACTTCGGGGTTATAGTCATTAGGTGAGAATGCCCGGTTAACCGAGGATGCTAACTCGACGTGAGAAGCCCCTTGATATCCCTGAAGTTCCAGATTGGGCTCGCGATTATCGGCCGAGTCTTCCCCATGTTCTTTTTGAGGTTGCCCGTTGTTAAAAGCGTTAGACATTCTACATAATAAACATCAAAAATTTAGGTTTTGTCCCCATATTAGCAAAGTTGTCGTACTCCCCAAAACAAAACAATGCCATCACCATGCATGCATATATATATTCTATCATCCACCCACAAGATTATAAATATATCGTAGAATGAACGAGCACGTTATACCTCATGCGAATGAGTCACAACTTTATGAAGCAAAAAAGTCTTGTTCTTTCATAAGAACCCACAATACATCAAAAGTTCAAGTCTACCATTCGTTTATGCCATAAAGTTATTTTTCCAACCACAAGTAGCATAACATAAAAGCCAATTTGCTTACAATCCAAAATACATCAACATTCCACAAGACATAACAAAGTTCCACATCCACAAAATATCTTTAAGTCTCCCCCCGGTTCCAACTGAACCTGAGCTCCCTAAGAGGGATGGTAATCAGAATCATTAGCATCATCATTATCTTCGGTGTCATCGCTCTTCTCAGCCTTGGGATTCACTGGGGGTTGACTTGCCTCCCTACTCTCTCCATGATCCGAGCTAATCTTCACGACCATGGGCTTGGGTGCCGGGGGAACGGGGAGGACCTCCACCTCGTTGGAGGCATGAGACGGGTTGTGGGAAGGTTGCGCTTCTTCCTCCTCTTCATCCTCCATGGGCTCCTCCTCGTCTTCTTCTTCCTCTTTCTGGACCGGCTGAGGTGCGGGGTTAGCAAGTGGAGGAGGTGTCGCTGCTTCCGCTTGGATGTGATGTGGGCTGAACATGTCCACAAAGTAATATGGAATTTCCCAAGGCTCCATCTCCCAACGGATCGCACGGTCTTATATCGTCAGCTCAAAGGTCATTACTGACCAAGCCCCCAAGATGCCGAAACGCTCAGCATGCACTCTCTGATCATAATAATAGATAAACGAATGATACCTCTCTCGAAACCTCCTCCACGGGGGAACGTAGGGGAGGGTGCATAGCAGACAGTGCGCCCTTCGCACCGGGTCATGGTAGATGGAATCCGGATGCTCCCGTCTGATGTCAAATTGAGCCACCAGCTCGTTGATATGATCAATCACACTACCACCGGGGGGCATGAAAGTCGCGTAAGGATTAGGAAGCTCGTCGGCCATCTACATATTGCATAAGATAATTAGAAAGATAAATTAAAAGTAAGTGCCAAACAAAATCAAAGACCTTATCTCCATGCTCTTTTAGTCCGGTCGGACCCCTTTTTCTTAAGAACTAAAATACCCAAGCTCACTTGACCTCAGGGTCGCATCCTAAGATTCACATATAATCGCACACCCGTGACTTTATGAGAAATATTCAATCTTTCTCCATTTCTAAGGACCTATAAAATTTCACACAATTTAAGACCTTTGCATCATCGGACATGCTTAACTCCAATGTTACAGACATAAGACTTCCTTTTTCCTACTTTCCTCCATTCCGTTCCCACATATCATCCTTCAATCAGTTATTAAGACTCACTACTTTTCACTATGTTGATCACCTAACTCCTTCACACCCCACCTTTAACTTCCTAGAGGTTCCTCACCTTTTCCTAAGTTAACTCAAGGCCTAAAGGTGTAACCAAGGTTATACAACCAATTTTGTTTTGCTCTGATACCACAACTGTAACACCCCCAGGTTACTAATCACAAGATTAAGCTAATCTACTACTTAACCTAATGATTAGCAGTGGATAATTACCTGAGAGCACTACCGCCGCCCATGAACATGGACTAGGCCAAGACTCCAAAACACATCACACCAAAAGACTTCACCAACCCACATATTTAGACATCCATAACATGACCCACAATCTTCAAGATAACAGACCCTTTAATTATACAACCCAAAGAGGTGTGAAACTTAGACATACAAAACATTCATGACAATCATACACATCACTTGACAAAAATCCAGCCCCACCAAGTTCATCACAACCCTAACCCATTGCCTAGATGACTTCCAAAAAGGACTTCATAGTCACCTGAATTCCTCTTATGTCGCCTTAGGGTTCCGCCCGTCAGAGACTTTCCCTTTGCCCTTTCCTTGCGATCCTAAAAGTGACAACACAACTTAAAAGTGAGTTTTACTCAATACGTATACTACCGGAAATGAACAATTATAAAGAAAAAGTAAGACTTAAGATTTACTATTCCTGTGCGTGCGGCTCCATTTATTAAATAAAAGAGTATCACTAGATAAAAGAAGACATGGTAAGACGTACTTACGAGAAATCCATATTGGTAACTTCCTGACTTTACTAAACAAATACCTTAACTTAAAAGGTTATCCATCCACAAGGTGGTTAGAAGTAAAATGTAAGACTTCAACAGTAATTATTTGCAAAACTAGGAAAACATAACCACGGCCTGCTAAAAAGGGTGTAACCAAAACAAGATGTAGTGGTACTTGATTAAAATAATTGCGCGGTAAAACATTCGATAAGGGAAAGACAATAAGGTAAGATAACATTCTAACATGAATGCCTCTTCTTGCGATCATCGACTTCGCCTCCGTATGCGCATACCCGGACCGATCGGGAGGTTCAGATGGTGGATATTTATCCTACTGGCCAGATTTCCTGGTGTGCATCTAAGGCACAACATAAATTTACATGAAGTGCTCAAGGCACGTGAACGTGGTGTGTCCTAGGACACTACTTCTTTGATGTGCTTCTACGCACCATAAAAAACCATGGGCGGGGCTTTTAGTGACCTTAAAAGAAAACTTTTGGTAGACTTCAATCGCAAAGGATAATTTCCCAACCAACTTAATGACATATAATAAAAGAACCTTTCTTCACATAATACTTTGATTAAAGGCTTTTTATAAGATAAGACCTTGGCTTCTCGTGCCAAGTCTTGAATTTGGCGTTTACAACATGAGTGGAGTAATTAAAATTTTTTGTAAAATCATTACTTGGTCATGAGGATATAAAAGCCTATTGTTGAAACTAAAAAAAATTTCTTATAAAGAAGTATCGTTCACGTAAGAATCTTAGGCAATAATCTTGGAATATAAAATACACATAAAAGTCATTATAGCGCAACCGAGATATAACAAGAGTAAACAATTTAAAAGCATGATTGACATAAAAGTCGGGTAGTACACGTACCTGAAAAACGAAATTCCACAGATTGAGGAAGGACTTGAACAGCGAAAAGGGCAATGACCACTTAGCGAAAGCTTATAAAAAAGAAAGGAATTTAGAGTTAGGTTTTCTCACCTAGCTAGGAGGAAGGAAAGCTTTTAAAGAAACAACTCCGGCTTGAATTACGAATTACATTTCCCTACATTCACTAAAAAGGGCATAACCATTACTACCGACATCATATCGCTATATAAGAGTACCTTCCGGAAAGCTTAAGACACATCCTACAACTTAACAGGTAACCTCGAGGGCTAAAAACATGATTCAAAGGGTCAAAACATTCAATCACTTAATCTGCCCAGAATTTGTACATGCTGACTAGTGTTTTTCGGAAAGCGATAGCTTGAGTTGTTCTAGTCGGTTTTGGGCCTATAAGCTGTCTACGGAAAGCTCAAGACTCGCACTCTAACTTTCCTTTTTATCGCAAATTGATTTAAGCTTGGGAAGAGGTCGAATTTTTACCCAACATAGGAGCAGCCACTAAACTTTCATTTTTGGAAAAATTCAGAATTTTCGTCCTCCACTCAAATGCTTATAACTTGTTCATCCGACGTCCTATGGACGCATACCATACCATTCTGGAAAGCTTAAATTCATCTCTAAACTCTTATGTTCAGACCCGACGCCATATCAAACTCTAACTATCCGAAAAACAACCATTTTCATTCTGCCGTCATAAAGTTTTCAGATTAGCGCGGTTTTACGGTTTCGGGCAACTCCTAAAATACACAACGAAATGTCGATCCATAAAAGCCGGGTGTTTTCTAACACTTTTATCCACCTAATTAAGTCTTAATATTGCCCAAAATCCTTCCCCTTACTTTCTGGAAAAACGAAAACTCAACAATATTATAACCCCATTGACATACCTCATCATGCATGCTCAAGACTTTGTGATTTAGCCATTAATTCTTCACGAAACATAATATGTGATACCTTCAGATAGGCAGTATCATAAAATGGATTGTTAGATTTTACAACTTTCACTAACTAGTGGGGGATTATTAAATAGTTAGTAAAAGTTTAGGGATCCTAACTTGTCCCACATGGGTAGACTACTAAAGTTTTCAACTCTTAAGGGAAATAAATAGGTTATTTTATTATTGTCCCACATGGAGAGAATATCATATTCTCTACCGTACCTCTTTATATATTAAAGAATGTTATGGGTTTATAAATATATAAGCCTATGGTTTGGACTCTCATGTGCTTGCATGAAGGTTCACGCACACGAGCGCGCGGCGTGGGCTGTAGGGTGCTAGAGGCGCTTTTGGCGCTTATTAGGCGCACTTGGCACATGAGCAGGGAGCAAAAGCAGACAATTATCTGTTGCTTTTTCCTTTTATTTTATTATTTGGCAGTTGGGGACAATTGAGATCAGGGGATAAGATTCAACTATCTAACAGTTTGAATCCATCCAAAACTCTATCCATCCCAATCAGAAGAACAGGGGATTGATTTGCTATATAAGAATCGATCCAGGAAGCTTTGTTGGATCCTAGAGACACGATATTGCATTAGGGGCAATTCTTGTCTTAAAGATAGTGATTCCATTCACGCCTCAAAGCTCTTCTCAATCCTAGATCTCTAACAGTTCTTCACCTTCAAAACCCCTAATTTCAAATGGGTCTGCCTCTTTCATGAGCTTTGCTTCTCGCTTTGGTCTCTGCTTTATCACTTTCATTTCTCCCTTCTTTGGTTCAAACAAAGAATTCGACCGAAAGAGAGGAGCACAAATATTCAATACTAAATTTATACATTTCTATACCTCCTACTGGTGACTTTATCTATTTTCAATAATTAATTTAGTATTTTTAACTATGTTTTTTGTTTACTTTATTTTTATTTCCAAAATCCCTAATTAGTTTAATAAAATCTATGAATTAGATCACATTAGATGTTTAATTTTAGTTTATATTCTCATTTTATTTGGTGTTTTAGCTTAGTGTATATTGGTTCATTTTAATGATAGTACTTGAAAAAGAAAAAGTAAAAGAATGAACTCCTAAATTACCTACATCCCAACCCATTTCCCTCCGACCCTAAGTACCTAGATCATAAATCCTATTCTATTTTATTCATTAGCCCTTCCCACGTAACTGTCTATTTGGTTATTAGAAGGGAAAGGGAGGCGAGGGAAGGCGAGGGGAAGGGAGGTGAGGTGAGGGGAGGAGATCTGTTTTATATGCATAATGAGTTCCATTCCCCTCCGTTAACCCTCATATTGGGGGTTAATGGAAGGAACAGAGGTAAATGGTTACCCTCCCCTCCCCTCTTACTTATTTTTTCAAACAAGGGTATTAAACGGAGGTAAATGAGTTTATTTAATATTCTTCCCTCCCTATAACCCCAATCCAAACACAGTGTAAACTATCTACCCAATCCTACTAACATGTTATATATATTATCCTAAACTCTCTCTCTCTCTCTCTCCACCGAAAATCAGAACCCCAAAAGAATCCACATTGAATATCACCCCTCCATATTACTCTCTCTTTGACGTCAATGATAGACCGGTATAGCTGTGAAGCATCACCTCCCCCATCATCTCACCGTTCAAGATCAAGAAGGTTTGAAGGGCTAAGAATGAAGATTGAAAGATAGACAAAGTCTAAAAAAGAAGAGAACTCGCAAAATCAAAAGGTGGGATAGCTAGGTGACACAACATTTTCAAGGTTCATTTAGGGTTTTAATTTTGCATCTTAGGATTTAGATTAGAACCTATGTTTAAATTGGGATGTTAATTTTGATTTTTGATTGCATGTTTATGAATTCATTTCTTGTATTTAAATTTTATGTCTAAGTATTCGTTATAATTTTTTCAAATAAATTGTTGAATTTGTATTTAAATCTAAATTTGTTCGAAAATATTCTGGTTTTAAGTTTTTAATTTGTGAACTAATTTGGTATGAATTTTTGTTGCTTCTAAGACTAATTTTTAAGTTTGTTATTCTAGATTCGACTCAAATATTTAGTTGCACTTTTCTAAGTTCAAATGATTTGTTGGATTATTATGATTTTCTGGGTTAGGATTGTGCTTTTTGGTTATTTAATGTTTCTTATTAATGCTTTGTCCAATCTCCTACTTTGACCCTTCAATGGCTAAATGCATACCCACTAGCTTAGCTTTCTAGAGTCAAGTTCTGGCTGTGATTTAAGTTCAAAAATGTTGTTTATTTTCATGATGACCGGTCTCCATCGATGGAGGTTAATTGAGTAGGTGTTCTAGAATTTTTCCTATGTTTTTTTTTCTTGATTTGTTTCATTTGCGTTTTCCAATCCTTTCCCCTATTACATGCCTTTTTCTTTATTTGTTTCCATTATCTATTAAATTAAATATATTAAAATAAGATCACCTAAGGGAAAGCCATACTTAGATGGTGAAATTTGGGAGGTTTGGTTGCTCGTAACCTACTTCCGAACCTTAATAATTATTGTCAATTAAAAAATAAATTAATGGGAAATATTTTGATTCCACATATTTAAACCTTAGTGAGGAGAGTAGAAGATAGGAGTAATTACCATTCGACTACCACTTTTTTTGTATCATTATTGTTACGTACAAAAATAATATTCTATCAATAATTTTCAAATTTGAATTATTATGAAATTTTTTTTGATGGAGGAATTATTATGAGATTAATATATAGCATACGAGGATTAATGATAGATAAATGATAAAACTTTAATATAATTTTATTTGGCAAATAAACTTTATATATATATATATATATATATATATATATATATATATATATATATATATATATATATATATAGGGAAATTAGATTCTAATAATTCCTACGATCACAAATTGTATGGCAATAATCCCTACTATCATTTTGGATTCTGGTTGTCCAAAAAAAATAAAATTGTATTATAGTGGTACCAAATCCATCACCACATTCTTTTTATTTTTTCCATGCCTACCCCATATTGTTTTTGTTTTTTTGGTCCCTACCCCTAGATAGGTAACGAAGTGTAGTTACTAAAACATTTTTTAAAATTATTTTTTTGAGATTCCGAGCAATTATTATGATTTTTTAAAAGGAATAAAATTGAAAAAATCATAAAAAATTGAAAACAAATTGAAAAAAATTGGGAGAAATGCTATAAATTCATTAAAAATCGCGGTAAAATGTTATACAAAGTTTTGAATCAAATGCAATACAAAATCTATGATATTGAGAGTATACACTCGATTTTGTCCCACTACAATACAACTTTTTTTTTTTTGGACCACCAGAACCCAAAATGACAGTAGCGATTATTGCCATACAATTTGTGATAGTAGAGATTATTAGAATCCAATATATATATATATATATATATATATATATATATATATATTGGAAAAAATGTGAATATTATTCTAAAAATGAAGAAGAAAGTTACAGCCCTAGCTGTAGATAGTTTCTATACAAGGTATAAGTTTTAGAGTATTTCTAGCTATGTATAAGGTTCTATCTCTAAGATGTATCTTGATATTGTGAAAAACCTCAGCGGGGTCCGATTTGAAATCCTTGAAAATCGTGCTGTTTCTGGCCAGCCAGATATTGTATATGTATGCTGCGAGACACGCATATGAAAGTTGTTTTTGCAACTTCTTCAGCTTTGTAGTTAGGATTCTCCTACACCATGTTTCCCAGTTGGGGGCTTTGGGCAAATGGACCCAGTTAGCTAGCCTCTGCCTCACTCGTCTGGCATAATCACAATTATATAGTAAGTGGGGAATTGTTTCTTCATGTGTTTGACAGAGTGAGCAGGTCGTGGGTATGCCAGGCACGTGCATCCTGGTCTTCACCTGTAACCTACTATGCATGGCTAACCAGGTACAGAAGGAGTGCCTCGGGGTGTTGAGGCAGTTCCAGACCAGTCGAGCCCATGGCCATTTTTCACCCTCACCTTGGAGCCATAAATAGCAATCTTTTGATGTACGTTTAGGTTCCTGCTGCGCACGCCTTTCTGATTATGTCTTTCACTCTACACAGCTTCCTCATGTACCAGCAAGAGTCGTCTCTTGGTTGGTAGTTCCACCAATCGCCGTTTTTGATATATCGTTCATGTATCCATTTTATCCAAAGACATTGTTTATTATTGGCAATAACGAAGACTTGCTTGGCCACCAGTGATGTGTTCCAAGGTTTTAGATCCTTGATCCCGAGCCCCCCTTGGCCTTTAGGTTTGCAAATTGTGGTCCAGTTGACGGGTGAAACCTTTTTATATCTCGCATCGGCCCCCCAAAGGAAGTTCCTACAGATTCTCGTGATTTGCTCGATAACCTCTTGGGGGATAATCATGATTGATGCCCAGAAGGAGAATGCTCCCATGAGAACTGAATTGATGAGGACCACTCGACCCACATAAGATATATTGCTCGTTGTCCAGCTCTTGATTCTCGCAGAGATCTTGTCCACTAGTTTCTTACAGTCCATCTTACTTAGTCTGCCATCGGTAATTGGCATTCCAAGATAGAAGAAAGGGAGTTGCCCTTCCTCAAAGCCAGTGATATGAAGGATTGTTCCCTTGATGTGATTAGGCATTCCACTGACGATGATTGTCGATTTGGCAGCATTGGCTCCAAATGTTTGCTTGAAATGTTCCAGAACTTCCATAATTTTTTGGACTGTATAGGGACCCGCAGCATTGAAAAGCATTAAGTCATCTGCAAATACCAGATGTGTGATATTAAGGGATTTGCATATAGGGAAGCGTTTAAACTTCTTGTCCTTTGCAGCGTGTGTAAGACAGCGTGAGAGAAACTCCATCATTAGGACGAATAACAGTGGGGAGATGGGGTCTCCTTGACGCAACCCTCTGCCACCTTTGAAGTACTCGTAAGTATTGCCTTTTACTTGAATTGAGAAGGAAGCTGTAGTAATACAGGCCATGATCCAGTTAATAAATATCGGTGGGATACACACACACACACAGACACACACACACACACATACACACATATATAGGGAAATTGGATTCTAATAATCCCTACTTTTTCAAATTGGATGGCAATAATCCCTACTTTCAATTTGTATTTTGGTGGTCCAAAAAAAAAATTGTATTGTAGTGGTGTCAAATCCATCACCACATTCTTTTTTATTTTTTTCATGCCTAACCCATATTGTTTTTGTTTTTTTGGTTCCTGCCCCTAGATAGGTAATGAAGTGTAGTTACTAAAACATTTTTAAATTATTTTTTTGAGATTCCGAGGAATTATTATGATTTTTTAAAAGGAATAAAATTGAAAAAATCATAAAAAATTGAAAAAAAAATTGTAAATTCATTAAAAATCATGGTAAAGTGTTATACAAAGTTTTGAATCAAATGCAACACAAAATCTATGATATTTAGGATATACTCTCGATTTTGTCTCACTAAAATATAATTTTGTTTTTGACCACCAAAATACAAATTGAAAGTAGGGATTATTGTCATCCAATTTGCAAAAGTAGGATTATTAGAATCCAATTTCCCTATATATATATATATGTATAGTTTTTTTAATTTGTATGTTTTTTGAGATATACAATTTAAATTAGTATTCAAAAATATTTGTATTATGAAAATATATGAACAAAGATACTACAACATTTTTCACTGTTAAATAAGAATTAATATCAATAATTTACTCCAAATTATTTTTGAAATTCAATATAATTAAATTCCCTCTCTTCCACCTTTCATCTCATAAAAAAATTGTCTTATTGAAATTTCACAAACATTATTTTTAATTCGAAAATAATAATTAATCTCTCTTTATTATGAAAAAAGTAATGCAACTATGTTTTGATTAATATTGTGATCGTTTGACATATTATTAAATTTTAGAATTGGTAATTATTTTTTAATTTGTGAGTATTAGTTATTCATTGCTAAATGTTAATGCTTTATAATTTCTCTAACATGCATTTTATATTTTAATTATTTTATAAAAACATCATATTTTATAAAAATCTAAAATAGAAATATTTACTATTGTTTTTTTATTGTATATGTGGAGCGGTTCCCGGCGCGGTGGATTGATGAGTAATAGCTTGAGTTGATTAGGTTGAGGAGAGGAGAGAAAACTCAAATGAACACCCATGAACATAGAGTTGAAGATGGTGCAAAACTCATTCATCCATGCTTGAATATCATAATAATAGCCTTGAACTTAGAAAATAACAATGAAAAGGAACCAAAAGCAATCATTCACACAAGTTTGAACACCAAATGGGATTGGATATGACCCTTGGATAAAGAGAGAACCGCCACCAATGGCCTAACACTCCACCATGATTATCTAAAAGTAATCCACCAAATAATCACTAAAGGAATGACTTCCAACACCACCAAAGAATTGGATAAAGTAAACAAGATTTGAGGAGAAAATTAGGGAAAACCTAGCTTTTCATTAGCATAATCATAATCAGCAAAAACTCCCTTGAAAACAGTGCAAAAAGGAGTATTTATGCAAGGTAAATTGGGACTAAACACAGTCGTTTTAAGCCCAATGTTCACGTGTAAAAACAGGTTCGTCACGGGCATTACGGTTGTCGTCACGGGTGTGACGAAGCTATGCACATGATTTCCGTGTTTTGCCGAGAAGCGTCACGGGCTTTACAATGGGGGTAGCGGGTGTGACGATTTGGGCAGTTTTCTGCCGACTTCAAATTAGTATAACTTCTTCATCTGGACTCTGTTTTAGGCCCATAAGGTATCGATGGAATACTCTTGATGTGTACTTTAAGCTCCTAAAATAAGAGACTCATCGGAGTTGTATTAAAGGAGTTACAGTCGAAAGAGTGAAGGCACGTCCAATCCCTCAACCCACGTTGACCCCTTTCAGCTTATTCTTATCGAAAGACTTCGAACCCTTTCAAAGGCCCAAAGTAGGTCCTGATAAAGGACTTGTAGCTCCACTCACATGGTTCAGAGTCCTATTTCAAGTGGATACCACACCCAACACCGATCAAATCATGCCTCCAAGGTCCCGGTCCACCTTAAAGTGCACTCCACACCCGACCTTGAAGTCGTTTTCTCGTATTTCATGGAGGGGGTGCATAAAGGCTTGGAGACCTTGGATTTTGAGGCTCGGACCCTAGCCCGATACGGTCCATGCTCCCCCTCTTGAAAAAGAGTTGCCCTCAACTCTTGGGAGTTAAAACCGACGCCCTCTCCATAATTTGGCTCCAAAGAACTCCGAACATCCCGATCGCAATGAGCATTCACACGAGGTGCCCAACAAGCATCGAACCCCACAATGTATCCATCATCCAAATAAAAGAACGTGGTTGGAGGCTTGTTGAGTGGAGATAAGGGATTAAGGGAAGGAAGAGGAAAATTTTGTGGAGGTTGGGAACACTCATTCTCACTTGGCTTGCTATAAGGTAAAGACAAAACCATAGGTAGCTTGTTCACACCAAGATCACGCTCATCCCGTGTTTCGCTCATTTGCAGGTTCCTCAACTCACTTCCTACCCAAGTGAAAGAACCCTAGAGGGGGGTGAATAGGGTTATAAAAATTTCTACACAAATGCTCACTAGTAAAGGACGTTAGGGTCTTAATCTTTTCAGATTAAAATTCAACTTGAGATAAACCAGAGTAAACTGAAATAAAGAAAAATAAAGGATAACTGAATAACTTCCTTTATTTCTTTGAAACAGAATGCAGTCTGGATATGAACGTTCCTAAGGTGAACGTCCTTAGGGTTTACAGACGAACATAACAACAAACCAGGTTTCTGGAAAATACACACCAACATAGTTTTGGTGCAAACAATAATCGATCCTAAGTCCTTCTAGGAATCGATTACACCATCACAAATCAATCCTAAGTCCGTTAAGATTTGAATTCACTCAAACACAAAATTTCTCACACAATCTTTCTTCTTTCAACTCGAAGTATACAAACAAAACATAGAACCAATTCTCTGTTTTGAACACCCGATTACTTCCGTGAAATCGTTGTTCTTCTTCTATTTCAAAGTCTTCTATTTATAAGCTTATTGTCATCAGTAGAATAGAGTCGTTGGAGGATTGATTCTGCCCAGATTCTTTCTTTCTTCATGCTTCGCTATTTCCTTCCAATTTTGCTCCAGTCTTCTTTCCTTTTTGCGGGATTCCGGGAATTTGCAATCTTCATTCTCTTTCCAATTTCTAGGTCGATTGTTTCCTACAATTCACATAGTTGCAATCGATTTAGTCTGGTTAGAAAAAGGATAGAAAAAACATAATATCTTGTTTCCAGAAAACTACCCTGTTTTCTACTCTTATTTGTCTTTCACGACAAAGCTTCTCGCCTGGGGTGAACGTCCTTATGATGCCTTGAGTGAACGTCCTTATGATGTTCTAGGTGAATGTCCTTCTGCGTTCTTTGAAATTTCTTTCCTTGCGCATCATATCTTTTCTGGCTATTCGAATTTTGGCTTTCATTCAAAACTGATCAAGTTCCCAAGGTCCTTGTCGACGTCCTTGAGGGGTTCTAACACCAAGGTTTGATTTGATGTGGGGGTAAGAGATTCAAGTAATCACAGCTAAGAAAATGTTCTTCATCCAACATACACTCGCACAAACTTTGCATACAAAACTTCCAATAACACCCAATCAACAACATATCCTCGAATAACCAATGACATCCAAACAACATGGATGACCCATTTAAAGAGTTTATGTCGCAACGACCAATATTTAAACAATATTCACTAAAGGACGACACAAATGACGAGCCCACAAACATTGGTTGAACTAGAATTAAGGTATCATGAAGCTTATACTTCTCTCCAAGAACCAAGAAAACACCAAGATTCCTAGCATGCCACTCAAAATATAGAGAATTCTCAATCGTGGACATCACATGATCATCATATAAATTATCACGCCAACAAATACTCTCAAACAACCAATGTCCCCCAAAGATCATGCATGACTCACCCAAAGACTTTATGTCGCAACACCCAACATCCAAGCTAGACTAATTGAACTTCATAGGTGAGTTTGAAGTTACCTCATCATTCTTCTCATATGGGAGGTCAAGAGTAGTCAAGACATAAGAGATGATGGAGTCAACCCTTTTGTTGCTAGGCTTAACAATTGATGGAGGTGAGATGAAAGGTGCTTCTTCTTGGGGCTCTTCATCAAGGATGAGAGGAAGATCAAGGTTGATGTTCTCAGCCACCTCTAGGCATGGAGCTTCAACAATAGCTTCAATAGTCTCACAAGGATAAATGGAATTAAGCTCCCTCATTGGGCAAGAGATCGACCTTTGCTTGCTTAACTTCTTCTACCATGTCACTTATATGCTCTTCCACACTAAAAGATTCCTCAATCCAAGCTCTAGCCACTTTTGGACATTGCAAAGAATCGTGTCCCACACGCCTACCTTTTGGGACGTAATGGCCATTAGTGAGGAATAGAGGAATGGCTTCTCAAGCGTCTCCCATCGACGATGGTGTCGTGGAGAGCCCCTATCATCGAACGATGGATAGATTCACATGCATCTTTTCGTGAGCTAAGATCTCCATAATAGATTGGAGGTGAAAAGTATGATCTTTCTCACTCTTGCTATTCACAAGCATGTCATCAAAGTAGACAACAACATACTAGCTAATAAGGGGCTTTAAAACCTGATTCATCAATCTCATTAAAGCATAAAGAACATTAGTTAGTCGAATAGCCATGACTAACCATTCATAGAGATCTCCTTTGGTTTTGACAGAAGTGTCCCCTTCTTGAATTCGAACTGGATCAAGATACCCACTTCTTGGACCAGCCTTTGAAACGATCTGGGTACCATCTAGCTCGTTGATTAGATCTTCAGTTCTAGGAAACCTGTACTTGATAGGACTCTTGTTGATGCAAAGACGTTGGTTTCCAACTTTCTTTGTCTCCATAAGGGTAGGGGCGTCACATGGACTGCAGCTTTCCCTAATCACACCCTTGGTTTGAAGATCGTCACCCTGCCTTTGAACCCCTTGAACGTCACTAGGGTTTACGTGACCTGTTGCCTCATCATGCTGAATAGATCCAGAAAAAGATTATGCTGGAGGGGCAATCCTGGTAATATCTCTTCTTGGAACACAGGAGAAGGTTGTCCCAACTGAGGGGTGACGAGAGGATGGGGGATTTCGTGGCTTTGGTTTTCGTGGCTAGGATTTATGTTTAGGTTTGAAGGAATGATCTCCTTATGCTCACTAAACTCAGGGTATTCAGTGGTCATTGAGTTGATGAGGTTTTGATCATCCTTCTTGGGTGGGGACGGTTGGGAGATTTTAAGTGGAGCAATGGTGATTTTTTTGTTGTTGAGCCTGAGGGTGTAAGTATTGGCTCTTCCATCATGCATCACGCTCCTGTCAAATAACCACGGTCTTCCCAGCAGAATATGACAAGCATATATAGGCAAAACGTCACACCATAAAGATTCTTGAAAAGATTTGCCAATGGAAAAGCTTACCAAACACCGTTGAGTAACTTGTAATCCTTCACCCTGATTGAGCCATTGAATGGTGTAGGGCTTGGGGTGTGGACTAGTTTCCAGCTGAAGTTTGTCCACCAAAGTAGTTGATGCCACATTGGTGCTGCTTACACCATCAATGATCAACGAACAGACTTTTCCCTTTATTGTGCAATGGGATTGAAAGAGGGTCTCTCATTGTTGCTGATCTTATGAAATAATGGAGTCACTGAGAATTCTCCTCATAAGGAACATCTTGTGAGCCATGGTTGGGGTTTGGGACGTCAAAAGGTGACGTTGGTAGGGAGGGATAATGTGTTTGGTTGTTTTGTGGAGTTTAGGGATGCCAGGTTGGCACTAAGGATTTGAAGGTTACGTGTTTGGTATTGTAGGTTGAGCTTTTGGACTTGTAGGTTAAGCTTTGGACTTGCAGGTTAAACTGTTGGATTTGAAGGTTATGTGTTTGGATTAACTATGGGGAATTCAGGGTTGCACTCAACACTAACCTAGAGCTCCGATACCAAAATTATGATGTATAATGGGATCAAAGATTGTATCCTGATCAATTACACATCAAGAGAACGTGCAACCAATCTGAAAGTGGGAGGCTTCACGTGAAATTAGAGCAATGGTTAGGGTGGTTCACGTGAATAGGGAGGGAAAATTGAGAGGTTTTGTCGTGAGGACTTTTGTGGATTCAATAAATCAATAAAGATTGATTCTTGAAAGGGAAAGAGGGAATCTTGATGGAAGGGAGTGGAGAGGGATGGAAGAATTCGGGAGGGAGTATGGGAGGTGGCGTGAGGCCTTTGTGGAGGTAGGGATGATATTGATTGAGGGAGTTTGTTGGATGAGAGAGAAAAGGTTGTTGGGGGTTTGTTATGGAGAGAGAGTGAGTTTGTTGAGGCTATTTGTGTGAGAGAGAGAGAGAGAGAGAGAGAGAGAGAGAGAGAGAGAGAGAGAGAGAGAGTGGACGAATGGGGAGAAGAAAAGGAAGAGGTAGGGTTTTGTCTTAACTATATTGATAGAAAGACAAAGATGTAAATATCTTAACTGTATTGACAGAAAGATAAAAACGGATAGATCTAGGTTTCTAACTTGAATCCACAAGAAAGACAACCTAGGGCTAACTTGATCTAGACCACAACCTAGGATCAAGCTCTTCCTAACCACTTGGGTGCCAGACCAAGATAAAATAGAAGAACTAGGTGAGGTTTATCCAAACACTCAAGGGGGTAAGCTCAAAGCTTGATTCATATTTCTCAACTGGAATGTATCAAAACGATTACAAGCCTAAGCTATTTATACTAACTAAGTCCTAAACCTCCTAGGACTATCAAGATTGGTGTGTAAGCCATCTTTTCCTACTAGGACTCTTATTACTTGGCATGCAAGCCAAGGACTTCTAATACTAAACGCCATCTATTCCATCTCCTCCTTGGATTAGGACTCCTTATCCTAAGGGGAGTTGGTTACAAGAGAAAATAATCCTTTTAGGATTTGGCTTTCCTAATCCAAGATGGATTAGTTACAAAATAAGCCAACCTTATCTAGGATTACAAGACTAACTTGGCGCCTAATCTAACTATATCACACGCCTATTACACACACACACCCCTTCTCGAATATTCTAGAACACTTTAGAATATTCTAGACTAATCTAGACTCCCAATAAAATAAATTACATCAAAATAATAAAAGTTATTAAATAAAAGTTACATCCAAAAGATCAAATGTAATGAATCTTGAACTTGGGCCTTTGGACGTGACTAAGGGCCTTTCTTGGGCTAGGTTGACGTGGCCTTGTAGAACTTAGGATGTTTGGACATTCTCTTGCTATAACCAACACACAATATGGATGGACCTATGGGCCTCTATGCTCATTCTTTCCTCTATAGCTTGTTCTACCTCCTTGAAAATGTATTGAGCCTCTTGGGATGTATTTGGCGTGGGCCAAAATACACCTAAATAATTACTAATATTTTCACTAAATAATTTTACTTAGTATTTATTTGCTTTTTGATTGGTCAAAATAATTTAATTTAATATTTCTTTTCTCCATTATTTGGGACTCACAAAGTTTATTATTAATATATATATATATATATATTATATTTTAGTTAACACCAAAATAATTACTAATATATGCACCAAAATAATTTAATTTAGTATTTATCTGTTATTTGATTGGTCAAAATCCCTACAATCGACCACCTTTCTCCATTCTGCGGGGCCCTCAAACTTTACTATTAATATTGTATAAATTTTTTAATTTCTTTAATTGTAAATAAAATCTAGAAAGAAATAGAAAATAAAATACAATTACAATTAAGGCCCTGTTCTTTTCTGCGGTATTTTGCGGTATGGTGTGGTATGGTGCGGAGGAATTGTGGTGGGTGTGGTGGAATTGTTGTAGGTTATTGGTATGTGGGTTAGGTGAAGAGAGAGAAAAGTAATGATTTGTGGTAAAGTGTGGTGAGTTGTGGCGGTATGCTGTGGTACCGCAGTTTGCCAACCGCAAAAAAGAACAGAACCTAAAATTAAAACTAATATTGAACACTACTGTTTGAGAATTAGTAGGACTCGTTTTGAATGTAACTGCTGTCAAGCAGATGTGGATTAAGGACATATTTTTAATTTCTTTAATTGTAGATAAAATCTGGAAAGAAATCGAAAATAAAATACAATTTACTGCGCTGTGATTGGTCTAGACTGCGAGAAATGCTCCCGTGGCTTTATTTCGTGCGGCCCACAATGATTTTTATTACAATATATAGATAGATAGATTATTATTATTATTATTATTATATTATTATTATTATTATTATTATTATTATTATTATTATTATTATAATTACTGTTATTACCCTAACCTCCTCTTTTCTTTTTCTCTCTAGAAAATCCTAATCTTCATCTCCTTGAAGGGGCTTCCATCGATTCTTTTGTCGATGGTAAACCCCAATTTGCTTGTTTTCTACCCCAATTATTATATAGTTTGATTTTATGTTTACGTAAAGAAAGTTAGTCTCTTCTTTTGTAAGAGTTTTTTTTGTACCCTTATTTAGGGTTTTGAGTCTCTTTCTAGAGTTTTTGTTCAGTTGGTGTGGTCTAATACGTTGGATGAAGATCGTCTTTCAAATCACTATAGCATGGGTTGTGAGGTTCTCCATCAATGGTAAAGATGCAGAGTCATCGAATAAATCAGAGTTGAACTTCAGTAAGATTAATATTAGTTATTTGGAATTGGATTTCATATCTATGTTTTAGATCTACAATTGTTCAGTCACGATTTTTATTGTAAGTGCCGTATGGTTTACTATTAATGAAATTGTTATGTTTGGTTTCAAAAAATAATTACTATTATTTGCTCCAAAATAATTTAATTCAGAGTCCAAAGCAGTCAAGGATTAATGATACTTTCTGGTTTATTTAGTTTTAAAATAAAATCCGGATTTAAAATAAAAAAAATTGAAAATAGAAAAAAATATAATTTTCTACGTAGTGATTGACCAATTCACCTTCAGTCACTCCCGTGGCTCTATTTCGTTGGACCCACAATGATTTCTATTATAATATATAGATTATTATTATTATTATTACTTTTATTATTATTATTATTGTTATTATTATTATTATTATTATTATTATTATTATCATAAGCAACACCAAAATAATTACTGTTATTTGCACCAAAATAATTTAATTCAGAGTCCAAAGCAGTCAAGAATTAGTGATATTTTCTGGTTTTTTTTAATTTTAAAATAAAATCCGGATTGAAAATAAAAAAATTGAAAATGGAAAAAAGTATAATTTTCTACATTCTGATTGGCCAATTCCCCTATAATCACTCCCGTTGCTCTATTCCGGAGGACCCACAATGAATTAATCGGAAAAGAAGACTTTCCTTTTCCCTCCGGACTCAGGGTAGGCAAGTTGGTAGCGGGCTTAGGCAGGGGTGTTTCCACGTTAACGGACTTTTGGGGTCCTTGCTTTTGAACTTTCATAAGGGAAGATTTCCGGCTTCTCTTTTTAAGTTCTATCTTAACCCATTCAGCATGGTTTTGAGGGGGAGGGTGGGCAGGGGTGGAGCTAGAAAATATTTATTAGGGGTGCGATTAATATTCTTGTCAACTTTATAATATAATCGTCAAATTATTTATTTTACTTGTTTATTGAACATTTATCTAAGCTCTTAATTTTTTAGTTCTTTTACGCTCAATCTTGTAGAAAAAACACTTATTAAATTTTTAAATCCACAATGGAATATAAAACAACAACCATATATTCTAGATAGTCCCGCTAAAGTGAGATTTAGGGAAATTTAGATGTAGACAGTCTTCCATATATGTACAGAAATATATGAAGATGTTGATTTTCACATACCTAAAAATAGAACCTTTCGGAATAGATTGTAATCAAATATAAAGATAAAAAGAATAGGAAAATGTAAGTTCATAAAAATATGTATCTTTCAAAGTATATTAAATTATTTATAGCTTTAGTACTTCAAATAGGATAAAGTGAGATAAAAAAAAAACATATGTAGGAAACAAAGTTGAAATAAAATATTACCATCCATACAAAAGATGAGTTAAACTACAAAATAAAAATTAAAAGAAAGTAAATAATAGAAAGTTAGATAAATGAAAAAAACAAACTGAGATGACTATTTAAGTACAAAAATCGCCACAAATATCAAAGAAATGAAAATTGAACCACTTGAGATTCAAACCCAAGACCAAATGATGCATATATACACTCCTTCCCAAGTACTCCCTCCGTTCCATATTAATTGACACATTTAAAAAAATTTCACATACCAAGGTTTAACTAAAAAAAACTACCTTCATAATTAAATGATACTATTTTCCAAGTTGTTTTTTCGGATATCAAGGTGTAGGTAGTGAGAGAATGTGAGAAGGAGTAGTTATTATTGTTTGGAAAAGTAAAAAGTTAACATAATTATTAAAGTTAAATAATTAAATTAGGTATCGGGAAATGGAAAGTGACAATTATTTTGGAACAAAAAAAGTTAGTTTAAGTGTCAATTAATATGGAACGGAGGGAGTAATTACCATCGAACTATTAGATCAATCATCCATGTTTTTACACAAATTACTATATATAAGTTTTCTAAAGCATAGGGGGTATCGTGGCCCTCGCCGCCCCCATCTAGCTTCGCCCCTGAGGGCGGGGAGGGCGATTGTCATGGACCAAACCGCTTTGAATTTTTCAACAACAACTTCTATTTTTGGGTTTGGCCGATTTGAAGGACAGGCTTCAATGAGATTGTAAAAAACACCATATAAGGCACAAGTTTCGTGGAGATTTTCATAAGAGATATTTACTCTCCTAAAGCCAACAACCAAAGGGACAGTCACGTAGCCTATTAGGGGTTTAGTGACATCCACATTGGCACAAACACAGGCATAAAGGCATTTTGTACGGCTGAGAGTGCGATGGTCAACTTTGACAATTTTTCTGACATTAGCAAGAATAATAGCTAAAGGTTGTTCACTCCGATACTCAAGGAGGAGACAAGGTATACGAACCCAGACATCAATATGAGTTCCGATAGAAGAATAGGGATAGAAAAGGGGAACCCACTCCCTAAGAACAAAGTTCGAGCCCTACACATGATAAGGGCGGTTAAGCCAAGCATAATATTTGTCTTCAACATTTGAAAATTTGATAACTACACCTTTTTTCGACTCAACATATTTGGTAGAACCCTTAACATGTTTCCAATCGAGCTTCTTTTTCGCAGTAATAACAGAGAGAGGAACGTTTATTTCCAACATTTTACCAAGAGGGTAAAGGTTTTTTAAATCGTTCAGGGAAGAAGGATCTAAGAGAGATGAGAAAGCAGTTAATTCCCCAGGATTGGAATAATCCGAGTGAATTAGAGGAGGGGGGGGGGGAAGGAGGAATCCTTGTTACTAGATGAACCTCCTCCAGGATTGTTACTAGACGGTAATTGAATTAGGGAGCAAAGATTACCAAGGTTATTGACAATACCAAATCTAAGAAAGTCGGCGTAAGAAAGAGAGGCTCGGATAGAGGTGTTGTTATTAGGTTGACCTTGACAGGGATCTACACCATGACCGCTTCTAAGTCCGGTTGGATTGTGCGGGAAGAGTGTTGAGGTGGAGAGGAACACCACTGTTTTTCAGAATTAGAAGCCGAAAAAAATCAGGGAAGGGAGATACAAGAGATAAGCAAGGGAGATGTGAAAGCAGAGGAGAACATTCTCATATATATAGGTATTGATGGTATTGCAATTGGATTTGGGAAGGCGCACAAAGGGAATTAGAAGAGAAACTAAAAAATTCACCTGTCAAATAGCTAGCAGCTCTCTAGTAGTACAAAGGGAAGGGAGGAGGAGGCCATACCATAAGGGTAGCCCTAGGCCTTGGAGGCCCAGGCTTAACCTTACCTGGCAAATAAAGGAAGATCAAGGGTCGGGGAAGACTATCAGAGAGCAACCTTGGCCACTACGCACAGTGAAGATCGAAATAGTGCACGTGAGACGCCATGCGACAAATGAGATCCATCAAACATAACCCCGATGTTATCCAACTGGACATGGCAACCTCAGTACGCAAGCTTGCAACTAGGACACTCCAAAATGTAATCATCAGGAAAAAAAAAAACAGACACATGCTTTTCTTTCTCCAATCCGACAACCACAAAGAGAAATAGGCTAGATTTGCGACTAGGAAAGATGGGATTTGGAAGTTTGAAGGTCTGAAGGTTTTGGAAAAGGAGCAAAAGGAAGGTGTTGGGGGAGGGGGGGGGGGGGAATGGTTGAGTTAGCGGCTAGTGGCGGAAAAGCTCTATTGAGAGCATTAGGGTTTTTGGACAACCTAACTATCTTTTTTACTTATATATATATTGTCTCTCTCTCTCTCTCTCTCTCTCTATCTATCTATCTATCTATATATATATATATATATATATATATATATATATATATATATATATATATATATATATATATCTATATATTTCTATGTGCAAAGAACGAGGATCGTAATATATATGTTTTAAAAGGGCATTATTAGAAAACTATAATTGCTTAATTTTATTTTTTAAAATAAATTGTAGATAGAATTGAAGTAAATGTGTTTTAAAGAGGACATTTATAATGATATAATTAGTCTTTCTTAACTTTAAAATGAAAATATTATATATATAATGTTTATGGCATGATGAGATACTACTAATAATTAATAAAAAAATTAACTAATCACAAAAAATAATATAAATATATAAGTGGAATGACAATCATATATATATATATATATGGGAATTGATATAATGAGAAGATTGATTTTGTGAGAAGAAAAGCATAGCAAATCATAACCATTGGTTCCAAGATCAAGGGTGGATATTAATCTTGTTTTTCTCCTTTTTTTTTTTGGTTCGGAAAATGTGACTAATAAATGTTGCAACCTTTTTCTCTTTTTTTTGTTGGTTGGGAAAAAGAGAACAATTAATGCAGTGTGATTTCCAATAACATGCTAATTAATTAGCAACTCTAGAGAAACTCAAAATGAACATCAACTATACCCAGAATAAACATCAACTTTACCATAAATGAACGTCAACTATACCATAAATGAACACCACATATATCAGAATGAACATCAACTATAACATAAACGAACGTATAGTATATTGACGTTCGTTTATGGTATAGTTGATGTTCATTATGGGTGTATGTGGTGTTCATTTATAGTAAAGTTGATAATCATTCTGTGTATAGTTGATGTTCATTCTGAGTTCTCTAGAGCTGCGAATTAATTAGCATGTCATTGAAACTCACACTACATTAATTGCTCTCTTTTTCCCAGCCAACAAAAAAAAAGAAAAATGTTGCAGCATTTATTATTCACATTTTCCCAAAAAAAAAAAACAAGATTAATACCCATCCTTGATCTTGGTACCAATGGTTATGATTTGCTATACTTTTCTTCTCACAAAATCTTTCTTCTCATTATATCAATTCCCTATATATATATATATATATATATATATATATATATATATATATATATATATATATATATATTTCTGGGTACAAAGGGTGATGATAGTAATAAGTGAATTTTACTAAGGGCAGTTTTGAAAAGTTAAAATTGAGTTTTATTACTTTTTAAAAAAAATGCTTAATGCATGCTAATTAATAGTATGAGTTACCACTAGCAATAAATAAGCAAAATTAACTTATTATTATTAAATACTATAATATAAATTTAAACTAAACAATCATTCGTATTTAATATTTTACATAAAATAATTTATTAATAGGAGTATTATTCACTAAAATAATTTTATCCCTTTCCTTCTCTTAATATCAAGTTTGTTGTGAGTTTCCTTCAAATATCAAGTTTGCTGTGAGTGCAATCAAAATAATTTTATTTTTCTAAACGTATTAAAGTGAAAATTAATTCAAAATTGTCTTTTGGAAAACAAACTAAATAATATTGGCTAAATAACTTAATTGATGAAAAAGTTTATCAAATTGTTATGCATTGTCATTTGTTGGTGCCTGGAAAAAGGTTCAAAAAAGAAAAAGAAAATTAGTAGCCAAGACTTTATGATTTTCAGGAAATAAATGTGTTGTGCATGCTAATTAAAACAATCAATCAATTGCTAATAATTATAGTTGTAACGGTCATATTCTTTCTTTACTAAGATAATAATTTTAAATTAATTGCTTGGGGTTATTGAAAAAGTATATAACTACAATTGAAATTTTTATTATAAAAGACAAATGTGGGGAAGATCAAGAGAGTTGATCGCAATACATATTAACTTTAGTTGTTCCTATCTTTCTTATTATTTCTCTTCATGTATTTACTTAATCTTTATTTTCTGTTTTTCATTGTACAGGGCAAGGGAAAATAGAGCAAATAGTTCCTTTTATCTAATCTTTCTTGATCTTCATTGTACAGGGCAAGGTATGATCTAATCTTTCTTTATCTTCATTGTATAGATATTCAATTATATTCCATTGTATTATGATGATTATAATAATAAAGCTAATGGGAAAAAAATCTATTCACTTTGTTAATTTTTAAAATTATCTATATAGTTGTCATTTCATCCTTAATATATATTTTTGATCATAATGCAAAGCTACATTAACAATTAATTTATTAATCTAGATAGGACTTAAGTTTTGGAAGGATAACCAAGTGAAAGATTATTAATATTTTTTGTATATGTTTTGGATAACATAACTACCAACATTACACTTATATTGTATGTATAACATGATATTTTATCCCTTTGTACTCCTTCACGTTTCAATTGAAAAATTAGTGATTTTTAATATCGTGTCCTAAAATTTAGATTATTTATTTGATATTATTCGGGGATTAGAAAAATTATATGGTATTACTGTAAAACCCCGAAAAAAATCCAAAATGTTGACTGTAACGTCGTTAGTAAATTAGGTTTGACTTCGTTATTTATTATTATTCGTTTGTGTTTTATTTTGCTAACACTTGAGCTCGTAGGATCGTGAGAGACTAACAAGGGTATATCGGTAATTTCATGGGTTTAGTATTATTAGTTTTACTCTTTTTATTATTAGTATTACTATTAATATTACTGAGTTATGTGATAAATTACGTGAATATTATTTGCTATGTGATTCTATTATTATTATTATTATTATTATTATTATTATTATTATTAGTTGTTTTAGAAAAATCAGTTTTTTTTTTTTTTTATTGTGCTAGTGTTGGGTTGGGTTAGGATTAAGAGTAGATTAATTGGGCCTTAATTAGGTGTTAGTATAAAAGCTAAGTATTCTCTCTCAAAACCCTAATCTCCATCAAACCCTAACCCTAGCCATCTCTTCCCCTCTCTCTCTCTCTCGGCCACCACCCCAGCCGCGCCACCAACGCGACCCCACGACGGCCACCGCAACGCAACCGTCTCAGGCCGCCGTCTGCCACCACCGACGTTCCCAGCGCCGGCGACCCCCGCTGCCTCACCACCGTTCAGGCGCCACCCCATATTACCCTAACACTACCTCTAAGTAAACCCTAATTTTCTTATTTTGAAACCCTTTTCTTGTTTTTCTGTTTTGTTATTATTATTATTAATATTATTATTATAAGTTTTATAATTGATATTTCTGTAATTTTGTAATTTAGGGAAAATTATTTGTAAGTTTTTCTTGGTTGTAATTATGTGTAAATTGTTAATTGTTATATGTAATTCGTTTATTTGTTATATGTAATTTTATGTTGTAAATTGTAATTAGATTAAGTTGTAATAGTTGGTTATTAGGTTTAAAGGTGTTTCTTTATAATTCTTTATATTCCTTATAAATCATATTAGATCACTATATTATTATATGCACGAAATTGGAAAGTGTAACATCTAGGTTAAATTCTTGATTAATAAATTAAGTTGTTTAATTTAGATTCAATCTTTGTTAGTAATTCGTTTCTTGTTAAATCTTGATTCTTGAAATTAATTAGGGTTCTTGTTAAATATTACATGTTCTTTAAGTCTTTCTTGATTCTTGAATTCTTGATTTAATCTTGTATAAAAAAATTGGTTGTTGGGGTTCTTGATTAGAAGTTTAAATGTTTATATGTTCTTTATAGTTTATTCACATGTTCTTAAGGTTCCTTCTTGTTTATTGGTTAAGAAATTCATGTTTAGGATAGTGTTAATATTTCATGCATGACTATTATAAGGTTAGTATTAGAATATATGCACATAGGGTATGCCATGTTAGTGTGTGATATTTGATGCATGTTTTAGGATTAGATTAAATTATTAAAGTTGATTTCATGTGTTGCAATTTGGTTTTGATGATGGGAAGTTTGATGTTTGAACCCTAAGTTAAGTTGGACTTTATACCTTAGACCCTAGTTACTGTTTTGAGCCCAAATTAGAACCCGGAGATCAATTGGTTAAAGTTAGAACCGAAATTACAAATTTATTAAGAACCGGTAACAAGACAGTTTTGTTAGTGTCTAAAGATCGGGTTGCCACGATTAGTATAATTGTCTTTTAACAGAACCCTTTTAACTGGAGGTTCCCTTAGATGTTAGGAACCATAAGAATTTTACGGATCGAACGTTTGATTTGTATAACCCGAGTTATAACCTTTTTACCAGAACCTGTCAGATCTGGACCAATTGGGAAGATGGGTGTTTTTAGAGTCCTTCGGGACTGATATGGGCTTGGTCATCAACATAGAAGTTTTAGTAGACATCCCGAGGTTTCCGAAAAGTCCAGAACCAGACCCATAGGATGTCGGGAAGTCGAGTTGTGACCCGTTTTATGTGAACGTTACAATCTGTCATCTGCTTGCTTTTATTTATGAAAATTGTTGAATAAATTTTATGTGTGAACTTGTTATATAATTCCTTGAGTGTATTAAGTGTAAATCATAAATGATAGGAACCTAAGTGTTCCTAGGGGATGGGTTAGGTAGTTGATAGTTAATACTAACTTCGTTAGAACGCGCTTTGATTAGATAATTATTCTTATTCTAGGCCCAAGTTAGTGCGTGACGATAGTGAGCTCAAGTGTGTTCTCCTTATTACGCTACTGTGACGTTATTCAGGTAATTGTCTATGCTCTAATCCCCACCGGGATGCTCTTTAAATGTGTTTTGATTTTTATTAATCTATTTTGAGAATTGCATCCCGAAAGGGGACTTTTGTGGAAATACGACCATCTGTTTTGATAATCTTTTTGTCTCGATTGTGATCTTGGTTTATTTGAGTTGAGAAATTGGATGGTCTTTTATTCAAAGTTTTGTTAATGGTTTTGATAACTTGGGATGGTTTGACTTGAGAGTTGTGAGTTGAGTTTGAATATTGTGTAAATAATTCAAGTGGAAATGTTAAGCGGGTTTCGGGGGATAACCTGTTGTGCAGGTGTAACAATCTGCAGGGTTATGGACCAAGAGATCAGGGCTTCCTTCCCTGATATAGGATAGTATTTTGATGCCTTTGGTAGGCGATATTATTTATGCCTTTGGTGGGCGATGTTCTTTATGCCTTTGATGGGCGATGTTCTTGATGCTTTTGGTAGGCGATGTTTTGATGCCTTTGGTGGGCGATATTATTTATGCCTTTGGTAGGCGATGTTCTTGATGCCTTTGGTAGGCGATGTTACTTTAAGGGATTTGGTATCCCGCCCGCAAAAAAAATTAAAATATGGATTGGATGGGTTGAGGAAACTGTATGGGATTAAAGGTTTGAAAAACGTTTGATTCGATCCCTCTCCCCAAAATGAATTGAAATGAACTTAAACTGTTTTAAACGTTAGGGGTAGACATTATTGAGATTTCCCCCTCATTTTTGAAATGTTTTGTTTTCAGGTGAGGATCTAAATGTTGGGGACGGGAATTAGAAGTGAGGCCGACGAGTCTAGAAGTCCATGAATCTTTTTATATTATTTTCGTTATGAAATCTTAAAGTTTTGTTTTGAGTTGTTAATAGTTACCTTTAGCAGACAGTTGTGTTTTCCTTTCTCGCCTTGTATTCCTTCGGATACTAGCGTGGCCAAACTAAATTTGAAGTCTTCCGCTAAGTTTCGTCTGTTAACGTTAGTTGTCTTTGACTTTTCTATAATTGAATTTCCGGGGCGTTACAATTACTGTGGAACTGTAGATGTAGATATACCATAGTTTTAACTTTTGAGCTATAAATTACATAATACATGATGGAATCCTTTTTTTTTATCATTAAACACATTAATTAATTATATATAATGTTATAATTTCGTTTAATTATATGTGTATTTCATGTAGATTACAAGGTATGCAATATATCATTTAGCTCTTTTTCCTATTTAATAATATTATATTTAAAATTTTATAAAAGTGAACCGTGCATTATATATATCTACTATGTTTTTCCAAAGTGTATATACGTAAACGTGAATTTTGACGTCCATTTCTTATTTTTAACTTTTAAATTTAACAATTTTTATATATTTCAGCCTAATTTTTATCCACTCTTGAGATAATTAATTAAATTTTCAATAAGTAAAATTATTTTATTCTTAGTACATGTGAAAAGGTTGATAACCTATTTTGTAAGAGATATTTTTATCACTTTTAAATATGCATAAATATGTTTAACTTATAAGTGCTTAGAATTGCAAAATTGAAAAAGTAAATATTGCATAATAAGATATGCAGAAAAATAAATGTTTTTTTTTGCTAAAAGAAATTGTAAACTATTATATATATATATATATAAAGATAAAAAAATTATAACAATAAATTTGGCTATATATCTATATATATATATACACATATATATATGGGAATAGATAGGGTGAGAATGGGTTTTTGGTGAGAATGTGAGAAGGATAGATAATAGCCCTTGGATCATAAACCAATGGTATTGAAAAAAAGACCATTTTCCCTTTAATTTACCTGCCCTCACGTGAGCAATACTGAAAAAAAAACAGGAAATTGATGAGACTTTGTGCAGGTGTGAAGTAGGCGGCTGAATGTATGCTTGGGAATCGTATACTCATTGTCATCAACCCTCCCATCTCCCCCATGGCCATAGTTCAATTGTGATAACATTACTCTGAGAAAAATTGAAGAATTCACCATCCCTAGTCCCAAAACAATCTGTTTGAACAGATTCATCATGATGATCATGATGAAGTACTGAAAGGTGAGTCCTTTTGCAGATAAGGGTTTAGAGTTCATCGACGAACATATTGTTTCAATCGATATGAGTGTCTGTAAATGTCGTTTACCATTGGCAAGAGATTAGGGCTTACAATTTTGTAGAGTTTCCTTGTGAACATCGTGCAATCATCCGAGGAACACTACAAAAAAATGGCCTTTTACCAACAGTTAAGTACCATCAGATTTTTTTCTGTTGGTAAAAGTGTCGTTTTACCAACTGATAAAGTTTATGTTGGTGTTATAAATATATTACCATCAGCAATTGTTTTGGTAATATAGAACTTTTACCAACAGATATAAATCACTCTGTTGCTAATAAGATTATATTAACAACAATTTACGTAACTGTTGGTAATAATTATAGATATTACCAACATTTTGGGTATGTTGTTGGTATTGATTAAAGAAAAACAAGAAATTTTACTTCAAATTTTTGCAAAGTTGGGAGGGAATCAGGGAAATCTAATCTAGGTTTAGTCAAAGAATGCCTCTGATTGACTCATCCCCCTCCTCACCACGCACCCTCGTCCTCTAACTCCCCTCCTCAACTCGGTCATCTTTCTTCCTCCTCCATCACTCTCTCTCACTCATCGTTCTTCCCCCGTCACTTTCCTTTCTGTCTAGATCCATCGCTTCATCGTCGAATCCCTACTTCAACCCGTCACCCTCGTATTTTTTCTACACCAAGCCAACTTCAACTGAAACCATCATTCGAAATTTCATTGAGGGTCTCGAAAGCTTCCTTGAGGGTGTCGAAAGCTAAGCCCACTCATGGTTCCCAACAGCCTCGCGGATCCACCCCTGTAACTTCTTGTTGTAATTTTTGTTTCAATTAGGATTAGATTTTCAATATTAAGTTTATTTCGAATTCAATTGAAAGTATTGTTATTCTGAACATAGATCTGAGTTTATTTTGAAAATTCTCTATGTTGATATTAACATTTGATTTAATGAACTTTCATTTGAACTTCCATGCTGTCAAGTGTTGAATTTTGCTTCAATCTAGGTTCTTCTTTCGAATTGTCCTTAATTTGCTCTAAATTTCTGCTGTCTTTGATTCAAGTTTGGTGTTTCAGGATTCGTCTCTCAGTTTCTGTAGTTTGTAATCATTTGAGTTTGGTTGCTTGTTTCTTGGTTATTTAGCGGTTGGTCTCATTATATGAGTTTTGATTCGATTATGTATGGGTTTTTCTGTCATAGTTCCTTAGCTGTGTATTTCGATGATAGAAGTGTGATGATCATACTTGATTTGTATATTCTAGTCATGTTGGTGAAGAGTGATTGGAAGCCATGTTCTCAATCTTGGCAAGCTCAATCTAGGTTTGTTTAAACTCGACTCAAGCTCATTTCAATGACAGCTCAGCTTCTCTGACACTCTACTTCTATATATGTGTTATAAATTCAATATTCCAACTTTAAATTTACTCTATTCACCTTGATTCTTATGCAAATATTTGGTGTAGATTGACTAACACTGCTAGCAGAGTGAAGTACTGAAAATGGAAATAGAGATTCCAAGAAGCTAAGGAAATGGAGAATGGATTGCAGATGGCTATCAAGGCTGTTGGCGCTTCTTTATACTCAGAAGTTAGGTTTGCATTGTTTTCTGCTCTAGATTTTATGTTAGGTCATTGAATCTGTTTTGTGCATCCCTCATCTATACTATATGATGTTAGGTCATTGAATCTGTTTTGCTGCTTGAATGTTGAGCATTGATCAATGAAATAGATGGGGCTTACTGCAAGGGGTTTTATCAATCGTTTCATATTTGATTCATGCATGCTTTCAGTTAATTTGAATTGTTTACAATTGTGTTTGTGAAGTCAACCTGGTCTCAATTGGCCCGCAAATGGAGAGAATTGATCAATGAATGTGAAGCTGCTGTTATTGAGAATTGATCAATGAATGTGAAGCTGCTGTTGTTGCTGAGAATGCACCTCAGGCTCTTCCTGTGCCTTCTAAACCCAAGGCTCCTGCTGGAACGCCTCTTGTTTCTTCCTTTGTGAGTTTTTCCTTTTTCTGGTCTTTCTCTATGCTGAATTTGGTGACTGTTTTTTAAACTTGGATTGTGTATTGATTGGTGATGAGGTATTAGTTTTGAAATTAGATGATGTTTCTGCATATGATCAAGTAGCCATGCTGCATTTGACTGCTCCATAGTCATCCCATTATATGTGATCATTCATCTTAATTAAAAACGCAAACAGTTTTTGTCATTTGATGGTAGCAATTGTTTGTTATATTTAGATGTTAGACTGTCATTCTGTCCTAACTCCTATGGACAAACGATTGATCTTTCTCTGTTATATGAAACAAATAAAATTATTATGGATTTTTCATGGATGAGTTGTCATTATTTCTTTATTCTGGTTACATTGGTTAAAACTGCATATATCCAAATTTCCTAATAATGTCTGCTTTAGTTGACTTGTTGTTGTGACCAATGATGTTGGGAAATCCTTTATGAAATTCATATCATGAAAAATCTTTAAGTAGCACAAACTATGAACAATTTGTTGCCGTTGTAATCAAAATGTGGCATCTCTAAGGCTAAAATCACTAAACAGGTCAAAAGACATATGGAGTATTAGGTAATATACTAAAAAATAATTAATGTGTTTTAACCATTATCAAAGCACCTTTCTTCTTTTGACATAGGTGTATGCAGTTAAGAATGTTCATGTCTGATTTCTTGCCTCCTGCATGTTTCCTTCTTTATAACTGTTTTTAGGCACTTGTTGAAATTATGGATAGCAGAATTTGTAAGGCTTGTCAGCTAAAAAGCCATTTACATTAGCACTGATGATGAAGCTCTAAACAAAGTTGAACCAAATGCTGCAATACCAAGATCATTGAAAAAATTTTACTCTCTGATGGGTAGGTGCTTTTTATTGTAATTGGTTAGTGTTTTTGTTTTATTTTTTACATTTTAGATAGATTATAATTTTGAACTTTTGGTTGTGCAATAGTTACTAAAAAGGTTATTGCAAGGACTGAAATGGTTACTGTAAATTGTATCCGAGTTGCGCCAAAATCACAACATAGCAAATGGTTCAGCAGATTGTATTCAATTTGGAAAAATGAAGCAAAAGCATTTATTTGTTGAGTCATTAAGTGAATGATGTTGGTGACTTTGTCACTAAGTGAATGATTCTGTGATGGAAATTCTATTTAAGGATGAAGAGAACAATATGAGAGTCTTTAAGAGTTCTATTGCATCTTAATCCAGAACTTGCAATTGTACATGCAAAAATCAAAGTTTGGATTTTTGATATAGCAAAGTAAATGCATGCAAAATCTGTAGTTTACTTTGAGATATGGACATAACCTAGTGCATACCTTTCCAGTAAGTGGTCTCATAGTGAAATCATCTCTTTCGTTCTGGATGAAGGATATGAAGGTTGGGATCATCTCATACTGCGTTGTAGGGAACAATTTTTTACAAGTAGCTATCCTATTGGGAAGGTATGTTGAACTTCTAATAATATCTTCTACACCTGTGAAAGCTCCATTGAAGAAGTAATGAATGCTACATAAGATAACTTTTTATGTTGGACTTTTGAAGTCTTTTTTATGCGTGACCATAGTTTTCCTTATTTAGATCCAGGAAAAATTCTTACTATGCACCCTTTTAGTTGTGAATTAGTATGATCACTACTGATCCCACCCGAAGGAAGAGGCGAGGGGGGAGGGGGGTCCTTATAGTGAGATGGTTTAGCATGTTTGAGCAAAAACTGTACTCCTGCTTAATCTAGCTGATTATGTTTCTTATTATTATGAATTTAATTTCTTCAAATTCGCAGGAGATACCGGAAGGTCTTCGCTATTTATTTGAAGATGATAGCGGAGACGAAAGCGATGGCGATGTTGATGCAGATTACAAAGACATCGTTGAAGAAAATGTAGACGGGGAACACTAAATCTAGTGATACACTGTTTGTTTACAATATTACTCTTGAATATTAGCAACTACGATCTGAAGAACTATTTGGTCTCATTTTCATACTTTGCACTTCATTAAGTAAAATTTCAATTTAGACATATGTATTGTTTTTACAATTTAGAACATCCAATGAATGAAAGTTAAGGTTTGTCTTATATTGTCAATGATTTAATTGGTTTTGTACAACAAGTATAGTACATTGTAATGATATATTTATAAATTGCATTAGACTATCTTCACTATTTCCAACAGATATTTATGTTTTGAAATTATACCAATTGTATTACCAACAGATATATTTGTTGGACAATGTTTTTGAAATTTGGTGGAAAATATATTACCAACAGATAAAGTGTGTAGGTAATATTTTTACCAACATTTAAAGATGTTGGTATATGTTACTTATCCCCAACAGATATTATCTGTTAGTATAAAATTCCCAACACCAACAGAACAAAACTGTTGGCATTAGTTAGCAATACCAACAGATTACAATATCTGTTGGTAGTACTATTACAATCAGGTTTATTTCCAACACGCTAGTGACAGATAATTATCTGTTGGTAAAACTTTCTACCAACAGATATTGGACTTCTACCAACAGATAAGCCCTGTTGGCAAAAGACCTTTTTTTTTTTTTGTAGTGGAAGTCTGATCGTCGAGGTAATCCAGAGCACTTTTCGGCTACTCCATCATCAAACATTAGAATCAAACACAGTAAACCCTAGACGCTTGGTTCGGTTGTTCAAAAGGTATGCTTTTCAATTTTTTAATTTTTTTTGGTGATTTTGTTCTGGGTTTCTTAATTCAGATTAGCTTATGTGAAATTTGGTTGGAATTGAGTTGTTGAAGTTGTTTTTGATGATGTTCATCTTTATCAGGTGGTGTATATCATGTCATACTTGGATGTCCAAATGAATTTATGTAAATGTAAATTTAGTTGTTAAACAATGATCATGTTGAATATGGTGTTATTTTTTTAAGAGCACAAGTTCAAGGTATGATGTGGATGTTTTCCATTTTTCTGGGTTAAAAGAGTAGTCCTTTGAAAAAAACTATCTTGTATTTATGATTCGGGGTAAACAGACCATCATGTGCTAGTCAGAAATCGTTACAAGAGTGTATAACATGGTGTCTATCTTGGTTGGAAATGATGTCCACTTGGTTTGAACATGATGTCCATTTTGTTTAAACATGGTGTCCATTTATGTTTGGACATGATATCATATTGGTATGAACTTGATGTCCATTTGGTGAAAAAATATGATGTCTATTTGGTTTGAATATGATGTCCATTTTGATTTTAATACGATGTTTGAAACTTGATGCGCATTTGGTTTACACACGATGTCCATTTTGTTTGAATATGACGTCCAGGTGGTCTAAAAATGATATTCATTTAGTGTAAACAACTAAACATGATGTCCATGGTGTCCATTTGGTTTGAACATGACTTTATTTCATTTTCTAAGCTTTTCCAGGTTCAACAGAATGTAAATGATTGATGTTACAAGTTGACGAGGTAGAAGCTTGAGGCTTAGAGGAGATTTAATAAGTGCATGCACTTGGCCAACCACGACGTGTCGAAGCTTCGGTTGATTGTTGAACACTCCTACAACCATGTATAAATAACAGAGTATTCTCAAATGCTACTGATTGGGACCGGACAAAGTCACCCCCATCTGATGATGTTGCTGGGATTTTTTTTTATTTTGGAGAAATGTGATTGTTATGAACATGTAATGCCTATATTTAGAGATTTAAACATGTAATGAGTTTTCTATATCGAACATGTATATTTAAACATGTATAAGTGCATGGACTTGGCCGACCACGACGAGTCGAAGCGTGCGTTGATTGTTGAACATTCCAAAAACCTTTATATATTGAACATTCTGTATGTCTAAATGAACAATATGTATAAATGAAGATTATGTATGTCAGGGTATATAGTAATGGGTATGAGTGTGTAACTTGATGTCCAATTGGCTTATACATAATGCAAATTATGGATGTGACGAGTTGGCGAAGTAGAAGCGTCTAACAAAATGAGGCTTAGAGGAGTTTATATAAGTGCATGGACTTGGCAGACCGCGACGAGTCGAAGCGTGCGTTGATTGTTGAACATTCCAAAAACCTTTATATATTGAACACTTTATATGTCTAAATGAACATTATGCATAAATGAAGATTTTGTATGTCAAGGTTTATGGTAATGAGTATGAGTGTGTAACTTGATGTCCAATTGGTTTACACATAATGTCCATTTAGTTTCAATATGATGTCCACCTAGACTGAAAATGATGTCGATTTAGTGTAAACATAATGTCCATGATGTGCATTTGATTTGAACATGATTGTGTTTCATTTTCTAAGCGCTTCCAGGTTCAACAGAATGCAAATTATGGATGTGACGAGTTGGCGAAGTAGAAGCGTCTAATAAAATGAGGCTTAGAGGAGTTTTTATAATTGCATGGACTTGGCCGACCGCGACGAGTCAAAGCGTGCCTTGATTGTTGAACATTCCAAAAACCTTTATATATTGAACATTCTGTATGTCTAAATGAACATTATGTATAAATGAAGATTATATATGTCAAGGTATATGGTAATGAGTATGAGTGTGTAAATTGTATATTATGTATGTCTAAATTGTACATCAAGGCATGTAAGAATGAGCATTAGCCACTACCATCTAAAATATGAGTAACATCAAGGCATATGAAAATGAATATAATGTTATAAGATAATGAACATCACCTTATAAGAAAATGAACATTAATGCATATGGTAATGAGCATGAGTGTGTATGGTAATAAACACCATGTTATAAGAGAAATGAACAAATAATATATGATAATGAATATCACGTTATAAGAAAGTGAACATCACAGTATAAGGGACTGAAAACCAAGGTATATGGCACCTTATCAAAAAACGAACATCGAGGTATTTTATAATAAGCATGAGTATGTATGGAAATGAACATCAAGGTATTTGGTAGTGAACATCAAGGTATTTAGTAATGAACATGAGTGTCTAGCAGTTGATAATCATGTTAAAAATGAAGAATTTTATAATATGAAGTTGAGTTTGCACAATGAACATCACATTAGTATGCCAATGAACGTTAGAGTGTATGCAATTGAAAATCAATCAAAGGATCTAAATTATATGATGTCCAAAAATATACAATATTTTCCCAGAAGATTTTGGCAAAAGTATATCGACGTATACGATAATGAACGTCAAGTTATATGGTAATAAACATTTGGGGGTGTAGCCAATTGAACAACATATGGTAATGAACATCAAGGAACATGTAAATGCACATCATATTATAAATGATCATCAAGATATGTCAAGGCATACAAGAATTAACATGAAGTTGCAATGATCATCAAATTAATATGATATGAACTTTAGAGTCTAGGCAATTGAACATCATACTAATAAAATAATAATCAATATATATATGTTCCATGTCCAAAACTACAAAATCATCATCAATTTAAACATCCAAAAATATAAAATGATCGATCTACCAAACTCGTTCATGTTCAATGTAGAAAACTCATTACATGTTTAAATCTGTAAATATAGGCATTATATGTTCATAACAATTACATTTCTCCAAAATAAAAAAAAAATCCCAGCAACATTACCAAATGGGGGGGGGGGGGGGGAGGGGGTGACTTTGTCTGGTCCCAATCAGTAGCATTTGAGAATACTCTATCATTTATACATGGTTGTAAGACTGTTCAACAATCAACTGAAGCTTCGACACGTCGTGGTTGGCCAAGTCAATGCACTTATTAAACCTCCTCTAAGCCTCAAGCTTCTGCCTCGTCAACTTGTAACATCAATCATTTACATTCTGTTGAACCTGGAAAAGCTTAGAAAATGAAATAAAGTCATGTTCAAACCAAATGGACACCATGGACATCATGTTTAGTTGTTTACACCAAATGAATATCATTTTTAGACCACCTGGACGTCATATTCAAACAAAATGGACATCGTGTGTAAACCAAATGCGCATCAAGTTACAAACATCGTATTAAAATCAAAATGGACATCATATTCAAACCAAATAGACATCATATTTTCACCAAATGGACATCAAGTTCATACCAATATGATATCATGTCCAAACATAAATGGACACCATGTTTAAACAAAATGGACATCATGTTCAAACCAAGTGGACATCATTTCCAACCAAGATAGACCACCATGTTATACACTCTTGTAACGATTTCCGACTAACACATGATGGTCTGTTTACCCCGAATCATAAATACAAGATTTTTTTTTTCAAAGGACTAATCTTTTTACCCAGAAAAATGGAAAACATCCACACCATACCTTGAACTTGTGCTCTTTAAAAAATGACACCATATTCAACATGATCATTGTTTAACAACTAAATGTACATTTACATAAATTCATTTGGACATCCAAGTATGACATGATATACACCACCTGATAAATATGAACATCATCAAAAACAACTTCAACAACTCAATTCCAACAAAATTTCACATAAGCTATTCTGAATTAAGAAACCCAGAACAAAATCACCAAAAAAAAATAAAAAAATTGAAAAGCATACCTTTTGAACAACCGAACCAAGCGTCTAGGGTTTACTGTGTTTGATTCTAATGCTTGATGATGGAGTAGCCGAAAACTGCTCTGGATTACCTCGACGATCAGACTTCCTCGGATGATTGCACGATGTTCACTAGGAAACTATACAAAATTGTAAACCCTAATCTCTCGCCGATGATAAACGACGCTCACAGACACTCATATCGATTGAAACAATATGCTCACCGATGAACTCTAAACCCTTATCTACAAAAGAACTCACCTTTCAGTACTTCATCATGATCATCATGAATCTGTTCAAGCAGATTGTTTTGGGACTGGGGATGGTGAATTCTTCAATTTTTCTCAGAGTAATGTTATCACAATTGAACTATGACCATGGGGGAGATGGGAGGATTGATGATAATGAGTATACAATTCCCAAGCATACATTCAGCCGCCTACTTCACACCTGCACAAAACCCCATCAATTTCTTGTTTTTTTTTTTTCTTTCTAGTATTTGCTCACGTGAGGGAAGGTAAATTAAAGGGAAAATGGATTTTTTTCAATACCATTGATCTATGATCCAAGGGCTATTAACCATCCTTTTCACATTCTCACCAAAAACCCATTCTCACCCTATCTATTCCCTGTATATATATATATATATATATATGTGTGTGTGTGTGTGTGTGTGTGTGTGTGTGTGTGTGTGTGTGTGTGTGTGTAAAACCCCGAAAAATCCAAAGGTGTTGACCGTGAAGCCGTTAGTAAATTATGTTTGACTTCGTTAATTGTTATTATTCGTTTGTGTTTTTTTTGCTAACACTTGAGCTCGTAGGATCGTTGAGGGACTAACAAGGGTATATCGGTAATTTCATGGGTATTATTATTATTAGTATTACTATTAATATTATGTGATTATTATAATTGTTATATGAATTATTTGTTATGTAAATATTATTTGTTATGTGTTTATTATTATCATTAATATTATTATTGTCATTATTTTCCAAAAAATCCGAATTCTTGTTGGGTTGTATTAGGATTAAGTAGTATTAGTTGGGCTTTTTAATTGATAATATAAAAACCTCTCTCCTCTCAAAAACCCTAACCCTAACCCTAACCCTAACCCTAGTCTCATCTCCCTCTCTCTCTCCTTTGCTGCAACCGGTGCCCAGCCCCCACCACGGCCAGACCGCCGCGCCGCCGCCGCCCTCATCGCCGGAGACCACCACACCATCACCGTCATTCTCTCTCTCTCTCTCTCTCTCTCTCTCTCTCTCTCTCTCTCTCTTTCTTTTCCGCCTCTGCTTCGCGCCACTCCCCAGACCGCTGCTTGCTGCCGCTCAGGACCACCGTCACGAGCACCCCAGACGCCGCCGTGACACCCCCAGACCCCCAACGTCGACTCCAACGTGCGCAGACGCGAGGAGGTCCCCAACTTGCTTCTGTTACTGTTGTGCGCGACCCAGCCTGGCGACCACCGTTGCTGACTGCTCTCCGACCGATTGACCACCCCGCCGCCGTTGCTGACTGCCCTGCTGCCGCCCTGAATGTGACCCGACACCACCACTCAGCCCAACCACCCTAATCTTGCCCGAGCTAATTCGCGTCGTTAGTGAGCTCAAGTGTGTTCGTTTTTGCTGTGAAGTGAAGCTAACCAGGTAATGTCTATGCTCTAATCCCCACCGGGATGCTCTTTAAATGTGTTTTAATGTTTTCTAATCAGTTTTGAGAATTGCATCCCGAAAGGGGAGTTTTGTGGAAATGTGACATTCTGTTTTGGATAACTATGCGTTTTTTATTTGTGATTATTGATTTATGAGTTGAGAAATTGTGATGGTCTTTTATAAGTAGTTTTGATACTCGTTTTGATAACCTGGGTTGGGTTTGACTTGAGATTTGTGAGTTGAGTTTTTGCATAAGATACTAATAATTCAAGTGAAACATTAAGAGGGTTTATTTAGTCGTAGCCTGTGGTAGGCAAAGGGTCTGGGACCCTGGTCGTAGCCTGTGGTAGGCAGAAATGTGAACTCTTGATTTTCTGGTCGTAGCCTGTGGTAGGCGCAAATGTGAACTCTTGATTTTCTGGTCTTAGCCTGTGGTAGGCAAAGGGTCTGGGACCCTGGACGTAGCATGTGGTAGGCGGAAATGTGAACTCTTGTTATTCTGGTCGTAGCCTGTGGTAGGCAAAGGGTCTGAGACCTTGGTCGTAGCCTGTGTTAGACGGAAATATGAACTCTTGATATTCTGGTCGTAGCCTGTGGTAGGCAAAGGGTCTGGGACCCTGGTCGTAGCCCGTGGTAGGCAGAGGATCTTGGATCCCGTATGATATTTGTTACTTTAAGGGATGTGGTATCCCGCCCGCATAATAAAATATGGATTGGTTGGGTTGAGGAAAACAGTTAAGGGATTAAAGGTTTGTGAAATGTTTTGACTTGTTCCCTCTCCCTCAAATGAATTGAAATGAACTTAACTTGTTTTTAACGTTAGGGGTAGACATTATTGAGATTTTCCCCCTCATTTTTGAAATGTTTTGTTTTCAGGTGAAGATCTATATGCTGGGGACGGGAATTAGAAGTGAGGATTGGCATGCTTAGTTTTTGTTAGTTGTGTTATGTTTCAATTCAGAAAGACTTGAAGTTAGTCATGTTGAGTTTATTTTCTAAGTATGAGTTTGTTAGTTGGTTTACCGTCGACAGAAAGTTGTAGTTTCCCTTCTCGCCTTGTATTCCTTCGGGGATACGGCAGTGACGCCCAATAAGAATTTGAGTCTTCCGCTAAATTTTTCTGTTAACGTTAGTTTGACTTTGACTTTTCTATAATTGAATTTCCAGGGCGTTACATAATGGTATCAGAGCTCTTGGTTACGACCTAGTAGCTGCTAAGTGTCTCTTATGTTTAGTTAGACCTTAGGAAGCTAAAATCGGAGTGTGAGTGTAGGTGTGGTTTGGATGCATCGGCTTGATTGTTTCTTCGTGTTTTTATTATTGTGTTTTATTTTTTTTAACTTTTGTTTCGATCTATTATTTTCCCGTACCAAGAGATTTTATGCAAGAAGCTAATATTACTTGTGGAGTATGATATTGAGTATTCGGGAATATTATGCTCGATTGAAACTCTCGAGTATCTCTATTAAACACTTTGGGTTTAGTTTAAGGCTTCAAATTATATTTATGGGATTTTGGAGTATGGACTATGATGATTGGGAATGTACTTTGACTTATGGACCTGGGGAATACTTGGAAATTCCTATGCAAAGTTGGCCTTTGATTTAAATTTTTGGTTTTGGGGTTAAATTAACGTTTGTGATTCAATGCGATTCATTCTAAGTCGAAGTCTTAGGTTAAAGGAATCTTTTTAATGGAAGTGTTGGTTAATGCCTGAGATGAGGGGTATAGTTGAAGTGAAGGTTTTGTGCTTAATCTCGTGGTTAATTTTATTTTAGGTGGTACGGTAAGCTGGAGACTTCACGTATGTTTGAATGAACATTGTTCCATTGAAGTATTGAGAGCAAATGAAGGGCTTCAGAGTAATATTGGGATTATGATTGGTTTTGGTTAGGATATGGAATTTCAAGGATCCCTTTTAAGAAAAAAGGAACTTGATTTTGAGATAAAGGTTGAGGAGAATATATTATTGATGATCGTACATTTAAACTAGACTTTTGGATATCGATTGTGAGACTTCGAACTAAGGATTAAATTTAATTTTGGTTCCTAGAGTATTGGAGTAAGTGAATACTCTTAAGCTAATATTGAGCTAAGCAAGATCTTCCAAGGTTATTGTAATTATAGGGATCTTAAGTTGTATTAAGGTCATGAATCAAGGAATGTGAGGAAACGTGTGGTGGAAAAAAAAATAATAAAAAGGTTTCTTTTTCTAGTTATGTAATGGTTGAGGTCGTGTTATTGAAGTGGAATGGTGTAATTATTATTACTATGTTATCTACAAGCTGAGAAGTTGTCTGGATGATTAGATTGTTAAGAATGACAAAGTGTTACTTTGGAAGAGTTTTATTCACTATGGGATGGAGATATACTTGATCCGTAACTATTTGATTTTAGTATTTCTCCCTTAAATGTTTAAAGTGAGTTTCTGTTGTACATCACGATTCAGGGTCACATATATGTTTACTGCCATTCATATATATGCAAACATGTGAGTCTATGTACGTAATTGTCTATTCCCTATTGCGAGCCTTTTATTTATGATTGTGTACATGAAGTGACTCGATCGTCTAAGAAGTGGGTATAACACATGATGAAAGCTGCAGGTATTTGATGCCCACAATACTGTCTGAATCCCACATGGTTAAGTTCGTTATGAATATCATTTGATTGACATATCTGAATATTTTCTGGGATAATCTATTTACATTTGATGAATCTGTGGAAATATTATTTGATTAATTTTGTTGAGTACCATCCAACTGAATTGTTTGATTATCGCATGTTTATTAGAGCAATTTCTTTCTTTGATTTGTCAATCTCTATTGATGGTCACGTCTTTTATCCAGAACTATTAGGGAAGAAATTAGACATAATGAGTATATAGTGCTTAAGATATTGGAGGAGCTGAGTGAAGTGTTGGATCATGTCTGGTTACTTATATTGGTTATGGAGATTACCGTTAATGGAAGATAAATGATGAGATGTACGAAGTAGGTTATTGTCTGACACAGGTCCCTATACTTTTTGTGCTTGAAACACGTGGTGGATTTGACCATTACCATTACTAGTGGTTCTAAAATAGAAGTGGTGATTAAGAATGATTTTGATGGCTTAAGTACATGAAAGCTTTAAGTTGCAGATGGGTATAATCTGACTTTGGGAAATATTGAGGTTGAATTAATGCTTTTGAAGAAGCATCGGGTCTAAGGATGCCTCTTATTTGAGGTGTTGGGTGGTAATTGAGTTTCAGGGACGAAACTCCATTTGAGAAGATTGAGAGGGTAATGATTGGCAAGTGCTAGTTCTTATTAGGCATATGTAAGATAAGTGAAAAGTCTCATTTGGCGTGGTTAAGTGTTTTGGAGTTAAATGGTGATTTGGTAAATTAACTACAGAATTAATCATGTCTTGGGTTGTCAATCTTAGCTTTTGGTCTTTCTATTAGATGAAAACATAAGGTTCATGTGTCATTTGAGGCGCCAAGTCAGTGATCTGACATTTGAGATTATTAACGGGAATTTCTCTTTCTCTTACGGATAATAAGGTTGTCTCGAGGAAGTTATGTCATATGGTTACATTTATTAAATAGTCTTGTGGTGGTTGACATAATGGGGATCTCGTCATTGGAAGGGAAGAAAATTGTACAGTTGCATTAGAGGAAAATTAGAAATTTTGGTCTTACTTGAGTTATCAAGGGAAACTATTGGAAACTATCGTTATTTTATGTTACCCTAGCACAGAAGCAAAAGACTTGTTGTGTGAGGTGATTATTGGGATCTTATAACATTTTGGGTGTTGGTAATTATCAGTTTTGTGTGTTCTAAAGATCTCATTTCATGATTTTAGAAGATCGATAATGGGAAGATTAGGGTAAAGTTGGATTTAGACTTGGTTATAAGTTGTTGAGTCTACTGGGGACGTTCATTGTGAGAGCGGCTATAAGCAATACCTCTGGGAAATGGGATGTGTTTCTTTTCCTTGTTTCGTTATGTGTTGCAAGTGCATGCTCTTTGTTTTGACATATAGTATATGCCATATCGTCACCTTTGCTATGAGCACGAGACTCTAGCTCCTCTAAAAGACTTGCAAACCCGAGGTGGGTACGGAATACAACCCCAAGGAGGGCCTGGCACAAGAACAAGACCTCTGACGAGAGTTCGGAGGCCGAAAGAGGACTTGATCTACGAGGAGCAGCCGCAGGAGATTCTAGATTACAGAGAGAAGTCGCTTCACCAAAAGACCGTCCCTTTAGTAAAAGTGTGATGGGAAAGCTATTCCCCAACTGAAGCAATCTAAGAAGTCGATGAGGAGAATAAGTCGAAGTATCAGCACCTATTCAACACATAAGGTGCGTCAAGTTTCGAGGACGAAACTTCTTTTAAGGAGGTAATGATGTAAAACCTCGAGTTTTAGGAAGAACGGAACCGTTGGGGATTATTACCGATCCGTTAGGTCCGAGTTTAAGTTTCGAGGACGAAACTTCTTTTAAGGAGGTAATGATGTAAAACCCCGAAAAATCCAAAGGTGTTGACCGTGAAACCGTTAGTAAATTAGGATTGACTTCGTTAATTGTTATTATTCGTTTGTGTTTTTTTTTGCTAACAGTTGAGCTCGTAGGATCGTTGGGGGACTAACAAGGGTATACCGGTAATTTCATGGGTATTATTATTATTAGTATTACTATTAATAATATATGATTATTATAATTTTTATATGAATTATTTGTTATGTAAATATTATTTGTTATGTGTTTATTATTATCATTAATATTATTATTGTCATTATTTTCCAAAAAATCCGAATTCTTGTTGGGTTGTATTAGGATTAAGTAGTATTAGTTGGGCTTTTTAATTGATAATATAAAAACCTCTCTCCTCTCAAAAACCCTAAACCTAACCCTAACCCTAATCACTCATCTCCCTCTCTCTCTCCCTTGCTGCCAATGGCGCCACTTGCACGGCGGACTGCAGCCTGCATCGCCGGAGACCACCACACCACCACCGCCATTCTATCTCTCTCTCTATCGTTCTCTATCTTTTGCTCTCTCTCTCTCTCTTTCTTTTCCACCTCTGCTTCGCGCCACCCCCCTAGACCGTTGCTTGCTGCCGCTCAGGACCACCGTCACGAGCCCCCCAGACACCGCCGTCACACCCCCAGACCCCCAACGTCGACTTCAACGTGCGCAGACGCGAGAAGGTCCCCAACTTGCTTCGCATCGTTGTGCGCGACCCACCGCGACCACCGTTCGATCGTTCTCCAACGACAATTAACCACCGCCGCCGTTGTCGCGCCTGCCGCCTTGAACGTGACTCGACACTACCATTCAGCCCAACCACCCTAATCTTGCCCGAGCTAATTCGTGTCGTTAGTGAGCTCAAGTATGTTCGTTTTTGCTGTGAAGTGAAGCTAACCAGGTAATGTCTATGCTCTAATCCCCACCGGGATGCTCTTTAAATGTGTTTTAATGTTTTCTAATCAGTTTTGAGAATTGCATCCCGAAAGGGGACTTTTGTGGAAATGTGACCATCTGTTTTGGATAACTGTGCGTTTTTTATTTGTGATTATTGATTTATGAGTTGAGAAATTGTGATGGTCTTTTATAAGTAGTTTTGATACTCGTTTTGATAACCTGGGTTGGGTTTGACTTGAGAGTTGTGAGTTGAGTTTTTGCATAAGATACTAATAATTCAAGTGAAACATTAAGCGGGTTTATTTGGTCGTAGCCTGTGGTAGACAAAGTGCAGGACCACAGTCGTAGCTCGTGGTAGGCGGAAATGTGAACTCTTGATTTTCCGGTCGAGCTGTGGTAGGCGAAATGTGAACTCTTGATATTCGTCGTGTGCTGTGGTAGGCAAAGTGCAGGACCACAGTCGTAACTGTGATAGGCGGAAATATGAACTCTTGATATTCTGGTCGTAGCCTGTGGTAGGCAAAGGGTCTGAGACCCTGGTCGTAGCCTGTGGTAGGCAGAGGATCTGGGATCCGGTATGATATTTGTTACTTTAAGGGATGTGGTATCTCGCCCGCATAATAAAATATGGATTGGTTGGGTTGAGGAAAACAGTTAAGGGATTAAAGGTTTGTGAAATGTTTTGACTTGTTCCCTCTCCCTCAAATGAATTGAAATGAACTTAACTTGTTTTTAACGTTAGGGGTAGACATTATTGAGATTTTCCCCCTCATTTTTGAAATGTTTTGTTTTCAGGTGAAGATCTATATGCTGGGGACGGGAATTAGAAGTGAGGATTGGCATGCTTAGTTTTTATTAGTTGTGTTATGTTTCAATTCAGAAAGACTTGAAGTTAGTCATGTTGAGTTTATTTTCTAAGTATGAGTTTGTTAGTTGGTTTACCGTTGACAGAAAGTTGTAGTTTCCTTTCTCGTCTTGTATTCCTTCGGGGATACGGCAGTGACGCCCAATAAGAATTTGAGTATTCCGCTAAAGTGTTCTGTTAACATTAGTTTGACTTTGACTTTTCTATAATTGAATTTTCGGGGCGTTACAGTGTGTGTGTATGTATGTATGTATATGTATATATAATATATTATAGGCAAATTTACATAGCTAAAAACTAACTTATAATAACGTACATTCAAACAATGTTTGAAGACGATAAAATTCAATGACTATCAATTTTTTTATATAGAAAAAAATTATTCAACTGAATAACTAATTTTGAATATCAAATGGATAACCTTTTCTTTGAACAAAAAGTAAATATGTAATTTAATTATGTCTATAAAATATGTAATTTAATTTTTTCTATAAAATATGTAATTTAATTATGTCTCGTGCAACGCACGGGTATGAAAACTAGTATATATATATATATATATATGTTGTCGCGACTCATGATGAAATTTTTTGTCCTTTATACAAAAAGAATATATTTTTAGTAAATTGGATTATAGAATCAATTCATACTTTGACTAACTGTACAATAATGATCCCTACCGTTTTGTATTATAGGGATCCCAAAAAAAATAAAATTATATTTTAGTGGTACCACTAACGAGTTTATACTAAATATTATGGATGTAGACTTGCATAACACCAAAATTTATCACAACACTTTCGCAAGATTTTTCAGTGAACTTATAATATTTGTCCCAAATTGTTTAAAAACATTTTCTAATTTTTGTGATTTTCCCTTTTATTCCACAAAAACATTCGCAATAATTGCTCGGATTGTCACAAAAAATTAATTTTAATATTCTTTTAGTAATTACACTAGATAACCCTTTTCAGGTCGGAATGAAAAAAAAATGGGAAGATAAATTTGGTATAACTAAAATACAATTTTGATGGGACTGATAGAATACCAAAAAAAAAAAAAGTAGGCATTGTTATTCTATAATTGTTTGATTATTATAATCCAATTTTCTTATATTTTATGGTATAAAGAATATTATTTTAATTAAGGCAGTGAATCAAAAACGATTCTTTGCCTTTTATATTAATATGTATTTATGACACGCTCACATGTAACTATTCACATAGAAAGCATCTACTCCCTCCGTCCCTTAACTAGGGATGACAATGTGTCGGAGGCGAATCGGAGGTAGGTACCTCCACATTCGCTCCAATTAATAATCGGAGGTGGAGGTCCTCCTCCAAATCCGATTAATCGGAGGTCGGAGGACCTCCAAATCCAAATTCAATCGGAGCTAATCGGAGTCGGAGGTAATCGGATTACCTCCGACTACGATTAGTCAGATTATTTCCATAATATGATTTCCTCCGACTCCGATTACTTCTAACTCCGATTACCTCTGATTATATATCATACTTGTTAAAATAAAACACCAACAATAATTCTTAAAAATGTTTATGTGCGGTGGTCCTAACGTCGAAGTCGGGTGTCGTGAGGGGATGCGGCGGTCGGGTGTTGTCAGGCGGTGCGGCAGTCGGCTGAGACAGAGAGAGGAGAGTCGGCTGAGACACAGAGAGGAGACGGGGCCAGAGGGAAGGTGTAAACAAAGAGAGGTAGTGAGGATAGAGGTCAGAGGAGACTGAATTGGAGATGATGGTGTTAACGACGTTGAACTCAGAACTCGAAATTCGGAAGAAGAAATCAAAGACAGTGAAGTGAAGGTGGTGGATGATGGTGGTAACGACGCTGGGATGGGAGCCTGGGGGTTGGGATGCGCAGGTGAAGAGCAGAAGAGGGCAGTGAAGTGAAGGGGACGCTGGGAGCCTGGGGGGCGGGGGCTGGGATGCGCAGGGCAGGTAAAGTGAAATTGATGAAATGAAACCCTAATGACTAATAGTAATACACGATTTACCTTTTAAAAAAAAGAAAATAAATAAACTTTTACAATCTACTATAAAAAAATTTGGTCATTTTAATTTTATTTTTTAATTTTTTTTATATTAATTATTATAATCGGACTTAACCGGATCGGAGGTGGTCACCTCCATACCCGCCCCAATTATAATCGGAGTCGGATTTTTTTAATCGGATTCGAATTCGGAGTTTTTTTAGTCGAATTCGGATTCAGATTTTTTAGTCGGAGCGAATCGGATTCGCTTCGGATTCGGACTTGACTGCCATCCATACCCTTAACGAGTGTCAATTTTTCTAACTACCTTGTCCCTTTTTATTTGTCAATTTTACATTTCCAACAATTAAAATACCCATATTACCCTAAATTAATGAATGTGATTTTTATTTTACCTTTTAAAATTCTTCTTTATTCCTCTCTTTTAATAAAGGGTATATTTGTCCATGTATAATTTTTTCACTCTATTTCCAACACACATTGGTTTTATAAAATTAGTTAATTTGACATTTAAAAAGGGACGGAGGGAGTATAAAATCTACGGCCATCACTGCTGAATCATTTTGATATTTTATGGTAAAAAAGAATATTATTTTAATCAATGTAATCAATCAAAAAGGATTCTCTCCCTTTTATGTTAATGTACATTTATGACACACTCATATTTAACTATTCACAAGAGAAAGCGTCAATATAATATCTAGAGTTACCACCAATTGGGTGTAATAAGGGAAAAGAGCAACAAAAATGAGTGAATCATTTTCATTATTTGTTATAAGTTTTGTTCTGCACATGAAAATGATTCCAATAGACTCACCTCATTTACAAATTTTCCCTCAAAATCTAAGCGCCTTAGATCGTTCAAAACTGCTAAGAAACATATCCATATCACGGGCATTAGGGAGTTGTACTATATCTCCCACGACGATCAGACAAGAACTGTTTCGGCTCCGAAGTAGCTACTATGTTACCCAGTTGTCCTTTGGCAATGATGGGGGAGCCTATGCCCCAGCCGTTCTCCTTGACACTGGGTCTGACGAGACTTGGGTCCAATGTGAAGGTTGTGACCCTTGTTTTACGCTTGCCCCAGGCAATTTCAAGTATGGTCAATCATCTACATAAGCCCGGATGAACATACACGACCAACGTTGTGTCCCGCAACATACCTTCCAAGGTTCTTGTGGGTTTGATATCCAGTACGTACAAGCGAGGACAGTTGGTTTTCTAGGGACCGATACTTTCTACTTCAAAAGCTCAAAACCAGGTGCGTTAGAGGTGTACAAAGATCTTGTATTTGGTTGTGGGCTAAAGAACTATAATATTAAATTTGGGGACAACACGGGTCCTCAGAATGTGATAGCTGGGGTACATGGAATGGCACCTGGTCCAAGGTCATTCTTGAACCAACTGGATGCCCAAATTAAAGGCAAGTTTTCCAACTGTATTCCCTCGTGGGTGGAGCCGTCAGTCCCCCCATTGAACATCTACTTTGGTGATGATGCCCAAATAAGCAGCGCCCAAGTGCAAGTGATCACTATGCATGCCAAGAGAAGATATCATCTATACATAGATGGCATAAGTGTAGATGGAAAAAAGCTCGACATTCCCCCATCAATATTTGAACTAGATGACCAAACTTACACAGTCCTACCCACAACAGCGTACAAATCCCTAAGGGATTCCATGATTGCATACTTTGGTAAGTATGGATGGCAGGCTAAAATAGGCGGATATTATGATCTTTGTTACGAGGCTTACCCTGGTGAAGGGCAGAGTGTTCCATCTGTGGTGCTGCATTTTAGGCTTAATTTAGGAGTCGTGTCCCACATCGTTGACATGGTTTTAGACAAGGATAATATGTTCCAAAGGTTTCTGTTTGGTGAGGTTGTGGGGTTTTGTATGATGGTGCAACCTGTTGATGACCCTGGGCCTTGTCTTCTTGGAGCTTTTCAACAGGCCAATTTCAAGATTCTATATGATGTTAAGAATTGGTTATTGTTCTTCATGCCTCATAAATGCTCTGAAGGGTAATTAGCAACTTAGGATCATCTTTTTGTTCAACCATCTTTATTAAATTTGATATAAACAACTGATTATGGATTAGAATAATTATGATTAATGATTTAGTTTTCTTTTCCCTGATACAGATTATGCATAATTAAATTTTTTTTGTTGTTTAAAAATAATATATTTTGATATTTGTTTTGTAATAGTTTCCACACAAATCTCTAACAATCTTTTCCAAAAAAAGAGGTTTGATAGAGGAAGTGAATCAGAATTCTCTAAGACAGATTCGAAAAATGAAGCAATCGAATTGGTAGGGCGTTGAGCGTTGACAAAGCTCGAGAACTAGCCCTAAAAAAGGCCAATAGTTTTTTGCAAAGTCTTAAATGCCTTCGAGATGATCTTTCCTGTTTGGTATTTCCTCCTGTATGGAAGAAGAGGTCAAGTTAATCTTTGAACCTAATATATTTATTTGAGCTAATTTTAGTGAGTATTGATAAGGAAGCTTGGTTTTAATGAAGGAAGTAGTATTCTGCTAGAGAGTAGAGAGGCAGTAAGGGTGTTTATTCCATATTTTTACATATTTTTATCCCTTTATTCTATGATTTTTTGCTTGTTTTCAATAATTAATTTAGGAATTATTATTATGTTTATATATATTTTACAAGTTTATTAGGTTTTATTTTATTTCATCATTTTAGTTCTTATTATTAGAAAATGAAACAAAAAAGGTAAATATTAGAAGAAAACAAAATAAATCCTATTTATACCCAAATCCATCCCTTGGCCCAATCTCTACCCTTTGCTCGGCCCAAATACTCTCTCTTGTAAAGCTCATATCCCTCCTCGGGCTCCTCCCTACCTCCTTGTACCCGTGGCCCATGGACTAAAGATAGCAAAAAGAAGGAAATCCACACACGATTCATGAGGGAGGAAGAATTGAAATGCACATCGAAATGGGAAATGCAAGGTTTATATAATTTTAGTCCCTTAGAAGGGAGATAAATGGTGAAGCAGTTTAACCAAAAAAAATGTTTAAATTTCTAAAAGTAGTAAACACAAAAGGATTGAAATCGAAAGCAAGCCTGTAGTTAGCAGTAAAAGCAGTAAAAGAACTGATTGCAGAGTTAAGATACATAACACCAGGAAAATGGAAGATGTATCAGTCAAAGGAGCTCCAGAAAACAACGGCCAAACAAAGACCAATAGTAGATAGATTGACTGACAGTTAGCAGAATCCAAAAGAAAGGACTCAAAGGAGGATGTTCATACAGATATTCATGCACAAAAAAAAAAAAAATCGGCAACATTACAAAAAAATTCTCAAGATTTAGACCAGATCCAAAGAGACAAAACCAATTCAAAGATCCATAGTGCTATATATTTAAATTTGGATTTCATTAGCACCATCAATAAGAACAAAGAGCCATGCACAAATCAAGAAGAACAGATCTGAAATATAAAAACCGACCACAATCGGGTCCCAAAAAAGCAAGTGAACAAATTAATTGAACTCAACCATGGAAACCTTAAAAATGTAAGATCTGAAAAGCCTTCAGTAGGGGAAGCAAAAGAGCCTTCTGTAGACAATAAAGGACATCGACAAAACCGAAGGGACAAAGGAGAGGGGGTAACTAGGACGAAAACATACCTCACTAAAAAGACCACCATCCAAAGATTCAAAGAAGCCAGGCAGAAGGCATGGGAGCAAAAGGAAAAAAAGGGAAGGAGAGGGATGAAAGCAAGAAGAATCAAGAATGTTAGGCGGCCTAGAGGGAATTACCCTCTCTTATGTGTCATTTGTAATTGTTGATATAGCCAGTACCAAAAAAAAAATTGTATAAATAATCATAAAATCTATTAATTTCATGAAAAACAAGACACTTATGCTCCACTAAAGAGAAGAGTTAGGGGACTTAAGAAGCAAAAAATTGCTCAGGGGTGCCATACATTCCCCAAAAGTGACTATTTGGGGACCACATTATTTTTTTTACTCGTTGTGGACCAGATTGTGGTCAAAATTGGCTGGTTGGGTATTTTCAGGCCAAAATAGCCGGAAACAATGAAAAGACTTAAATACCCCTTGACTTATGTGTGAAAGTCCAGTTTGTCCATATTAGTTGCCCGCTCAAATATGCTCAGTCTCGTTTTCCTTCTTCTTCACTTTCAATTCTTCATTCTTCTTCTTCTCACTGAACGAATCAGCTCAAAATCAAAGATACCATTGTCGAAGAAGAATCAACTGGAGTAGTGAAGCTGAGGTTTGTCGATTGAGAGCATGTTTCAGCGAAGCCATTGTCGACGAAAAATCTTGCCGTGGTAAGCTTCATTAACGCAATGTATTTGATCTTCGGAAATTAGGGCAGATGCTTAATTTCGAATGTTGGGGTTCGTAATTTGACCAAAAATTGTAAGCAAACGGTTTTGTTCAAAAGTTAGGGGTTGAATTTCGTTAATTTGTAAATTTAGGGTTTGAATTTTGCTGATAGTTAAGGGGAATTCGTTTGAACAGAACTGGGAATTGTTTGTTGAAATGTGTATTGGGTTTGATTGTGATGCACAGGTTGATCCAATGTATTCATTCATTGTCCGATTCAACTCATTGAGGATTTACATCCCAGAGCAGGACTTAGATCGTTACAACCATAAAGAGTTGTTCTGTGACATTAGGAAGAGGTACACAGAAGACTTTGGAAGTTTCCGAAGTTTGTTGGATTGAATTGGTATCGACCTGGGAAGGAAAACAAGAAGATACCATCGCAAACAGATACTGAATGGAATAATTTTGTGAGTGCATGGTCCAAGTTGGAGAAGGTGAAGACATTGCCTGTGGAGATGGTTCAACTGGCTGCGAAGGGGAAGCTTCAACAGCTCGTGGAGAGTATTCATGACAAGGAAATCGGTGATGATGAGATTATTGTTGAAATGAGGGAAATGACACCAAGCCAAGTATTTGTATGGGCTGACCACTTGATACAAACACCCATTGATGCTCAACAAAACCAATGTGGCAGTCAAACCTCACAGCCCAGACCCCCATCAACAAAGAAGCCTCCTTCCACAGCTAGTATTGGTCAAAGATTTGGTGCAAGGAAGAAGCTAGAATGCAGAAGGAGTACTAAAAATGTAGCAAAGGCAGCAAGTCATAAAGGAGATGGGGAATCTTCTGGTGGGCCTGGTATGGAGGAATATGCAAGTGGGTTTGGGCTTGGGTCATCTTCTTTTGGGCCTGGTAACATGGAGGAGTTGCAAAATAATAATTGTGGTCCTGCTTCCCCAACTAAAAACAAGGATGGTACATCCTCACCTGCTGCCTCACATGAAAGCAGGCAAGTTGCAAGATCTCCTCTTTGCTCTCCATCTCAGAGGGAAAGCAATGAGCTGCAGAACACAACATCATCACAAGCTGAAAGTACAAGGAGACCTTTGACTAGGTCTTTGGTAGCATCAAGTCCTGATAAGCATGGTCCACAACCATCTTCACCTCGTAGGTCTCCACCTCAGAGGGAAATCATTGAGCTTCAGGAGATAAGATCTTCACCAGCTGAAAGTCCAAGGAGACCATTAACTAGGTATGCGGCAGCAGCAACTCCAGAGAAGCAAGGGCCACAGGCTAGATCTCCTCTTAGCTCACCATCTCAAAGGAGGGCTTCAGCTAGTTCAGATAAGCAGTCAGCTGAACAAGATATCCCTTCAACCTCAAAAACTCCATCCAAAAAGAAGAAGGCCAAAAGTAAGGAAACAATGGAGCTGGATCCTGCTATGTTGAATAATATATCAAAGGACTTTTCTATGCTACAAGCTTCTGACATTCAAGAATTGGCAAGGCAGATGTGAGGGAACTTGATGAGTTCTTTGAGGATGAGAATGGCGAAGGTGGATCTGGGGCTCATTGGCAACTAGAAGATACAGATGATGACAGTGATGATGAAGAGTTTGTTCCAACAGATGAAGAAGAAGAGGATGACAGTGATGATGAGTCTGTTGATAGTGATGAAGAAGAAGAAGAAGAGGATGTTTCTGGGTTAGAAGAAAATGGAGATGAAGAGGTTGAGGCAAGAATGGATCTTGGATATTTGGTTGATGAGGATGTGGATCCACGTAAGCAAGCTGTGGCTGGCAAGATGGCATCAGTTTATAGTGATGGCCAGGTTTGGACTGAAGGCAGGGACAACAAAGTTGATATCAAAGCAATGGATATGTTCAGCAGCAAGGAGAAGCTCTTGTATGTGATGAAGAGTTGTGCAATTCAGAGAGGCTTTATTTTGAATAAAGTGAAGAACAACAGTAAGAGGTACACTATGAATTGCAAAAATGAAAAGTGCACTTTCAGGGTTCATGCCATCTCGATGCAGGATGGTGTAACTTGGCGTATACAGTATGTAAAGGGAAGTCATGTGTGTTATCAAAAAACTAAGCATCATCAAGCTGGTGCCAAGTGGGTTAGCAACCAGCTTATGAAGGACTTTACCCTAAACCCCAACATGGATGCTTAGGGGGTGCACAACATTCTGTTTGACAGATATGGGGTGTCAGTCCCTGATTACACTAGCTACAGGGCATTGAAGATTTTGAAGAAAAGGTTATTTGGTGATCATGATGAAGGTTACTTGAAGCTTCCTCAATACTGTGATGAATTCACCAAAGCCAACCCTGATTCTAAGTGTTTCATCAGCTTCACTGATAGGGGTCCAACTTTAAACGCGACTTTCAAGAGGATTCAAATATGCGTTGGACCTGCTATTAAGGCATTCAAGGAGCATTGTAGGGGTTTGATTGGATTGGATGCTTGCTTCTTGAAAGGTCCATACAAAGGGGTTTTGATGACTGCAATTGGATTAGATGGGAACAATGGTCAGTTCCCACTAGCATATGGTGTCTTCCCAGTTGAAGATGATGAAGAGTGGGCATACTTTGTGAATGGGCTGGCAGTTGCACTTGAGTCACAACAAGATTCACATCATTACACCTTCATGGCTGACAGACACCAGGTAATCCTCTTCTTTTTCCTAGTTTATACTATTATATTTATGTTTAGGTGTTTCTAAAGGTGTCTTATAAGTACTTTGTTCATGTTTGCACCTCCGTCAATTAAGAATGCAGCCGACAAGTTCATTCCTCAATCAAGGAGGAGAGTGTGTGTGTTGCACTTGTATAAGAACTTTGCTAACAAATTTCCAGGTATGATTACATCAATCTGAGACAGTATTCAGGACAGTATTTTTGAGAACTTTGGTAACAAATTTTTGATCAATTTGGAAACTTTTGTAGGTGCTTGGTACCACTTCTACTTCTACATAGCAGCTAATGCATATTCTGAGATAGTATTCAGGACAGCCATGGAGAAGATAAGGGAGAAAAGTCCAGCTGCATACAACTGGCTAAAGGATGCTGAACCAGTTGAAACCTGGGCAAGGTTTAAGTATGACCAAGGCCTGAAGAGCGACGATAACACAAACAACATTGTTGAGTCCTTCAACCATGCTATCATCAAACACAGAGGTAAGCCAATACTTAGCATGTTGGAAGAAATTAGGAAGGTTATTGGCAAGAGATTTGATAAAAGGTTCAAGTTGGGGTGTAGTTGGGAGACTAAAGTTACACCATTTGTGGACCAAAAATTGAGAAAGACAATAACAGACTCTAGAGCATGTGGTCTGGTACACAGTGCTGGGAGGGGTTATTTTGATATTTTGGAGGGCAATGTCAACCACAATGTGAACCTCAATGACCATACTTGTACTTGTGGGAAATTTCAGCTCACTGGTTTGCCATGTAAGCATGCCACTAGGTGCATCCACTTTGCAAAACTGGATGTTGAGGATTACATTGCACCCTGCTTCATGGTAGACAAGTATAGGAGTTTGTATCAATCCATAGTGAAGCCTATTCCTGACCATACCATGTGGCCTGAGTCTGATCACAAGCAACTTGACCCTCCTCATGAGTTGAAGAAGAGAGGGAGGCCATCAAAGAATAAAAGAAGAGAGTCCAGGGAAGACCTGGCCAAAAACAAAGACAAAAGGCATGGAACCAAGAAGTGCTCCACTTGTGATAATATTGGCCACAACTACCTCACATGTGGCTTGCCAAGGGATGAAAATGGAAGGTTGACCAAAACACCAGCAGCACCATCAACAGCAGGAGGTTATCCAAGGAAGAAAGCAAAGGTCAGTGGAGACAATCACCAGAACCAAAAGACCAACAACCCTAAAAGGAAGGAGAAGATTGGCAATGAAGGGAAGAGTAAGACCAAGGCTAGTGGAAGCAATAAGAGAAACAAGTCAAGTGAAGTCCCACAGTCAGCCTGAACATGCATTTGGTTGTTATGTATTAGACCCTAATGTCAGACTTATGTATTTTGTTTCTGTCAAGACATGGTTTGTATTTTGGATTTTGTCAAGACATGGTGTGTAATGTTTTAGGGATGACAATTATGTTCTACTTGTGTCATTTTGCTTTAAGGATAGCATGGTTTGTAATGTTTTGGGCACAATTATGATCCTGCCAAACAAGCCATTGTGTGAAACTTTTAATTGTTTTGCTACCCAATGAGTGTTGTTTCATTTGCAAGGAAAACAGATTATGATTCAGTTGCAAGCCAAACAGTTTGGTCAGTTGTAAGAGTTATGATTGCTTTGCTATCCAATCCAATCAGACGGCAAATTTGCAAGACATGGTTTGTATTGTTGTTTCATTATGACTTGGTCAGTTGTTGTTTGTAGAGAAGAATATACAACATGACAAATTCTGAATTCAAAATAGACAATTCCCAAATTCTCATTGCCTACATATTTCAAGATAGCTACTTGAAGGTTACAAAACACTTAATTCAGAAACTAATACAACTACTACTGCTGCAACTAACAATCTAACAACAACAAGAGTAGTCACTTAAACAAAGACAAAACAACAACTACCAAGAATGCTACAATCAAAACCAAAGACCCAATCCCCATCCCACACATCACCATAATCCCCATCACTTTGTCCCACAATGCCTTCAGTTCAGCAGCCTTCATCCCTATCACAGACATTTGATCGATCAACCCTGACATTTTCACCACCAACTCAGCCACTTCCTTCCTCAGTTCACCGACCTCATTCTTGCACACACTAAGCAACACAATAGCTTCACCAAGTTTCTCCTTCAACTGAAGTAAATTAGCAAAAATAGTATCCCTTGCCATGTCTAGCTCAACACTTGGCCCCCCTGCTTCCTCATGCTGTTTACACTACCTGAATCTTCACATTCATCCAACCACCCCAACCATTTTGCACACCTTGGGCACTTTCCGTAGACATGATTTGGGTTGTTATTACTCTTTGATGTCTTCAGAACACCATCCACCCCACACTTACCAACGCACACGAACTTGCCATCCACCCAATTAGCCCTTTTGTTGAACCCTTCAATTCTCTTGTTCTCAACGTTCATATCATCTACAAAAAAAAAAACACATCAATACAAATATAAACCCTAAAATCGACAACAAAACCAGTTGAACAACACCTCATTTTCACATCCAATTGAAGAAACCAAAACCGACAACAAAGTCAACAACAAAACCCAAAACCCTAAACCCAATCAATTCATATGAAATCAACAACAAAAAAAATGGAATCTGAAACCCTAATTTTTAAATTGAACGCACACCGAACACTTTCAATTGAAGGCTCTCAAATTTAAAAACAATTCAACGCTGACGAGTTGTTTGTGTTTTCGTCACTCTTCGGCTTGCTCGCTCTCCAGCTCCCAGAATTGATTGACATCAAGTTGTTTGTGTTAACTGGCGAACAGTTTGTTCCTCAATCTCCTGCTTGCTCTCCCACATATTTTGCTCTCTAATTGCTCCTGAATTTGGTATTTGGGAGTTAAGTCTATTTGGTTTTAAAGACAAACATTGGAGCCAAAAAAGGGGTATTTTGGTCACTCCATTCGTGTAACTGCTTTTAATGTTGACTCCGGCTATTCTCACCGGATTTTCATAACTTTTGGCCTGAAAATACCCAACCAGCCAATTTTGACCACAATCTGGTCCCCAACGAGTAAAAAAAATAATGTGGTCCCCAAATAGTCACTTTTGGGGAATGTATGGCACCCTTGAGCAATTTTTTGCTTAAGAAGGATGCTTACTCCTCCTTACCCTTGCTTGGGAAAGTAGCGAGAGGGGGCAAGGGGGAGTAAGCTGGAATGTGATTTACCCTCATTTGCTCTTTTTAACTCTTATTTTTCTAACATTCCCATTTGAGGTCTTGTTAAATGTTTAATTGGATCATAACATATAAAAAATAGAAATGACTATATTAACTTCAAGCTTAATTGAATCATAACACACACCCATCCCCTCCCCCCCCTCTCTCTCTCTCACACACACACACACACACAGGCACAAACAAACACATCTGACATCTCTCTCTCTCTCTCTCTCTCACACACACACACACATCTGACATCTCTCTCTCTCTCTCTCTCTCTCTCTCTCTCTCACACACACACACACACACACACACACACACACATCTCACATCTATGTCTCTTTCTATGTCTCTGTTTCTCTCTCTCTCTCTCTCTCTCTCTCTCTATCTCAATAGAGAGATAGAGAGAGAGAGAGAGAGAGAGAGAGAGAGAGAGAGGGTGGATAGAGAAGGGGTATAGAGATTCGAGAAAGAAAAGTGTTGTTCAGAGAGTAGAGAGAGGGGGGTTACATATAGAGAGAGAATTGGTATAAAGCTAATGTATGAGTGTAATACAATATCATTGTATTATATATAATATGAAAGGACAAATATGTCAATCGAAAACTTACTCTTATGAATTCTTCTAATTGAGCTCCCAAGCAAAAATAAGTAGCTTACCCTTGCAAACACTCTCATTCCCTCACCTTACTTTACCCTTATAAACTCCTACCTTCCTTAACCAATGTCATGCCACAACACAAGTCTCATCCCTCAATTTTAAAAAAAATTAATCTTGTTTTCTTATTTTGATACTTTGATGGCTATGCTCAGCGAGCAAAGATTTTTTATTTGAAAAAAGAAAAACTCACCTCCCAAAAAACTTTGCTTCAATTACGCGTATGTTACAAACATGACTTATGATATATTTTGTCAAGCGTATAAATAATAATATAAATTAATAATACTTTAATTTTACTCTGAATACTTAATTACTTTCATATAGTTATATGAACTTGTTCAAGTGCTACCAAATTACTAACATTTTCTCACCTGGTCTTGTTCGAACTCACATATACACAACTATACTTGCAATAATTTCTCAAAAAAAAAAAAAAAACTATCCTTGTAATAAAATACAAATTGCACTTTCTCAATTGTCCAAAAGTTATTTCTGATGGAATGAGATTTTATATAAAGTTATTATTAAATAAATGTTAAATTAGGAATGATGGCTCTATTATTTTAGTGGGTACCATAAAATTTGGTAAAATGAAGTTGGATAAAGTTGGTTAGATATTGGTACTCCTTCTGTTCCATATTATTGTCATAATTTTTCACTTTTACAATCTCCAATCACTGTTTGATTGATAATTTCTTGCATAATATGTTGATATCAATTGTAATATTATACTTTTTGATAGTGGTTTTTGTTACAAATCTAATAGTGGTAACTTTATAAAACAACTCATTGTATATATTGAGAAATTTATTGTCAAAATTTTTGAAATTTGACTACACGATTTCCAAAGACAACTATTAATATATAACGAAGAGTGTTATTTTTGAAGCATATCAGGATGGGACCCATCAAATCAAAAATTTGAGAGACACTTCCCGAGGCCCCAAAGGAATGGACGAGTCGAACATGTGTGAGAAACACTTCCAGGATCTCGGACCAAGGGATCCAGCTTCAGGTCCTCAATGGGACCATTCTCGAGCCTTCTAAGGCTCTCAAAACTTCATCGGCATAAATAAGGCAACCAACTAAACCAAGTCAAACTTGACTTCCTTTAGGCATTAGCAGAATTGTGATAGTGTGAGCGATATCGTTATTTGTCTAAGAGACTCTTTTGAGTTCACTTTTTTGTGTTGTACATCTCATTTTTAGTTGTTTTTTAACGTTCATGTTCGATATTATACTGTGCTATTTTTTAGAATGTATTTTGTTTGTTTATCCACCTTATTATAAACTTTGGATAATCAAAAGAATAAGGTTGCAACAATTGATAGATTCATGAGACAAGAATCAAAATGAGTAGTCGCAAAAATGGAGAAAAGTGAAGAAAAAGGGGGAGCATAAATGATAAGGTAATCCCCACTAAAACAAACGAAGCTCTCAGAAAAAAAGTGAAAAGGCCCCTTGTACAGTTGTACAGAAGTATATTTGCACTTTTTGCTCTTTTTCAACCCCTTCAATTCAATAAATATCCGCCAATTCAGATTCTTTATTAGATATTTTCCAATTCAACCTCCATCACGCTCACTCTGCGCGCGTGCTAATGTGGTAAACGTTTCTTATGGCTTTGGAAATTTGACCTAATGGCCAATAATATATGCTATGGAGGATATTATTGATAGTACATTGGTACCCAATAAAAGTGATATTATAATCCACATATACGTACACTTTATTCCATCATGCTAGTCATTTAAATATATTCCAAAATTATAAAAAGGTGCAGAAATTCAAATAATACATCCTGATTTGACAATTTTATCCCTAAAAATAAAATACTAGTATTTCGGTTCAAAACCCAATAGAAAAGATAGACCCCTTGCCTCCATACCCCTTGCCTCCATATCATTTGAGCTGGGGCATAACAAATAGTCCTACTTCCTCTTATTTCTATGGCCCTATTAGGCAACTAGTTATTAGCTGTTAGCTTATAGCTGTTAATTGATAGTTGTTTGGATTAATTGTTTGATTTTAGTTGTTTGGATTAACTAATTATAAAAAAGTGTTTGATAAAGTAGTTTTTTTTTTTTTTGTGAAAAGCTAATTCAAAAAGATTCATCAATTTGCTTTTTGAAACTAGTTTATTGGCTCCAAAAAGCTAATATAAAAAGTTATCTCAAGAGTTAAAAGTTACCCAAAAAATTGGGTAGCCAAACACCCTCTATGCCTTTTATATATATATATATATATATATTTTTTAAAAAGACTCAGCTTTTTCTATTGAAACAATAGCAAGGAACGAATTTACTAGAATATATTTGATCCAAGAGTAAAACTGTAAAACATGTTATATTCGTCATTGATTTTTTTTTCTCCAAAACTAAATATCTGTTGATAGACAGTGGCAATGGAACATAGTCCTTTTATCTGTGATCCATCTAGAAATTGGGTATCTTATCACCTTTTGTTTTTATCTGGATAGATTAGGATCTTACCTATTTGACCAATACACTCTCCTGAGCACAGATGTTATTTAATAATGACATCACAATATTCCGGATTATTGAATTTCATACGGACAAGGGAAAGTCTGTGGTAGTCAATTTTTTTTCGACCATCGTGGTTAAATTCAATATTAGCCATTGATTATAGATGGAGTAATCTTAACCGTTGATTTTATTTTACTTTTATTATTAATTCTTATTATTTTATTAATTTATTACATAATCTAATATAGCAAATATTTTAATTTAAGTAAAAAATTTTCTTTACTTCCTTTATAATGCTAATGTTACATACGGTAAAAATAACAAGGATTATTAATTTATTTATTAAATTTTACACCTAAATTCATCATATCATGCTACGATTGTCCAACTCTTTGGCCGGTGGTGCTCCTTCCTCTCTGCCTCATGGTTACCATCACAAGATTCACAACCAATGAAAATTAAGTTGGCGAAACGCTGTAAAGAGCAAAATGAAAACACCATCATTTTACACCTAAATTTTTGTTCTTGTTGATTACGTCTACCAGTTCCTTTTCTGGGTTCCTTTGCTGAGAATGCCTTCGAAATCATCATCAAAGTAAAGAGCTCTCACGCTCTAATTGTGCCTCTATTCAGATTTTAATTGATGATGATCGATGATCATCAATTGGGAAGCTCAAGCATCCATGGCGAAGGATAGTGCAGGATACAATTGTGATATGATGGAAATTGACCCACATAATATAAACACTATTTTTTTAATGGATAAAATTGGAAAGAATATTTTTGAGAGATTTTAAAAGATTTTGGGGTTAAAATAATATAAAAAATTTTGAATGGTCCAGATTTATTTTTAAAAGATCAATGGTTGACATTGATCAACTACCGTAGTCGGAAAAAAATTCGACTACCTTATAATTTTTCATAATATTAATAGTCTAAGTCTCAAATTTTCATGTTAGCTTAAAAGAAAACCAATATGTCAAAAATATTCAAAAAAATAAAGGATAAGACGCGAACTCATAATATAAATTTTACTAATTTAGAATGCACTTATGAAAGAACACAATTGGCGGTAAATGTTTTATTTCATGATTTTAGAGGATTATTATATATTTATGCGCAACAACATTGAGTACCGCCTTGAAGACAAGCACCTTTGGATGCGCCACAAGATTTTTGGCAAACATCTGGCTTACAGTTAGGCTGAGGAAAGCAAATTCCGCTTGCTTGTGGCTTTAAACTGCTGGCACAACAACATACAATGTCAGAGCCACGACGAAGACAAGCTCCTTTTGATCCTCCGCAAGAGTTTTTGCATGCTTCTGGTGTACAACTTGGTTGAAGAGGAAGGCAAACCCCGCTTCCTTCTGGGTTTAGATCATTCCTCCTTGTTGCTCTACAACTTGTCAAACAACCTGATTTATCAATAAGTAACAACAAAAAAATGTCAATCACTGTTATATTAATGTATGCATTATATCATGCCAAAAATTTCGTATTAGAAATTGTAAAAACAAAGAAGAATAATTTAAAAAATTACAATTACTGCCTACCGCTAAACAAAAGAACAGCGATTATGAGAACAGGATGTGTGAAGGAAGTTTTCATGGCCATCTCCCAATTTAAAACAAGTGTTCGAGTGTGGTAAAAGAGCTTTTCTGGTTGCACCAGTTGTGGCTTCTACTGGTACAGGTTGAGAAAATTGTAGAATCCATTATATAGGACTCAACTACATTTGTTTTTTTAGTACTTTTCTGGTAAAGTCTTTCAAAATAAAATCGTGCAGTATTATTCGACTAATGTAAAGATTATATATGTACTTGTTAAGGAAAAATATGGTACAATATCATATAATGTTCAAGGATATTTGCTAGTTTAAGTTAATCTTAATATCTTAACTTATATCCATACCATTCAGGAAGATTCACAAATGAATGACGAAATCTGTACATATGGAAATGAAAGATATTTAATGTGGGCAAATCTTTTTATGCTAAACTGTACATTTGAAAGCACAATAGAATGATAGATTGACCATGGTTTGCATACATTTGATAGCCCTTCTCTACGCGTAAGGGGAACGCCCTTATTTCAACCATTTCAACCTGGGCGATGTTCGGAGAAATTAGCGTTTTAAATATTAGATAATAGTTTATATATGTAATGGCTAGAGGTTTATGCAGTAAATAGTGTTTTGCATAGTGAATAACGGATGATTGTTAAATGAGAATTGTATTCGACAAATATAATGGTTTAGTTAACATACTAATGTGAATTGACATAAAACAATATAGATAACTATCAAATTAAAAAAAAACAATTCAAAGAGTATTTTTGACTAAAAAAATTTCAAACGCTAAACATTAGCTTTATTAACGTTTCAGAAAACGCTACTTGAAACATTAAGGCACCGCGCGTTGCGGTACCGCATCAAACCGCACTACTCAATATTCTACCACACTCCACCACACTTTATCACAAATCATTACCAAAATATTTTCTTACTTTTCTCTCTCATCACTTTTCTTCTCTACTTTTTACATTCTCTCTCTTCACCTACCACAACTTCCACCACAACTTACCACAACCCACCACACTTCACCACACTTTTTCAAATTCCACCACACCGCAACCGCATCGCACCGCAGCGCTATCGTGTAAAAGAACGGGGCCTAAATGCTACTCCCTCCGTTCCATATTAATTGACACTTAAATTAAACTAGCATTTTTTATTCCAAAATAATGTCATTATTCATTTTCCAATATGTAATTTAATAATTTATTTTAATAATTATGTTAACTTTTTTAATCAATAAAAACTACCTTTACTCACATTCTTTCGTTACCCACACTTAGGTATGCGAAAAATACCTTGGAAAATAGTGCTATTTAATTATGTGGGTAGTTCTTTTTAGTTGAACCTTGATATGTATAAAATTGTGAAATATGTCAATTAATTCGAATCGAGGGGAGTATGTAAAACATTAGCTAACCCAACATTAATATTTATACCATTAGAGTTTTGAATTGGTAAAAAAGTTAAATGCCCATTGCCGAACACGACACTTATGTTGTTTTGCATATAATATTATCTTCTTTATGGAGGCCACCCTGGAGCAAGCGTGGTAATTGTCCGATGTCTTGACGAAGTCTTGGGGCAGCAGATAAGCTTGAGCAAGTTTTATGTCTTTTATTCGCTTAATACCTAAGAGTTCATGTCTTTGTGAGACATATCGGGTTGCTCACACTCTGGGAATGAACCTAACCGATGACCTGGGACGTTATTTTGGGGTCCCAAGCCATCACAAAAGGGTCAACAAGTCCACTTATAAGAGTATCATAGTCAAAGTTGATGGAAGGTTAGTTGGATGGAAAGTTTGTTTGTTATCCCTAGTTGGTAGGTTCACTCTCATCAAATCTATGTTGGCCGGCATTCATTCTTACACGATGAAACTGTCAAAATCCCATGGTCTATTCGTGATGAGCTTAACCGTACAACCAGGAAGTTTCTGTGGGCTAGGATGGATACCGAACGTAAGATTCACCAAATGGCCCAGGGTAACCTCGTAAAGAAAAAGGAGAAAGGTGGTCAGGGTTTGAGGTCCATGAGGGAGATTAACATAACCTTCCTAATTAATGAACTAGGTTGGGAAATTGTGGACGAGCTTGACAATATTTGGGTTAGGGTTTTGAAGGAAAAGTATTTAGAGTCTAATCTTCTCCTATACCCTATTACCCCCTCCCCTAAAGTCTCCAAACGCCCTATGTAATAACCCGATTCTAACTCGATATAATTAAGCTAATTATTGGATTCAAATAATAAATTGTGCATTTCAGTTCAGCTAACTGTTGGTGTTTTTGCAGGACATGATCAGTGCAACGACCGCCACACGTTACATTAGTATTTTATAGGTATGTTATCTATGTGGCAACTTCAGTTATTCAAATTAATCTCGGAATATTCGGTTTACTTATATGGCTAAATGTTGACCAAACGATTGATTTGTCGATATTGTTATTATCAAATCTATTTTTTATCACACTTTTTATTACTACTTCTCAATTTATTTAAATTTCAAACTTATTTCACCTTTCCATTTTATTTCAAGTATTCCTCTTCTTATTTTAGTCCCGTAAAATTATTGTCCGGATACGGTAGATTAATATTTTTGGGTACAATAAGAAAATAACACTATTAAGGATGGAGGAGTTGGTACTTATAATAATCGTGAGTTGGACGGCTTGGGCCCCGTAATTTTAATTTCTATTAGATCCATTTTTTTTTTGCTTTTAATTGCCTACAACTCAAATAACGCATCAAAGCACCAGACAGTAAAAGTAAGTGCAATTCTCTCTCTACGCTTTCGCTCACTCAACCCCTGCCTCTCACCCCTGTTTCGTCCCACTACGACGACCAGCGGGCCATCGGAATTAGTGCAGTTGTCGGGATTCTCGCCGAAGTCCTCACTCGACCACCTTACCAACAGAAGAGTTGTCTCTCTCTCCCGTTTTTCTCTGCCTATGTCCCCTTTATCTAACTCTCGCCACAGCTAGCTGCAGTAATCGGCTGTCAGACCTCACCGGTGACTCCAACAGCCGTCGCACCACCATCACACTCTTGTTCTCTCACTTCTCCAATTGAAGGCAAACCCTAATATACCTCTTCCAAATTTGATTTTTAAAGTTTATTTTTCACACTTTGTTATTTTTTCTTTTGAGTTTTTCAGTTAATAATGGAAGATAATGCTTTCATTGTTAATTTTAATAATGGTAGATAATGCTTTCATTGTTAATTTTGGGTATGAATTGGTGTTGAAATAGTTTATTTTGTGGATTGGACAATAAGAACTGGGGTGGATGATGTTGGACTACTCTTACATGTTGATTTAATCTACTAGGGTTACAAACTGGGTGCTTTTCTTGAAGATTTTGAGTTCGGCAATCTCTATTGTCGTAATTTTCTATTCAAGTGTGAAACCAACCTAGGGCACATTCTAACCGATGAACTTTGTTTGTGGGTTCTAGTTATGTTGGTGCAATTGTTATTCATGACTTTGGTAGTATTGTATTATTATGGTCACTGGTCTTGTGGTAAGGGCTCCAACGCATGGTGATTTTATCCTCCTAAGATTGCAAATTGCGTGAATCTCGTGAGGATTTTGAGTTTGGTAATGGTTGTTTACATTTGAATATGAAATCATTGTATTACGTATTCTAATTTATGATATGTATTATGGGTTCTATTTGGGTTGATGACATTATTCATGACGTTGTTGCGGTGGTGTTATTGTTCTCATTGGTGTCGTTTGATCTGGTATTCGGTGTTTTTTAGGACAACTAAGGAATTTAGTAACCAATGATAGGATCATAGAGTACTCAAGCAAACCGCAAACAACTAAAGATAAGAGCGGAAAAGATATCAAAATTGACACCAGAGATTTAACGTGGAAAAAACCCAAAGCGGGCAAAAAACCACGGAATTGATGCACGAATAATATGAGGATTACAAGGTACAAGAGATTTCCCTCAATCTCTCTTTCTCTCAAAGTAGATGAACAATCTCTCCTAAGTATTGTGTTTTCTCTGAGTGTGTTTATGGATACAATTTATTTAATGAAATCCCTCTCCAGGTATAAATAGCGGCTAGAAGCAGTTTAGGTCAAACCCACGACATAATAATTGGCCTAAACTACGTACTGTCATGTGTTGTACACCACACGTCCATTCTTAGGGCCTAAGTACACCTTCATGGGCTTCTTGACCCACTTTACTCTATTGCACACTAAGCCAGACCTCCATTGGGCTCCACAGACAACAATCTCCCACTAGGTGACCAATGCCTCTAAAATCCTCAACTTATCAACATAAGTTCCCCTAGTGCATCGACCGACCTCTTTATTAGTCCGAGAAGCCTATTGAGGCCATACATAGCCTCGATTCCCAACATCTACTAGCTTAGTCATCATGTCTGCTGGATTCTAACTGCTTGCGATCTTCTCAAGTTTCACTTCACCATATTCTACCAAGTTTCGAATGAAGTGATACCTTCTCCTGCATGATGTGCTTTGTCATTGAGTGTGACATTGGATTCTTTGTCAGTTGAGTGGCACTTTGGCTATCACAATGAAGAACACTATCCAGCCGTTGATCAAGCACCTCCAAGAAATCATGTAGCCATATCATCTCCTTGCCTGCCTCAAACAAGGCAATATATTCAGATTCTGTAGTAGACATAGCAACACATTATCCATAAGTCCTAGGATTCCCTCACATCGGAGATAATAACAACGAGGGGCCAAACTCATTCTTTCAAAAGCCGAGTTCGGTCACTTTTCGGGTCTCAAATCGGCCTTTTAGGAAGGCTAGGAAGAAGATAAGATGGGATCAAGGCCAAGTTGGAAAGTTGAAGAAAATGCAAGTTTGGGGCAAAATTGGGCATGATAAAATACATACTTTTACTCTTTAAATTATAACTCCTTCAATACAACTTTGATTACCACAGAATTTGGAGATCCTTCTGTCGATATATTAAATGCTCAAATCGGGGTTAAAATGAAGAAGTTATTTAAGTTGGAAGTCAACCGACGCCTGGCTGCGCTCCTATAGGTGCTGGCTATGCCTCGTGGAAGTTGGATGCACTAGAGTAGTGTCGGCCTCACCTCACCTTACTTCCCCATCCCAGTTCTCTGGGTTAGGCGCTGGCTGCGCCTCAGAGGCGCCAACCGCGCCTAACCTTGACGCGTTTTTTTCCTCAATTTTTCGCTTATTGCCTTTCTCCCCTCCCCCCCTTATATTGTATTGGCTTTCTTTGGAAGAATAGACATTTTGAAGGAATATTGTAAAAAATTTGAAGATTAATTCTTCTTGGGTATGTGAAAACCCTCCCCCAAAATCTTCATTCTTGCTTTATCCATTTTAATGGTGGTGCTAGTGGAGTGTTCCCTTTAGAGGTTCTGTTGTATTTTTCTTTATCACAATCTTGGTGAGTTCTTTTGGGTCTCTCTTTGGGTGCTGGTGGTTCTTCTTTATACATCCATGGAAGGTCCTAGTTCTAGGTGGTGAGATTTTGTCCTTGTTCATATCTTCTTGTTGATTTTATTGTTGTTCTTGTTGTTTATGCTTAAAACCCTAAAAATGGTGGAAGATTATGAGTTCTAAGTTGGGATTTTCTTAAACCCTAGGTTGATGGTTGGTCCTTGGGTATTTAATCTATCTTTTCTAGTCAATTACGGATCATTTGGTATCAGAGCAAGGATTAGAACTCATGTTTGTGGTGAAAAATTTAAAGATTTTTTTGGGTTTAAGTTTTTGCAGTTATGGGTTTATTCTTGTTGATTTTGGATGCAAAATTGATGCCTGATGAATGGTATTTGTGCCAGGATGTGTGAAGAGTGTTGGGATAAATTTTTTATCATTTGAGTCCAAGTATTTGTTGAGTATCGAGTTTGTTTTTGAAGGGGAACTTGCCTAGAAAATTAATTCGCCGTTTTGGCATTTTGGTATTTTTTTAGCATATGTTGGTTGAGCTTGTTGTGATTTTTGGTGCTTGAGTGGATGCTTTACATGCCCCATTGATATAGGCAGTGATTGGGTTGCAACTTTGAGAGAGTTCTTGGAGAGAGATTGGTGGTTGCAATTTGGGTTTTGGTGAATGTTGATGCTACCTCCATGGATGTGTGAAGGTTGAGTTTGTTGATTTTGTTGAGGTTGATGCTTGGGTTTGTATAGTGAATCTTGTGGCAGTGTTTCTGCTGCTTGAACATTTGTTGGACATTGATTTGTGCATCCCCTATAGCCGGTAACACCCAATTGTTTCCCCACAAAAAACTAGCCTCGATCACTAAACTCTACAAAATTCCGTTAACCACAAAGAATCTAAAGCCTCATCCATTAATTTTTACCTTAGCCCATCAACTACCTCAGCTCTTGAAAATGCCCTCTTCGTCGAGTCAAAATGATGGAAGAGAAAATTCCTCTCTCACCCTATTCTGTAACCTCGAACCTACCATGACTCAACTCATGCAATGAGTTCTTGATATGCAAAATCGGTTTGATTGTACCCAACAATTGACGGTGAATAATCAAGCAGCAATCTAACGTCAATTACAATGCTTGGAAGGGACTTTCATCAACTATGGTCCCCAACTCACTATAGCATAACTTATGCAACAAGTTTAACGACTCAATGATTCACAAGTTACGCTCCAATGCCAAATGTACGTTACTTGAAGGATGAAGATTTATCCTTTATCTCTTGAGTCCCTATTGCAAGGAAAAGGAGACATCAAACAAGGAGAGTAAGAGGTTAACCATGAGTCCATTTCATCACTTGTTGGGCATGGAGAAGTTGAGCAAGCAAAGATCGATCTCATGCCCAACGAGGGAGCTTCTCTTGACCCTTTTGAGACCATTGAAAATATTGTTAAAGCTCCATGCCAAAAGGAGGATGAGAACATCGTGTTTAGTCTCGATTTTGAGCCTAAATACGTTCCTTTTACCTTAGGTTTTACTCGTTTTTATACTTGTTTATTAGTGTTTTTACTTATTTTCTTTCTTTTGCAGATCATGAGATCTTTAGACACTTGTGGAGCAAAAGTATGTTAAATGAGGCCAATTTGGGCCTACAAAAAGAGGAGTCAGGTCTTCCCAAAGAAACACCGACCTTGGTGAAGGATAACCATGCCTCGATCCCGATTATAGAAGAAGAAAACCAAGGAATAGCCCTTCAGAAGCAGGGTCACGGCCGTGACCACCTACCTCACGGTCGTGGCCCCAGTGAACCTTGGTGGCCAAAGATGGATGGAAAGAGGCAGGAGACAGAAGAGGGTCACGACCATGACCAGCTACCTCACGTCCGTGACACCCTAATTCCTGGAATTCACCATATAAGATCTCACGGTCGTGACCAGCTTTTGCACGGCCGTGACCTCCCACGAGATGAGACTTCCAAGAGGTACCTCACAGTCGTGACCAACCCTAGTCATGCCTGTCAGGTTTGTGGGAAACAATGATAGAACTCCAGATTTCCCCCAGGTCAGAGCCGTGACCTATGAGGTAATGCCCGTGACCCCCCTAATCTGCGCTAAATAGTGGGCTTAAACTGCGTGTTTTGGGCCGATTTGTAACATAAGTATATAAATTTTTATTTCCAGAATTAAGAGACGTCTTTAATAAATCTTTAGTTGAGCTTTTACCTCAGATTTTATTCATAGTTTAGGTTTAGCCTTTTAATTCTCTCTTAGTCTAGTAATTAGAGTTAATGATTTTGTAAGACATTCAAGTTTCAATCCAAGTTTCTCATCAATTGGAAGCATTCGCAATCTATTTCCAGATTTCTTCTACATTCTCTCTCGTTCCTTAACTCTAGTAAGTTTCATTCTCTTTTAGTTGCTTTGATTAGTGCTTAGGTTAGTTTTAATCGGTTTCTTTGATTGTTCATGCTTGTTCTTGATTCTAGTATCAATTCAATGAATTCATTCGGAGGGTTAGGGGGTGATTAGGTCCCCTATGAGAATTAAGTTTGTATTAGTGGGATTAGGGTGAATAGTGAGATGATTAGTGTTCCCCCCTAGATTTTCATGCAATGGATGAAGGATACTGGTGCCGGGAGGTTATGGATCCTTTCAGACATCGCTTTTGGAACTCTAGGGTGGTTTAATCAATTCCGGCGAGAGAGAATTGGAATAGATTATTTAGGATTGGTTTCCATACTACCAAGGTCTATGATGCACGGGAGTGATGATAGACTTTGGAAAGTACAACATCGATTCATCGCCCTGGCCGGGGGGGTCGATGTTAGCTCGTGCATAGGAAGAGAATATTGGTTTAACGCCCTAGCGGGGGAAGCCGGTGCTAGCTTGGTATGCACACAATCCTTACACTAGATTATCGAACATAATCTCCCATAAAACCAGAAATTTTGTGCTTAGTCTTTCATTAGGTTGGCCCGGTATTACCCCTAAGCCGTTGTTTTTCCTAATTTGAGTAGAAATCTATAATCTAATGGAGCGTTACAGTATGCGTGGAGGGTGTAGATTAGCTTGAGTGATGATGGATGATCGATATTCAACACGAACAAGGGCCTTGAACATCCAAAGGAAGGATATGACCTTGAGCTAGGTAATCCACAACTCTATGCCTAACACTCCACCATGATTATCATAGGTAATCCACTAAATAATCACTAAAGGAATGACTTGAACACCACCAAATCACTTGGATAAAGTAACAAGATTTAGAGAGAAAACTAGGGGAAAACCCTAACATGCCAAAGCATTACAATTCAATTCAGCAAAAACTCTCAACAATACCAAAAGAGGGGGTATATATAGTATTGAGAAAAAAATAAACAAAACACAGCAGCAGCAGCGCGTGTCGCAGTCCTGACTTGGGCGTGATGGTGGGTGACTCGGGCGCGACGGTCTACTGGCCTGGCAACTCCAACACGCCATCGTCAATCGTTGTGGGCGCCCAGAAGGATGACTGGGGCGTGACGTTGTTCTTGGCAGCTTTTCCCTGCCGACTTCAAACGTGCATAACCTCTTCATCCAGACTCCGTTTTAAGCCAGTAAGATATCGATGGAAAGCTCTTGGTGTGTACTTTAAGCTCTGAATATTTGAGACCCATCAGAGTTTTATTGAAGAAGTTATGTCCCAAAGCGTGAAGGCGCGTCCATTCCGACAACCTACGTTGACCTTTTGCGCTTATTTATGCCGAGGGACTTCGAACCCTTTTAAAGGCCCGAAGTAGGTCCCGATGAGGATCCGTAGCTCCACTCCCATGGTCCGGGGTCCCATTTGAAGTGGATACCGCACCCAACGATGACCCGAATATGCCTCCAAGGTCCCGGGTCCACCTTGAAATGGATCCCACCCCCGACCTTGAAGTCGTTTTGCTTGTTTTTCAGGGGAAGGGTGCGGGAAGACTTGGCGCCCATGAAAAGTGAGACTCGAGCCTCATCCCGATACGTTCCATACTCCCCTTTTTGAAAAAGAGTTGCCCTCAACTCTTGGGAGTTAAAATCGAGGCCCTCTTCACAACTTGGCACCCTAGAACTCCAAACATCCCGACCGCCATGAACAATCAGACGAGGCACCCAACAAGCTTCGAAACCCACTATATATCCATCATCTATAAAAAAGAAGTGTAACGCCCCAAATTCGCAATCCCGGGTTACTCACTAACCGCTCGCAAACCCGTGATTAGTGCAGTGGAAATCTTAATGATTAAGGGTATTACCGCCATCCCAACAACGGACAAGGCAACAACCGAACAACAATAATCACAACCACAAATCAACAACGACGACTCCAACTCCAAGTTCGCAATTACATAAACCAGCATACAAGCATAAATTTTGATAACTAAACACTCATACACTTATACATCAATTACCATACTTGGTTCCTAGATTCCATATCACCCATTGGAATCCACTCCGAAGAGCATCACTATCTCCTTTACTTGACTAGGAGAAGCACTCCACTTGATCTCGCTTGACTTGAGTGATCGGGCCGCCTAAAACAAAACATTAAAACATTCGCAAATGAGTGGGGGAAACACTCAGTACACAAACCTCTAATAAGTAAAATGCATTTCACAACAAACTTTCTTGATGGCCCGTCAGAACTTTTTCGAAAACGGGAAAGGGGAAATGAAATAAATTGTTGAATATATATATATATATATAGTGTCACATCCCCCACTTTCGCCATTTGTTCGAATGGTATCTCCTCCCCCACCTTCAACGGGAAAAGAGGACTAAGACAAGGAGACCCGATGTCGCCACTCCTGTTTGTTCTGACAATGGAATACCTATCCAGATCTATTCATTACTATGTCAGCAAGCAAGAGAGTTTCAAATACCATCCACTCAGCAGACGCCTTCAACTCACTCATCTTGTATTTGTGGATGACTTGATATTGTTCTCCTCAGCTAATAAAGCCTCTATCCAAACCCTTAAGAAGGCTTTTGACCACTTCTCAGCAGCCACGGGTCTTATTGCTAATAATGGGAAATTGGAAGTGGTCATAGGAGGCGTGCTCAATGATGTTGCAACTGCTCTTATTAACGAAACAGGATATCGAGAAGGTACGCTTCCCTTCAAATACCTAGGAATTCCAATATCCTCCAGTAATCTCACAAAAAATGATGCCAATATTCTGGTGGAGAAGATTCTTTCGCGAATCAAAACATGGGAAAGCAGGCACATCTCTTATGCTGGCAGGGTCACACTAATTAACTCTGTCTTGATGGGGATATATAGCTTCTGGGCTAGAATTATCGTCATTCCTAAGCACACCACTGATGAAATCACTCGTTTTTGTCGTAACTTTCTATGGGGCTCTTCCTCCCAATTTAGAAAAGCCCCTATGGTGGCCTGGGAGATTGTCTGCAGACCAAAGCAATCGGGAGGGCTAGGGCTCCGAGACCTTGTATCCTGGAACAATGCCAACATTGCCTGGCTGGTTTGGGCGATTCAGAGAAAGGAAGATAACTTATAGGTCAAATGGATTCATGCCAGATACATTCGGGGGTCATCCTGGTGGGACTATCAACCCCCTTATGATGTCTGCACCTACTTCAAGCATCTTTGCCTTGTTAAAGAAAACTTCAAATGGGGGTGTGATCCTGGGCGCCGATGGAGCTGGAAAGGGGTAGAGGATACAGCTAATGGAGATTATAATGTGACAGCGGGATATACATGGAGCCTCGGGATTAGGAATGAAGAAGGTTGGACCTCCATCATTTGGAATCCTCTTACAATCCCACACCATTCCTTTATCACATGGGTCCTGTTGCATGGAAAATTATTTGTAAGAGCCAGAACAATGCGCTGGCAAACTAGTGGTAATCCACTATGTCCCTACCGTGAGTCGGAAACCGAAACTATCGACCACCTTTTTCTTGGGTGCGAGTTTGGGAAGGAGGTGAGACTGGCTATGAGACATTGGGATCTGGGTAACCTGACAACCACCCAGGACTAGAAACACCAATTGAGCAATCTCCGAAAATCCAGTAAAGAAACTCATCTGAACTGTGCTATCCTCACAGCATATGTCTACCACATCTGGACAGAGAGAAACAACCGAGTTCACAAAGCGGAAAGCAACTCCTCAGGTGATAGTAAATTTGGTGAAAAATGATGTAACGAACAAGGTCCTTCTGGCTTCTAAATCTAGGAAAAAATACATAAGTCTAGTAGACACAGTACTCTGTATGTGATTGTTGAGGGGGCCTGCCCTCGCTCTTTGTAAAACTTCTTTGATGATTGTTATATATAGCCTGTTTTTCTTGTGCAAATATATATATATATATATATATATATATATATATATATATATATATATATATATAAGTAGAATAAATGTATCTTGCGATAGATAAATGAGTGGTATCGCTTACGATCAGTGTTAAGCACTTCACACACGCGCATGTCAAAACCGATCTAAGTTTGGATTGGGTGACTGATAAATAGTCGACACTAGCCAGGTCATTAGGACACTCTGATCAGGAGCATCTAAAAATGGGGCTAGCACTTCACGTGACTAACTAGAATAAATGGAGCGGGACCACTTAAAACATGAAACATAGATCATTAGGCATGACATGAAATATAAATAATAGATATTGGAGTTAAAATGAAGGATTAGACAATTTGCGTACCCGAAAACGTGAAACACGTCCGACACGAGCAGGGACTTGAACGGTGGTGCAACAATCTCTTGAGGAAACTTAAAAAGGATAAAGACCATGAATAGGATCTAAGCTAGGTAGAACCATGAAATAATAACTTGGGAAATTTCCTATAAACATTAATAATGAACTCGCTCCTTAAGGCGTACTCCTAAAGTCCTATTCCATTCTTCGGATATCGGACCAAGGCACAAAAGGACCTTTCGGGAAGCTTGGAACATACCCCTTAACTTTGACATTGACCATAAAGACTAGAAACATGGCCAAGGATGTTAAATACTATTGTCTTTACAAGTCACCCAAAAGATATAACCATTTAAACCTCAATTATTCGGAAAATCATATCTCGAATTCCGCTTATCAAAATCTCACATAAGAGGACTTTTTGGAAAGCTTGGTTCACATACTACAACTTTTATTCAAACCACCCACTAATTTGATCATGGGAACCAGTCGGATTTTTGGCCATAAAGATGGGTAGTCACATAACATTTTCTGGGGCAACTCATATTACCAACCAACAATCGGAGACTCATAAATCTCACTCCTGATGTTCAATCAATACCTAAAACCCTAATTCGGAAAGCTTACAGAACAAACTTCAAGTCTTATGTTGACCACAAATTGAGTAAAACATCATAAGGAGGCGACCCATAGCCATTAAGTCAGAACACGTAAATAAAATTCTGGGCAGAACCCAGATTACAGCCCTTCAGAAAAACCCTCATATCCCTCTCTCCCGATATCGTATGGACACATACTATACCTTTCCGGAAAGCTCAAAATGTCCTCTAAAACTTCCATGTTCAATTCTTAACCCATAGGGATCTCTAACCATTCCAAAAACAGCAATTTTTAAACTGACGATAGAAAACGTATTAATTTACACACCTTCACGGTTTTGGCCAAAACTCACAATATACATACCGGAATTACGAAATTCAAAAAGCGGGAGTTAACTAACATCTTAGGCCACCTAAGAATACCAAAAATTTAGTCAAACTCATACTTTATATTCCCTGGAATTTCCAGATTGCAACCAGATTCATTTCCCTTGAAATTCCTTAACATGCATCACTCAAAAACATCATCTTACTTAATCTACACACATGCATGTAACTTTAATCAACTTTTCATCCTCACAGTGAGTTTATTTATCAAAAACCACATGCATGCTCATACTTTCACATATGTTTCACTAAATCAACAAATAGAACAAAGAATCCATCTCAACTTACCCGAAATTCCCTTGATTCTCTTAGCTCTTAGAAAACTCCTCTTGAAGACCTTAAATTTCTTGAATTTGCCTTTGGAAAACCTAATAGTAACAAGAAGAAACTTAGAGTATAACCTTGATTTAATCTTGAAAGAGAGAGGAAGAGAAACGGAGTGTTATACCATTTGAAATGGAAGGATAAGAGGGATTAGATGATGAGGATGATGATGGCCGGAATTTTGGCCGGAAAACTCGCTGGAGTGGCTGGTGGTGGCTGGACAGCAGGTGGCAGAAGAGCAGCTGGCGTGGAGTGGTGTTGGGGGAGTAAGTGAGAGAGTTTGAGAGATGAGTTGATTATCTTACAAAGGCTTCACAATAACCTAAGTCACTTGAATATATAACAACCAAGGGCCCAAAACCATGCCTCTCTTTCTCTCTTGGCCGACCAACATGGCCCAATTAAACTAATTTTATCAATTTTAATTCCCCCCTCTTATACTTATATCTCCCTAATTTCCCAATTTACCGAAATTTCTTCAACCGTAAAAATATTATTGGAACCCAAATAAATATACTCATGCACCTCCATGAAATTTCTCATATTTATAATCCTATAATAATTCGGATAAAGGAGGACCCGAAATATCGATCTCGGTAAAAGAATTCAGATACGATCGGAAATCATCATAAAAATTTATCGGTAGAGATTTCTTGTAAAAAGAAAATTGAACTGAACCATGGATGATCGTTGCACTATTCAAGTCCTGCAAAACACACACTGGGTTAAAAAGAAAAAGAAAATTTTAGGCACAAATTAGATAATTAATACGATTAAGATATTTAAATAAGAATGGTTTAGGGCGGGTTGTTACAAGAAGGAGGTTGGAGGCTTGTTGTGTGGAGATAAGGGATTAAGGGAAGGAACGGGAATATTTTGTGGAGTTACGGAACGCTCAACCTCACTAAGCTTGCCACTCGGTAAAGACAAAGCTATGGATCTCTTGTCCTCACCAAGAGCACACTCATCCCGTGTTTCACTCGATAGGATCGGTTCCTCAACTCACTTCCCACCCAAGGTTTAATTTGATGTGGGGCTAAGGAATTCAAATAATCACATTCAAGCAAGTGACCTTCTTTCAACAAACACTCCCACAAATATTGCATACCAAATTTCCAATAACACCCAATCAAAAACACATTCTCGAATAACCAATGACGACCAAATAACATGTATGACTCATTCAAAGAGTTCATGACTTGGCCTATCAATACTACCATTATGGCGATCGCCAAACCGCCCCTCTCGGGTGGTACCATTCGGCATACCCGCCTCCTCCACCCCCTCTGGGGCCTGATTAGCAGTGATCGTACGTTTCCCCGCCCCACCTTGAGCTCATTAGTTGATTAATGGCATAGTTTGCATGACATTGTGTGTTTGGGGTGGGGGAGAGGGGGGGGGGGGAAGGCATTCATATACTGAGTGGTTTCTACTAGTAGGTTGTGTCTATTGCCCTCTGTCCTTGGGTTTGGTCAATATCATGTGTTGGGTCGGGTGATTTCATGTGGTGGTTGGTTGGTTGTTTCTTCATTGATGGTTGATTTATGTTTATTGATTGGTACTTGGTTCATAGTGGTTGTATATAGCTTGGGGGGTCGTATAATAATGGGAATGTTAAATTTTGTTTTTCTTTGGCGTGCCTTTAGTCTAGTTTCACTTTGCATTTTTTCTTTTTTCTTTCTTTTCCTTGGTAAATTATGCATGCATGCGTAGCCTTTTGTTTTGCAATTGCATTTTTGTTTCTTTCGCATGTTAGTTACACGCATGTAGCTAGGATGCATTGTTTTCCCTTAACCGCTTTGTTTCTTTGTTATCCCTTTTTCGTGGGCACTGCTTAGTGTCTTGCAACTTTGAAGACATTCTGGTAAGCTCGTTCCACTCTTCTTGTTTGTTTTCTTTCTTTCCTTTATTCTGTGCATATACCATGCTGTATGCTTGTTTTTCCTTTCGGTGGTGCGCCCTAGTATGTTTGTGTTGGATTTTTTAGATGTTGGAGCCGTGTGGGCTCGGATCACCACCACTTTTCCTGCTTTTGTGTGTCTCTTTTATGTGTTTGATCCCTGAAAAGTTTTTTGTTTTCCTTCTTTTAGGAGTCGTTTATGCAATCTTTTATGCCTTAGCTGATTCGATAGCTGAGTTAGTTAGGCGAAAACAGTTACTATATGCGTGCCAAACCTAGTCTTTAGGTGTGTCATCGTTTTTTGATAACCTGATTCAGATTTGTAAAATGGTAACCTCAAACCCTTTTCAACTCAAACTCTATTTTTGGAATGTTTTCGGCTTAGATAGCTTAGCTTTGGTTTTCATGTTTTTCTCGCTCTTTTCAATCCGGCGACGCCAACAAGGGTTACTAGGAGTGGACGACACTCACACCCCTTAAGTTCTTCGTTTACGAATGGAGCAACCCGAGTTGGAAGGGTAACCCCTTTTCGGAGGGCCGTATCGATCCCCAAAAACTCGGTAAATAAAGAAAGAATATAAACACAATAAATAGAAGACAAATGAAAAAATTTATTGGATTACCAACGTGGTTTGGCGTGGGTGGTTAGCGGCCCCTCGTCCCTTAATTACCTCGTATACGTATGAAAAAAAAACCACGCTAGGAGAGTAAACCCCTCTCGGGCCGCGTTTTATCTCGAAATATGCCAACCAAAAAGAAATGCGTGTGAATAAGTAGTGAAACCCTCTCCTACGTAACCTACGACCTCACCAAGCCAAAGGCAGCACCAAGTAGGTCGGGGTGACACTTTAGCTAAGTAAATAATTGAAATTTGAGTTTGAACGCATGCTTGATTGAGGTTGATCTGTCTTTGCCGAGTTCTGACCAAGAATAGATTAGAGAACACTAGCACCGTGCACGAGGAAACCGTTATGTAAGGTCGGGTTGGGAAGTTGAAAGCTTAGTCTCATCTGAGTCTAGTGTCTTGGCGTGTACTAACTGTTTTCGTTTGATTAATGACGTTGTTTGATTAGCTTTGGTATAAAGGCGAGTATAAGCTCCCCCTTTCTTTTTGAAAAAAGTTATTGATTTTCACTTCCTTTTTCCTTCCTCTTTTTCTTTTTCTTCTTAGCTTTTGTGGGTATAGCTTCTGCAAACCCTCACGAGAGACTTACCTCGTCCACCCGGGCTACCGGGGGTTTAAAGAGCTTGATGCATATGCAAAATGCATCCCCGATTCCTGCGAAAGCGAGTTAGGATTTCCTGCTTTCTTAAGATAGTTTTGCTTTGTTTTGCTCGGGACGAGCAAAAGTCTAAATGGGGGGTGTTTAGGCTCAGTTTTGAGCCTAAATACGTTTCTTTTACGTTAGATTTTTACTCTCTTCTATAGTTGTTTATTAGTGTTTTTACTTCTTTTTCTTTCTAGTGCAGATCTTGAAAGCTTTAGACACTTGTAGAGCAAAAGCAGAGGAGTCGGGTCTTGCCGAACAAACCCGACCTTGGAGAAGGATAACCATGCCTCGATCTCAGTATAGAAGAAGAAAACCTAGGAATAACCCTTCAGAAGTAGGGTCACGGTTGTGACCCCAACGAACCTTGGTGGCCAAAGATGGACAAAAAGAGGTAGGAGACAAAAGAGGGGTCACGACCAGGACACCTTAAGTCCTGGAATTCACCACAGAAGACCTCACGGGCGTGACCAGCTATTGCCCGGTCGTGACCTCCCACGAGCCGAGACTTCTGGGAGGTACCTCACGGCCGTGACCAACCCAAGTCACGCCCGTGAGGTTTGTGGGAAACACCAATAGAATTTTGGATTTCTCCAGGGTCTCGATCGTGTAGGGTTAGGGTTAGGGGGTAATTAGGGCCCCAAATGGAGGATTAAGTTTGGATTAGTGGGATTAGGGTGAACAGTGAGATGATTAGTGTTCCGCCCTAGATTTCCATGCGATGGATGAAGGATACCAGGAGCCGAAGGTTATAGATCCTTTCAAACATTGCTTTTGGAACTCTAGAGTGGTTTAATCGATTACGGTTTCTAACTCTGGCTAGAAGGAATTGGAATAGATTACTTAGGATTATTTTTCATACTACCAAGGTCTATCATGCACGAAAGTGATGATAGACTTTGGAAAGTACATCATCGATTCTCCGCCCTGGCAGGGGGATCGATGCTAGCTCGCACATAGGTAGTGAATATTGGCTTTACACCCTGGCGGGGGAAATCGGTGCTAGCTTGGTATGCACATAGTCCTTACACTTAATCATCGAACATAATCTCCCTTAAAACCATAAATTTCGTGCTTAGTCTTTCGTTAAGTTGGCCCGGTATTACCCCCGAACCTTTGTTTTCCTAATTTGAGTAGAAATCTATAGTCTAATCTCTCAAAAATCGAACATTTAGAACCTCTTGAGACTTGATAAATTGAATTAAGAAAACGTTAAACACATCGACCTTGATCTTCCTCTCAACCTTATTGAAGCGGCTCAAGAAGAATCTCATTTGTTCATATCATTGCCACCAGTTGAGGATCCATGCCACCTTGAAGATGATTCCCCCACACACAATGAGAATGACACTCTAGTTCGTCCTCTTTCTAAAAGTGAGGTAATAAAAAACTCCTTGATGAAATTCATTGAATCATATTTGGGTGGATATTGTGGTGTTGAGTCTTTGGATGAGTCATGCATGATCTTTGGGAGACATTTGTTGTTTGATGTTGCTTGTTGGCATGATGATTATTTTATGTTAAAATTTGAAAAATTCTATATTCTTAGAGTGGAATGCTAAGGATCTGGGTGATTGTTTGTTGTCTAGTAGGAAATTTGAGCTTCATGGTACCTTGATTCTAGCTAGCGATTTGAACTCTTCATGTTTATTGGCACTTAATGAGTATAATGCCAATAATGAATGGAGAGTCTTGAATTTGTTAACTGTGTCATATATGATTTTTGGTAGGCATTGGTTATTTGAAAGGATTATTAGTATGAAGATTGGGTGTTTTGAGAAGTTGTGTATATCGTGGTTCATGTGTGATGTGCGGAATGTTGCTTTCAATTGCTTGAATCCTCATGTGGCGAATGTTGAAAGAAAAGCTAAGGATGAAGGAGTGATTACAAGTTATAGGGAGGTTGATTATGATGGTGTGGTTAGTGGTAGAGTCATGCTTGGTTGGTTTTTTGCTAATGATCGTTTATTACCTTGATGCGATTTTGTTGTCCCTTTACACTGGCTTGGGGTATTCCCAAAATCTCATCCTCTATCTTTCTTTGAAGCCATCGATAACCCTAACCCACACTAACACACCCGGGGCGGGAAGTGAGTTGAGAAACCTCGATCCTCAAGAGTGAAACACGGGAAAAAAGATATCCTAGTAGAGATAAGCAAACTTTTGACTTTATCTTTTCTTGGTAGCAAGCCTTATGAGGTCGAGAGTTCCTTAGCTCCACAAAAATTTCAAATTTCCCTCCCTTGTTCCATACCCCCCACAAAACAAGCCTCCCGCCAAGCTCTACTTCAGGGAAGATGGTTATGGTGTTGGGTTTGCTTGTTTGGCCCCTTGCAAAAAAGCTTTCAGAGTTGAGGATGCCGAGATCTTGCACTTCCCTAGGTATGGATACTCGGTCGATGATTATATTGAGGAGTTCAATCACCTCATGAGAGCTAGGGGTGAGAAGAAGAGGTACTTCAAAGATCAACGCATTGTCTTCTTCAAAAACTCCTACACCTTTAAGAAGTGTGGAGTAATGAGCATGGTCATTTTGGAGCTTATGGGGCGACTCTACAATGAGTTACCAATGCATGAGAAGTTCAATGAAATCTATCCCCAAGAGTTGAGGACAACTCTTCTCCAACAAGGGGAGTCTGATCCATATTTCCTAAGGGTCCCTTACATCGGAGATAATAGCAACGAAGGGGCATGGCTCTTTTTTTTCCCCAAATCAAGTTCGGTCACTTTTCAGGTCTGAAATAAGTGGTTTAGGAAGGCTACAAAAAAGCTAAGATGTGATCAAGGCCAAGTTGGAGGAGTAAAGTTGAAGAAAATACAAGTTTGGGGCAAAACTAAACATGAGAAAAATACATACATTCACTCTATTGATCGTAACTCCTTCAGTACAACTCTGACCACCAAATTCAAAACGCTTATATTATACATTGAGAGCTTCCCGTCAATATATTATATGCCCAAATCAGAGTAAAAATGAAGAAATTATGCGTGTTGGAAGTCAGCTGATGTCTGGCTGCGCCCCTGTAGGCGCTAGCTACGCCTCCTGGACGCTGGCTGCGCCAGAGTGGTGCCAACCGCGCCTCACCCTACTTTCCCATCCCAGTTCTCTGGGTTAGGCGCTGGCTGCGCCTTAAAGGCGCAAGCAGTGCCTAACCCTGATGCATGTTTTTTTCCCAGTTTTCGATGTTATCTTTCTCCCTCCCCCCCCCCCCCGCCAAATATTATATTGTGTTTCTTTGGAAAAATCAGACATTTGGAATTGCAAACACTTTGAAGTCGAATTCTTCTTGGGTATTTGAAAACCTTGTCCCAAAATCTTCATTCTTGCTTTATCCAGTTTAATGGTGGTGCTAGTGGAGTGTTCTCTTTAGAGGTTGTGTGGTATTTTCTTTATTACAATCTTGGTGAGTTCTTGGGGGGGGGGGGAGTTTGCTTTTTGGACCCCAAACTTTGGAGATATTTATTTTCTGGACCCCCATATTTCAATGTTTATATTTTGGACCATATACTTTGTCTCCGGCAACAATATAGACACTATACTTTGCCTCCGACCAAAAGAAGTCCCGCATGAGGTTTGACTGATATGTTTCTTCCAACATTGCCCTTCAATTATTTCTGTACTTCCAAGTAAAAAGATGAGGTTTTTGATTTTTAATTTTTAATTTTTAATTTTTAATTTTTAATTTGGGTTTTTGGATACTAATATACTGAACTTTTGAGGTATTGGACAATAATGCACTAAACTTTGACCATGGACAATAATGCACTGTACTTTAGGGGGTGTTGGACAATAATGCACTCAATATGATTTTGGCAATGACTAACTTGGTGGTAATCCTATGTAGCGGGTAGATGAGATGAATTGGTCCAAAAATATTTATCTTCTCAGTCTGTCACGTAAAATTGTCACCAAGTTCGCCACCGTCGAAATTGTCTAAAGTACATTATTGTCCAACACCCCCCAAAGTTCAGTGCATTATTGTCCAATACCCCAAAAATTCAGTATATTAGCATCCAAAAACCCTTTTAGTTTTTAGTTTTTAGTTTTTAGTTTTTAGTTTTTAGTTTTTAGTTTTTAGTTTTTAGTTTTTAGTTTTTAGTTTTTAGTTTTTAGTTTTTAGTTTTTAGTTTTTAGTTTTTAGTTTTTAGTTTTTAGTTTTTAGTTTTTAGTTTTTAGTTTTTAGTTTTTAGTTTTTAATTTTAAATTTTAAATTTTAAATTTTTAGTATTTTAATTTTAATTTTAATTTTAACTTTAATTTAATTCTTAATTTTTAATTTTTAAAATTGTAAAATTATAAAATTTTTAAATTTTCTTAATCATTTAATTATTATTTTTAAATTTTTTGATTTTTTAAATTTTTAATTTTAAATTTTTAACAATTTAAATTTTTGAAAATTTTCAATTTTCAATTTCCAATTTTTTAATTTTTAATTTTTAATTTTTTTAATTTTTTAGCTATTAATTTTTTATAATTTCATATTTTTTAATTTACAATTTTTTTATTTGTTAAGTTTAAAATTTTAAAATTTTAAAATTCGTATTTCCAAAAATATATCTAAACTTACCAAAAATCACCAAAACTTACCAAAAGTAACATTTACCCTACCTACCATTTACCACTGAACTTTATAGAACCTTAATTGTCAAAGTCTGGTCAATTTCAAAACAACAGTCAAAAGAAGGAAAAAAAAAAGATAAAAGGGCATATTGGGAAGTTTATGCAACAATTAGGTCTTCGCCGGAGTCAAGCATAACTTTGGGCCACTTTTTTTTGGGTCCGCAAAGCATATGGTTCAAAATATAAACTTTGAAATATGGGGGTCCAGAAAATAAATACAGCCAAAAAGCAATGTTGTTCAAATCTCGTTCTTTGGTCTCTCTTTGGGTGTTGGTTGTTCTTTTTTATACATCCATGGAAGGTCCTAGTTCAAGGTGGTGAGATTCTTTGTTCTTGTTCAAATCTTGTTGTTGATTTTGTTGTTGTTCTTGTTGTTTATGCTTTAAACCCTAAAAATGGTGGAGGAATGTTAATTCAAAGTTGTGGTATTCTAAAACCCTAGGTTGATTTTTGGTCCTTGAGTATTTAATCTTGCTTTCCTAGTCGATTTCGGATCAACACATTTATGCAATCTTGAGATCCAACTGATTGTCGAGCCACCAAGAGTGAACACATAGCTTATTGTACTCTTGCTCGTATCAAAATCCCCACTCAAAGCAGCATCTACATAACCTTTCAAATCAAGGTTAGTTCTTCCAAACACAAGACAATAATGAGAGGTGTTTTTCCCGGATTTGACATAAATCAAGCCACTGCTCCCACTTCAAAGGCAATATCCGGTCTAGTACATACTATGGCGTACATCAAACTCCCAACTGCAGAAGCATAGGGCACTCTGGTTATATACTCCTTCTCCTCCTTGGTCCTAGGTTGTTGAACCTTGCATAATTTGAGATGGTTTACCATAGGAGTGCTTCTAGGTTTAGCAGCAGCTACATTGTACCTTTCAAGCACCTTCTTAATGTAGTCCTCTTAAGACAGCCTCAGAACTCCATTGTCCCTGTCTCTGGTAATCCTCATGCCAAGGAATTGTTTTGCAGCACCCAAATCCTTTATCTCAAATTCTCTAGACATCCTCTCCTTTAGCCTAGTAATCTCCTTCATATTAGACCCTGCAATCAACATGTCATCCATATAGAGAAACAAAATTATGTAAGAGTTAGCAAAACTCTTATAATAACAACACTGGTCCTTATCACTCCTCTTGAACCCATTGTTGCATATGAAGGTGTCAAACTTAATAAACCACTGCCTTGGAGCCTACTTCAATCCATATAAACTGTTTCGAAGTCTACACATCAAATGTTCCTTCCCTGGAACCTCATATCCCTCAGATTGCCTCATACACAAGTCCTCCTCCAAATCCGCATGCAAGAAGGTTGTTTTTACATCCATTTTTTCCAGATGTAAATTCTCAATTGCAATCATACTAAGGATAGTTCTAATAGTGGTTAGTTTCACAACATGAGAGAAAATTTCATTGTAATCAATACCTTCTTTTTGTGAAAACCACTTAACCACTAATCGACCCTTGTACCTCACGACACCATTAGGCTCATTCTTGATCATGTAGACACACTTATTCAACAAGGCTTTCTTCCCTACAGGTAACCTCGTCATCTCCCAGGTTGTTTTTTCTCAAATGAGCCAATCTCATCATCCATTGCATACTGCTACTTGGACCAGGCCTCAACCTACATAGCCTTAATATAGAACTCTGGCTCACCAGCATCTATCAGTAACAAGTAATGAAAATATGGAGAGTATCTTTCAGGTGCATTACCTTTGGTAGCCCTCATGGATTTCCTTAAAGTGGGTGATGGAGTGTGTTCATCATCACTAGAGTTGTCAACCAACTCATGTGGTTCAGGCTCATCAGTAAGTGTTCGGTTGTAATTTTTGTGGTTTTATAAGTTAGGGATGTCGGTCTCAGGGATGGGTGTGAGGCTTGATTAAGGTAATCGGTTCGTGTAAAGGGGTATTTCTCAATGCGGAAAGCGGTAAATTATGTAAATAAAAGCAATAAACTAACCTAGACATGATAATAATTAAGAAAGCAATAAAAGATGAAAGCAATTAAAAGCATGAAATAGGAAAGCAATAAGATTACAACTAATAATGAAATTAGGAACAAGAGATTATACTTTCGATGAACTAAATCTTCACTAATCTTCAATCTACTTGGATTTCTCCCGAACAAACAAGAAATCGTGAATTGGATTACTAAGAATCCCCAAATCCCCACTTGAGAGTGAAATTTGTGACCCTTAGCCCTCCTCCTCACTAATAGTTGGATTGTTTTGTGGCTAATACTAATAAAGACTTTAGGGAAAATTGACCTAAACAAACCCTAAACAAGACCCTAATAAAAACTAATGAAAACTTAATAACACTTAACCAACCCTAGAAACCTAACACTAAAACTAACTTTAATAAGACTTAACCCTAAACTGAATTACTCTAATAAACCTAACTTTAACTAACGACCAAACAGACCCTAAACCCTATTAACTCTAGGGACTAACCCTAAATCTAATCCTAGACCAAAACCTTAATGAAACCCTAAAACTTAACTTTAACACTGTCCTAACCAAAATAACCCTAAAAGAACCTAATAAGAACCTACCCCAGTGATAGAAACGAGGAAAGAAAGAAAAGGAAAGGGATCACAATCCCTTATTGCCCAGACCGAGACAGGGGAGAAAAGAGAGACAGAAAAACAGAGGACTGAAACAAGTACAGAGAATCAAAGCAAACACCAAATCGCGCACAACATTTCACACGAACCAAATCAAATCATAACAAAAACCCACAATCTCATATTCAACCCAGAAACTCAGATTCAATACTAATCAAACCTAAAACCGAAAACATTCAAATCGAATACATCTCAATACCCAGAACAAATCAATATCCAGATTAAAACCAAAACTCTTAATCAAGAATTCGACCATTACATCCAACATCAAAATCACAGGGTATCGAAACAGTGAATTCGAACCCCAGGATTGATTGAGAAACAAACAAAACAGAATTAAACCTACATCTAATTTGCACGAATTAAAACCCTAATTCTAAAATTTACCTAAGAACTAACCCTAAGATGGAGGCCGAAACCTCCTTGCATGCCCTTCGAATCTGCTCTTCTCTCCCTTTTATAGTCGATCCCCAGCCCTTGCTTTCCATTTCCACCATCGATCTTCTCAATCTTGGACGGTCTAGATGCTTTTGGTAGTTGAGGATGAAGACGCGTCAATGGTGGTGTCGAGCAGCTCCATTGTGTTGCACTTATTCGGTTATCACAACTGAATCTGCAAAATGGGACGAGAAATAGTGAGAAATCAAGAGATATCGTGCGAGAAAGAGATAAGATAAGAGAGATGGAGATGAGAAGAGAAGAGAAGAGAGAAGGAGTTCGAGAAATAGTTATGGAAGTGTGAGTTTGTTGGTTCGGCTGCGCAAAAGAGAACAGAGAGACAGGGAGAAAGGGACGAGAGATGGGAAAAGGGAATAGGGGAAAAAAGAGGGAGAAAGGGGAATGGGACGAAGGCAAGAAATGGGGGAATGAGGGAATTAGGGTTTGGTGGGTGTTTTTATTCGGCTGGGGTAAATGGGGCGGGTAGTTGGGTTTCTGGGTTAGGCGGGTTTTAGAGTTAGGGTATGGGTTAGGCGCTGGGTTTTGAGGAATTGGGCCAGGTATTGTAGAGGTTGGATTGGGCCGAGAAAGATGGGGAAAGAAGAGAAAGGGAAAGGGGAAGGACTTGGGCTGGTTTTTAATTAGGATTAGAAAGACTTAGAATAGGGTTTTATTATTTATTTCTAATATTTACATTTTTGTTTCATATTAATGATAATAATAACTAAAATAATAAAAAGCTATAAAATCTAATAAAAGGGTAAAAATACAATAAAACTACTAAAATAGTTATTAAAGACAAGTAAATATACCCTATAAAAGAGAAGAAATTCGGCTCGAAACGATGCCGAACAGTAAGTTGATTTGAAATTTGGTCTGGGGTCTAACCATTCTGATCTCCAACCTGTGGAGCTGCATGTGGTTCCTCTGTTTCTTCTGTTTTCTTCTTAGGCACACCGAGCCTGACAGAAAACTTTACATTGTTTGGTTTTCACCTTAGCTTCCACTAACTCCTTATCACATGAGTCACTTGATGCCTACCAGTCTTTATACAACATATTCTTATGAAAGATTACTTCACAGTGCCTCAAAATCTTTCTACCATCCCACAAATTGTATCCGAAAGAGGCAGTGCCATAACCAACAAAATAGCACTTCTTACCACTCCATAACTTCCTCAGGTACCTTCATATCTAATGGAACTAACGGACTCCTGTCGCTTAGATATGCTACTGTGTTCACTGCTTCTTCCCACAAGTACTTGGGCAACCCAGCATGAATCCTCATGCTTCTGGCTTTCTCATTTAGAATCATGTTCATCCTCTCTACTACTCCCTCCGTTCCATATTAATTGACACTTTAACTAACTTATTCTGTTCCAAAATAATTTTTTTTAAACCATATTTTGTTCCAAAATAATTGTCACTTTCCTATTCCCAATAACTAATTCAATTATTTTACATTATTTATTAGAGAGAGAAAAACCAAATGCAATTAAGGTTTGGTAGTTATGATACTTATATATTGGTATGTGTGAAAAATCTAATTCCGCCAATTAATTTGGAACAGAGGGAGTATCTCAATATGCCTTGGTGTCTCGAGAACAGTTTTCAATAGTCTAATACCATTCTGATCATAGTATTTTATGAACTCCTTCTTTTCATAATAATTAGACCCTAAAGTACCCATGGTCTAAGTACTTCCGGCATGAATAAGAGAGATGTATTATAACTTTAATAATAATTTTAACCTTAGTCCTGAAGTTTGGTACTAATCTGGAGATAAATTCAAATATGGGAAGAAAAAGAAAAACAATACACGGGCCTTTTTTTAACCTACAAACTTTAAGGTCATTTTTTATTCAACACATACACTTTAGCGTCCCAAAAATAAACAATGAAAACCAAGGGTCCAGAAAATAAATACCCCTATACTTCGGGGTCCAAAATGCAATTAACCCTTAGTTTGCATTATTAAACAAAATGGTACTCCCTCTGATTTCTATTATTTGTCACCTTGGGATTCGTGTCAAAAAATTTAGTCGTTAGTTTCTTAATATATACAATAACTTATTATATAAAATCTATGAATGTATTCGGCAGTAGCGTTTGGGGTAACATTTAGCGTCTTGACCAAGTCAAAACTCTAATTGCAAAAATATTAGCGTTTGGTAACCTTGCATTTTGAAGAGCATTTACTATTTTAAGGAGTGTTTTGTGAAAAGTTAATAAGATTAGTGTTTAGCTTTTGGAATAGCATTTCATATTTTTCGGTCAAAAATACCCTTTGAAAATTTTAAATGTGGAAATAGGGATGGCAATGGGGCGGGGAATCCCCGAACCCGTCGGGGCCCCGCCCCGCTATGGGGAAAAATCCCCGCCCCCATCCCCGTCTCCATTTTCTAAAAATCCCCGCTCTAGGGATGATTTTCTAAAATCCGCTCGGGGACGGGGCGGGGAAGGGGACAAAATTTTCCCCATCCCCGTCTCCATTTTCCCCGCCGGGGTGAATTCCCCGTCCCCATCCCCGAAAATGTTAAAATTACCAAATAACCTTTATTCAAATTTAATATATATATTAATGGGAAGGACAAAGTAGTAATTTTCCAATTTTATCACTTGTTGATGTATTATTGTTTGATTTTGATGTATTATTACTTGAGCAATTTAAATACGTTGTATTTTGAACATGTTAAAAACCGGGTTCGATTAAAAACGGATCCGATTAAAATTTAGTTAAATTTAGGATAGTTTTAAAAAATCCCCGTTGGATCCTTGTTGGGGATGGGGAATTCGCGGGGATGGGGATGGGGCAAGAATCATTCCCCGAAGTGGGGATGGGGACGGGGATAGGGATGAGTTTTGGGAGGGGGATGGGGACGGGGGTATATATACTTTTCCCCCATCCCCGATCCGCCCTATTGCCATCCCTATGTGGAAATTATTGATTTCCTTTAGGGCCTGTTCGGAGAGAAAAATGGAATGGAATAAGGGTGGGATAGGTATCCAATTCCTTTTCTCGGTGTTTGGTGAAGCATTTCTGGAATGGGATTGGGAAACCCTAGATTTCTAATCCCCCTCAAAAGGGTGGAATTAGAACCCTCCCATATATGGGGGGTATCAAAAGGGTGGAATTCAGTGGCGGATCCAAGATTCAAAGGCAGTGATGTCAAATAATGTCCTAAAAAAAATTGAACACAAATAAATGCTTAAATAAATTTACCACAACAATCATAACTTTCTATCTCTTTACTTTTCTCTCTCATCTATTTTTCATATTCTCTCCTCATCTATCGCATCAATCATTTTCCACTATATTATCATACCATATCATTTACCTCAAATTTACCATATCTTACTATACTATACCACATTTTCCACAATATTATCATATCATATCATTTACCGCACTTAATTTTCTGCATAAAAGAACAGAGCCTAATTAGATATGAACCTTGAAAAATGTGAAATACAGTCATTTATAGACGGAGGGAGTATATAATAAGTTCTGTTGAAAAAATCGTTGCCGCAAGTAAAACGGACTCAAGTCGCATGAAATCGAAATACACGTTACCCGTATTATTAATATTAAAAATAACTAACAGGTCCCTATATTTTGTTGTAATTATTTTAAGGGCCCTATATTTTGATAAATTATTATAGGGTGACATTATTTTTGTGGTAATTATTTATTGAGGACATTTCGACCAATCTTCCGGTCTAAAAATGCATGAAACAATGATTTTTGTATTTAAGATTGTTTTAATTGAAGTCAACTATCATGTTGGGCCTTAATATTTAGGATTGGTCAAAGATACATAACCCTAATCAATAATAAATAATGCAATTAATGTTTTGTTCACCGAAAAATAGATCGAAATATCCCAGAAATAATTATAACAAAGATAATGTCACCCTAAAAATTATTTATCAAAATACAGTACATCAAAATATGAGGATCCTTTAGTCATTTTTTTATTATTAATATGAATCTAAAATATGAACTTGTATTTATCCGAAATACAAAAGAAACTTTGTGGAAAAAATAACACAAAAGTAACACATCTCCGTAATACTCGAAAGACGGGCCATGACGACGTCGTATAAGTTGGCATCAGCCATTTTTCCTTTTCATTATCAAGGCATCGGCCGCTTTTCATGTGGCAGAATACTTTTTGCTCTTTTTTGCACTTTTTGCTGACAAAAATATCTCTTCAATAGATATTTTTACACCGGCGATCCTCAGTCACACCATCCGCGCGTGGCCTGTTCCTGAATTCCCTTCCTCTGATCGACGATTTCCACGCGCCTCAATTGGACGTCCAGGCATTCTCAGATGACACAACTATATAAGATCTCCATCCCTTCCCAACCCTCTCCACAACAATCCACAGCCTCCAACATCAACCACACACCAGATTAAAATTCAATCGCTTCAAACAGTAACTGCAGTTACATAGTTAGAGAGTGAAAGAAGAGAGAGAAACTGCAAATACACCTGCATGTCATACTCTGGGGTTGAATCGAGCATGGAAGATGCCACCGGAAACAGACGGAAGAGGAGCAACGCGGCGGAGGACGGCGGAGATCCAGAGGCTTGGGGCCTGTTCGCAGATAGCTTCAACAAGGTGCAGACGGTTTTAGATCGGAACAGGGAGCTGATTCAACGAGCCAACGAGAATCACCAGTCTAGAATCCCTGATAATATGGTTAAAAATGTGGCGATTATTCAGGAACTCAACGGGAATATTTCAAAGGTAACCTCTATTTACTCCGATCTATCCGCCAATTTCAACGGTATGGTCCGCCAGCACCGCCAGCAGGGCGGCACTTCCAAGGGCGGCGCTCGCCGGGAATAATATAATCATCGCCAGAGGAGATACAATTCATAATGACAATTTGTGCGCCCAATTGTCAATAATCACTACTGATTCACTATTGTTGTGATTACGATGTATCAATTGTGCGTGCAGTGTCGTGGTCCTAGAATAAGAGATGATTGGGAGAATGAGTAGAGTTGGAATAAATTATCAGTTTGTAATTTAATTGTACAATTAGTAGTAACTCCCAAGGATCATTAATCAGTAATTAGCATTTCTCTACTCAAATTTTATGGTATCGTGTTTGGTTTTTGGGAGCAATTGTGGCTAACGATTACTCTTTTTTCCCTATGTTTGAAAGCAACTCAATCAATAAAATATTTTCGTACTATTATATCCAATTCAATTCATTATCTCTTCTTATTTAATATGTTAAATTACTGTCATCGTCTTATGACTTAGTATTTAGTTATTAAGCAAGACTAAATTGTTAAAATAGATGTGTACTAATTCATTAATAATTTGTTAATTTTTGTTAAATTAAAATGGGACTTTTGGTACTAACGTTTGTGGGGGTGGGACCGTGGGACCAAGTCTTCAATGGAGTTTGAGGAGAAAGGTGATAGAATATTACGATGTTTCTCTGGAAAATCTAGATTAGCACACTTTAAAAGTTTCAAGTCACTCTATTCTTAGTAGAGGAGCATTCTTTAACACGTAAAAGAGCAGATAGAGTCATTATGGATGATCTTAATGGCCATCATTTATGTCCTTTGAGAATATTTTGTATAAAAAAGACCATGCATATCAGCATATGTATACGTTTGGAAATAGCATGGGATGAGCCACACTTAAAGCTGAGCAACGGGCCGGGTTGGACCGGGTCAAGGCTGACCCTTTACTCTTATGGGCTAGGGTTGGGTCAACACTTTTGAGATAAGGAGTAAGGTCAGGTCATGGGCCAGCTGACCCTGACCCATCCATGACCCGCCCATTTACATATAATGTTTTTTTTTCTGATGTGTTGCTATTCAAATCTGATTTTTTTTCCTGCATTCATAAATAACTTTTCCTTGATTCACTTGAAGTATTGAATGATGGAGACTTGGAGAATAAGGGAGGAGATTATTAGAAACTGACAAACTACAAAATGGCATGAAAGAATATGACCAAATTACAAAGCAAATTCAAAGAAGATGATTGCATTAACAAGACAATCATACAGATTGATCGAAATTCAGGACCAAATTGATCAATTTGACCGCAATCTCAGAGTTGAATCAAAGCATATCAACACTGAACAATTAGATTCAAATCAAGAATCACAAAAACTAAAACCAATCAGGCAATCACTAAAACTCACTGTAAGCCCAAAAGCAGGAACCCAAAGTGCGATTTACTTTTCAAAAATATATTAGCAATATGGGGTTTATCAGTTCTAAAATCTTAACCCTAATCGAAATTGAAAACTGAGCAACACATAATTCAGATCGAACACATAATTCGACCAACAATCGAATCCTAATATTCCTTTTCATATCCAAGTCAAAGAAATGAAGAATCAAATCAGTCAACACATCCGAAATTCACCAATTCAAAATTCACTAATTAGATCAACCAACATGATGAACAAAAACACATTCGAAATTCACTAATTAAAACCCTAAAATTCTTACTCTTCGCAATGAACAGAAACCCACATACATAGAGAAAGAGGATAGAGATTGACCTTAAATTCTTAATCAAAACGAAGAAGATCAATATCTCGTGAATTTGAAGGCGATGATTCGATGAAGGATCCGTGAATCCATGTGCAGAACAGGTGTATGAATGAAGAATTGAAAATCCAACAATTCGATGGCGTTGAAAGTGATTCGAATTGAACAATTCTAGTGATAAGAGAGGAAGAAAGTGAGAGAAGACAACTCCCCATCGATTCGACGACGTTGACAGCTATTTGAGTCGAAGAACTCACCGGCGACGGCGAGTGTAGTAGCCGACGAGTGGAGACGGCGATGGTGAAAACTGAGAAGAGAGGGAGGTGGGAGAAGAAACCCTGTTTTTGCCCCATTTTTTTTGACCTGAGACTGACCCGCGAGGTACCCTAGTTTGGCTCTAATTCTACTGACCCATGAATGGCCCGACCCCTTTTTTTATTTTTTGAATGGGTTTTGACCCTTATAATTTGGCCTTGACCATTACAGCCCATAGGGCCCCCGACCCAATGCCCAGCTCTAGCCACACTAGCTTAAAATTTATGGACAAAGCGACAGACGTGTTTCTCAAAAAAAAAAAAAAAAAGAAAAGAAAATGAAAAGAAAAAAGAGATAGAAGTTATGTTGATGAGGCTTTAGGGTCTGTTCGATCTCTTGGTTTGAATAAGAGTTAGTCAAAGTTGTAAGAAGTTAGAAGGAGCTTGTGAAAGTTGAAAGGAGTTGATCAAAGTTGGAGCAAGTTGGAAAGAGTTGGAAATTGAAATGAGCTGAAAGTAATTAAAAAATGCTTGAAAGAGTTAGAAAGAATTTGAATTTGTTTTGATAGATACACAATTTGTTTTAATAAATACTATGAGTATTTTTCTCATATTTTGCTTGTAAATTAAAATTATAATTAAAACTTGAAGTACAAGTACAAGCAAAAATTAAAAGTACAAGTAAAATTAAAATTATAAGAGTTTAGTAGCCAACAAAAAAAATAGTAATGATCTGCTAATATGGCCAAAGTGACGAATGTTTTGATAACTATCGTTCAAAATGAGATTGACTTATATCATATACTATTTCATGTCTAAACTATTTTATCACGTGTTTAGTCTGCTCATCATGTAACATAACTTCAAGTATTTGTTGGGTAGTAGGTTGCCTTAATGATATCCTTTTGATAAAAAAAGGCTAAAATTTTGTATATTGTGAAATAAATTTTAATATTCATATTTCTTATCACATAATAAAAGAAAAAAGGGCGAGTTATATCATCAAATTACTTAAAAATACCTATTATTCATATTATGAATTAAATCTTGCAATTTCTTATTTTTTTAAAATTAAAATTTCATTTCTTATCAAACATATATAATAACATAAATTTTAAAAACACGTAAAATATTACTAATTAAATTATATAATAATTCAATAAACTATACGCATTGGAAGAAACTAATAGCAGTTGGAAAAAGTTTTGAAGCAATTTGTTAAAGATGGAAGAAGTTGGAAAAAGCTGGAAGTTGTATGAAGAGTTAGAAGGAGTTTGACAAAAGCTTGAAAGAGTTTGAATGAGTTGTAAGGAGTTGGAATTTAATAGTTCAAATCCAAAAGAACAAGCTCTTAGTCTAGTTAGTCTAGTGGGTAAGATTCAGGTCCTAAACCCAGATTTTATCTCATGCTTCCTTATTGTAAAGTAGACTTGCAGCGAAAACAGAAATACATGATGCTTTAAAATATCAATAAAAATAATGCAAGAATAACATAAATAAAGGTAGACAAGTTTTAATGTGGGAAACCTGGCCCATGAACGTGGTGAAAAAAACTCATAGACAACACAAATGCAAACAAACTCCACCATCAAGGTTGGCGTACAACAATAGATCTCTACTCATCCAAGAGATCAATAGGACAAATGTAGTTCAACCAGTAGACCAAATTACATGGACAAAATACCACTTCGAAAACTCTTATAGCGAAAATTTTAAAACCCCGGTGAATCTGTCCGCTCGCATCTCTTTCGTCCCCTTTAAGGGAGGCACATCAAGGAATCCTCAGTCTTTCTGCCAGTGTGTTCTCCACGATACACCCACAACTCTCTACGAAACACACACATAATATCTTCAACAATCTGGGATATATAGCAAGGCAAACATTGACCATCACTCCAATTAGTTTTTTTAAATTTAATGTAATTAGCAAAGCAAAGATAATAAGGAAACCTAAATGTCTTAACACAATTAGGAAATAAATAATGATGTCAACTTACAAGATTTTAGGACATAATATTCCTAACAAAGAAAGTTAGCTAAATCCATCCATTTTAGAGTAGATAATAACCTTGGGAAATTTAGAAGTTAAAAAAATAGCATCTAACTACCAATTTAAAGTAGATTATCATTATAATGCATATTGTACTAGAGTCGCCTGATTAAGAGCCACTAGAATCTATTAGAGTTAGGGGCTTCGTGATGGAGACCATCAGGCAGAACAATCAACAGCAACAACTCCATCAGCAAAGGAGACATCCAAGGGATCTTCACCAGCAATTGCAGCAGCACAAGAAGGAGTTCATGTTGTTTCACACAACTCAGCAACTAGGGAAGCCTTTCCAGCAGAAACAGCAGGTGTTGAACCTCTGTTTTACCACTTTTTACCTCGATTTTTATTGTCTTGTTGAACTTATCTAAGTCATTTAGTATAAGTTTAATAGTGATTTTTGTCATCTTTGCTAATTGAAACTAATTTATTTAATTGTCTTATTTTTAGGCAAATTCAAGTGCAAATGATGATGGCAATAGAGGAAAAAGATTGGAAATAAGGAGCAAAAGAACCCAATGTAAAATTGGGATTTCCAGTTCGGCACGGGCACCCGTGCCAAACTGCAGTCTTTTGTTTTAAATAGTTTTATTAATTAGAAAAAAGACAGTTTTCATTCTACGTTCTTTTCATTCACAGTTTTCTCTCTAGGTTGAAGGGAGGTTTCTCCCTAAACCTCTCTAGTTCTAGGTTTAGATTTCCATTGAAGAATTTATGAATTCAAGAAGGAGATTGAATTTGGCTTTCAATTGAAGACTAAGTTCTTCTATCCCTTTCTCTCTATTTTCTTCTATGTTTATATGTTTGTTAGATTACTTTTGTTTCTCTTTAATTTTGTTGTTAGTTTGAGTTGTAATTGATGTGTTTGATGGCTAATTGATCTTGTTTAGGCCTAATCTATCCAAATTCATGCTTGTAGTTAGAGGTTTTCTCATGTCCACCATGTGTTCGATGAAATGCTCGAGAGAGTGTTCATCTATATTGCTTTAGGAAATTGATGTACGCCGAGAGGTGAGATTGATTTGCTAGTGTGGTAAAGAAAATGGTTAGGGTTTTTGACATGAGAATAGTCGAATTCTAACTAGGTCTAGGGTTGCTATTCTTGTAGTTTAATTAGACTAATTCCATGAGAATAGGTAGTTAGAATAGTTAGACTAGCCCTTGACCCTCGAGAGAGGGCTTTGGTGAGCTTTAATGGTGCAACCGATCACTCTTAATTGCTTGTTTAGAATTGGTAGATTAGGTCGTTCATATTGATTAGTTGTTGAATACCGATTTTGTTGCCTGAACATCCTTTTATTGCTTTCGTAGTTTGTAGCTTTGATCGTCACCACCATCTTCCTTGATTAATCAACCTAACTTGAAACACTTGAGTCCGCTCTGAGTGCTTGGAACACAACTCCCTGAGATCGACAACCGTACTCCCAAAAGTACGACAACAACAGGCTTCCAAAGCCCAGCACAGACAGCGGGATATTCAACATGTTTCTCAGCCTGTCCAAGAACCAGTAGGAGGTGTACAGCATCACCAGCAGCCACCAACCCACCAACAGCATCCATCCAGGCTTCCTACACACTTGTAAAGCAGGTCCTGGCATCCAGAACCATTCAGCTCAGCAACATTGGTCATCCAGACCAAGTCCAGTTCCCTGCAACAATAGTCCAAGCAAAAGTTTTTCTCCATGTCATATCTATTGATTGAGGAAGATTCAGCTAAGGTTTCCTAGGAGTTTTTTGTTCTTTGTCATGCCATTTTCAAGTCCAAGCCAAGTCCCAGCATGATCGAGCATGGCACAGTGAGATTCAGAAGTCAGAACAGACAATCCCAGCAGGGTTGTTTTATCAGTTTTTCCAGAACTCCAGTTCTGGTGCTATATGTCCTGATTTCTGTCTTTAGGAGTTGTTTTGGTCTTTCCAGCATAATATTAACTTGTTGAGATTATTTCCAAGTTAGTAGTTGCGCAGGAATTACATCAGTAACATCAAGTTTTACCCCCTTAGATATGAAAGCTTCCCATTGGCTCATTTTGCCACTCTTTGGCAAATTGGTCCAATCAGGTTTTAGTTTGCTTTTCTTTTTATTTTCTAAGAAAATGTAATCCGGATCATATTAGATAGCTTAGGATGTAATCATATGTATTTGTTTTAAGCTTTGTAAGTTAGAATTAGATCAGGGAGATTAGACAGAAGCTTATGCTTAAGCAGTTGCTAATCAAACTGTTAGTTTTCTTATATTCTAAAGTTTTCCATCAATGAAAGGCATCTCAGTGTTCATTCGATAGTATTCTCGAGTGTCTTAGTACCTCTGAAAGTTTGTGAGTATCCTATAACTCTCAATCTTGGTTCAATGAGTTCTTGTCTCTGAAAATTGGCAAAATCCAGCAAGTGTAAGCTGAGCTTGATCATCCATGCTTTGGTGTGTCTGTAGAGGCATGTGTGTGAGAGTCCATTGCCCTTGATTGCAGCTGAAGGTGTGTCTGTAACAGTTGTAAGCAAGCCTATCTTTTATGTTTTATCTTGGGTTGTCTTCTATTCCAACTAATTGCTTTCCATCAGTTCTTATGTTTTAAGCATTCACCTGTGTGTGTGGAGTTGTATGGTGTATTCTGGTTCAATACTCTGATCATTGTGAGCTAGCATACATCATCTTGGTATCAGAGCATTGTGTTCTATCTTGGAGTGTATTGCTTTTTTTTAGTTGAGATGGCGGGAACTAGTAAAACACCCCAGGAAGTCTTAGAACAGACTTTAAAAGAAAAGGAAGAAGTAGAACAGAAAATGAAGTTTTAAAGTGAGAAGTTGCAGTATTACATGAGATTGCATAGAAATGAGTTGAATAGGGAGACTGATGATGAGATGGAGGAAGGAGAAGGTGAGAATCCTTTTAGTAGGACCGGGAGAGGAGGTCGAGGTCCTAAACCTGCACCTAGAAGGAGAAGAAGAGTCAGAAGATCACCTAGGATCAGTGAGCCTGAGGAGAAGAGTGATAGTGAAAGAGAAGAAAGGAGGGGAGACAGGAGGATTGAGAAGTTAGATTTCAAGGTTGATATACCTGAATATGCAGGAGAGTTAGATCGTGATGTTTTCCTAGATTGGTTACAGACAGTAGAAAGAGTCTTTGACTTGAAGGAGGTTTCAGAAGAAAATAAGGTGAAGTTAGTAGCCTTAAAATTGAAAAAATATGCTTCTACTTGGTGGACTAATCTGCAGAAAAGAAGAGTGGAGATTGGGGAAGCCAAGGTGAGTACTTGGATTGAGATGAGGCAGAAGCTGAAGGAGAAGTTCCTTCCAGAAAACTACATGAAGGAGAACTACTTCAAGTTACAGCATTTTGTGCAGGGGAGCAAATCTGTAAAAGACTATACAAAGGACTTTGAGCATTTGCTTTGGAAGTGTAACATGCAAGAGAATGAAGTGCAAACTTACATCAGATATCTTGCATGTCTGAATGAGAGTATCGGGAATGTTGTAGAGTTGCAGGTCTATGATTCCCTTGATGAGCTGAGCTCTTTGGCTCACAAAGTGGAACAGCAGAAGAAAGCTAGAGCAAAGGACTACAGCAACAGCAGATACCCAGCCAAGCCTTACACCCAAGCTAAGCCCAATCCCTACAGCAAATCATATATTCCCCCACAAAGAACCTATCCACCCCCACCCCCACCTCAAGCTAGAAATCCAGTCCCAAGATCCCCACAAAATCAGCCACAAAATCCCTCACAAAGAACCCCAGCCCCTATCAGCAGAACCTATTCAGAAAGGAGATGTTTCAAGTCTCAAGAACTAGGGCACATTGCCTCAGAATGTTCAAATAAGAGAATGGTTACTCTTGTTGAGTACCAAGCAGCTTTGTTTATTGATCCTGAACATGTGCAGGAAGAAGAACATGAGTATGAAGAGCATGAACATGACCCTATCTATGATAATGAGGTTATAGAAGAAGGTCCAGATGAGGGAGAGATGCTTGTGATTAGGAGAGTTTTGTGCAGTTCAGCTGTAGAGGAAGGAGAAGAGCAAAAGGAGAATATCTTTCATACAAGGTGTACCATTGGAGGGAAGGTATACTCTATGATTATAGACAGTGGGAGCTATACCAATGCAGCCTCCAGCACCGTGGTGAAGAAGCTAAGTCTGGCAACCAAGCCCCACCCAGTTCCATACACCATTCAGTGGCTCAGTTCAGGAAAAGGTATCCAAGTCTCTACTAGATGCCTTGTTGCTTTTTCAATTGGTCAATCATACAAAGATGAGGTCTGGTGTGATGTCTTACCTACGGATGCATGTCATTTGCTTTTGGGTCGACCTTGGTTGTATGATAGATCGGTAAGTCACTGTGGAAGAGCTAATACCTACACCCTGACCCTAAACCACAGAAAGATCACCCTTACCCCCATAAAACCCTTACAATTAGCCAAAAAATCCAAGAGCCTATGTCTTGAACCTAGTCTTGATGTGTTGCTTTTATCTGATCATCATGAGTTTAGCACACAAAGAGACTTGATCCTTTTAGACCTTGAAGAAACCCCAGCACCACAAATTGACCATCCCTTATTTCTACCTTTACTCCAGCAGTTTCAACATGTATTTCCTAAGGAAATGCCACCTGATTTACCACCTAAAAGGGATATCCAACACAAAATTGACTTAGTGCCTGGATCAGTGTTGCCTAATAAGCTAGCTTATAGGATGACACCAGTAGATACCAATGAAATATAGAGGCAGGTAGATGAGTTATTGGAGAAGGGAATGATTAGGGAGAGTTTGAGTCCATGTGCAGTCCCAGCCTTGTTAGTGCCTAAAAAAGATGGAAGTCAGAGAATGTGTATTGATTGTAGGGCCATTAACAAGATCACAATCAAGTATAGGTATCCTATACCTAGGCTTGAAGGCATGTTGGATGAGTTACATGGGTCAGCAGTCTTTTCTAAGATTGATTTGAGGAGTGGATACTACCAGATAAGGATCTATAAGGGAGATGAGTGGAAAACAACATTCAAGACTAAGGGAGGACTGTTTGAGTGGTTGGTCATGCCTTTTGGCCTGACTAATACTCCATCTACATTCATGAGACTCGTGCATCAGGTCCTTAAGCCACTCATAGGCAAGAGTGTTGTTGTATACTTTGATGATATTCTTGTCAATAGCAGGTCTGAGCAAGAGCTTGTCAAGCATTTGCAGGAGGTCTTAACTATTCTGAACAAGGAGAAGTTATTTGGCAACCTCAAGAAGTGTCACTTCTTTACAGCCCAGGTGAACTTCTTGGGATACATTGTCACAACAGCAGGTATTCAGGTTGATATGGAGAAGATCAAGGCAATTAGGGAGTGGCCAATGCCCACTTCTATTCAGCAAGTCATGAGCTTTCATGGCCTGGCTTCATTTTATTAGGAGATTTGTCAAGAATTTCAGCACCATTCTGGCACCAATGACTGAAGTGGTGAAAGGAAAGTCCTTTATGAAAAGGCTCAGACTACCCTTGAGGACCTCCACGCTCTGAATGTACGTGAGGACCTCAACGCCATCACCAGACGGCAGCCACCTCAGCAGGATTTTGTTTGAAAGATAATTTAGGGAAGTATCAATCATATCTTAATCTCATCTCTTATCCATATTTCTATTATAGCATACCCTAATGATTTGACCTTCCTTATTTTAGAGACCAAAAAAGAAGGAAAGAAATATGGAGCTAAGAAGATTGCGCGGCAAGATTGTAGATCCGTTTTAATATGGAAAATATTCTGAAGAAAGGAAAGTAGCAGTTTGCCTCCAAGACCCTATATATTGCTGTCTCTTCTTTGTAGTTAAGTAATCGATTTACCAAGGAAGTAAAATCAGTCCTAAGATCTTTGAGAAAGAAAGTTCTGAGTGTAGGAATATTTGAGTGAATATTCTGAGAGTAGCCATTCTTGTGTAGTGGTGAGATATTGTAACCAGTGATCATACTGGTGAGGACCTCCTAAGTTCGTGAATTGAATTGTTTCCAATGAACCTCAGTTGAGTGAGCTCACTGTGTGTAATTGCCTCCTCTGCGAGGCCTCAAGATCAGAAGACAGCTGCCAAGTCTTACGCCTCAGAATCGCTCGAGGACCTCACAGTCCTCTGACCAGCTGAGTTGTAACCTCTTCCCTTAAGCACTTTTTGTTCAATAATAAAAAAAGTTATTTTCAGTATTTAAAAAGTGCTATTTAATCTAGTTGTGTTGTGTGAAGTGCATAATTTTTTTATAACCCTAGTCACCCCCCCTCTAGGGTTATTTCAATTGGTATCAAAGCGGGTCCATAAATTCAAGAGTTTAACCACTCTTGGAAAAGATCATGGTCGCTATCAACACAAATGAAGCTCCTCAAGGACGCTCATGGACAATAGCTCGACTACTTACTCGAGAAAAGTACAAGTCGTGGAAAAGACAAATGGAGGTCTTCATCAAGAACCAAGATGAAGACCTCTGGACTGTGGTTACCGAGGGAGATTATCCCACTCCCACGAAGAAGAACAATGCTGGTCAAGATGGACCAAAGAAAAGATCTGAAATGACCAAGAAAGAGTTGGAGCAATTGAAAAAAAATACTCATGCCCTAAACTTGATTTATTGCAGTTTAAATTCGAATGATTTTGAACGTATATCTAATTGTGAAACTGCGAAACAGGTTTGGGATTACTTGATAACCTCATATGAAGGCACAAGTTAAGTCAAGGACACCAAAGTAGATAACCTCATATCCTTGTCCAAAAGTATGAGGCCTTCAGAATGAAGGAAAATGAGACTATTGAAGAGATGTTCAAAAGATTCAGCAGCATCACCAACCACCTCATATCTCTGGGAAAAACCTACCCAAATGAGGAACAAGTTAGAAAGGTCCTCCGATGCCTGCCTAGAAGAAAATGGGGTCCAAAAGTCACAGCCATTGAAGAAGCTCAAGATCTCAAGGCCCTCAAACTGGAGGAACTCATTGGAAAACTATTGGCCTATGAGATCTAATTGAATGACCTCTCGTACCAGGAAATTTCCTCAAGGCGTATGTAAATCGGTGAGTCGATGATGATGAGGAGGAAGATACAATGGCAATGATGGCAAGAGGGTTCAGAAGATTATACAAGAAAAATCCAACCTTTCGAGGATACATCAAGGATGGACAAAACAGAAAAGCAATCTCAAAAGGTAAGTCCTCATCAAGAAAAGATGTTGACCCATTTACTTGTTTTGTTTGTGGCAGCTCAAAACACCTTATGAAGGACTGCCCTCACGCCACAAAAAACAAAGACAAAAGAAACAATTGACCACAACGGCATAACCATGAGGCAATGATGGAAACATGGAGTGATAGTGATTCCAGTGAAAGCCACAGTGAGGTTGAAGAAATAACAAATGTATGTCCGATAGCAAACACAAGTGAGGATCAAGATCCAACCTCATCTCATGACGAGGTAAACATTGATGACCTCCTTAATCTTTCACCATTACATCTTGTTCATAAGTGTATGCATCTTTTTAAATACTCTAAGTCCTTAATAGAAATAATCAAGCACCTTACCAACCATGTTCAAAGTCTCAGTGAGGCTATAGAAAGCCTGAACTCTCAAAATGACCTCTTGTTCACAGAAAGCAATAGACTGTCTCTTGAGGTCAAAGACTGCTATAAAACCATCACTCAATTATCCAATGAGGCAGTCAATAATTCCCATCCTTACCAAAGCAAACCAGTCTCCACAACCCCCTCTTCTCAACCTCGGACCAAAATTCCTACAAATCACCCTCCCAGAGGACCTCTCCTTCCCACACCCAATACACCACCTCTCAAAAACTATCGGTCCAAAAGTCCTCCTTTCCATGCCAACAAAGGACCTCTCCTTCCTATCCCAAACATTCCGCCTCTCAGAGAAAATCATCATAGAGGACCTCCTACAGAAAATAAAATAAGGACCTCATCAAATCCCCTGTCTAAAGGAACTAGACCTCCGTGCATTACTAAAATCTGGGTCCCAAAGACCTCATTGCAACAATCTCATCCTTGGTCAGAGACCAAGAAAGGTATAGTGTCTTCTTTTACAGGTATGCCTCAAACACAGAGATCCAACCAAGCTCTTCAAACTAAAAATCAACAAGAATGCAAGAGTGACCTTTGGAGACAAAATTCAAGACAAGATCCTAGACATTGGGAAGGTCGTGAAACAACACCACCCGCACCTTTTGAGGGGGAGTCGTCTACTATGAGGACCTCAACCTATGCACAAGCTGTCAAATTGAAGGGGAGTCCTATCATCCATCCTCCCTACATGTGGTCTCTCTCCTCCTCCAAGGTTCGTCAACTCACTACATGCCTGGACCTCTGATGTCCTCATCAGCATGGCCTCTTGGGCACCTCAAAACTTAATCAGGGCCAGGTCAAGGTGTCCTCATCATCTCTTTTCCTCCTATCCCTCCTCCTTCTGCTTTCCCTTCCTCTGCTTTTTTGGCTACACATTTTAGTACTGTTGTATTCTCCTGTTTCCTTATTATCTGAAAGACAAAAGGGGGAGAACTCTTTTGGTCTGTAATTGCAGCAAACCTCTACACTGCTGTTATGCTATATGATTGCTACTATCCTACTACTATATGCATATGCCACTACTGCTATCAGTTCTGTATAGAATCTCCCAGGAGTTTTGTCTTTCAAACAAAAAGGGGGAGATTAAAGAGGCTCAGACTACCCTTGAGGACCTCCACGCTCAGAATGTACGTGAGGACCTCAACGCCATCACCAGACGGCAGCCACCTCAGCAGGATTTTGTTTGAAAGATAATTTAGGGAAGTATCAATCATATCTTAATCTCATCTCTTATCCATATTTCTATGATAGCATACCCTAATGATTTGACCTTCCTTATTTTAGAGACCAAAAAAGAAGGAAAGAAATATGGAGCTAAGAAGATTGCGCGGCAAGATTGTAGATCCGTTTTAATATGGAAAATATTCTGAAGAAAGGAAAGTAGCAGTTTGCCTCCAAGACCCTATATATTGCTGTCTCTTCTTTGTAGTTAAGCAATCGATTTTCCAAGGAAGTAAAATCAGTCCTAAGATCTTTGAGAAAGAAAGTTCTGAGTGTAGGAATATTTGAGTGAATATTCTGAGAGTAGCAATTCTTCTGTAGTGGTGAGATATTGTAACCAGTGATCATACTGGTGAGGACCTCCTAAGTTCGTGAATTGAATTGTTTCCAATGAACCTCAGTTGAGTGAGGTCACTGTGTGTAATTGCCTCCTCTGCGAGGCCTCAAGATCAGAAGACAGCTGCCAAGTCTTCTGCCTCTGTAAACTGTTCTGAGGACCTCACAGTCCTCTGACCAGCTGAGTTGTAACCTCTTCCCTTAAGCACTTTTTGTTCAATAATAAAAAAGTTATTTTCAGTATTTAAAAGTGCTATTTAATCTAGTTGTGTTGTCTGAAGTGCAGAATTTTTTTATAACCCTAATCACCCCTCCCCTCTAGGGTTATTTCACTTTATTTGGACAACAGCAGCCCAGAAGGCCTTTGAAGAAGTCAAGGAGAGACTTACTTCAGCACCAGTTCTAGCACTACCCAGCTTCAGCAAGGTTTTTGAGGTAGAATGTGATGCTTCAGGAGTTGGCATAGGAGCAGTAGTGACCTAGGAGGGCAAGCTAGTTGCCTATTTCAGTGAGAAGTTGAATGATGCCAAGAAGAAATACAGCACCTATGATAAAGAGTTCTATGCCATCATTAGAGCTCTTCAACACTAGAGGCACTACATTATTGGAGCATAGTTCATCCTACACAGTGATCATGAGGCCTTGAAGTTCATTCAAGGGCAGCACAAGCTCAACACCAAGCATGCTGCTTAGGTCGAGTACATGCAACAGTTCCACTTCATGATCCACCATAAATCAGGAGTGTTAAACAAAGGTGCAGATGCATTGAGTAGAAGTTTTGAAGCAGGTAAAAGAGCAGATCAAATTAAGGAGCTTCATCATCAAGTGAAGGAGAAAATTTCCAAGTATACTGAACAGGTGTCTACTACAGCAAACAAGCATAGGAAGAAGGTGAATTTCCAGCCAGGAGATCTAGTTTGGATCCACTTAAGGAAGGACAGGTTTCCCAGAAAGAGAAACTGCAAGCTACTACAAAGAGCAGATGGCCCCTTTGAAGTACTAAAGAAAATTGGAGATAATGCTTATAGGTTGGACCTATCTGAATAGTATGGAGGCTCACCAACATTCAATGTAGCAGACCTTCGACCCTACTATCCAGCAGATGAAGACCTTCCAAGTTTGAAGACAAACTTTCCTCAACCTCGGGAGGATGATGGAGACCATCAAGCAGGACAATCAACAGCAGCAGCTCCATCAGCAAAGGAGACATCCAAGGGATCTTCACCAGCAATTGCAGCAGCAGTACAAGGAGGAGTTCATATTGTTTCACACAACTCAGCAACTAGGGAAGCCTTTCCAGCGGAAACAGCAGGCTTCCAAAGCCCAGCACAGACAACAGGATATTTAGCATGTTTCTCAGCCTGTCCAAGAACCACCAGGAGGTGTACAGCATCACCAGCAGCCACCAACCCACCAACATCATCCATCCAGGCTTGCTACACACTTGTAAAGCAGGTCCTGGCATCCACAGCCATTCAGCCCAGCAGCATTGGTCATCCAGACCAAGTCCAGTTCCCAGCAACAACAGTCCAAGCAAGAGTTTTTCTCAATGTCATATCTATTGATTGAGGAAGATTCAGCTAAGGTTTCCTAGGAGTTTTTTGTTCTTTGTCATGCCATTTACAAGTCCAAGCCAAGTCCCAGCATGATCGAGCATGCCACAATGAGATTCAGAAGTCAGAACAGCCAATCCCAGCAGGGTTGTTTTATCAGTTTTTCTATAACCCCAGTTCTGGGGCTATATGTCCTGATTTATGTCTTTAGGGGTTGTTTTGGTCTTTCCAGCATAATATTAACCTGTTGAGATTATTTCCAGGTTAGTAGTTGCGCGGGAATTACCTCAGTAACATCAAGTTTTACCCCCTTAGATAGGAAAGCTTCCTATTGGCTCATTTTGCCACTCTTTGGCAAATTGGTCCAATCAGGTTTTAGTTAGCTTTTCTTTTTATTTTCTAAGCAAATGTAATCCGGATCATACTAGATAGTTTAGGGTGTAATAATATGTATTTGTTTTATGCTTTGTAAGTTAGAATTAGATCAGGGAGATTAGACAAAAGCTTATGCTTAAGCAGCTGCTAATCAAATTGTTAGTTTTCTTTATATTCTGAAGTTTTCCATAAATGAAAGGCATCTCAGTGTTCATTCAATAGTATTCTCGAGTGTCTTAGTACATCTGAAAGTTTGTGAGTGTCCTATAACTCTCAATCTTGTTCAATCAGTTCCTGTCACTGGATATTGGCAAAATCCAGCAAGTGTAAACTGAGCTTGATCATCCATGCTTTGGTGTGTTTGTAACAGTTGTAAGCAAGCCTATCTTTTATGTTCTGTCTTGGGTTGTCTTCTATTCCAGCTATTTGTTTTCCATCAGTTCTTATGTTTTAAGCATTCAGCTGTGTGTGTGGAGTTGTATGGTGTATTCTGGTTCAATACTCTAATAATTGTGAGCTAGCACACATCACTTCGGCCCTCGTCTGCACCCAAAAAAATAAATTATTATTATCGTTGTCGTGGTGGTTGTTGTTGTTGTTTACAATGATATGTTAGCCCATTCATCCATTAGGTGATAGGGAGGATAAACCTTTCACTCGCATCCTACTCCAGCTGCAAAGTCATTAGTAGCAATTAGAGCTGGCTATTAGGTCAGGTCGAGTCGGGTTCGTGTCCGTGTCAAACTTAAACGGGTTCAAAATCTTCCGAGCTGAACCTAACCCATTTATTAAACGAGTTGAAAATTGAAACCGTTTACCGTTTAAATTTTAAACGGGTTGACCTTATTCTGACTTGTTTACCCATTTAAGTGAACGTGTTAGAATAAAGTTATCAATTTTCCCATTTAACCATTAACTCACTTATACAAAACAATTCATTGTGGGATCGAAATAATAATATATCATACCCAATAATTTCTGTTGTAATATACTTCGAATTATATATAAGGAGATGCCTTTTAATTCATAGTCAAAGATAAATATAAGTTAAAATTACAAGTTTTACGTATATTTCAAAGTGTATCAAATGTAACTTTCACCTAAGTTTATTGATAAACGGTATAATTGGGTGTTCGGTTGTAATTTTTGTGGTTTTATAAGTTAAGGTTGTCGATCTCAGGGATGGGTGTGAGGCTTGATTAAGGGTAATCGGTTTGTGGAAGGGGTTTTTCTCACAATGCGGAAAGCAATAAATTATGTAAAGAAAGCATTTAAATCTAACCTAGGCATGAATCAAAGAAAGCAATTAAAAGCATGAAATCAAATAAGCAATTAAAGCAAGGAATGGAAATCTAGAATGAACAATGAAATTAGAGACTAGAAATTATACCTTTGATGACCAAAATCTTCTAACCTTCAATCTACCTTTGCAATTTCCCCCGAACAAACAAGAAATTGTGGATTGGATTACCAAGGATCTCCCAAATTCTCACTAGGAAGTAGAATTGGAATTCCTTGACCCTCCTCCCCACTAAAAGATGGATTTGATGTGGCTAACCCTAGAAAGCTTTGAAATCAAGTCAACAATAGAGATTATAGAGAGAGAGAGAGAGAGAGAGAGAGAGAGAGAGAGAGAGAAAGCTTGTAAAACTTCAATGGAAACTTGCTTGAATTGAGAAAGCTGGAGAAAGTTTGAATACAAATGCTAGAAATCAAAGAAAGCTTGAAGAACAACGAAGAACAATTGAAAACTTGAAAAACAATTAAAGAGAGATTAAAGCAAATAAATGAAAGCAATAAATCTATTTCAACTCCTAAACTACCTAGGCTAATTTTATTCCACTTTAGATTAATACAAGTGGGTATTTATAGAAGAAGGAGAAATACAACCCAAAACCCTAGAAATAAATCGCAGCACGCGCGTCAAATTTTCCGCAGACAGAGTGGCTCGGGCGAGCCATAGTGTCGCTTGGGCGAGCAGCACTTCTGGCTGCAGCATTCACCGTCCCTCAGCATTATGTCGCAGGCGAGACAGTGGCCTTGCTCGGGCGAGCCATGTTGCTGCTCGGGAGAGCAGTGCTTCTGGGCAGCTTTTTCCTGCCAAATTCAAACGCGCATAACTTCTTCATCCGAACTCTGTTTTAGACCCGTGAGATATCGATGGAAAGCTCTCAGTGTGTACTTTAAGCTCCCAAAATTTGAGACCGATCGGAGTTGTAACAAAGGAGTTATGACCCAAAGAGTGAAAGCACACGTATTTCAAACCTTTCAGTTTGTACCGTTTACCTGTTTTGCGCCACTCTTGACATGGAATTTCCGGCTTCGGTTTCGCCTCGACTCTCGGCTCAGGTTGACTTGGTTTGACTCGGCTCTCGGCTCGGGTTGACTTGGTTTGACTCGGGAAATAGCTCGGGATTCCCAAAAAACCTTCAATTAAGCCCAAACTTCTTCTAACTCCTTATTTTCCTACAAAACACTAAATCATTATATCTAATATATAAATAGGGGTTAAAACAAGCAAATATACCCTATCAAAGAGAAGAAATTCGGCTCGGAATGAGACCGAACACCACTCCAACACAAGGGTTTGCTCGCCCCGAGCAAACTAAAAACAAAGAAAAGGACTAAAAAGGAAAACTAAAAAACCTAACTCACTTTCACAGGAATCGCGGAAGCATTTAGCGTATGCATCAAGCCCTTTAAACCCCTCGGTAGCCCGGGTGGACGAGGTAGGTCTCGTGAGGGTTTATAGCAACTATACCCACAAAAGCCAAAGAAAAGAAAAAGGGGAAAGAAAAAGAAGTGAAAATCGAAAAACGAAACAAAACAAAAGCAAAGAAAATATTCCCGTCCCCAATCATGCACCTAGTCCCCCAACCCGCCTCAACAATCAATTGGAAGAAGCAAGTATAAACAAATTAAGACACGAAGGTTGGAAAACTGCCAAGCTTTGAGATTTTGAACCAAAACACTTCCTGATGAGCAAAACACCTCGTGCATATGTGCAAGTGGGCTCTAGTCGGTCCTTCCTATCCTAAACCAGACATTCAGAGTTGTTCTCATGCACAAGCTCGGGATTATCTATCCTACTTCACTCTTGGTTTTTCTTTCAACCTCTCTTTTCTTTCTTTTAATTACTTCGCTTTTTTCTTTCTTTTTCTTCTTTCTTTTTTTTACTTTTCTCTTTCTTACCATTCCTTTGCTCAATTCCTTTTTTTCTTTTCTTGCTTCGCTCTTTTCTTTCTTTTTCAAAACCTACGCTCTTTTCTTTCCACTTAATCCGTTTTGTGTCTTTTAGAGCGTTTGTGTCGGGTTTCGCGGGATTTAAGCACCGGCCTTCGCAAAGGGTTACCCTCCCTGCTGGGTTTCTCCATACGTGAGTCATTGCACTTAAGGGGCATAGGGTGCCGATCCACCCAAACCAACCCATGACGGTAGGCCCGACAGTAATTATTTAATGCATTAATTTAGAGCTTAAGCAATTGAACAACTAAAACCGTCTAACTTAGGTAAGAAGACACAGTCAAAGCGTGTAAGATTTGAGGATTCCGCTTTCCCATTCCATGTAAAGGTCTAATAGAGATAAGTCATGGAAAAAATCCTTCCTAAGACCCATCATTATTCATACCGGCCGCTTCTAACTAATTGAATCAGCCAATTCGACAACTATCTACGTAACTGTGAACGGAAACATCTTCAAAAAGAAAAACAACTTTTGGGTTTTTCACAACATTTCTCCCCTTTTTGTTTCACACACAAAATATTTTTAGATTTTGGACACAAACTACGAAAGACAAAAATAAAAGATTCAAAACTAGGTGATCTACCCATGACAAATGGAAAATAGCACCCCCACTCCAACACAAGATATCACAATGCCTCCATCATGAAAAGGGTGTCACAAGCAAGGTAGAAAATCAAGAAGAACATATATACAAAACACTTATCACATAAAAAGCGGTGGCGACCCGAGCCCACACGGCTCCAACAACAAAATATTCCAACAATCACACTTAAGGGGTTCGCCACCCAAAAAGAAAAGCAAGCATGCATCATGGATCAATGATATATTCACATAAAGAGAGGGTGGAAAGAGGTTACCTCAGAATCTTCAATAATAGCAACTCGATCCACGATCCAAAGAACATCACACATAGGTTAGAAATAAACAAGAAAAGCATACTATGTAGGATGGTTCACATGCAAGATCAAAAAGAAAAACAACTATACAAGACTCCAAGGACTAAAGAATTAAGAAACTAAAATATTTACAAAACAATTCTCACTCTTTTTTTTCTTTTCTTTGGACTCACAAACCGGAATACATACTACCCTCCCACTCCCACACAAAGAGGTTGTCGTATCCTCAAATGGAAACAGAAGTAAGTAAGCAAGCACCCCAAAATAAAAGAAAAAGACACACAAAAAGAAAATAAAAGAAGAAAAGAAAACCGACTCACTAATTATACACAAGAGGTGAGGAAAGATATTACCTAGAAGGCTTCTTATCAATAAGCTCATTCCTTCTCACCTCACGATATCGGGCACCAAGTCAGAACCATTCAACTCCCGGAGTAACAAATCATGTATCCTCTCATGCATCTCAGAATGGTGTCGGTAAGAGCATACTCGCAATGGCACATAAACAAACATTAGTGCCCTTAACAATTTATCAAATGCCTTAGAAAAGTCATAGAAATGATGAAATGCATGAATATACAAGACTTTCCTAAGCATAGTGAAAGAAGATATGACAAAAGGGTCCTCCCATTGACTCGCAAATGGAAATTGGGTATACAAATCAACAGGAGGGAACAATACAACACATTCCTGAACATGCTCATGCGAATACTTGGATGCCAACAATGGTTCAAACTCAATATCCATGCAATTTTCATCAAACACAGGTTCCAAATTACAACTTTCATCCAAATAATCATAATCGTCAATAGGTGATAAGGAAAACAGAGGGTTAGACCACATCATAAAACTCCCAACATCACAACAAACAAGCACATCTTCATCTTCTTCAATATCAGACTCACAAGAAGAACTATCAACATCAAAAGACAAAGGTGCATCATCCAAATCAACATCAAAAGTGAAAGTGGAAGGTTCAGGGTCATAACTCATAGTGAATGACTCATAAAGCATGTCATCATCAAAAGCATCATTGTCAACAACCAAGTTCAAATAATCATGATCATTCCCCAAATAATTATGCTCATCATCACAAGTATGCACATAAATAGGCTCACATACAAGGGTAGCTAATGCCTCACTAATGCAATGATCCTCAATGAAAGTGAACAAATCGGTATCAAGCACACATTCAATCACAACAGATTCAATTTCACTCTCAACAAGATCATGCTCAATTATATTACAAGCATCATGGCATTCGATAAACTCAACTTTTTCTTCACACAAAGGCATGGACAAGGGTGTGGACAATGGTCCATCATCTAACATGTTTTCAACTAATTCTGCATCATCACACACAAAATCATCATGTTCCTCATGCTCACTAGGTGGGGTTAGAGCTAAGGAACCACTAAGTAGTCCAAGGCATGGTTGGTTATAATAGTCATCATCCTCATCATACACGGCAGAATCAATATGCATTTCAGGACTCACAGACGATGAATGACCTTTTTCAACATTCGAATCAACCAATTGTGCAAGATAAGTTTCTACCCTAGGTTTAAGCACGTGCTCAAATTTATGCATGCCTTTATTCACCCTATCTTGTAAATCAACTATTTCAGCACCAATTTTATCTAGTCTACAAGATTCGAAAACATGAGACGGAGATTCACAATGCACACACAAATGACGAGACTCAACATCATCACATGGAGAAAGATCATAACGTTTCTCATAGTGCAATTGAGCATGAAGAGCACACGGATTGCCAAAACAAGAACCCGATGAATAAAAAGTCTCCCCAAATTGACAAGTATCCATGTACAACCAATCAAATAATTCCCAAGCCCGATACTCATTTTCAACATTGAAATCAAAGTAATTCAGAAGAGAACGGGTCTCGAAATTCAATCCCTCATTAGTAACAACTAACCTTTCCCAATTAGAATAAATATAACCATGAGGGACCCAATAAGCAAGATAATCATTTAATCTATCACGATAATCACAAAATAATTCTTGCTCATTTTGAGGGAAGCTAAAACATGCCATCTTTTTTTTCTATTTTTTTTCGTTTTTTTTTCGATATTCAAGTTTTTATGCTACGTTTTTCTAACATAATCAAGAAACCAATTAAACTATTTACACACAAACCAATCACCTAATCTACCAAATAACGCCATCCCCGGCAACGGCTCCATTGTTCGGTTGTAATTTTTGTGGTTTTATAAGTTAAGGTTGTCGATCTCAGGGATGGGTGTGAGGCTTGATTAAGGGTAATCGATTTGTGGAAGGGGTTTTTCTCTCAATGCAGAAAGCAATAAATTATGTAAAGAAAGCATTTAAATCTAACCTAGGCATGAATCAAAGAAAGCAATTAAAAGCATGAAATCAAATAAGCAATTAAAGCAAGGAATGGAAATCTAGAATGAACAATGAAATTAGAGACTAGAAATTATACCTTTGATGACCAAAATCTTCTAACCTTCAATCTACCTTTGCAATTTCCCCCGAACAAACAAGAAATTGTGGATTGGATTACCAAGGATCTCCCAAATTCTCACTAGGAAGTAGAATTGGAATTCCTTGACCCTCCTCCCCACTAAAAGATGGATTTGATGTGGCTAACCCTAGAAAGCTTTGAAATCAAGTCAACAATGGAGATTATAGAGAGAGAGAGAGAGAGAGAGAGAGAGAGAGAGAGAGAGAGAGAAAGCTTGTAAAACTTCAATGGAAACTTGCTTGAATTGAGAAAGCTTGAGAAAGTTTGAATACAAATGCTAGAAATCAAAGAAAGCTTGAAGAACAATGAAGAACAATTGAAAACTTGAAGAACAATTAAAGAGAGATTAAAGCAAATAAATGAAAGCAATAAATCTAATTCTACTACTAAACTACCTAGGCTAATTTTATTCCACTTTAGATTAATACAAGTGGGTATTTATAGAAGAAGGAGAAATACAACCCAAAACCCTAGAAATAAATCGCAACACGCGCGTCAAATTTTCCGCAGACAGAGTGGCTCGGGCGAGCAATAGTGTCGCTCGGGCGAGGAGCACTTCTGGCTGCAGCATTCACCGTCCCTCAGCATTATGTCGCAGGCGAGATAGTGGCCTTGCTCGGGCGAGCCATGTTGCTGCTCGGGCGAGCAGTGCTTTTGGGCAGCTTTTCCCTGCCGACTTCAAACGCGCATAACTTCTTCATCCGAACTCCATTTTAGACTCGTGAGATATCGATGGAAAGCTCTCAGTGTGTACATTAAGCTCCCGAAATGTGAGACCAATTGGAGTTGTAACGAAGGAGTTATGACCCAAAGAGTGAAAGCACACGTATTTCAAACCTTTGAGTTTGTACCGTTCCCCTGTTTTGCGCCAATCTTGACATGGAATTTCCGGTTTCAGTTTCGCCTCGACTCTCGGCTCGGGTTGACTTGGTTTGAGTTGGGAAATAGCTCGGGATTCCCTAAAAACCTTCAATTAAGCCCAAACTTCTTCTAACTCCTTATTTTCCTACAAAACACTAAATCATTATATCTAATATATAATTAGGGGTTAAAACAAGCAAATATACCCTATAAAAGAGAAGAAATTCGGCTCGGAACGAGACCGAACATTGGGTAATATTTATGGAGCAAATGACTTGATCCATGTGACATGCCTAATTAAACGGGTTAAGTAGGTTTTTTTTCGTGTCGAAAATCCTGACCTGAATCTAACCCGTTTAATTAAACGGGTTTACCGTGTCAACCCATTTAATTAAACGGGTTGAAAATTTCTACCTAAACCCTTTTAATATCGTGTTAGGTTCAGGTCGGTAATCGTGTCGGGTCAGCTTTTCTCAGCTCTAGTAGCAATTTAGAGTAGATAGCTATCAATGGTATACATAATTCCATCTGCCATGTTAATTAATGACTGAATTAAAAGAATTAGGGGGTGGGGGGGATGGTTTGGTTGGTATGAAAATTATTTTTAAATATGCAATTTAGACTTTGAATAATTAAAAAAAATAAATCATTCATAATATGGACAAAAATGTACTCCTACGTACTCTAGTCTAAGTAACCTACATTATATTTTATAAAATAAAACTTACTTTATATTTTCCCTCTTTAATTATCTCATGCGTGCACTATATTTTTAAGTTGATATTTTTTGTCGCTGTACTATGTACTAACTAAAACTTGGGATTAAATTTAATTTTTAATAAATTGAAGTAAAGCAATTTGTGAATTTGCAAGAATCAATCTTTCTATGAACTTTAATTTATTGGAGAGAGTGCGACGGACTGCTTACATCTGGATTCTCAAAAGTCAAAACCAACCCAAAACATATCTCCACTGAGAATGTGTTGTTGTAGATTGAAAGTAAGACTTTGTAATGTGATATGATATGATAGATTTCCATAAAAAAAAAAACAGTATGAGAAACCTAAAGGGTTATTAGGTTTTAAAATCTCAAACTTTGGGGTTTGTTTATCATAATATCCCGAACTTCAATTTTAACATGAATATCCCAAACTTTGGGGGTTGTATTTGGCAGTAGCCCAATATCAAATTAACATAAACTAATCTCGGGTTTTTCTGTGATATAACAATATTTGTTGGGGTATTTTGTAGAATGAAAGTATGTCTAAGCCAAAAAACAATAATTGCATTGTAAAAAAATCCGAGTTTAATTGATGTAAATTTGATTTTGGGATGCTAATAAATACCAATACCTAAAGTTTGGGATATTCGTGCTAAAAATAAAGTTTGGGATATTATCATAAACAAGAACCAAAGTTGGGGATTTTAAAACCAAATAATCCAAACCTAAATGGATAAAAAGTGTGAACTTTAAACCAATTTTTTTTTCATTTGATAACATGTCATCACTTTTATCAATACTAGTTTGGCCAGCGCGTACTGTGCACGCGTTGACCCGACATTAATAAACGCCAATTTTAATAGTTAAATGCCGAATACAAATTTCATACATAACAAGGTAGAAAAATTAATTTTAATTCTAATTTAGTTCGATTGGTATATTATTTGCTTATTAAAAAACAGTAAACATTCAAACCAAATTAGTTTACCAATATAAATTAGATATTTATTTGAACTTATCTCTATCGATCATAATATCATGTCAGTACAACTCTAACATAAATAGTACGTATTATCGATTAACAACTACTTAGTTATGATGTACATTGAAAATATATAGCAAAATGACTAAAGCACAGTTATATGTTTTTGTTTATCTAAAATGTGTGGGATCGGAGTAACAAATTATTGTCATCGACATATAAAATACATATAATTCACTAATTATTATATAATAGAAGATAAAAGAATATATATATAAATGCTTATATGGTTTTTGTGTCCATAAATATAACATAGTTCAATAAAGAGCTCCGGTACAAAAAAAAAAAATGCATCACATATATAATGACTTAAGACTATAAAAAATTTTTGTGTTTCTTGGATGATTAAAAAATAATAAATTTAATGAATGATGAAGTCATGTTCTTTGCAATGACAAACTATCTACAACATTTTTCTATCTGCTACATGATTATACTTTTTCTACCTAACCTATAACATATATGACATTTCTACCTCCTAAGACAACTAATTACCTGCTTTTACACATACTTCTGGATAAATTACCTAAACCTACTCAAACTTAAACAGCCAATATTAATTAACATAGGACATTCAAAGAACATCTCAAGATAGGAATGTTCTTGTTTAACATAAATTATATATAATAATTACCTGAAAATGACTAATAATCTATCTATTGCTAATTTTTGTTATAGTTAATCCAAATGAATTATTAGTTACAATTATATATATCAAAAGTCGTTATAAAAATTATTATCTTTCAATAAATTTAACGTTAGATAGTTTTTCAGCTTTAATTTTGAAAAATTTGCAGCTTTTTCAAGGACAGAATAAGGAACCTGAATTGTAATTGATATCAATCAACATGGCCAAATTTATTTGAAGGAGGTTGAGTACGGTATATTACGGTGCGGTGTGATGGAAATTGAAAAAGTGTGATGGATTGTGGAAGGTTGTGGTGGAAATAATTATAAATGTGTTGATATAACGTAACTTTTAATAAAAAAATACATAAAAATTGAAATGGTAAATTACAGGGAATTTTGGTAGAAATTGAAAAGCTGTGGTACGTATGAAACCTCAGCCAATTAGCGACATAAAGAACGGGCCGTAATGATCCAGCATCAAGGCAATTGGTCGGTGCAATTCCTAACTGTGCAATTCCTAAGGCCCTGTCCTTTTATGCGGTATTTTGCGAAATGGTGTGGTGAGGTGTGTTGGAATTGTGGTGGGGTGTGGTGGAATTGTGGTAAGTTATTGGTATATGGGGTAGGTGAGGAGAGAGAATATAAAAAGTAGAGGAGAAAAGTGAGGAGAGAAAAAAGTAATGATTTGCGGTAAAATGTGGTGGGTTGTGGCAAATTGCGGTAAATTGTAGCACCGCAGTTTGCCAACCGCAGAAAAGAACAGGGCAAGTCCTACTAGTCAAGTGTTGAAATCCCATTGGCAGCAATCTCTCACAAACATGTAATTTGGCACCTCTACATGCACAAATTGGATAATAGAGTTTGCAACCATAGTTGCATAAAACTATAAAATATACGAAAATCTTAAAATCTTACTTTCTTCCAACCATGTAACTCTGAAAATCATTGTGACAATTTCTCAATCAGAAGAATAAATACTAAAATATATTACTTATGTCGACAGCAACATGTAGGACCTAGACATCCGCCTATTCCGGGAGCACACATTTTCATACAATTTTCGTTACAGTTGGCAATATCAAAGCATCGTTCTCCTTGTGGCTCTAGGATCTCCACATTAGACCCTACCGTAGTAGCCATCGAACTCCTGATACCACCTGGTTCATCAATGGCCCAAAATTCAGATTATGTTGAACAAAATAAGTAAACAAAAGTAAAATGGGGATTTAAATATTTAATATTACGATTGCTACTCACCATCAGATATAAGAATTGCTATTATGAGGAAGAGAGGCACGGTATACGATTTCACGGCCATCATCCTATTCAAAAGATGTATGGGAGATTTGCAAACTTTCTTCGTTCTGATTAGCTTGCCTCACGTACGTAATGGCGTAATGCGAGATAACAAATCTGTTGAATGAATTCACTTGTTATATAGAAAGTCAATTGATGTACAATCAATCTTTTTTTTGTTAGAGTTTCTATTAATAATATGGTATAACATCTTACTGATTCAAAGCACAACGATTATGTACTTATCAAGGATAAATCGACTTTATTTTTTACCAAACCAAATTAATATGCGAATCATTAAGGATTTTGCTGGATGAAGTTAATTTTATAATCTTTGTGCTATTTCTTTTAAAAAAAGGGAGGGAAAATAATCCATTGATATTTCTAAAAGCTAATACAAAACTAATAATGGAAGGTCTATGATAGTCAACTTTTTTTTTTAAATTATCGTAGTTAAATTGAATATGAGCCATTGATTATAGATAGAATAATATTAATCGTTGATTATATTTTTATTAACTTTACATAAATGATTCTATTTTATTATTATTATTAAATTTATATTATTTGATTACATAATTTAGTATATAAAGTATTTTAATTTCAGTAAAAAAAAATTTGTAATCATACCAAATAATTTTTTTATGGAAAATATTTTTTCAATTGCCATATGGTGGATACTTTTGAAAGAGAATTGGAATGCGAAGTCCTAAGGGGGAAGGCTAGGGATTTTTGCGAGAATTTTCATTCTCCACCCCCCTCTCTTTTCCTAAAAGTGGACGAAATTTTAAATTTCAAAGAAAATAATACTCCCTCCATTTTTATTTAGGATAATTGGATTCTAATAATCCCTACTTTCATCAATTGGACAATGAACCGTACTTTCACTTTGTATTCAGGTGGTCCAAAAAAAAAAAATGGATTGTAGTGGTACCAAATCTAAATCCACCTCCACATTCTTCTTATTTTTTTCATTCCTACACTATATTGTTTTTGTTATTTTCGTTCCTGCCCCTAAAAAGTTAATGAATTGTAGTTTCTAAAACATTTTTTAAATTATTTTTTTGAAATTTCGAATAATTATTATGATTTTTTAAAAATAATAAAAGTGAAAAAATCGTAAAAAATAGTAAAAAAATGTAAAAAATTAGGAGAAACGCTGTAAATTCATTAAAAATCATTGTAAAGTGTTATACTAAGTTTTGAATCAAATGCAACACAAAATCTATGATTCCCTTGAAAATATCCCACTACAATCCAATTTTATTTTTTTTTGGACCACCAGAATACAAAGTGAAAGTACGGTCCACCATTGTCCAATTGGTGAAAATAGGGATTATTAGAATCCAATTATCCTTTTATTTATATGTTTTAATATCTTTATTTATTGATTTATATAATATATTATCATATAAAAATGATGTCATTATATTCGTAATTAAAAATATTATTAAAAAAGTATAATATTATATTTTTTATAAAAAATTTATATTAGAAAATTTTCGTTAAATATTAACACTGAAAAACGTAAATAAGAGATAAAAAAAAGAACGGAGAGAGTACGGGGCAAAATAAATTCTCATATAGTTAACATTAAATTTTGAAATTGTAAAACTTTTGTTAATAAATTAATATCATTCTTAATTAATACTTCCTCCGTTTTTATTTATCTGTCTCCTAGAAAATTGTATTAAAAATTTTGACCATTAATATCTTAATTTGTATAATGATTCATCATACAAAATTAATGTCATTAGATTCGTAATGAAAAATATTATCAAAAAAGTATAATATTACATTTTTTTATAAAAAATTTATATTAGAAATTATTGATTAAAAATTGACATTGAAAAACGTAAATGACAAACAAAAAAAACAGAGGGAGTAAACTTTTCACTCATCTTATGTGCAATGTAAATATGTTTATAATAATTTAATTAATTTATGATAAAGCAAATTAATTATGTATATAAATTATTATTTATCGTGTTATAAATTAAAAGTAGTATTTTTTTTACATTTAAGGATTTTTGGACGCTGATTTGTATTTGGGTGTGTACGTAGGACAATAATCCAAATACTGTGATTATTAATAAAATATTCAATCAAAGAGTGATATTGGAAATTGTAACGATTAACTAAGTGACTATTAATATGAAAAAGGGGTAAAAATAATACTAAGTTTATTCCAAAAGGTTTCGTGTTTCATTCTGCATGAAGTTTACCTTACAACTTTTTTAAGCATTTTCCCAACTTTTTACGGGCACATTCCTTGAACCGACATTGTTGTAAGGTTGAAACCTATCATATTTGAAATAACCCTAGAGGGGGGGGGGGAAAGAGGGTGATTAGGGTTATGAAAATATTCTGCACTTTAAACAACACAACCAAGTTAAATAGCACTTTTAGATACTGAAAATAACTTCTTTATTATTGAACAAAAGTGCTTAAGGAGGAGGTTACAACTCGGCAGGGAAGAGGATTGTGAAGTCGTCAGCACAGCTTACAAAAGCAGAAGACTGGGTGGCTGTCTTCTAATCTTGAGGCATCACAGAAGAGGCGATTTCACACAGTGACCTCACTTGACAGACGATCACTGAACTCAAATGTTTTTACGACCTTATGAGGTCCTCACCAGCTAGATGTCTGGTTACTAAACTCGCCACAAATCAAATGTGGTTACACTCAGAATTTACACAATTCATACACTCAGAGTTTTCTTTCACAAAACTCCTACAACTGATTTTCTTCATTGGAAATCAATACTTGTAAAGAGAATAAGTTCTCTTATTTATATTGGACTCCTCAACGACTTCCTTTAGTTGCCTTGTTTGCTTCTTGATTCTTTCCAGTTTGTGTTGGTTCTGTTTAGGCAGGTATCTTCATGAGTATAACGTTCCAATGGGGATTTGTTTCCTTTTCTGACTTGATCTTCATGAGTTTGCTTGCTATGCTTTCTCTTGATTTCGTTTGATGCCTGATAGGAAATCAAGACTATTACAATCATATCTTTAGAATGGAAGGAAGATATATGATAAAGATATGTTTGATACTTCCCTAAAGTGGCTGGATGATCTTTCAAACAAAATAATATTGTGCTGTTGTTTGAGGTCCTCAAGGATGATTGCGCTGAGGTCATCATAACTAGTTGAGTTTCTTCAATATTATTCTATTATAGTAAGGGATTTCGCATACCAATTAATACCAGTGATATTCACTTACAACTTGTTTTTCATAACATATTCAAATATGTTCTATTGTAAGCTTGATAGTAAATACATGGCCAAAAAAGTTAAAGTTTAACTCAACAACAATAAAAATGTGCAGTATCTGAAGTGAACGACAAGGTGCTCCCAGCCATGGAGCTCTACAAATTTACAACAATAATCACAGATATAAGAGTATCTGAAATCACATGAACACAAATATCCATAGCGTCAATGAAATAGTGATCTAGTTTGAGTAGTTCGATCAACAAACTACAGCATATCAGTCAAAATGTTGTTTGCGTGGTTAGTTTTCTTTGAGCACGTGCATATGAGCTATCACTTTAACAATGTACAATATTGCCACCGGATGATACTTTTCATGGTTAGTTCAGTACCTATGCGAATAAATTAGTTTTTCTTATACAATTTCAAAGTTTCCAACTCAAGTCAATCGAATATGAGCTAGGTTGTTTTATTTTCACCCTATTTTAATATTTCAATGCCCATTCAAATTAAATATCATCTTCTATGCCTTAATTAACTATAATGACATAGTAAGTCATAATTTCGCCTCTAGCCAAATTATTAAATAATAACTATGTTGACGTGAGGGTATAAAAATTGTATAGAGTCACTTGATAAGTAAATAGATAACAAAAGAAAAGATAATTCTTCATGCAACAATAATAAAAACGTATAGTGTCGATTTAATATTTTTAATGTTCCAGATACATTAATACATAACAACAAAAGCTTTAAGTAATATATACATGGCTCTTGATATTTATATGAAAAAATTATACATGTATAATATGCAAAAGTGGAGAAAATTAAATTCATATTACTAATGAAATAAGTAGTTAATATGCCGATGAGCTTGTGACGTCAACCTTTGCATAGCTATAGGATACTCCAAACATGCTTGACCAAATAATCCATGTCATATTTGTTGTTTTCTTTGAACTTTTAAATGCTTTATATGTTACAACAATAGTCTTGCTGATTATGTTCATCATTTGTTGTTGAGTCTCCTAATGTTATTTCAAATATCACATCAACCTATTAACCTCAATTTCTAACATCAACGGCAAGGTGCTCCCAACCATAGAGTTGTCCATATTACAACATCAGTCATAAGTATAAGTGTGTCAACTAAATAATTAAGACTATCTTAATTTAATTTTTAATAAAACAATGATAAAACGTGTAATCATTTATTCAAATTTAAAGTGTTCCAAAAGATTACTCTATAAATAAAACTTAAAAATTTAATAAACTCCTCAAAATTTATATGAAATAAAATAATAAATATACACTACCCTTGTTTAATGATGGGGTCATAAATTAAGATAAAATTAATATGATGCTTTTGTTAAAAAAATACTATAATATTTATGATAAAAAATACTTTAATATATTTATTAATAAAAGATTCAATATATTTATAGGGATTTCAACACACAACCTTACACTCACCTCAAATACTGACATTTACCTTGCCACATGAGCCACATTTGTTTTGCTTATACATTTGCATCCAAGTTTCTTTTTTTTTTTTTTTGTAAATATTCCAACGGTAAACACCTATCATATGTTTCAACACGTGACGCTCTGCGCATTTTTCCATTTTTTTTGGGTTTTTCCCCCTTTTCGTATGAATTGTTTAAAGAAATTGGTGAAAAAGATGCACGAGTCTTTTATGGAAAGTGTAATATTTGTTATTTTAATTTTAATGAGAAAAATCTGTTTTATTTTTAATGAAAGAAAGGAAAGAATATTTGGGAGATCTTAAGATGATTTTAGTGATAAAAAATAATTTAAAAGTATTTCAATGGTCCAGATTAAATTTTAATAGATCAACGATTGATATTGATTGACTACCGTAGTCGAAAAAAAAATTTGATTACCATGGTATTTTTCAACTAATAATACATAACATTTGTAATTGTGAGCCTCAATTAGGTTCACTAGATTTCATCAAGATAACCAGAGTTCGTGCAGAATTTGTACTTACTCATCATTAATGAGCATGAGTTTTGTTTAAATCATTTTAAAAAAATTTTATAGGCCCTACATTGTTATAGAATAATATATATGTAAATATTCATATATCAATGAGATATTTTTTGGGTATTTTTATATAGTAGAATGATATAGTATAGGAGAATTTTGTTTCCAATGAACTCTATCTTGTGTTAATATCTTGTTGTGTAACTAGTACAAATACCAATTGTGTACAATAGTCTAGCAACCCGTATAATTCCAATCAACCTAGCCCATCATATAAAGCAAGGTTACCTAATGAACAAGACAATTTGGCAATAAGAGATGACTACAATAGACTGGGTAGAATGGAACAGTTGTGTCTGCTGGTCTTGTAGGTTCAAGGGCTCGTGATACTGTGATGAAGGTGTTGGTGTCTTATGAAGAGAGTGATGGAGTGGAGAGAGTGCAATTGAGTGTGGGTGTTGATATTGGGTGGTGAGGAACGCATGTGGTTGTTGCAGCTTGGCAAAATATATAGTTTGATCCGATCTGTTAGTCGACGTGTGTCGCCGTCGGTGATGAAAGTGAAGCGACAGTAGTGCGTCAACGGTGGTGATGTAAGCAAGGTCTTAAGATCTAGAGTACTGACCTCACAGTACACCACATTAACACACAATTCTGGCCTCACAACAGAGATTCAAGCACAAACACACCAAAACAGAACCTCACGACAAGAAATCAATTACATCCTCCTCAAAACAGAGTACAAACACCAATGAACGATTGGATGAAATGGATGATGATAATATGATGATCGGATGGACAAACTTACAATCAAATAGTAACCAAAGATAGTCTTGAGGCTCGAGCTGATACAAGCCCACCACAGCTAGAACTTCAAGGGCAATGGACTGGATGACCTCAATGGATACAGACACACCACCATTGAGATTATCAAGCTCTACACCCACCACAAGGATTGCCAAATCCTTGCTACTATAGTAGAATTAACCAAGAATGAGAGTTTAACGTCACTCACAAACAAGAGGCTCAACAAGACACTCAAAATGCTATTGATTTCACTGATAGATGATCTCTCACAAGCTGCCGATTACAATGTATTTAAACCTAGGGTTGAGCTGGATGATTAAGGGTTTCCCCTTGCTCAAGAAACTCACTAATTAAGCATTAAGCTACTTAACTAACTTAGTAAGCTAATTAAGGCTCATTACAAATTGGATAACATCAAAATAAAAGGAAATAAAATCTAACAAACGCGTTTTCTTTATTACAAACGGTTAAATCACCTCACAAGATGGAAATGGCCTCAACAGCTCAGAAGTGAGTCTTCATAGAGGACCTCAATGCAGGATCACCTCATAGAACTGGAATATCCTCAACAATCTAGAAGTGATGTCTTCCAAGAGGACCTTAGAACTAGCAAATATCTCCACTGAGCTGGAAAGTCCTCAATAGCTCTAAAGTGAAGTCTTCAAAGCACTGGTGAGGACCTCAATCCAAAGATATGGAATTGAGAAATAACCTCACTGGTTGGCTGCTGCTGTTGGTGATGATGTTGCTGTTGTTGGACGATCTCATGGCTTGTTGGACCATCATAAAGCACTCTTGGATGTAAGTGTTTGATGTGGTTGACGATGGCCTCATTGCTGATGTTGGTGAGGTCGTTGCTGCTTCTGCTGGTTCTGGCTTTGGACTTGGAATGTCAGATGGAGGACCTCCATCATCCTCCCCAGGTTGAGGAAAGTTTGTCCTCAAACTTGGAAGGTTCTTCATGGTCTGGAAAGTAAGGCTTCAAATCTGCAACGTTGAATGTAGCACTGCCTTCATAGTCTTCAGAAAGGTCTAACGTGTAAGCATTGTCTCCAATCCTCTCAAGCACATCAAAAGGACCATTTGTCTTGGTGTTAACTTTCCCTTCCTCTTGCTTGGAAATCTATCCTTCTTAGACGAATCCACAATAAATCTCCTAGCTTGAAAATCATCTTCCTCCTATGCTTGTTTGCTGATGTAAAAACTTGCTTAAAATACTTGATGATCTTCTCCCTGACTTCTTGATGAAGCTTCTTGACTTCCTTTGCATGTTTACCTGCTTCATAATTAAACCTCACAGAATTTGTTAGTGGGGATAAATCCAATGGAGTTATAGGATTTCTACCATAGACAACCTGGAATGGTGAAAGGCTAGTTGCCTTGGATGGTGCTCTATTGAAAGCAAATTCAGCATGAGACAAGAGGGTGTCCCATCTAGTCTTGTTTGTGGATATCCGTGATCTCAATAATGTTCCAAGTGTCCTGTTTGTGACCTCTGTTTGCCCATCAGTTTGCGGGTGACAAGCTGTGATATACTTCAATTGGGTGCCCAACTTCTTCTAAAGAGTAACCCAAAAATGACTTAGGCACTTGACATCCCTATCTGACACCATACTCCTGGGAACTCCATGGAGTCTCACAACCTCCTGGAAATACAATTCTGCCACCCTCACAGCATCATAGGTGGTATGACATGCAATAAAGTGTGCCATTTTACTGAATCTGTCCACAACTACCATGATTGAATCTTTCCCTCTTTGAGTTCTTGGTAGACCAACAATGAAGTCTAGGTTGATGTCCTCCCAAGGACTGTTTGGAAATGGCAAAGGGGTGTATAGCCCTTGAGGTAAGCTATGACTCCTTGCAATCTGACATGTAACCCACCTCCTGACCCAATGCTCAACATCCTTCCTCATTTTAGGCCAACAATAATGTTCCTTCAGCATAAGAAGGGTCTTCTCAATGCCAAAATGACCTGCCAAGCAACCTCCATGAACTTTAGAGATCAACAACTCCCTAAAACAGCTCCTTGGAATACATAACCTTGCTCCTTTGAAAAGAAATCCCTGGTCTATGTGGTATAGACTTTGAGGATGTCCCTTGCATTTCTGGTACAACTCTCCAAAATCTTCATCATTCTCATACAAAGCTTTCAACTGTTCAAAACCAAGCACTCTTGCATCCAAAACTTGCAACAACAAATACCTCCTGGACAAAGCATCAGCTCTCTTGTTAAGCTTCCCAGATTTATGATGGATCACAAAATGAAATTGCTACATGAACTCCACCCAAGTAGCATGCCTAGTGTCGAGTTTATGCTGCCCCTGAATGAATTTGAGGGCCTCATGGTCACTGTGTAGAATAAATTCAGCTCCAATAAGATAATGCCTCCAATGTTGCAAAGCTCTAATGATAGCATAAAACTACTTATCATATGTACTGTACTTCCTCTTGGCCTCATTGAGTTTCTCACTGAAATAAGCTACTGTTTTTCCTTCTTGAGTCAACACTGCTTCAATGCCCACACCCCAGGCATCACAATCCACTTCAAAGACACTGGCAAAATAAGGTAATGCCAGCACTCGTGCTGAGGTTAGCTGTCTTTTGACCTCCTCAAAAGCTTTCTGTGCAGCTGGTGTCCAAGTAAAGCTCTTCCCCTTCACTAATTCTGTCATAGGAGCTAGAATAGTGCTGAAGTTCCTCACAAACCTCCTGTAAAGAGATTCCAAACCATAGAATATAACATGGCTGGTGAAGAATTGACACTTCTTGATGGTTTTGACCTTCTCCTCATCTACTTGAATACCTTCTGATGTCACAATATAACCAAGGAATATAACATAGCTGGTGAAGAATTGACACTTCTTGAGGTTCCCATACAACTGCTCTCTACTCAGAATCTCCATAACACTCCTCAAATGTCTAACATGATCCTCCTCAGACTAGCTATAAAAGAGTATATCATCAAAATACACAACAACACACTTCCCAATCAAAGGCTTCAGAACTTGATTCATAAGTCTCGTAAAGGTTGATGGTGCATTTGTCAAACCAAAAGGCATGATGATGGAGGTCCCCCATCAGAACCAGCATCAACAGCAGCAACGACCTCACCAACACCAACTCCAAGGCCATCATCAGCTACATCAAACACTGACATCCAAGAGAGTTTCATGATGGTCCAGCAAGTCTTGAGGTCGTCCAACAACAGCAATATCAACATCAACAGCAGCCAGCCAGCCAGTGAGGTTATTTCTCAATTCCATATCGTTGGATTGAGGTCCTCACCCATGTTTGAAGACTTCACTTTAGAGTTGTTGAGGACATTCCAACTCAGTGGAGATATTTTGCCAGTTCCGAGGTCCTCTTTGAAGACATCACTTCTAGACTGTTGAGGATATTCCAGTTCTATGAGATGATCCTGCATTGAGGTCCTCCATGAAGACTCACTTCTGAGCTGTTGAGGCCATTTCCAGCTTGTGAGGTGATTTAACCGTTTGTGATAAAGAAAACGCGTTTGTTAGGTTTTATTTCATTTTATTTTGATGTTATCCAGTTTATAATGAGGCCTAATTAGTTTACTAAGTTAGTTAAGTAGCTTAATGTTTAATTAGTGAGTTTCTTGAGCAAGGGGAAACTCTTAATCATCCAGGTCAACCCTAGGTTTAAATATATTGTAATCGGCAGCTTGAGGAGATCATCTATCAGTGAAATCAATAGCATTTTGAGTTCCTTAATTGAGCCTCTTGTTTGTGAGTGATGTTAAACTCTCATCCTTGGTTAATTCTACTATAATAGCAAGGATTTGGCAATCCTTGTGGTGGGTGTAGAGCTTGGTAATCTCGATGGCGGTGTGCCGGCATCCATTGAGGTCATCGAGTCCATTGCCCTTAATATTCTAGTTGTGGTGGGCCTGTATCAGCTCGAGCCTCAAGACTATCTTCGGTTACTGTTTGATTGTAAGTTTGTTCATCCGATCATCATATTATCATCATCCATTTCATCCATTCGTTCATTGGTGTTTGTGCTCTGTTTTGAGGAGGTTGTAATTGATTTCTTGTCGTGAGGTTCTGTTTTGGGTGTATTTGTATTTGATTCTCTGTTTTGAGGCCAGATTGTGTGTGAGTTGTGTTAATGTGGTGTACTGTGAGGTCAATAGTCTGATCTTAGGACCTTGCATACATCATATGACCAACCACTCGTACAGGCCTCCCTTAGTCTTAAAGGATGTCTTCCACTCATCTCTCGCATAAATTATGATATGGTAATATCCACTCCTCAAATCAATCTTTGAAAACACAGTTGAGCCATGGAGCTCATCAAGCATATCCTCAAGTCTTGGAATAGGATATCTATATTTGATAGTAATCTTGTTAATGGCTCTACAATCAATGCACATCCTCTGACTTCCATCTTTCTTAGGGACCAATAATGCTAGCACTGCACAAGGGCTCAAGCTCTCTCTAATCATTCCTTTCTCCAACAACTCATCAACTTGCCTTTGGATCTCATTGGCTTCAACAGGGGTCATTCTATAGGCTAGTTTGTTTCGTAGAATAGATCCTGGGATGAGGTCAATTTTATGCTGAATGTCTCTTTTTGGGGGTAAACCTCGTCTTCTGGAAAAACATGTCGGTACTGGACGAGGATGGCTTGGAATAAAGGATGGCTGTTTTGTGGGGCTGGCTCATTTTGTGAGGCTGGTTCTTCATCAAGATCAAGCAAAAGAAACTCCTTCTGTTGACAGAACTCATGATATTCAACTGGCAAGATCACATCAAGGGTTGGTTCAACAATGAGGTTTTAGGTTCTTTTTGTGAGCTAGGATGGTTTAAGTGGGGTTAGGACAATTTTTTTGTGGTTTAGGTTAAGGAAATAAGTATTTGCTGTTCCATCATGATTAACAGATCTATCAAACAACCAAGATCTTCCCAACAATAAATGACATGCATCCATAGGTATAACATCACACCACACTTCATCTTTATAAACATGACCAATTGAAAATTCACAAGGCATCTAGATGAGATTTTGATACCTCTACTTTGATTCAACCACTGGATGGTGTAAGGTGCTGGATGAGGACAGGTTTGTAAGTTCAGATTTTGCACCATAGTCTGTGATGCTGCATTAGTACAACTGCGCCCATCAATAATCAAGGAACAGATCTTCACTTGCACTGTACATCTTGTGTGAAAAATGTTCTCCCTCTGCTTAGCTTCCTCATAAATGACAGAACTATTAAGGACCCTTCTGATCACCAACATTTCACCTTCATCAGGTTTGACCTCAACTTCCTCTTCATCATACACAGGATCTCCTTCAGGTTCATCATACTGTTCTTCCTCAACAACTGACTCAGGTTCAACAAACATTGCTGCCTGATATTCTGCTAAGGTCACTGCTCTTTTGTTTGGACATTCTGAGGCTAGATGTCCATGTCCTTGACATCTAAAACATCTCCTCTCAGGGAATGGTCGATTGGTAGGGACTGGGGTTCTTAGTGGGGGATTTTGGGATTGTGTTTGAGATGGTTTAGGGGCTGGATATCTGGTTTGTGGGATTGGGGATGTATAGGTTCTTTGAGGTGGATTGTAGGATTTGGTATAGTGGTCTGATTTGGTTTGAGGATAGGTTTTGGTTGGATACTTGCTTCCATACTCCTTCCTTTGGGCCTTCTTCTGTTGTTCCACCTTATGAGCCAAAGAACTCAGCTCATCAAGTGAATGATACACCTGAAGCTCAACAACATTTCTGATGCTTTCATTCAACCCTGCAAGATACCTCACATATGTCTGAACTTCATTCTCCTTCATATTGCACTTCCACCGTATATGTTCAAACTCCTTGGTATACTCCTCAACTGATTTGCTACCCTAGACCAAGTGTTGAAGCTTGAAATAATTCTCCTTCATGTAACTCTCAAGTAGGAATTTCTCCTTGAGCTTCTGCCTCATTTCAACCCATGTACTGACTTTAGGTTCATTGATTTCCTCCCTTCTTCTTTGCAAGCTGTTCCACCATGTAGATGCATATTTCCTCAACTTCAATGCAACCAACTTCACCTTGTTTTCCTCAGACAACTCCCTCAAATCAAACACCCTCTCCACTGTTTGCAACCAATCCAAAAATACATCAGGATCCAACTCACCTCCATACTCAGGAATATCTATTTTGAATTCCAACTTCTCTACTCTTCTTTCTCCCCTCCTTTCTTCCCTCTCACTCCTACTCCTGGATTCACTAACACTACTTCTAGGTGACCTCCTGTTATATCTCCTTCTTCTGTGATATCTAGGTCTTCCTCCTCCCCTTCCAGTTTCACTGATAGGGTTCTCCTCTTCTTCTTCTTCTTCAGACTCCACATCAGTCTCTCTATTAAGCTCTCTCCTATGCAACCTCATGTAATATTGCAACTGTTCACTCATAATTTTCATTTTCGCCTCCATTTCCTCTTTCTCCCTCAATGCTTGTTCTGTTATTTCCTGAGGTGTTTTACTACAACCCGACATTATGAAATGCACAAATAACACGCACAGACCTCCTCCAAGATGAAACTCAGCTCTGATACGAATTATGATGTATACAAGGTCCTAAGATCAGAGTACTGACCTCACAGTACACCACATTAACACACAAACACACAATTCTGGCCTCACGACAGAGATTCAAGCACAAACACACCAAAACAGAACCTCACGACTAGAAATCAATTACAACCTCCTCAAAACATAGCACAAACACCAATGAACGATTGGATGAAATGGATGATGATAATATGATGATCGGATGGACAAACTTACAATCAAACAGTAACCGAAGATAGTCTTGAGGCTCGAGCTGATACAGGCCGACCACAGCTAGAACTTCAAGGGCAATGGACTGGATGACCTCAATGGATACAGACACACCACCATCGAGATTATCAAGCTCTACACCCACCACAAGGATTACCAAATCCTTGATACTGTAGTAGAACTAACCAAGAATGAGAGTTTAACATCACTCACAAACAAGAGGCTCAACAAGGCACTCAAAATTCTATTGATTTCACTGATAGATGATCTCTCACAAGCTGCCGATTACATTGTATTTAAACCTAGGGTTGAGCTGGATGATTAAGGGTTTCCCCTTGCTCAAGAAACTCACTAATTAAGCATTGAGCTACTTAACTAACTTAGTAAGCTAATTCAGGCTCGTTACAAACTGGATAACATCAGAATAAATGGAAATAAAATCTAACAAACGCGTTTTCTTTATTACAAATGGTTAAATCACCTCACAAGCTGGAAATGGCCTCAACAGCTCGGAAGTGAGTCTTCAAGGAGGACATCAATGCAGGATCACCTCATAGAACTGGAATATCCTCAACAATCCAGAAGTGATGTCTTCAAAGAGGTCCTCAGAACTGAAAAATATCTCCACTGAGCTGGAAAGTCCTCAACAGCTCTAAATTGAAGTCTTCAAAGCACTGGTGAGGACCTCAATCTAAAGATATGGAATTGAGAAATAACCTCATTGGTTGGATGCTGCTGTTGGTGATGATGTTCCTGTTGTTGGATGACCTCATGACTTGTTAGACCATCATAAAGCACTCTTGGATGTCAGTGTTTGATGTGGTTTATGATGGCCTCATTGCTGATGTTGGTGAGGTTGTTGCTGCTCCTGCTAGTTCTAGCTCTGGACTTGGAATGTTAGATGGAGGACCTCTATCAGGTGGTGGTGGTGCTAGGGCTTAACTTAAGAGTGAAGATTGAGCAGTGGAATAATGTTGTTGTGTGGCTTTTAGGGTTGGGCTGAGTGGGTGGCCGACACAGACAAAGGAGCTGGTGGTGGCAAGATGATGGTTGGTGATCCTAGTGGCAATCGATGTAGGGAAAGAAGTTTAAGGAATTGGGGTTAGGGCTTAAAGAGAGGGAATCAAATTGAATGAAAGGGGAGAAGAAGGTGGAAATGCGAAACAACAGTGCATAATTGGCCAGCACACGTCAAACCAGTGCTCAACCAGTACGTTCATTGTGCCATTCCTCAACTTACTTAAAACCACTGAAATTCGGAGCCATGCTCCGTGTTCAATGAAACACAACCAGTGCTAAAATGTTGTTGAGGTTCTTTTAGTTTTCACCAATTTTGGGCTAAAAATGTTAACTCAACCATAAAAACATCGAAGCACCACAATGAATCTACCAACCCCTCTCAACTCACTCTCTTGAACTAATCTTGATTCCCACCTCACCCCCTCATTTAACATTTAATTTCACTTAATTTTGTTTTATATTTTAATTTTTTTCGCTCTTGCACTCTCTCTTTGTTTTTCATTTTTTTCAAACTAAAAAATGAAAAAAACCAAAAACTAAACGGTAAGTAAACTTGGGTTTTGTTCCAAGAAAAGCGCTACCCTAAGGTCTTCACCTTTTATTTGCTGAGCAAGTGAGCATACGATTATTTTTTGTGATGCCAAAGGTGAGCAGGGAGAACATGTGAGGAGGCGTTTGTCTAATCCATAAATTTCAACAAGACAAATGTGTTTTTTTAGTAAAGGTGTGAGGGCGGACATGCAGTCAATGACTCAATGTGAGCCTGACGTTGGATATCCGGGAAGTTCTATCTTACAATAAATATTTAGGGGTTCCAATACATGTAGGGACCTCTCGAAAAAGGCATTTCTGCAACATAGTGGATAGACTAGAAAAGACTCTCAGGTTGGGTGGACAGGTTAATCTAATGGTCGGAGAGGGAGGTGTTGATAAAGGTAGTGGCCCAAGTGATTCCAACCTACATTGTGAGGATGTTTTAATTCCTAGAGAGCCTTTACCATTCAATCCAAGCTACGGTGAACCGGTTTTGGTGGGTCACATAGTAAGAGCAAGAAGCATTCATTAGACTAGTAACATGGTATTATGCTCGCGGAAATGTAAAGAAGGAATGGGATGTAGGGAGATATCAATGTGAGCCTAACGTTGGATGTCCGGGAAGTTCTATCTTACAATAAATATTTAGGGGTTCCAATACATATAGGGACCTCTCGAAAAAGGCATTTCTGCAACATAGTGGATAGACTAATGAAAAGACTCTCAGGTTGGGTGGACAGATTAATCTCATGGTCGGAGAGGGAGGTGTTGATAAAGGTAGTGGCCCAAGAGATTCCAACCTACACTGTGAGGATATTTTAATTCCTAGAGAGCCTTTACCATTCAATCCAAGCTACGGTGAACCGGTTTTGGTGGGGTCACATAGCAGGAGCAAGAAGCATTCATTAGACTAGTAACATGGTATTATGCTCGCGGAAATGTGAAGAAGGAATGGGATGTAGGGAGATATCAATGTGAGCCTAACGTTGGATATCCGGGAAGTTCTATCTTACAATAAATATTTAGGGGTTCCAATACATGTAGGGACCTCTCGAAAAAGGCATTTCTGCAACATAGTGGATAGACTAATGAAAAGACTCTCAGGTTGGGTGGACAGGTTAATCTCATGGTCGGAGAGGGAGGTGTTGATAAAGGCAGTGGCCCAAGCGATTCCAACCTACACTGTCAGGATATTTTAATTCCTAGAGAGCCTTTACCATTCAATCCAAGCTACGGTGAACCGGTTTTGGTGGGGTCACATAGCAGGAGCAAGAAGCATTCATTAGACTAGTAACATGGTATTATGCTCGCGGAAATGTGAAGAGGGAATGGGATGTAGGGAGATATCAACGTTTAATAAAGCCCTCATAGAAAAGCGGTTGTGGAAATTAATTCACCATGATGACACTTTAGTGGTGAGGTTCTAAAGGCTCGCTACTATGTCAATTCAAAGATCATAGAAGCTCATCTGGGTGCAAATCCAAGTCAAACCTGTAGGAGCATTCAAGGGTACGAGATCTAATAGCAAAGGGGCCGAGGTGGCTGGTGGGGGATCGGAGAACTCTGAAAGTGTTGGAAAGTAGATGGATTTCTCGGCGGCATTGTTTCAAGCCGATTGCGAGCCCTTGACAAGAAGTGCGTTGGGTTAGCGACCTAATCGATTCAAACCTTCCGGGTTGGAGGGAAGACAAGGTGAGGGGGATTTTTCTTCCTTGCGATGCCGAAAACATTCTTTGGATACAATTGAGCTCATCATGGCCTCAAGACCGATTGGAAGCCACCTGAAACAGGTATTAGCAAGATCGATTGTGATGCAACTAGGTTGGAGGAGGAGAATTGGGGGTGGGCTTTTGCGGCTCGAGACAATGATGCTAATGTGCTTGTAGTAGGAGTCAAGCAAGGGCCTCATTTCACCAATCCATCCCTTGAAAAGCAAGAGGTTGTTCAGACCCGGTTTTGAAATTTTTGGGGCCCCAGGCAACATAGTAGGACACCTTTTAGATTAGGCCCTTTTTAAAAATTGCGTCAACATTCAAGATACCTGCGAAAAACATTTTTTTTTTCCATTTTGCAAATGTGGCTCTTATGTGAAAACTTGTTAAAAATTTATCATTACTGTTCCCTATCAAAATAGACACTTCCAAAAACATTTCTTTTTTTATTACAAAGTGACATACGAACCCTTTCTTTCTTTCCTTATTTTATTTACAAAGCACGTTGAGCCTTCTGATACTATTATCAATATTCTCAGTCTAGTCCTTAAACTATGACAATGTTCAGAGAATACATAAAGAAGAAAATTGAGGATGCATTACAACATATGCATCCAACAAAAGCACCTAGGCCGGATGGGATGTGCGCATTGTTCTTCCAAAAATCATAGGGTGTTGTAGGCGATGATGTATGCAACATGGTGTTCAACTTCCTCAATGGAGGAGAAATGTCGCAGGGACTTAACCATACAATCATTTAGTTGATCCCCAAGACCAAACAACCACGAAACATGAGAGAATTGAGGCCGATCAGCTTGTGTAATGTCACCTACAAGTTGATCTCCAAGGTGCTGGCAAATAGGCTGAAAGAAACTTTGCGGGACGTGGTAGACTCAAGACAGCCGGCATTTGTGCCGGGGCGTCTAATCTTCGACAGCATCGTCGTCACCTGTGAACTGTTCCACTATATGAAAAAGAAGACAAAAGAGAGGAAAGCATGGATGGCGGCCAAGAAAGATATGAGCAAAGCATATGACCGTGCCGAATGGGCTTTCCTGGAGCGGGTAATGAGAGTAATGGGATACCCAGATGACTGGGTGAGGCTGATAATGAGGTGTGTAAGAACAGTATCTTTCTCCTTCAATGTAAATGGGAAGATTATCGGAGACGTGAAACCAAGCAGAGGACTAAGGCAAGGAGACCCATTGTCGCCTTACCTATTCCTGCTGATTGTCATCACTAATTAGAAAGGAGTGTATGGCCGAAAGGCTTCATGGGATACGAATCAACATAACAGGCCCGAAAATCTCACATCTTCTGTTCGCAGACGATAGTTCGCTCTTTTTGAGAGCAACCACCGAGGAAGCCATATGCTTGAAGGATATATTAAAGCAATTCGAACTTGCTTAAGGTCAACAGATCAATCTCGACAACTCAGAAGTATTATTCAGTGTGAACATTGTGGAAAACAAGAAGCGAGAAATAGCTGCAAAGCTGGGCATGAAGGAGATGGAGGAGACGAGAAAGTATTTGGGGCTGCCATTATGCTTGGGACGGTCTAAGAACATTATCTTTGAGCAAGTGAAAGTAAAAGTGTGGGGAAAAGTTAGAGGTTGGAAGGAGAATATGTTATTTCAGGGTGGTAGGGAGATACTAATAAAGGCGGTATTGCAAGCTATTCCGTCCCATGCATTTAGCATTTTCCTGTTTCCCTCTTCTTTTTGTGCGGAGCTAAAGAGCATGGTTAGTAAATTTTTGTGGGTTGGGGGGGGGGGGGTTCAAGGATAAATGGAGCATCCAATGGGTAGCTTGGGATAATCTGTGTCAAGGGAAGCAGGATGGTGGACTAGGGTTCTGGGTTTTCGGGGATTTTAACACATCAATGCTCGTGAGGCAAGTGTGGAGACTACTCACTGAGCCGGAATCCCTAGTGGCAAGACTATTAAAAGCGAGGTACCATCCTAGGGCGAATGTGCTCGAGGCAAAATACACCGGGATCGAGCTATGTTTAGAAGAATTTGATAGAGGGTCAAAATCTAATGCTCAAAGGGATAGGTTGGACGGTTGGGAATGGCCAAACCATTAAGGTTTGGAAGGACCGATGGATACCGACAACACATAGACACTTCCTAGGTCAACCTTCAGAGGGATGCGCAGATTGGACAGTTAAAGAATTGATGGAGGAGGGTGATCAAAGATGGGACGAAAGGAAGATTCAAAGTCTGTTTGATAGAGAAACGACTGATCAGATTTTGTCCAGCTATTTGAGCTCGAGAAGACCGACGAACAAACAAGGTGGTTACACACAAAAAATGGGGAATACGAAGTGAAATCTGGATATCACGTAGCTCGGTCACACGGCACAGCTTCTGTGTCTAGTAGCGGAACAACAAGTGGAGATTGGCAGTGGATTTGAAAGGCTAAAGTCCACCCGAGAGTGGAAACCTTTACGTGGAGGTACAGACGACACATTTTACTGACGAGAAGGGCCCTTTTCCAACGGAAATGCAGTCAGGACGCCGGTACCTGGATTTGCGGCAAGGGATGGGAAGATGTCCGCCATGTATTTGTGGGATGTCATTTGGTGAAGGAAGTGTGGAAACACCTTGGGTTAGGCGAGGTGAGCTTAATCAACGGCAACAGCGCAGATGAATGGCTCAGGCAAGTGAGGAATGTTGTGGGGGAAAGGAAGCTGGATTTATGCTTCTACGGTCTATAGAGCATTTGGTGGGCCCGTAATGACAAATTACACAACAATAGAATGATAGACCCAGGATTTGTGGCGGAAAGAGCAACAAAAGCATATGAAGAATTCAGATCTATCGGGGAAGAAGGAAGGGAGGCGGGGGACTCTGGCAGTGGTACATAGGAAGGGGGGTTGATGGAGAAATCTTATGCGATGCGGCTGTGAACGAGGAGGAAGGGAGAGTGGGGGTAGGATGTATAGCCAGATCTAGAGAAGGAGAGGTGCGATGGACAACAGGGACGAGTTTCACCATGAGAAGGTTGCCGGTAATGGCATAAATGATGGCAATTCGGTGGGGTGTGGAGAAAGCAAGATCCAAAGGGATGGTGGATTTTGTGGTGTGGACAGACGCTTTACAGGTTGTGAAGATGCTGAAAAATGAAGGGAGCTACTGGGGTCCTGAGACATATGCGGTGGAAGACCTGCGGGAGTAGTTAAAGAACTGGGGGAAAGTGGGAGTGAAATGAGTAAAGAGAGCAAAAAGTTACTCGGAGGTACCCTAACTTTTGGTGAAATGTTTTTCAGGTACCCCAACTTTTCAAAACTAATTTTGGGGTATCCTTACTTTTTGGGTTAGAAATTATTAGGTACTTTTTCGGTCATCAATTTAGTTAAGTGACCGAAATACCCTTGTTCTTCCTTTTTTTAAGAATACCTTTAAAGAAGAAGAATAAGGGTATTTCGGTCACTTAATAAAATTGATGGCCGAAAAAGCACCAAATAATTACTAACCCAAAAAGTAAGGGTACCTCAAAATGAGTTTTGAAAAGTTGGGGTACCAAAAAATAGTTTTCCCAAATATCGGGGTACCTCCGAGTAATTTTTTGTAAAGAGAGAGGCTACGATGGAAGCTCATAAAATAGCCAAACTGAATGCTCTTGGGAGGCAGGAAGTAGTGGTGGGGGTTGGTTAGATACAACCCCCGGATTCAGACTTCAACTTCGATTTCAATTTGAGATTGGGAGGAAGGAGATAGAGATGGGGACGAGAGAAGATATTTGGTACGCTCTTTCTGTTCTTGGTGTTTGGCTCTGTGTTGTGTCGTGAGTTGAATTTGTGTGTAGTTTTGCTGGATTTGGAAATTTTTAGGGTTCCATCGCATCCATTTTTGTGAATTTGATGGATTTACGGTGTTTTTATCACCTAATTTTTAAATTTTTTGGTAGTTTGGAATCTTCTAGGTATTGTAGATTAGACATCCCCATGAAATCTGATTGAGCAATCTGTAATCATCCAATTTTTAGTGCCACTTCTGGTGATCTGATCCATTTTTGTAAGTTTTATGGATTTGCGGTGTTCTTTTTGAGTAATTTTGATTTTTTAAAGTTTGAGGGATTTCTTTTTTGTTAGTTTTGTATTTGGGTTTGTTGGATTTGGAAATTTTTAGAGCCCCACCTCATCCATTTTTGCAAATTTGTTGGATTTCAAGTGCATTTCTCGTCTAATTGCAAAGATTCTTACTTTTTGTTGACCTTAATCTTCTGGATACCGGAGACGATAGTTGTTCTCGAGATTTAATTGAGTAATCTCATTGACGACAGACCAGTAAGTTACATGATACGGAAATGGTGGATGTTGTAGACATCACAGAGAAAAGAGGGAGATTGAAAGAGAGGGAGAGGAAGAGAGAGAAAGGAAATTGGGAAAATGAGACGAAGAGCAGCGAGAAGCGCATGTGGGGAGGAGGAAGAAGAACCTAAAGAGAAAAGGAGAGAGAAATAGAGGAATCAGTCATGGCTGACTGAAAGAAGAAGAGGGGGAGGAGAGAAAGAAACGGGTTAGAGGAGAGAAAAAGGGCCAAAAAAAGGAAAGATGATGTGGTCAAATTTTAGGTGACAAGGCAAAATTTAAAAAGTCAAACACCCTTTCTCCACCGCCACATCAGCATGTCACCGAGTTAACTTAAGTCGATGGGATACTATTCGGAGCAACAGGGGGTCAAAGTTTGTATTATTAATCACCAAATCGAAAGTTTGTATTATTAAGTCTTATATGGCCAAAAGTTCGTATTATTAGAATCCAATTCCCCTTTTTTTTATCTCAAGCAATTAAAAACTTACTTTCCATGGCTCCGATATCAAATTAAATAAGACTAAAATTAAGTTAAAAAAATAATCTATTGCATGTGAAAATATTAGGTTTTCAAAATAAGGTTTTTCAATTGTTTGAGATAGGAAAAAGGATATTTTTTACAAATTTGAATAGCTTGAGGGACATTATTCCGATTTTAAAATAATGTTAATCACCTAAAGTTAGTTAGTGCAAAATGTAAGGTATCTAGAAATATATTCTCATAACGTGATCACAAAAATAATTCCTACAAATGTAAGACATCATCAAGTACTTTTCTCCAAAACATTCTATGTTTATTGCTCGATAATAATATAAAGGAATATATAAATGTTGATTCTCATATGAATTACACAAATCGGAATGACAATACCACAACCTTACTTAAAAATGAATTGGTGGTGAATTTAATGGAAATTGCAATGCAAGTTTATCGGGCTCAATTAATCATCTCAACCACGTTCTATTTCTAAAGTGGGATGTAATTCCACAACAAGAAAATAGGCATTGACTTTGTAATATGCCAATACTCGACAAAAAAAAAAACAAAAAAAATTAAACTTGATCTAGAGCTGACTTTTGTTTAAGGTTGAAACAATAATAGTAATCTCAAATAAATTACAACAATATCAAAGAACCAAGAAGGCCTTCAAATGTAACTGTGGGAATTGAAGAAAGATAGAAAAGCCGATAATAAATGGATGCATACCCAAGAGTGTTTTGTTTGAAATCAGAAAATAACAATAAATTTCTGAAATACAAGAGTGAAGATGTTCAAACACATGGCGTCCTCCAATTCTCATCACAATCTGCTTTGGATGCTTACACTCAGTTTCAGGCTGAGAAGGCTAAATGTGATGATGGCCTTGTCCACATCAAATGTCGATGAAATGACAAGTATTGGGTCAGGTGAGCTATTTGCAATTTTAACTTTTGAACGTAATGAAAATATCAGTGTCTTCTCATCATCTTGATAGTTTTTCTTTTCACAAATTGATGAAAAAAATGATAGGACTAAATATTGAAAGAATAATAAACATAGGTAAGTAAATGACATGCAGTAGGGTGACGACATGTGTCTTTATATTTTTTAATTCTCTTATTTTATATTCAATTAATACTTAATTTTTATGATTTCTGATAATATTTTCTTTTATATTTTGGATTCAAAAAATGATAGGAGCCTTGGGGTAATATACATTTTAAGTGTCTATCCCTATTATTAAGAAATTCTTACTATATATATTACATTGAAATAAAATGATATGGTTGGATTCTATAATTATAATATCACAAATTATATATTAAAATAAATGACTCATTAATCGAATCAACCTCATTCGGCATCCGTATGCATAACGTACATGTTGATTTAAATTTGAAAGGTTACATATAAAATAGTACTCTTATACAATTATATGTAATATTATAGTTATAAATGTCATTGTATAATCTTTTCCTAACCTGATATCTAAAAATATAGGCATTACACTAAGAAAAGACACTTAATATGTGCCATAACCAAGCTCGAGTGATATCATTTTCAATATATTATTACACATATACCTTCAATACTTTAACAGGAAATACACTTCTTTGCTAATGAAGATATACATATGATAATTATAATGATTCAATACTTTCTTTGTAAATAAGATTAAGTACTTTTTTTCATTAAAGATATGCTAGATGTTAATTTTTAATGATTAGATAATATAGATCAATGAAAAGGGAGGTAGTGTTGTATGCTCGGTAGCTAAGTTATTTGATTTGAATGGGTTTATTAACAGATGGTCACGTAATCATCAATGGATAACGGGGTCATCATGGGAACCCAATGAAGACAAAACTAGCTGGAGTTGTACTTTATTGAAGCCTACAATCATCGAAGAAGAAGCAGGCAAAGCCAAGAAGATTAGGCTTCAACATGTCCAGCTTGAGCAATACATACTCCTAAAGAAGATCGATCGTTATCCCTTCAATGATTGCTTACTTGCGGGATCAAAGGAAATTGATGCAGATAGTTCTTCACCCTGCGACGTTTTCACTGTCGTAGATTGGGATGCAATCTTCAAAATCCCCAAACATGTAGCAATAAAGGGTGACAATGGGATGTATTTAGGTGCAACAACCATGGATGACAAGCCATGCCTTGCATTTTCGTATGAGGATCCCAAGGACCCCAAGGTACGGCAACAAATGATCCATTTTCCGGATGGATGTGCATATATTAAGTCTGATTATAACGGTAAGTATTGGAGAGTAGGGGAACAAGATTACATAGTGGTGGATGCAGATGAACCCAAAGGAACTAAAAAGGATGGTTCAGTGTTGTTTAGGATAACCCCAGTAGATGTCAACGTTATTGCTTTAATGAACATGACCCGTATACAGTTTGTAAAAATACATATGGAACCAGGCAAGGAGGACAGCTTCTTGTGTGCCAATACTCAATACCTTGAGATGTGGGCTAAATTAGAAGTCATTGACCTTGACAATTGATGGTTACATACATATACTATGTTCAATGTTGTTCAATTTTCATAGGAGCATCATATCCATGGATTTGGATTTTTTTTTATAGTGGTAATAATTACAATAGAAATTTGTTGGCTAGTTTATACAATTTCTGAACTTCTTAGTTTCCTTTTTTCTTTATACATATATATATAATATATATATAAATATATATATATAAGTGAATGTATTAGGTTTCCACCTTTAGTATATCTGTCTCTCCTTGTTTAGCAAAGTTGTGGGAAACTTAGAGAAATGAAGGTTTCTCTCTATATATCCATCTTATATCTTGTCCTAATGCAATGGTTGTCATTGCTATTGAAGCAAGACTAATATATGTTCATGATTTGTAATTTTGTATATCTTAATGGAATATAAATGTGGATTCTTATTTCCCCTAAGCCTCTATTAAAACTTTTATGTCAATTAACTTTGTTCACAAATTAAATAACTGCTTGGATCTCAACGAATGGTTAGCATATCACAAACAATAATAAATGTAATAATGGAAGTAAAGATCAATGAAAAGTTTTGAAATGGAAAAACCCAAACCATTGCTAAGGAAAATAACTAAAAATGATGTCGTATTAGAGAATTGTAGTGTCAATCAGAGATTCTCAGGTCTATAATTTCTCTCAATCTTTCCAATCATAACCCGGGGACTCAATACTCAAACGTACTTCACCTTACCCAACACCCTTAGATGCATGAAAATTACATATCAATCTCTTATGGTACAGTGAATCATGTTTCATTACATACTTAGTAAACATAAACCAAGGCCTACTATATAGGCAATGCAATAAAAATAACTAGGCTTAAAATATGAACCGCAAAGCTGGCCACCATGGACTGGAGCCACGCGCATCACCACTGAACAACCTAACTCTAATCTTCCACGCGCGTCACCATGGACTGGAGCCAACACTCTAGGCTGGCCTACGTGGTCATTGGTTGGTTGGTCTTTATTATTTCCCCGCACGACATGGTTTCCAAGCCTCTTGCATATTATTCCCAACTCTAATCTTCCTCGCCTCATTGCTTGAGTTCTAACACAAAAAATAAGGACTTCACACATAAATCCAACAATCTCGCACTACTAGACCAAATTGTATTCACAGCCTTCATCATTCATCAATCACCAACAACCATTTCCTTGAATCTTCTAATGCATCCACCTTGATCTTTGATAAGTGTTATTTGAGCATATGTAAACATTGATAATTTTTATGAGAATTTGTGTGATATTTGATGTGTTTATATTATTTTATGCCCGAATTTCTCATTTTATGCTTGGTTGGAGTTTGGTGGATTTTGTAGGGAATTTGATAAGAAAATCGAGATAGAATCAAGCTTAAATATCTAAGTAAACCCTAGAGATATCCTCCCAAGGGTACCCAAATGCCTGTCACAGACCCTGGGGGTGTCCCGAGACTGAAGATGCAAGTTTCACGATCAACAAGGAGCGCGACGTACCAACACAGACCATGTTGACCCCCTGACTTATGAAATTTAGCTGTTACTCGCCCATTGTTGCTATATATTTATTGTGTGAGGCTATTTCATGAGAATTCCATCTAGCGTTTACCAACAATAATCACCTCCATTCATTCCCTATTATCATTTGATAGAGAAAAATAATCGCAAGGTAACAGCGGAAGCGAATATAATAAATTGAGATGACGGAAATTATGACAAAATTAAGGAACCAAAAATAAGAGCGATAAAAGAACACAAGGTTTACGTGGGAACCCGAAGAACTCGGAGAAAAACCCATGGACGGCGACAGCCATAAAAATAATCCACTATGAGAAAGGTGGAGTAAAACCTGATCACTATCACAGGGTGTGATGCAATCCACAACAGAGGAGATTACAATAACAATCTCTCTCACTCACAACTCTCAATCTTTCTCTCGAGATACACTTGGGAAAATATTAGTGAGTCCCTTTTCTCTCTCAATATTTTCTCCTTCTCTTACTCTCTGTTACTCAACCGTGATCGACATTGCCGTGAAATAAAGTGGAGAATACTAAACCCTATTTATAGGAAAAAACTCCCTATAAACCTTACTTGACTCCCACTCCAATTAGATTAATTTAGAATCTAATACAATTAAGAAACCCAATATAATAAGGAATCCTAAATAATATCCTAATACAAATAAGAAACAAATAATTGTGAGATTAAGAGATTTGGAGATTTTAGGAACTTTCCTAACAAACTCCACCTTGGACTAAAATCAACAAATCATCGGCTCAGATAAACATCTTGACTGTCGCCATCAACACGACCTCCCACAGGGCGCAGTCCCGCAGGGCTCTCAAACGGTAAACATCATATACCGCTGCCTAGATGCCTGTTTAAGACCACCTGTGCTGTCGAACTCATCAAGGTTTGAGACCGCCTCTGCAGTTCTCGTCACTTAAGACCCCTGTAGGGTGTATAGGCTGCCTTCCTGGCTCTCTTCATCCGAAATGGAACCCGTGCGCGCTTTTGGGACACCATCTTCTGTTTTGTACCTGCAAGCGTTAACCTCAACACAGTTTTCGTTACAGTTTTGGTGCGGTTATCCTTACTACCCTGCTCCTGGTCTCTCAGCTTTCTCCAACAGTAACTCTCCACATGGCCCTTCTTGTGCACCCATTCTTCAGTATACAGTGTCGGTCTCCTGATCTCCATCCTGGGACAATCTCTTGCCATGCTCGGTTCTTCCTCCACCTGAGAAACATCAGGCTCATCAACCTGAACTGTTTGAACAACATCAGTGGCTTGCTCCTGATTGCAGGTTCCAGTGGCTCCACCTTGAGCCTCAACCTGCTCCACCTAGAACTCAGACTACCTTGGTTCTCTTTCTTTAACCCCTTTGAAGTTCTCATCACTCATCGTTACATCAGTCTTCGTATAGGGATACTCAACATCCCTTACCCCGTGTTGCATTAGAACCGCCTTCATTTGCAGTCTCCTTGTTCCCTAGAATTTTGGAATCTCACACTTCATGATTGAAGCCATCACCACCTTGCTCTGATACCACTTGTTAGAGAAAAATAATAGCAAGGTAACAGCGGAAGTGAATATAATAAATGGAGATGACGGAAATTACGACAAAATTCAAGAACAAAAAATAAGAGCAAAATAAGAGTGATAAAAGAACACAAGGTTTACGTGGGAAACCGAAGAACTCGGAGAAAAACCCACAGACGGCGACAACCAGAAAAATATTCCACTATGAGAAAGGAGGAGTACAACCTAATCACTATCACAGGGTGTGATGCGATCCACAACAAAGGAGATTACAATAACAATCTCTCTCACTCACAACTCTCAATCTTTCTCTCGGGATACACTTGGGAAAATATTGGTGAGGCCCTTTTCTCTCTCAATATTTTCTCCCTCTCTGACTCTCTGTCAATCAGCCGTGATCAACGTCGCCGTGAAATAAAGTAGAGACTATTGAACCCTATTTATAGGAAAAAACTCCCAATAAACCTAACTTGACTCCCACTCCAATTAGATTTAGAATCTAATACACATAGGAAACCTAATATAATAAGAAAACCTAAATAATATCCTAATACAACTAGGAAATAAATAATTGTGAGATCAAGAGATTTGGTGATTTTAGGACACTTTCTTAACATCATCCATAATCATCCATCATCCATTTTCGTGAGAAGTGTAAGAGAAGATTGAAGGTTGAAGAGCAATTCAAGCATATCATTTGAAGTGGAGGAGGAAAAGTCTTCTATAGTTGATTCTCAAGCAGCAATTGATCTTCACCTCGATTACTTCTCATTCTTCTTAGTTTAATATGCTTTTTAGCTTAGAATTTTACGTGATTTCTAGTTTAAACATGAATTGTGACTAGTCCTTCCTTAGTTTGGGGAATGAACCCTTTAGTTGCTTTATGAATTGATTTTGTTGGCCGGATTGAACGTATTAATCTAGTTTGATTGCATTTTATTTATCTTATGAATTTCTTTAACATTATTTTTGATTGGCCATCAAGAATATGGAATTAGATTGTAGAATAAAGTACCAAAAAGGGAAGTCTAATTAATGGAACCCTTAGGATTAAACTAGTTATAAAATGAACTAGACATAGATGATTTTGTAACTAAGGGTCATTTCATAATACAATGTTTAACTTGGCTAAAATCGAAATAACCAGAAACATAAGTGATTGATTTTACTAAGCATTCGTTTCGCTACCAAAATGTTCGCTACGAAATACTTTATGTGATTATCGACCCTAAAATATACCTAATTAGTGAATTACAAGTTCAATCCACTTGATTAATTCATTGAGTGACTTATATTCATCCCCTGGACTTTTTTTTTTATTTTCTCTCTGGAATTGTGAGAGCTTTGATAGTTAAAAGTAGTTGATACTTTGACCAAACCAAAACATGACCGACTTAGCAAAGGTATGAGGCTAGATCTATGTGTGGTTAAGCCATGTCCATGTGTGAAACACCTTGATTTATACTATAATCACACTCTTGCATTTGCGGCACATCAAGTTTTTCATGTCGTTATCGGGTACTTTTTCCTTAGCCACCACCGAACGAATAACCTTAGATTGACTAAGCCATTTTATTAAACATTATTTTTCTTTTTGATCATCCTTGGTAGTTGTTTTTGTCTCTTGCTAGGTCTTCCATTGGTGTATGCAAAAGGCACCACTCTTCGAATTTGAATTTGAGATTGTGAGAACCTTCTGTTCAAGGGGGGAGAAGCAAAGAAGAGAGGCAACATGAAGGAGATGAGAAACCGAAGCCTAGGAGTTCAAGTTGGTCGAAGAGAGACGCACATTTGGGCAATATGTGACACTGAATGTCACTAATTCGCCATGGCCATCAATAAACTAGGAGTGAACGCCAACTATTTCGAATTGAAGAGCTGCCTCATCAACTTGGTGAAGGCCTCCCCCTTTCATGGCCTTCCTAATGAAGACTCCCAACCGGAACCTGCGCATATTTTTCCAAGCTTGTGTCACCTTCAAGAATGGCGCCACCGATGATGCTATCAAGCTTCGCTTGTTCCCCTTCTCGCTAGAGGAAAAAGCATGAGAATGGCTAGATTCCCTACCGGCGACCACCACCATCACGAAATTCGATCAACTTGCTGGTGCATTCTTGGCAAAGTATTTTCTGCCTAGCAAGTTAACGAGTTTAAGGAACCAAATTTCAACATTCCCTCATGAGTCGGGAGAGTAATTCTATGATGTGTAGGAGAGGTTCAAGGACCTTTTGAGACAATGCCCCCAACATGGATTCGAGCCTTGGGTTTCGATTCAAGCATTTTACAATGGGGTAGATGACAACTTGAGGGCCAACATTTTGGCAGCAACGAGTAGCAACATTATGATCAAGACCGTGGATGAGCTTCACATATTGATTGAGCAAATGGTGTTGAATAGCTACCAATGGTCCAAGCCCCGATCCGTGAGGACGAGAGGTAAGTATGACGTTGTCACACATTTGACTGCTAAATTAGATGCTATTACTGGAAAAGATGGAAAAGTTGACTGTGAATGCTCCCTTTTCGCCACCCTTGTGTATCTTGTCATTCATTTGAGCATGAGACCTTGTTTGTTTTAATCTTATGGCTAGCAATTAACGAACCAACCCATCAAGCCAACTTTATTGGTAATCCTAACCAACAACCACCCTTTGACCTTTATTCTACTGTGTACCACCCCAATTTGAGATTTCACAAAAAATTGTCTTAACGGAACAGTAATCAAATAAGACCACCTCAAGGACAATGACCTTCGGCCCCCAAATTCCGAAGACCATCCCAAGGACCTCCACAACACCAAGTCCCACAAAAGCTTATATTAGAGGTCATGATGAAGGCCATGATTCAATCCCAACATAAGTAGTTTGATCATCAACAAAGGAAAGATGAGGTTATCAAAGCTTTGGTTACTAGAGTTGACCTTTTGACCATGCAAAACCGATTACCTAAAACTGAAATAGCCAACCAAGTTAGTGCCCGTTTGCTAATTACCCAAAACCAATTACCTTTTGACCACGCAAAACCAATTACCTAAAACCAATTATCTAAAAAAGTATTTTTGCTTCTTAGAAACAGTTTTTATGAAAGCTATTTTTGGAGAAGTATTGAAGTGTTTGGCCTTGTTTATGAAATAGTATTTTTACTAAAATCTAATTGTTTACCCTATATAACTTTTAAAAGTTATCATGTACTTTTTTTTGTAGTTAAATTATGATATGATTATTTACATTTTCTCTTTTTTTTAATTTTAAACATATTATCATATTTTAATTTTAACAATAATTATAATCGTATAGTTGTAGTTATAGTTATAATAATCATTATTATAACTATATATGGTCTTACTTAATTATACAATTCTTTAAATTAAATATTTACATATAAAAAATTTACTAATTACCATATTTGTAAAGGAATTAGATAATAAAAAATTTACTAATTACCATATTTGTAAAGGAATTAGCCAACACATTCCAAGCTTCTTATAATTGATAATTAATAGTATCTGTTGAAAAAATTGAGGTTAAAAATGATAATAAATATTAATTTTATAAGATAAAAGACATTTAAACAGTGTCTTGGGACGGACGGTGGTGGCGGCGGCATGCGCGCGTGTCGAGGCCCAAACCATACCCTTCTCACTAAAACCCACTTCCAAGCTAATACACCACTAGGAAATAAAGGAAGATATATAAACCACAAAATATTTCATTCTTCCTTCTATGTGGGACAAGGAAAGATACAAAAAGAGAGAAAAACCTTGTAACCATTACCTCCACTTCCAACACCTCTCTCCCCTACTCTCTCTCTCTCTGTCTCTCTCTCTTTCTTCTTTCGTTCTATCCTCCTTCTTTCTCTCTCTCTACCACTCTCTCTCACACACCAATTTTAATATTTCTCTCTCTCATCTTTCTCTCTCCACTGGTCTCTCTCATACACCCGTTTTAATATATCTCTTGTTTTTCTCTCTCCCCAACACCCGTTTTAATATCTCTCTCTCCACCACTTTATCTCATATACATGTTTTAATATCTCTCTCTCTCTCTCTCTCTCTCTCTCTCTCTCTCTCTCTCTCTCTCTCTTGTTGGATGAATGTAATAAACAGTAGGAAAAGAGAGAGTTGAGACTCAAATTGCTTTTGATTGCTCTGTAATTGCCACATAATGAATGTAAATGCAATACCTATATTTAGGAACAGAAAAGCAGTAGAATCCTATAATTAAGGAACTCATTTTGAATCATATTCAACACTGCCCCTTGATCCAAAATCACATACTCCCAACGTCAACCTGAAAAAATCTTGTTTTGCTCGAGGGAGAGACTTCGTAAGTATATCAGCTTCTTGTTCACTCGTGCCACAGAATTTCAATGAAATCCTTTCATCACCAATAAGTTTCCTGATGAAATGATGTTGCACATCAATATGCTTGGTTCTTCTATGAAAAGCTGGATTTTTTGCCATTGCAATTGCAGACCTACTGTCATAGTACAGGTCTGTGGCTTCCTTTTGCTCTAAGTTGAAATCTTTGGAGCCATAAAGCTTGTATTGCTACTGCAGTGGTTGCTATGTACTCATCTTCACATGATGACAAAGCTACAATTTCTTGCTTCTTAAAACTGCAAGTCACAACTCCAGGACCAATGCTGAAAACACTGCCCGAGGTGCTTTTTCGATCATCTAAGCACTCTACCCAATCACTGTCGATGAAACTAACCAATATGATATTTGGAATGCTTCCGTACCAAATTCCAAAATTAATAGTTCCTGCCACATTTTTTAATATTCTCCTTGCTGCACCAAAATGTTGCTTTGTTGGATTATGAAAAAGCCTAGACACAACACTGATTGGAAAAGAAATGTCAGGTCTAGTGTGTGTTAGGCAGTTCACTCCTCCCACTAAACTTTTGTATAACTTTCCATCTGCTTGCTCAATTCCAACCTCGCGTTGCAACTTCTCATTGATATTTATTGGTGTGGCTGCCACTTCACAATTACTCATATTAAACATTTTCAGAAGGTCTACTGCATACTTCGTTTGGTAGACAAAAATTTCATCATCCTCTTGTTTCACCTCAAGTCCCAAAAAATATTGCAGTAGGCCTAAATCTGTCATCTCAAATTTTCTCATCATGCAAGACTTGAAATCATCAATCATGGTTTTTGAAGATCAAAAATAAATTATATCATCAACATAAAGGCATATTGCCAGAAAGTCTCCATTACCTTGGGTCTTCAAGTATAGAGTAGGCTCGCTTTCAATTCTCTTGAAGCCACTGTCTCGGAAAAACATGTTAATTTTGTTGTACCAAGCACGGGGTGCTTGTTTTAAACCATAAAGATCCTTTTTCAACTTGTAAACATTTTCTTCCTTCCCTTTCAACACAAAGCCTTCGAGTTGAGAAACATAAACCTCCTCTTCCAGCTCCCCGTTCAAGATATTCGACTTCACATCAAATTGATAAACTGGAAGTTGCAATTGGGCAGCTATTGCAAGAACTACTCGGACTGTTTCAAACCGAGCAACAGGAGAGAAAGTTTCTTCAAAATCCACACTGTGTTGTTGTGAGTATCCTTTAGCCACGAGCCGAGCCTTGTGCTTTTGAATGCTCCCGACAACATTGAATTTTGTCCGAAACACCCACTTGAGCCCCACGACATTTTTTCCCTCCGGGGCATCAACCAACTCCCAAGTTGATTTTTTTTCGATGGCTCGCATCTCTTCCAACATAGCATCCTGCCATTCTTTATATCCCTTTGTTTCTTCAAAAAAGATATGGATCAGAGGCTAATAAACCAAAGTTATTGCACTCATAAAGTTCTCTTAAAGAACGAAACATGTTTGATGGAGTTTCACTGGAGCTGATGCTGTTGTTGCTATAGTTGGAAGAAGTGGATGATGGTGATCCAGTACTTGTTGAACTCCCTGAGCCAGTATTGTTAGGAGTCGAAGGGGTTGAACCTGCAACTGAACTCCCTGAATTACTACTCACTACAAAAAAGCATCACTTGTGCCACGGTAAAATTCGTGGCACAAGTTCGAAATTCCCGTGGCAAAACCGTCTTGCCACGGGTTTTCTTCAAATTAGCCTCGTGGCACAAGTGGCCGTGGCAAGGATGTAGCCACGGGAAATTTACTACCGCAGCTAAATGAAAAATCGTAGCCACGGGAACTCCCGTGGCAATCACTATCCTTTGCCACGTGTAGTCCCATGGCAATCACTTTTCTTGCCACGTGAAATCCCGTGGCAACCAATTTTCTTGCCACGTGTAGTCCCATGGCAATCACTTTTCTTGCCACGTAAAGTCCCGTGGCAACCAATTTTCTTGCCACATGAAGTCCCGTGGCAATCACTTTTTTCGCCACATGATGGCCCATGGCAATCATTTTTCTTGCCACGTAAATTTCCGTGGCAATAACTTTTTGGGTCATGTTGAGGCCCATGGCAAGTACACGTCTAGCCACTAACACTTCTGTGGCAATGTACCTTTTAAAGAAATCAACATCTCTCGCAAGTTTGCTTCTAGTCATAAGAGTTGGTAAGGTAATCCTTATACTATTACAATATTTGTGGCAAGTGTTACAATTTGCATACATTGTATGATAAATTACAATAATTAAGATTTATATTAATTGATATAACATATATAATATAACTAAGAAATGTAATAATTGCCTCAAAACAAAAAAAGCGAAATGATTATATATATATATATATATATATATATATATATATATCAAAAGATATTCCACAATATACCTAAATAGTTTTTCTTATATAAAAGAAAAGTCACACTAATACCTAACACAAAAATCAATTAGCTAAGCAAAGTTCATAAAATGAATCCGCACAACTAGCAATCCAATAACTAATAAGTCTTCCTCGAGTTGAACTATAACTAAAAACAAACTTGACTTCGATTTTTACATGATCTGCAAGATAACGAATTGTTTTTCTAGAAAAAAGAGAACGTGATAGGAAAAATAACAACATTAGCATTATTCAAAAAATTGTAAAACCCAAATGGTAAATCACAAGAGTTCTAGTTAAGAATCCTAAGACTTGTTTAAGAATATTGATCCATACAGAAAATATAGAACAAATTTCAGTAAAACCTCATATATTAACTGAGCTATACAATGGTTAAACCATCAAACACCTCATATATATATACAGAAAAGAATGTTCATGGCTATATTAAAATGGGTCACACACCCCTATAAATTGAGCAACCAAATGGTTAATACTAGCCATAAATCACGTGCAAGTTAAAGAGCGTTGATAGGTATATTAAAACAGGTCACACCCAAATGGAAATATTGAAAAAAATTCGGTAGAACCTCCCCTGTAAATTGATCTACCCAATGGCTGACACTAACCACAAAACACTTGCAAGTCAAAGAACGTTGATAGCTATTAAAATGGGTCACACACCCATATATTACAATCACCAATAAACACATTTATTGAACTTCTATTTTGATCAATAACTAAACACAAAACCAATTCACATTAATTATTGTGTTTCAAACTGTAGTCTTTGTGGGAAATAAGCCAAAGTGTCATTCTTTCAAAGGACAACATGCAAAGTGTAAACATAACCCAAAAGCAGAGAAGGATAGAAATAAGCACACATTTGTAAAGTTTACCAACAAATATCAACAGTTTCTTCCCATGCCACCACTAGTGGAAGATGTCAAGAATGGATTCATTATGCTCATCATCCTTTTCTCTCACAACTAATTGTTAGTTTCAATCTTGGCATCCAATTCTTTTCTAATCATCTTAGCTTGTTGCTTAGCTTCTTCAACTTCTTTTCTGGCTTGCCGTGCTTCTATTCTAGCTTCTTCAGCTTCTTTCAAAAGGCAACATGCAAAGTGTAAACATAACCCAAAAGCAGAGAAGGATAGAAATTAGCACACATTTGTAAAACTTACCAACAAATATCAACAGTTTCTTCCCATGTCACCACTAGTGGAAGATATCAAGAATGGATTCATCATGCGCATCATCCTTTTCTCCCACAACTGACTGTTAGCTTCAATCATGGCATCCAATTCTTTTCTAATCATCTTAGCTTGTTGCTTAGCTTCTTCAGCTTCTTTTCTGGCTTGCTTTGCTTTTATTCAAGCTTCTTCAATTTCTTTTCGAGCATCTTCTACATCTTTCTGAGCCTTTTCAAGACTTTCATCAGCTATCTTCTTGTGTTCAATAATATCTTGAGCAAGGTCCAAGCGAGAAGGCTTTACTCCAAAATAGTTGGTAATGCTCTTGTCCGGTCCATATGCGCGCAAATATCCATAATCCATATAACACTCTTATTCAATTGCTAATTGCTCTATAAATACAAGTAAAATGGACAACCACCACCACAACGACCATATAGTATGGATTCTTGTCCCAGGCTTTGAGAAGGTTTGATGGGAGATATAAAAGAACCCGCCCCGCCCCCCAAAAAAAAAATTTTAAAAAAAAAGAAACACACACATATCACACCTCAACACAACATAGTAATATATATGATTTCAAAGCATATTTTACGGCCCCTCTTGGGATGTAAACCACAATAATAAGGCATCAAATTGGTATATATGTTACTGGCAACACATTATAATCACTGTTTCTAGGACATTAAGTAGCTAAATCCCTATGAGAATCAAGAACTTAATCTACTATAGAAAAGCCAAGTCCCTAAAATATGATAGCCTACATTAAATCATACAAACCCAAACTCCCAACAATTACATCAACATAACCAACAAAAAATATCAAAATTATTTTATATTGAAATGATTTAATGAGCAGAGAAATTGAAAAGAAAAAAGTATTCTATTTCTACCAACATGGGAAACCTAAAGTAAAACAAGCAATTGCTATCCATTACCAAACAGACAGTGGGTAATTAATGATCTTCCTCAAGGAACATCTAATAGAATTACATCGGCAAAAGAGTAGAAAATTTATTTAAAAATGAACATAGGCTTAAGTGGGATAGACAAATAGTAATTAGCCATAGTCCATAGCCAAAGAAATTAATCAAACATATTGACAATAAAGTAGCATTAGAAGCGAGTAATCAAGTTTATAGAGGGAAGGCGAATGAATTTCATATTCAAGGGCATTTGGGTCTGCCGGTGTTGGTGCTTTTCAAGTCTCAATAGGAAGGGCAGTCATCCTTGTTAACAAATAGGCAATCAATGATAGATCAGGATTGAAGCCAATGAAGAACCAAAAAAAAGCCCAAGCACTGCCTGTTTCTCATCTACTGTTACATCTACCTATTCTAAGTTGTGAAAGTACTCATCAATGGTTATCAATCTTTTGAAAATGCAACTTAAAGGTACAGAAAAGAGTATAAAACTTCAAATTGCAGTAGTTTACTTGAATTATGAACTCTAAAGTTTCTTCCTTTCACTCAAGAACAACCATATTTAGCAAATTAGTCAATATTGTAGTCCCAGTACTGCCTAAAACATATCTCATTAGCAGCTGTCACATATCAACACCAAAGTCACTCAACATTGTAGGGGTCTATTCTATATTTCTATTCGACTCTGTTCATTTTCAAACTTGGACATGTATTTCTCTAACGAGTTATTCGACTTGGATGTCCAAATTTCGCCGAAATACAAACTTCTTCATACTCTCAGACACAATTCTATAAATCATAGAATCTCAAACACTTCTAAGCGACTCTTATCCATGACTACGGAAACACAAAATGAACACGAAACAGACTAAAAAATCGATTAAAATAAACAGAAACCCTAGGAAAGAAACATTCAAAACCTGAGTGACATCCTCGGTGATGGTGACCGCTTCGAGCTCGATTCTCGCATTAATAGCAATGGCGGAAACGCGAAGTTTGGTATGCTGAGTTCCATAAGTTCCGGCGACTGAGTTCCCACGGCATTGATCCGGCGACGAATGATAGAAGCAGCGAGGCGGAGGAAAGAAGTTTGGAAGCGAGGCTGCGACCGACAGTAACGATGAGCACCGTGTTCGGTGACCGACATAAACCAGCGGCAAGCAACATCAACCACCGTCGGCGAGCGAAAGACTAGGCGACGCAGAGCAAGGGGAGCAGCAGCGTGGAGTTGGGGTTCGAACGGTGCCTGCGAGAGTTGGTACCTGACTGTTAGGACTTGGGCTATATTTACTTGGGTGAACCAAGACAGTGGGAAATTGAAATTTTTAGGTTTTGGGGTATTTTTGAATTTTTAAAGTTAATACAGATTTATTTTGGTGGGACTTTTTAGTTTTGAAAAATTTAACCCAAAAAATAGTGGGAACAAGTTAAACATTGTTTCAAAGCTTAAATTAATTATGTTTGTGGAAAAGTAGTGGGAAAGTAGTTGGGAATCTCCCGCCATTAAGAAAGTTACAAAACCGTGGGAAAACATTGAAAATATTCAAATAGTGAGAAAGTGGTGGGAATTTTGCCACTAATTATTTTGCAGTGGGAAATTTCAACAGGTAATTGAACCATGTCGGGTTCGGGCCCGAGCTTCTTTAGCCGGAATAGTGGAAAGTGATACAAAGGAGAAAGTCCCGACCCGGAGTTCCCACACTAAACTCACTCACCCGTTCATTTTCAAGAACCGATACGCATTCTCGAAGGGTGGGGTAGTGAGTATATATATGTCGTGGATATGGCGAATCTACCGATGTTGGAACTTGGAGAGGCTCAAATTTTGCCCCACCAACCCCGTGGGCCTCGGGGTCATACCGGGCCGTCTCGAGACGAGAAACATCGAGGAATCGAGGTTCGGGTGTAACCTTGGAATCGTTGACGTACACGGAGGAAGCAGCGCCGACTGACAGCAGGCTGTCGCACCCGAGTCGGATCAGTCGCAGCCGCGACATCTCTCTGGGCACGACGTCGCGCCCGTGACTCCTGCCGTCACGCCCGCGACACTCCTCGGCAGGCACGGAGGTGTCTGGAGGAGTAGGTTGTCGCGTCCGCGATGCTTTCCTTCACGCCCGCGACAGACTACAATGCACGAAGGGGAGACCGGGGTAGAAGGTGGTCGCGCCCGCGACGCACTTCAGCGCACGACGGATTGACGAGGACAGAATGTTGTCGCACCCGCGACTATGCTGCTGCGCGCGTGTGCTGTTTTATGTTAATGCTATGTTTTGTTTAATTTACCCCATTAGTATAAATACCCCTTTAGCTTATTTTCTAGCAAGTTTTTGCTGAATATTATTGTGATGCGTATGCATTGGTTAGGGTTTCTCCCTTGTCTTCTCAAAAATCTTGTTAGCTTTATCCAATCAAGTTAGGTGGGTTTTCAAGTCATTCCTTTAGTGATTATTTAGTGTATTACCTTGGATAATCATGGTGGGGTGTTAGGCCTAGAGTTGTGGTTCTCCTTGCTCAAGGTCATATCTTTCTTTTGGGTGCTCAAAGCCCTTGTTCTTGGTGAATATCGATCATCCATCATCACTCAAGCTAATCTTCACCCATCCACGCGACGGTAACGCTCTAGTAATTCACTGATTTTTTGTAGCGTATAATAGTGTGCAAAATAATTGACATTAGTGTTGCATAATAATGTGTAATATTATAGTCATTAGAGAGCACAAATACTATATTTAATGTGCAATACTCCCTCCATCCCAAATTATTTGATACTTTGACTAAATTTTGACCGTTAATTACTCACAAATTACAATGAGTTACAATATAAAACTATCATCATTAGAAAAATAATTTACTAAAAATTACAATGGAAGTAATTTCATATTGTTACCCATTATAGTTTGTGAATAATTAACGGTTAAAATTTAGTCAAAATGTCAATTAATTTGGAACGGAGGGAGTTAGTGGTAATGTGTAAAGGAGTGTATGTTGGTGTACATTATACCATAAACACACTAAAATTACATCATACACTAAAAGATTAAGACTAATAATATTAGAATAATGAAAAAAAGTAATGGAGAAAAAGCGACATAAATAAGGGGAAACCAAAAAAGTATAAAATATACAATATGAATAAAATGAGTTAATAATTTATTTTAAAAATAGAAAAAAATATAAATATGCTCCATAATAAAAAAAAGCAATAAATTAGATAAGAAATAAAAATGTGAACAAGTTGATTGTGGTGGGTTGTGGTAAATTGTGATGGATTGGTATATTGTGGTGGATTGTGGCAAATTGCAGTGTGTTTTGACACCGCAGCCAGCTAGCCGTATAAAAGAACAGGGCCTAAGTATTAGAATAATGAAAACAAGAAATGGAGAAAAAGGGACATAAATAAGGGGAAACCAAAAAAAAGTATAAAATATACAATATAAATAAAATAAGTTAATAGTTTATTTTAAAACTAGATAAGAAATAAAAAAAAAGCAATAAATTAGATAAGAAATAAAAATGCTATAGGCAAGAGTCAAACAACAGATTTCTCTATACATACAATGAGCACTCATCACCAAGCAAACACACTGACTTTGTTATCACAATGCGTAGGGAAATAATTAAGCCCGTAAGTACGGACTTTAAATTTAATGCCCATTTTGGGCCTAATGTAGTAATGTCAGCACACACATTGTGGCATAGTGGGAGTATGTATGAGATTGGCACTTCCGCCGGAGTATAATATAAGAACTGAAAACGGTATATATTAAATGTCTATTTGACATTTTTGTTAATTACTCATATCTCATAATAGAGTTTATAAATAGACAATTTACCAAAATAATTTTTAATATACTTATAAATAGACATTTTTGTTTATTATTAGCTAGTCAAGTTATGATTTTTCAATTTTTTTGATATATTTATTATTTTAATTAGACTTCATCGGAATTAATCAGTGGTTATCACCTCCATAACCGCTCCGATCAAGTACTTATAATGGAAGTTAGACCTATTTAATTGGATTCGGATGCAAATTAAATTTCTTTATGTCTAGTTTGGATTGGATTTTTCTAATTAATTCGCATCGGAGCGGATTCGCTTCAAAGTCGGATTTGACTACCGTCTCTAATTTTTCTGATTCGCATAAGTACTTTTTTGCCACAATAGTTACAGCTCATCCGTTCATGGCATATCATTGCCACGGGTGATATTTTCCCATGGCATAAGTATTTTTTTGCCACGGAAGATCTAGTCTGTGGCATGTTATAGCCGCGGGTGACATTTTCCCGTGGCAAAAGTATTTTTTTTGCCACAAGTATTTTTTTTTGCCACGGGAGTTGTAGTCCGTGGCATGTTATAGCCACGGATGACATTTTCCCGTGGCATAAGTGTTTTTTTGCCATATGAGTTGTAGTTCGTGGCATATTTTTTACCATCAAATGCACTATAAAATTTTCCCGTGGCAAGACTAAGAAATTGCAACGATTTTAGATTTCCCGTGGCATAATTCGTGGCACAATAAATCAAAAAAGATAGCATCCTGCCATTCTTTATATCCCTTTGTTTCTTCAAAAAAGATCTGGATCAGAGGCTAATAAATCAAAGTTATTGCACTCAGAAAGTTCTCTTAAAGAACGAAACATGTTTGATGGAGTTTCACTAGAGCTGATGTTGTTGTTGCTATAGTTGGAAGAAGTGGATGATGGTGATCCGGTACTTGTTGAACTCCCTGAGCCAGTATTGTTAGGAGTCGAAGGGGCTAAACCTGCAACTGAACTCCCTGAATTACTACTGTTAGGAGTTGAAGAGTCTGAACCTATAGTGTTGTTGTCTTCTGGAGCTGTTGGAGGTACAGGATCATAAAATGTCATGGCAATCGGATCAGATTTACCATCCATCTGGGCACACCATTTGTACTTAGTTTCTTCATCAAACTCGACATCCCTACCGATCACCACCTTGTCATTAATTGGATCATATAAACGATATGCTTTGGATTTCGAACAATAATCAATAAATATGCACTTTACGAATTTTTTATCAAGCTTACTGTGAGAATGAACCAAAGCATACGCTACACATCCAAAAATTCTCAAGTAGCTTACCCCGGGTCTCCTTCCCAGCCATGCTTGATATGGTGCTTGATTGAGAACGACCTTGGTTGGAGAGGTATTCAGGATGTATACCGTCGTTGCTACGACTTCTCCCCAAAACTGATTTGGTAGACGTTTTTCCTCTAGCATGCTTCTAGCCATCTCCACCACTGTTGGATTCTTTCTTTCGGCCACACCATTATGTTGTGGTGTGTAAGGTGCTGTAAGTTGCTTGTGAATGCCATTCTCATCACAAAAAACATTAAGGCCCTGTTTGATTCAGAGTTATGGAATGGAACTCCAAACCTTTGGATATGAAGTTTCCTTACTTGATGTTTGGTTGGAGATTTTGGGAATGGAACTCTATACTTTTGGGAATCAAGTTCCCTCCATTTCGGTGAAACTTGATACCTCTCATCTTTGGGATTTCAACTCTCAGGAATCAACATTAATTAAAGAAAATATGGTTAAATTTTTTTTCCAATATTCCTTGGATTGGCTGATAACAAAGAAGGCTAGAGATACGACTCAGTAGTGAGCACCGTCGTTGCAGTCAGCGAAGAGGTCATCGTCGTCGCCTGCAGCGGAGAAGATGCCTGAAACCGCCGCGCCGCGTCGATATGGGCTTTCTGCTCTGGGTATACATGTACAAGGTCGAAAACAACCAGTCCAGTCTCAAGAGGAGAAAACATTCACCGGCAACGGAGAAGGTCGACAGCAGCAAAGAAGTTGCCGGAAACCATGAATTTGGGGTTTTCCGATCTGGAGATTAGGTCAAGTTGTCGGATACCTTTCACTCAGATTTTTCGATTTGGACAGGGAGGATGGGTTGACGAATCAGATGCCAGAAAAAGTAGCCATGGAATTCGATTTTGAGATCCGATAGATACTTTTTGAATGTGGGTTTTTTCAATAGGGACTTTTGGTGTTCTACAATCTGGACTTCGATTTTGATATCCCAAAGCCAATACCTCCTCATAAAGCCTCAAGCTGGCTTCAATTACTGGGGCCATGCCCTTCTCCACCCACTTATCAAACTTCACAAGATCAAACTCCTCCAACCTAAACAATTAATCGCTGAATTCCTCACATCACATATATCAACTAATTTCACAATAATCTTTTTTTAATAAATTACCACTTAGATGTCCGAAAGAATGCAACAAAATAAGAATTAGAGCAGACAATTAAGGATTACAAGATTGTACTACGAGGAATTGACGAATGGTTAGCCATGGCCTGTGAATCCAGTTTTGAAGAGATAAGAGGAGGGCAAAGGAAGGATGAGGTGGAAAGAAAATGAAAATGGTTACTATATTAGGTAAAAAGAAATATGAGTAGGAAAAAGAAAAACAATGTATATTTGTTTAAAAAAAATATATAAAAGATTATTTCATTCCTTAATTGAACCAAACACACAATATGATGAATGGAGTTCCATTCCATTCTCTATAGGTATTAGGTTCCATTCCATTCCACTCCCAAGTTGTTCAACCAAACACACCCTAAATTTAGTGGGTAAAAATTCACCACCATGATCTGTACGAAGTGTCTTGATGCTCCTCCCACTTTCTTTCTCAACCATGGCTTTAAATTTCCTGAAACACTCAACGGTTTCAGGTTTTGATTTCAAGAAATAAACCCAGCTAAAACGACTGTAATCATCGGTGAATAATAGAAAGTACCGACTTCCGCCAAGAGACTCAGTCTTCATAGGACCACATAAATCAGCATAAATAAGTTCGAGACAAGTTGTAGCCCTCCATGACTGCCCAACAGGAAACGACTTTCTACTTTGTTTTCCATAAACACATCCCTCACAAAGTCCAAGTTCCCTAATTTTCGGCAAGCCCATTACCATATCCTTCTAACTTAATAAATTCAGCCCATTCACATTCATATGCCCATATCTTAAGTGCCATAAGTTAGCCTTATCATCCCCTTTAGAAACAAAAGCATTGTTTATAATCCTTGTAAAATTAAGGGGAAACATCCTATTTCGGGTCATATCTACTGATGCTAGAACTTGACCAGTAGTTTTGTCACGACTGGTACATGCATCATCATCAAACAAAACTGAACACCCGACACTTATCAATTGTCCAACACTTAGCAAATTATGGGCTAGCCTAGGCACAAATTGCACATCACGGACAACTTTTGTCCCTTGTAAAGTTTTAAGAGCAACAATACCTTCTCCTTCTACTTGAACTTCTTTGCTATCTCTGAGCTGAACTTGACTTTTCTTCTTCTCATCAAGATCTCGAAACAAAGACCTTGAACCAGACATATGGTTGGAATAACCACTGTTGATGTACAAAATATCACTGGGCACATCATCACCAAAGCATTGAGGCCATAAACAAATAGTTTTCATCCTCTACCTTCTTAGTAAAATAAGCATTCTGCTCATTCCTCTGTTTCCTCTAGCACTCTACCTCTTTGTGCCCATATTTCATGCAATATCTGCACTGAATTGAGCTTTTGTACTGATTGTATTCACCAAAGTTTCCTCTACCTCTTCCACGACCACGACCGCGTCCACAAAAGTCGCTTCGACCTCGTCCACGACCTGAGCGGTCATTCATTCCTTTAGAGAATGAATCATTCTTCACCTGAAAGAACTTTTCTTCAACCTTTTCATCAAACCTGGTTAGCCTATCCTCATGAGCTAACAAAGATTCCATCAGTTCATCAAACAAATAAGTAGATAGATCCTTTGACTCTTCAATTGCAGCGACCACATGATTAAAATTTTGAAGTTAATGACCTCAAAATTTTGGCAACTACAGTTGCACTACTTAGATTTTCTCCATAGGATTTCATGTGGTTGACAATGGTAGATACTCTAAACATATATTGTTGCACTATTTCATTGTTCTTCATGCACAAAGTCTCAAAATCATGACGCAAAGTTTGTAGTTTGACAATGATTACCTTTTGATCTCCCATAAACTCTTACTTTAAGATTTCTCATGCTTCTTGAGAGGTCTCTTCTGCTGAAACCCTCGGAAATATTTCATCGTCAAGAGCTTGATGTATAAAGAACAACGCCTTAGCGTCCTTTTTGCGATTTTTCCGAAGCCTTTGTGCGTTGCCTGCGTCTGGGTCTGGATACCCATTCTCCACCAAGTCCCAAAGTTCTTGAGACTTAAAAAGAGTCTTCATCTTGAGATTCCGAAATGGTAATTCACTCCTTTGAAGATTAGGATCAAAGGTCGTGGCAGAGTTGATCCATTGCCCGCCATAGCGCTCACTGTGTTTATCCTTATTGTGCGTCACTCACTGAAACTTTGTATTTCTTTTTCTGACTCTAACCTTTCTCTCTCTCGTTTTCTTGTTTTCCTTGCGGTAGGAAAAACTGAACCGAACCTGGTTATGCTATGATACCACAAATGTTGGCTGAATATAATAAACAGTAGGAAAAGAGAGAGAGAGGTGAGACTCAAATTGCTTTTGATTGCTCTGTAATTGCCACAAAATGAAAGACTACAGCAGACTTCTTTTATACTCAACTAAAAGACCATCCCGTCATAGAAGGTCTCGCCGTAAATGATCTTCTACGACCATCCCGTCGTAGATGTGTTTTCTAGCAACTAAGACGGGCTATTTATGACGTCGTAGATGTGTTTTCTAGCAATCAAGACGGGCTATTTATCCCGTCGTAAATGTACTCAAACAAATAAGACGGGTTTTTTTCCCGTCGTAGATGCACTCAAGCAGCTAAGAAAGCTTTCTTACCCTGTCGTAAATGCACTCAAGCAACTAAAATGGGTTATTTACCCTGTCGTAAATGCACAGTATATTAGTTCCATACAAGTTTGTTATGCCATTGTTATCATCTCCCTGTCATTTTATAGTACTTTGTAAATATAATAATAATATAATTACCACAAATAACTGACAAGTATATACCCAAATGATGATAATGTCTACAAATATAGATGCCCAAGTTACCAAGTATGAATGACATTCTCATAAGATAGTACTATTTTCTGATACAATGAATACTATAAATATCATTAAAGAAAAAAAAGACCTAGGATATGAAGATGAGTCATGCTTCTTAGTTTCGCTTATTCAAATCATCGGCCTTCCCCTGTCTGATGCCATAAAAATTTCAGAAATGCTTGGTTCGTTACAATCTTTACCTTCCTATAAATAAATAAGGATCAAGTTAAAAGGATTAGATTAAGAAAACATGGCAGTAAACAAGCTATAAACAGTATAAAAATTATGCACCATAGTTACCAAGATCCTAGATACCCTTAAACCAAGTTGCATATTTGCATAAACAATCTTACTCTCCACAATTCAGACCTTAGAAATTACTTCCAATGATAGGTTTTTTTGTCTATCCTCTCAGTTGAGACCAATGCATAAATGCAAGACAGTGCAATCCACAAATAACTGTCTCAGCTATACAACACATTGCAATATAAGACCTAATTGCCCTGTCACAACATTCCTTCTGAGTATGAATGATCATTAACTAGGCAGTACTTAACTTTACCATCATTATAAAGAATATATTTACTGGTTAATTTCCTATTTAAACAAATAGCACCATGCATAATCAATTACAATTATATTTAGCAGTTAATTTTGCTAACCATGATAACTAATCAGCATTTTCAATCCCAGTTAACTAGGAAGGTGTTAAATTTTCTCATTTCCATATGCCATGATCCCAACATATGTCCCAATATTCATATAATGGTCATTACTCACCACATTTAAACAAGGTTTTGCCTGATTCTAATTGTTCATTTAAGAGCACAACAGACTTTCCAAAGTTTTGTCTCATTCCATGGGCTCATGTTGTACTCTTAAACCAGGCACAAAACAAACCTTGTGCACAAAGAGCCAGCCTACACGCATTCTACAACAAAGCTTACTATACACTAGCTTCCAGAGGAGAATGACCACTGATCATCACATTTAAACAAGGTTGCTACTACATATACATAAATGAAAAATTATATCAATAATTGATCACCTGCTGGAAGCAAGCATGGCATCAAAAGGGGTGACCACTAGAGCCAAAGAAACCTTGATCCAAAAATACAGTTTCCGCACAAGAGACATATACAAACATATTACACAACCACTCAAATAGCAGAAAAGTCAAGGTGTATGAATATAATCCTATGCATTCACTTAAAAGTCATGCCTAAATCCACATGTTTGATGGCCAAATCCAAACATTTCAATAAAAATAAAGAGCTCAACAATCACCTTAAACTAGTAGTGTGCTTCTTAAATTTTCTATTTCCCGCGTTTGAATATTAGTAGGCAATTTTGTTTCTAAGAGTACACACTTCTTTTTCTCCCTCAGCACTCCAAAATGAGAAAAACAAATGCCCAACTTTGTGTTCCTTCCACATTAATTAGTTCTAAATTTACAAAGATCGGAGAAGATTAAATATTGTATCGTTCATTTTATTAAGCTTTCTTATCCTGTTTTTCTTATTTTACTACAAGACGGTTGTATTTTTGCAATGGCCATGCACATTTGTTCAATCAAAAACCCAATTTTTTTGGTGTTACTACTAACATGATTAGATCATTACTAAGCACCTTTGAATTACAAAACAAAAATCTATATAGAGTTTGACAAATCACGTTTTCATCTCACAATTGTTGCATTTATTAATTTTTCTGCATTTTATTGACTTATTGATTAGCATATAAGAACATGTAATAATCAGAGTACAATATTTTGCAAAATATCACACTTTCATAAATAAAAGGATTTCTAGTAGTGTACCAAGGCTGGGATAAATTATATGTGCCAAATTAAACAACTTAATTCAGATAGATTCTTTTCTAGTGAACATTTAGCTTTTGCTTAAATCTCACTAGTGTTTCCCCTGATAACCCTCAAAATAACCCCATGATTTGACTCATTTTGTCCAAAAGAGTTTTGTCCAAAGCTATTATTATCTACTTTCCGTCCACATGTACATTCATACCGAATCCTAACAGTAACTGCAACCTAACACACTCAAAGTCGCGTAAAAGCATATAAAACATAACAACAACTTTGGCGTAACTATTCTAAAGTACTCATGAAGCAGATCAAATTGAGAACCTAATCATCTTTTCACAAGCATAATCAGACGAAGAAGAAACAAGAAAACAAACAATATTTTAATAAGAATTTAGATATCAATTTTCCTTCTTAATGCATTTTGGACAACCTTACCATACCATCATAGTTTGAGGAACAATGTATCAGGAACCAACTGCAAAAATCCACCAAAATAAACCCAAATTACGCTTTTAAAAAGCACAACACTCCAGAAAGGAAGGAATCAATTGCAGAAAAAAGGAAACCATTGTCTCTGCCTCAGGAAAAACAGCATTATAGATAGGGGGCACCTCTCTTTGTACCTCCATCTGGGTATGTAAGCTTCGAGTGCCACAAACTCTTGGACCCCATTATTTGACAAAAAAGTTAGGGGTTAATCATAATTTGAGGGTTGAGAGAGAGGTTAATAAGCCAATCAAGATTCAAAGAGTGACCATGATATTAAGGTCAAATACTAATTAAATGGTTGGGGATGGAAGAAGTAACTTGTAAGGATATTTGTTAGGGTTGTAAACTCAATCACATCAATCCCAAACTTAAGCATAGACGAGCAACTCACCGAGAAAGTTAGGGAAGAAGACAAACCAAAAGACCAACCTATACGCTACCTGCCACACCCAAGCAAAGCAGAACCTGCAGACAAGTACTTGCCAAAATAGAAATACCACATCCCAATAGAACAATAATCACTACTAAAATGAAGCACTAGTTATCACCTTTGAAACTTGGCAATCTTGCACCATTCCACACTTGATACAAAATCAATCAATCAAAGCAATTATAGAATATCTATGTCAGTCTTGCTAATCAACAGGGAAAACTTAAAACTAAGAACAATTTAAAGCAACAACACATCTCTAGGTCACCCTTGCTAATTGAAAGGGGAAAATTTAAAACTATGCCTTATTGACCAAACAGAGGAGGTTTAAGCTAAACTTTGATCACATCAAACCAACAATACTAGTAATAACTACTACTATAATTTTATCTCTTGCCAACCCTTTATACAAATTAATCCAAGGAATGATTGTTTCAGTTACACGCCATCAAAATAAAATGTTTTTTGAAACTACTCACACTCGTCATCCATACTAATAATGAATTCCATTCACAGAATTAGGAGAAATATCAAGAATAATAAGCTTGATTGGTATTAGACTATTATTTGGTGTCGAATCTTATAAATTACTTGAACTTCCATTAGTATATGGTTACATTTATTATCCGAGATGTATCCACAATGTCTTTAATTAACGTTGAAGACTTGTTTTTTATCTTTTCTTTGACCACATTGTCATTGATGTCTCAGGTTGCTCTATTAATAATATGCCAAAATCCAACAGATTCACTTCAACTATTCTATTGACTCAGCTAACACCAAAATCATTCACCTTCAAGCTGAGTAAATCATCTCAAATTTCAAATTAAAATGACACAAAAATAAGCTTAAAATAGGATCATGTACCAGACAAGCTACACATAGCTAGTATTTTTCAAAAAGTAAGAAATCTTAAGAAACTTTGGAGATAAACGTGTCCATCTCAATTCTAGGAACCTGAGACACAAGCATATTGACAAATGGGAACCATATATTATACTTAAGAAAATAGTTGCAGCTTGGATACACTTTGGGTTTACCTTGAAAGCTATAACTTCAGAAGGCTCGACAGCAAATAGGAGATTTCTCAAAGACTTCAACCCTCTGAACCCAACAAACAAGCTAAGATCTGATGAGAAACAAATTAAAAGAAGGAAGCATGAATTAAGCTACAAATCAATTGTCCATCTAAAAAAGCAATTTTTTTGTCAACTAAAGTGAACATATTCAAAAGAGGCCAGTAGCTTCCTTAAATCAATGTCAACATTCTACAATAAAAGTTACTAACCAATTGAAGAAAGCAATTCATAATCCCATCTCTAAAACTGAAACCCTCATGTTTGAATATAGTTTAATAACTGGAAACACGAATCAGAAATAGCAAGAGGAAGAAAGAGGGAATTAAGAAAGCCAGATGTGAAATTACAACAATTTCAACTCGAATCCATCATGTCAGGCCAACTCCGTTGAAATACTGACCTCCTCTTGTTTGACTTGCTTAGCCGTTGCAAGTTCGTGAGTCGTGACGAACCCGTCCATAGTGAACCAAAGCTAGCGGAGCTTCCATTTGGGCAACCCCTAAACCTACCTCCACAGTGGAAGGGTGGGGTTCGCGCCGGCGGATGTGACTGGGTTGCTTTTTTTTCTTTGTGAAGACAGTGCTGGAGATTGAAGCCATATAATATATCTGTGTTTGAATTTGGCTCACTCCTTCAATCTCTACATTCCATCAACAGGCTTCAAGAGGAAACAACTCTTTCGATGCCATTGTCGAGATTTAAGGATCGAGTCAACTTAGAGATGAAAAGGGTAGAGATGTAGAGTATACCAAATGGATTTCTTGGTGAACTACTACAGAGAGAGGAATAGGTTGGAGACTGAGAAAAGGGTTAGGGTTAGAGAATGAGAAAGAGGCTGAGAGGGAATCAATATTTCGTGAATTTTGGGCAGCCTCCCACAATCAGTCAGTCACTGTTATTTCAATTACGACGGGGCATTGTAACCAATTACGACGGTAATTTCCCCTGTCGTTAATAATATATTTTTAACAACAGGAGAAAAATCCCATCGTAGATGGCATATCAATCTCAACGGTTTTTATGCACCGTCGTAGATAAGTGGTCATAGATAAACATCTTTTTAGTAGTGTTTTGTACTGATTGTATTCACCAATGTTTCCTCTGCCTCTTCCACAACCACGACCTCGTCCACGAAAGCCACTTCGACCTCGCCCACGACCTGAGCGGTCATTGATTCCTTTAGAGAATGAATCATTCTTCACCTGAAAGGCATTTTCTTCAACCTTTTCATAAAACCTGGTTAGCCTATCCTCATGAGCTAACAAAGATCCCACCAGTTCATCAAACGAATAAGTAGATAGATCCTTTGACTCTTCAATTGCAGCAACCACATGATTAAATTTTGAAGTTAATAACCTCCAAATTTTGGAAACTACAGTTGCACTACTCAGATTTTCTCCATAGGATTTCATGTGGTTGACAATGGTATATACTCTAGACATATCTTCATGCACTGTTTCATTGTTCTTCATGCACAAAGTCTCAAAATCACGACGTAATATTTGTAGTTTGACAACAATTAGCTTTTGATCTCCCATAAACTCTTACTTTGAAATTTCTCATGCTTCTTCACAGGTCTATGTTGCTGAAACCCTCGGAAATATTCATCGTCAAGAGCTTGCTGTATAAAGAACAGCGCCTTAGTGTCCTTTTTGCGATTTTCCCGAAGCCTTTGTGCGTTGCTTGGGTCTGGGTCTGGATACCCATTCTCCACCAAGTCCCGAAGTTCTTGAGACTTAAAAAGAGTCTTCATCTTGAGATTCCGAAAATGGTAATTCACTCCTTTGAAGATTAGGATCAAAGGTTGTGGCTGAGTTGATCCATTGCCCGCCATAGCGCTCACTGTGTTTATCGTTACTGTGTGTCACTCACTGAAACTTTGTGTTTCTTTTTCTGACTCTAACCTTTCTCTCTCTCGTTTTCTTGTTTTCCTTGCGGTAGGAAAAACTGAACCGAACCTGGTTATGCTCTGATACCACAAATGTTGGCTGAATATAATAAACAGTAGGAAAAGAGAGAGAGTTGAGACTCAAATTGCTTTTGACTACAACAGACTTGTTTTATACTCAACTAAAAGACCAAAATAGAAAACCATAACATGCTCTATGACTTGCTAAAAAATCTGACTCCACAGCCTCCTAATCTTAACTGAATGTAAATGTAATACCTATATTTAGGAAACAAAAAAACAGTAGAATCCTATAGTTAAGGAACTTATTTTGAATCATATTCAACATCTCTCTAATATATCTATTTTAATCTCTCTCCCATGCACATATTTTAATATCTCTCTCTCACGTGCCCATTTTAATCTCTTTCTCTCTCTCTCCTTTGTCTCTCCCTCTCCACCACTCTCTCACATACCCATTTTTATCTCTCTCTCCTTGTACGTTATTAGCATTCACAATAAATTGGTTTGCCATAAGGTTAGGGCCTCAAGGGTTGTTGTGAGAGAGAGAGAAATGGAGAAAAGGTTATTGATCTCTCTCTCCTTATTGCAAAATAAGTAAAAATCATTTTTCAGGAAAATCATTTTCCAGGAAAATCATTTTCGTATATACTAAATATGGGAAAATATCAAAAATAAATTCATTTTCTTAGATAATTATTTTACAAGGAAAACCATTTTCCCAAAAAACAGTTTTCCTTTACACCAAACACACCCTTAATCTTAAGCTATTCAGTTATGCTATAAGCTTATGTACCTCCCATCACAATTTTCGACAACAAATGTTATGCAAGTGTTTGCCATTATAATCTTGCTAACTTAGGATGTGTTTGGAAGTAGCGTTTGGGATAACGTTTAGCGTCTTGACCAAGTCAAAACTCTAATTGCATAAATATTAGCGTTCGATAAGCTAGCGTTTTGAGCTAGGAACGTTTAGCGTTTTAAGGAGCGTTTTGTGAAACGCTAATAAAAGTTAACATTTATAATTTGGAGTAACGTTTCATATTTTTCGGTCAATAAATACCCTTTGAAAATTTTATCTTTGGGAATTATTGATATCTTTTTAATTATGTCAATTCACATTAACTTGTTCATTCAACCGTTAAATTTACCGAACACAATTTTCTTTTTAATAGTCATCCGCTATCCACTATTTAAACCGCTATCATCTCCTTAAACCGCTATCCGTTGTATTAGCCTCTATCGGTCATATAATAGACTAAAACACTAATTTTGTTGAATAGGGCCACATATATTTAGGTTGACTGGGGTAAAACCCCTTAACTTCAAAGGGGGAATAGAAGCACGACACAAAAGAATAAAACGTACTATTTCAAGGGAATATAAATGCATAAACTTATAAGTTACAAGTTATATCCTTTAATTAGAATTCCGAATGTGTTCCTTAATATTTTATTTACTTTAGATTTTGTCTATTAAATTTTTGAAATTATGATTTTAATAAGTTTAATTAGTTATTAATATGATATTAATGATTTTCTTATTACATAAAATTATTCTAATTCAATTCATGATTAGAAACAGAATATTGCTATTATCTTTCTCACTGAATATATTATCAAACATAGTAAAAACAAAAGCATATTTTATGCATAATTTATGAAAAAATATAAATATATAATTTATATATAGTAATAACCTCACAATAGTAAAATTCAAGATTTTTATTTCGGTCAAGATGATTATCATTTTGCAACAAAAGTATATTGGACAATCATCATGTAATCCAAATACAATAACGATAATAATCATATAGAAGATAGAAGATGAAAAACAATGACGGCTCTAATACTTGGAGCAGTCGGTAGGCTTGAAGGAGACCTTGGCAGCCTGAAGGTCATACCCAACCAAGAAGTTGGTCTGGGCGATGTTCCCCCATATTGCTATTTCATCTGCTGCCACCATCGCAAGGCATACCACATTGTCCGCTACCTCAACGAAGGTGTTCACAGCATTCAGCACCACTTTTGCTCCACTAAAATGAGCAATTATACTCGGAATATTCAGATCTTTACCTCCATTAACGCTTTGGTAGCACAAGCCCAACTGGCCCGAGGGATCCTCTACTTGTTTCCCTTGTATTTTCTCAACTAAGTTTGTCTTCAAATTGGAGAACATCTCTGAGGGCAACATCGTCAGAGTGGTTCCTGAGTCGATGATTATATTCCCCTCCTCCATCTCTGAGGCCAATGACGTCCTCTTGAAGCTGAAGGGTATAAAACTGCTTGTCTCGTTGGAATCTCCAACACTCAGACCTTCCAACGTCAGAAAATAAAAAGTGTCGGGAGTTTTCTTGATTAGTGGAGTGGAGACGACATCGGCACCCGACACTTGTCCCTCTTGTCCAAAACTTATCTTGCTTGAAAGGTTACCTTGTTCGAAAAAGGGGATAAGACAGTAGGAGAACTTTCCCCCAACTGAGGAACTTAGCTGAGAGACCAAAGACAGGGGCCCACCACCAAGGCCAATGAGACCAGACCCATCTTCCCTAAAGGTCCCCTCGTTGTTATGCCCACATCCAAGAACCACGTTAGGGAAGGAGGCCACACTGCTACTATCATTTCTTTCTCCAAAAGTTAGGGTTTCAGTGGCCAAATCCCCTTGAGTACGTGACTGGTCTCCGTAGGAGTAGGTGTAGGAGCACGTATTCCTCTGAGTGCATGAGCTCCTGTCTGATAAACCTTTACAGGCATCAGACTCACATGGTTGATGTTTGTAAGAGGAGGACTTTTCAGGGTCAAAAATGGGCAGTTTTTGGTGGTAACATTGGATGCATGGCTGACATTGCAACCAAATAAGGTCACTCCCGGTGTCAGCAATTGCCATTTGGGAGACTGGTGGTGTTCCTAAAGACACCTCCATTACGTATTCACCCTTGGCTGCTACCACTTGGGATTCGAAATTATCACCGGGGGATGATGACATTGACAGCCGGAAGAGGTTCACCCGAGAGATCGAACGGTGGAGAGAGCTCCGTACCCTGTCCCAGTTAGTCAGGGACGGGTTGTAGCTTGGAGACATGGCTGAGTCACGCTGAATGAGGCTGGTAGTGAACCCTAATTCATGGTTAATGGATGCTGATGACCAGACTGAAAATGCTGCAATAATTAGGACGCATGTCAGCAATAACAAGGATGAAAACTTATGCATTGTCATGGCTGAGATTCAAATTTAAGTATGTCAATTGTTTTCTTGTTTTTTCGGTGTCATTTGAAGTTTGGAGAGTGCTTTATTTATAGTCAGCAAAACGTGGGTAACAAAAGGGCGTAGAGCATCAATTAATGTACTCCCTGCTATACATTGCACATGAATGTGATTATCTCTCACTTATGCCTGGGTGTTCAAGTTCAGAGTACGCTAAGCTAGAATTTTACCACTAATTATGGCGAAGGTCTTATCATATTACCAGACGTTACATCCATGTATTGTTATATGATTAACACATGAGAACACCCGTCTTGACTCTTGAGGATATAATCGGACTATTTATCTCCATGATGACACGTATCTAGCAGGAATCCATGCTCAAATATTGTTATTTGAAACTGACACTTGGTCTGGTAGATATTATTCATCGTCTGAGTTCCTGGATAAAAATGTCACAAAAATATACAAAAATTGTAATTTTACCACCTGAAAAAAAATATGTATTGTATGTTTGGTTGGGGGGAACTTTTTTTTTACGAAATTGACTTCCTATGCTCAACCTTGGAAAAATATTTTCCATCCTTGATTGTTGTACCTATTATCACAGCTAAATCTACCTGAAATTTAAGGGTGAAATTCAACTTCAACGGTTTCACTCGAAACTTTCCAATAAGAAAGGCCAAAATGAAAAAAACCTCAAATATGAGTTTTTAGCACAAAACCAACAATTTTCGCTGCTAAACTAACTGAAACTTTAAAAAAAATCAAATTTAACTATTTGAATCGCAACTTTATGAAATTATAGGATGGAGTAAAAAAAGCTCAAGTATGAATTTTGAGCTTCAAATATTTTCATTTGTAATATATATCGTCACTTACGCCGACATTTTTTGCTGTTAAACTTACTGAAATTTAAGAGCAAAATTTGATTTCATCAGCTTGGCTCGAAAACAGTAAAAGTGATTAAAAGAAGATCAACTATGAATTTTAAGCTACAAAATATTTTCATTTATAACATATATAGTCACGTATGTCGACATTTTTTGAAGTTAAATCTAACTGAAACTTAAAGGCCAAAATTCAAATTCGTCGGTTTAGCTCGAAATTTTATAATATGATAGGATTCATTAAAAAAGACTCAAATCAACAATTTTCGCTGCTAAACTAACTGAAACTTAAAATAAAATCAAATTTAATGTTTTGAATCGCAACTTTATGAAATTATAGGATGGAGTAAAAAAAGCTCAAATATGAATTTTGAGCTTCAAATATTTTCATTTGTAATATATATCGTCACTTACGCCGACATTTTTTGCTGTTAAAACTTACTGAAATTTAAGAGCAAAATTTGATTTCATCAGCTTGGCTCGAAACATTATAATACAGTAAAATTGATTAAAAGAAGTTCAACTATGAATTTTAAGCTACAAAATATTTTCATTTATAACATATATAGTCACTTATGTCGACATTTTTTGTAGTTAAATCTAACTGAAACTTAAAGGCCAAAATTCAAATTAGTCAGTCTAGCTCGAAATTTTATAATACGATAGGATTCATTAAAAAAGACTCAAATCAACAATTTTCGCTGCTAAACTAACTGAAACTTAAAAAAATCAAATTTAACGATTTGAATTGCAACTTTATGAAATTATAGGATGGAGTAAAAAAAAGCTCAAATATGAATTTTGAGCTTCAAATATTTTCATTTGTAATATATATATTGTCACTTACGCCGACATTTTTTGTTGTTAAAACTTACTGAAATTTAAGAGCAAAATTTGATTTCATCAGCTTGGCTCGAAACATTATAATACAGTAAAATTGATTAAAAGAAGTTCAATTATGAATTTTAAGCTACAAAATATTTTCATTTATAACATATATAGTCACTTATGTCGACATTTTTTGTAGTTAAATCTAACTGAAACTTAAAGGCCAAAATTCAAATTCGTCGGTTTAGCTCGAAATTTTATAATACGATAGGATTCATTAAAAAAGACTCAAATCAACAATTTTCGCTTGTAAACTTACTGAAACTTTAAAAAAAATCAAATTTAACGATTTGAATCGCAACTTTATGAAATTATAGGATGGAGTAAAAAAAGCTCAAATATGAATTTTGAGCTTCAAATATTTTCATTTGTAATATATATCGTCACTTACGCCGACATTTTTTGTTGTTAAAACTTACTGAAATTTAAGAGCAAAATTTGATTTCATCAGCTTGGCTCGAAACATTATAATACAGTAAAGTTGATTAAAAGAAGTTCAACTATGAATTTTAAGCTACAAAGTATTTTCATTTATAACATATATAGTCACTTATGTCGATATTTTTTGTAGTTAAATCTAACTGAAACTTAAGGCCAAAATGCAAATTCGTCGGTTTAGCTCGAAATTTTACAATGCGATAGGATTCATTAGAAAAGACTCAAATCAACAATTTTCACTGGTAAACTAACTAAAACTTTAAAAAAAAATCAAATTTAACTATTTGAATCGTAACTTTATGAAATTATAGGATGGAGTAAAAAAAGCACAAATATGAATTTTGAGCTTCAAATATTTTCATTTGTAATATATACGTCACTTACGCCGACATTTTTTGCTGTTAAAACTTACTGAAATTTAAGAGCAAAATTTGATTTCATCAGCTTGCACTACAAGAAATATGGTTATTTGTGGCATAAAATTTTGCCACAAAATATAAAAATATTGCTACAATAGGCTTTTGTAGCATTTTTTGAAAATGCCACAAATACCTTGTTACAAAAGGCTTTTTGTGGCAATTTTAAAATTGTCACAAATTATGAGGCTTTTGTGGCATATGTTGAATTGCTACAAATGTTAAAATGCTACAATATTATACAATTTGTAGCAATTTCACTTTGCCACGGAAGTAACTTTGCCACAAAAGTACATTATTTGTGGCATATATGATTTGCTACAAATCATATTTTTAATTATAAAAAAGCATTTGTGGCAAGTTACATTTGCCACAATATGTATCTTTAATTATTGAATAATTGTAATATTATTTATAATATTGCTTGTAATGATACATGTAGGAGATAATCATGATATATATATATATATATATATATATATATATATATATATATATATATATATATTTATTTATTTATATATGCTAATGTGTCATGAGCTATCTCGTGGATTCCGCAGAAAAGCCACACAATCAAAATGTATTTTCAAAATTGATCTGAGGAAGACTTTTGATAGTGTGAAGTGGAGATTTATCAAAGAATTCCTGCAAGCCTACAAATTCCCATCACAATTTGTTGACTGGATTATGAGCTGCATAACCACCACTTCATACACAATTCAGATAAATGGTGGAACGTATGGTTTTTTCAAAGGGACCAAAGGTCTGAGGCAAGGAGACCCGATATCTCCGCTCCTGTTTGTTCTCACCATGGAGTATCTCTCACAGAGTTTTCATACAACTGCTCAAGAGGCCAACTTCAAATTCTTTCCACGCTGTAAGAGATTAAACCTAACTCATCTAATTTTTGCGGATGATTTGATGATATTTTCAGCTGCAGATCCCTACAGTGTTCAAAAGATCATGGATACTCTGGCTCATTTCAATTATGTATCCGGTCTCAGTGCCAACGCGCAAAAATCGAAGGTCATGATCAGTGGAGTTGAGCACTCCATCCAAAGACAGATTCTTCAAATTACAGGGTTTGAAGAGGGTGTTTTTCCTTTCTACTACCTGGGCATGCCGATTACTGATGGTCGATTAAGCAAGCTGGATTGTCAAATTTTGGTTGACAAAATTACTGCAAGAATCAAGTCCTGAGAACAGCTAATATTTCATATGCAGGAAGGGTGACTCTAATCAATTCAGTCATTCTGGGTGCTTACTCATACTGGGCCTCAATTCTAATAATTCCCAAATATGTCATCGAACAAATCACAAAGGTCTGCCGCAATTTCCTTTGGGGAGCCGACATAAATTACTCAAAGACACCCCCTATAAGCTGGGCAACAGTCTGCAAGCCCATATCGTGTGGGGGACTTGGCATTAAAAATCTGACATTATGGAACACAGCTATGATTGTCAAACAAGTAATGACAATAGCTGATCAAAAAGAAAGTCTCTGGGTTAAGTGGATTCATGAAAGATACATCAAAAATAGGGATTGGTGGGAATACCAACCGAAAGGAGATACGTGTTGGTACTTCAAGAAGCTCTGTGATGTAAAAGAAAAAATTAAATCGGCAAATATCTCAAGAAATCACTACATAGTGAAAGAGGGATACAAGGCTCTTGAAGGGGATAATGTCTACTGGCCCTGGGCAAGAATCGTGTGGAATAAATATAACACTCCAAGACACTCTTTTTGCGCTTGGATGGCGTTACACGGGCGACATCAGGTTAAAACCAGATTGCACAATCCCAACATTCATCTGAGCTGCCCGATGTGTGGAAATCATGAAGAGACAATACCTCACCTTCTTTTTAGTTGTAATTATGCTCAACAAATCAGGGATCAGCTGAATGATTGGATCAAAATCCCTCCTGCAGCTAATTGGGATCAATGGGGGAGGAAATTTCTCAATCTCAAGAGAAATAAAACGAGGAAGCATATCATCTTTGCCGTTTTCGTCTCCTTCATATACAACATCTGGCTTGCTCGGAATATTTTGTCTTTCAAGAACCTCAGAAGAGACCCGGAGCAGATCTTCCAAACTATCAAACATCATCTTAGGGATAGAACACTCTTCCTTACAAAGATCACAAGAAAGTTTGCAAACTACATAGATCTGTTATGTAATTAGTGTGTATTATTTTGGCTTTGCCATTATTTGAATATATTCACATATTTTCAATATATATATATATATACACACACACACACACACACAATGTATTCAATAAGGTAAAAGTAATATATTTCAATGATATATAAATATTTATATATATATCGTAGACAATGTATATATATGGAAAGAAGACTTTGTTCATAAATCATAATTTTCACCTATCCTATTCCTAGAATAAATATAAATGTAATTCTATTCATTTCTTGGAGCGATAGGGGTAAACACCTCTATTGTTCTATATTAATTAAGAAAAATAAAAATAATATCATGAATAGCCTAAACTAGCATCTTCATGCTCGGGAGCCTCAACGAACTTTGCATATGCAACATCACCTTTGTTTGCAATTTTGCAATTATGGCGAAGGCCTTATCATATTACCAGACGTACGTTACATGCATGAATATTTTTATTTTATCGAAAATGGTAAAAACATGAGAACACCAGTCTTGATGAGCATTAGCATAAATGGGACTATTTATCTTCATGATGATACGTGTCGGTGTCTAGCAGAAATGGATGTTACTAATATTACTAATAAAATACTAAAATTACACTTAAGGTGATCACCACATTACTAATAAAATACTAAAATTATATTTAACATTAATTTTTAGCTAGTTCGGCTGATATCTCTTTTTTAGATGTTGAACAAATTGTATTTCTTAATTTTTTAAGTTATATTAATAGTTTTCTAATTTTTCGATAAAAAAATAGTTTTCTAATAAACATCAATGACATGTAGACATGCATCATGGTATTCATGGACATTAAAGCAACTTTAAAAAATAAAATTTTATTCATCAAAGTTTCACAATATCTTTATTATTTTGTCAGAAAAACTTATAAACCACCACAATGAAAACAATGTTTATCCATACAAGTGTCAACTTTTATTTTGGTCATTCATTGTTTTTTAATTTAGCACATTATTATAAAATATATTTTCTTAATTAAATTTTTTTTTACGATTATACATTGTTTAGTTTACACTTGAAAACTATTTTAACCTTTTTACGTGGAATTTAAAATCTTTTCTACTAATATACAAAAGTCTAAAATCTTAATATATAAATGGATTATTGGATGACAATACACTGGACTTTAGAGATATTCGACAATAATGCACTTAACTTTTTGTTTGGACTCTAATACACTGAACTTTGAGGGTATTGAACAATAATGCACACGGAACAATTTCGGTGGTGGTTGACTTGGCGGCGGTTCTACTTTGAAACACTTTTTCCATTTTTATACAAAAAATATAGGGTTTTTGGCTCAAAATAATCCGAAGTTGGAGGTCATTGGCTGAAAATAATCCAAACTCACTTTTTGGCTGAAAATAATCCAAACTTTTAACCTATTTGCTCGGACTAAACTGAAATCAATTTCCGGTGTCAGGATTCTGACCAGGAAGCCTGAGCACGTGTTTCTTTAATTGATTTTGGTTTTGAATTTATGTTGACTGCGATCTACATAAGCTGGTCATTCTGCTTATATATAATTTCTTACACGCCAAAAATTTTTTCTGAAAAAAAAACAGAAAAACGACACCTCAAGGACAGCCACCACGTCACGTTAACCACCATCAGAATTGTTCTGAGTGCATGTAACGCCCCGGAAATTCAATTATAGAAAAGTCAAATTCAAACTAACGTTAACAGACAAAATTTAGCGGAAGACTCAAACTCTTATTGGGCGTCACTGCCGTATCCCCGAAGGAATACAAGGCGAGAAGGAAAACTACTACTGTTTGTCAACGGCAAACCAACTAACAAACTCATACTTAGAATAAACCTCTAAACTAACTTAAAGTCTTTCAAAAAGAAGCATAACATATTTAACGACTTCTAGACATGTCGTCCTCACTTCTAATTCCCGTCCCCAGCATATTGATCATCACCTGAAAACAAAACATTTCAAAAATGAGAGGGAAATCTCAATAATGTCTACCCCTAACGTTAAAAACAAGTTAAGTTCATTTCAATTCATTTGAGGGAGAAGGAACAAATCAAACCGTTTCACAAACCTTTAATCCCTCAACTACTTTCCTCAACCCAACCAATCCATATTTTATTATGCGGGCGGGATACCATATCCTTTAGAGTAACATTCGCCTACCAAAGGCATCAAAACAATCGCCTACCAAAGGCATCAAAAATCATCTATCCTATATCAAGGATGAAACCCTGATCTCCTGACACATAACCCATACAGGCATCAAATCCTGGTCTGCGGGTTATCCCTCGCAAAAACATTAGCCTATCAAAGGCATCAAAACAATCGCTTACCAAAGGCATCAAAACATTCGCCTACCAAAGGCATCATAAACATCTAACCTATATCAGGGATGAGACCCTGATCTCCTGACACATAACCCATACAGGCATCAACTCCTAGTCTCCGGGTTATCGCCCGCAAAACATTAGCCTATCAAAGACATCAAAATAATAAACCCGCTTAATGTTTCACTTTGAGTTATAGTGTCTTATGCAAAGCTCAGCTCACAGCTCTCAAGTCAAACCCAACCCAGGTTACCAAATCAATAATAAAACCACTAATAAAAGACCATCTCAAGTTCTCAACTCAATAAATCAAAGATCACAAAAGTACAAACAGTTATCCAAAACAGATGGTCACATTTCAACATAAAGTCCCCTTTCGGGATGCAATTCTCAAAACAGATTAGAAAACAATAAAACACATTTAAAGAGCATCCCAGTGGGGATTAGAGCATAGACATTACCTGGTTAACTTCACTTCACAGCAAAACGAACACACTTAAGCTCACTAACGACGCGAGTTAGCTTGGGCCTAAAATAGAATAATTATTCTAATCAAAACGCGCCCTTCGAAGTTAGTATTAACTACCTTCTAACTAACCCTCCCCTAGGAACCCTATAGGTTCCTATCAATCATGAATTTAAACTTTAAATTGCCTAACACATTCCAAATATTCGTATAATAATACCAAGTAAACCTTTTCAATCAACAACACGTTCATTAACAATTTCATATAACAAGACAGATTACAGCATCCACATAAAAAGGATCGTAACTTGACTTCTCGACATCTTATGAATCTGGTTTTGGACTTTTCGGAAACCTCGGCATGTCTACTAAAACTCTCAAGTTGAACTTGAGACCCAACACACGCTTTAAGGCCCTCAAAAACTGTCATCTTTCCAAACTGTCCAGACCTGACCTAGGTCTGGTAATCGGGGTGTAACTCGACTTATAAAATTCCAAAGTCCAGTCCGTAAAATTCCTATGAAAGCTAACATCTAAGGGAAACTCCAGTCCAAAGGGTTCGATCAAAAGACAAATACACTAACCGTGGTGACCTGATCTTTAGACCCCATCAAAACTGTCCCGTTACCGGTTTCCATTTAATTTGCAAATTCGGTTCTAACTTCCACCAATCCGATCCCGGGGTCCTAATTTGGGTTTAAAACAGTAACTAAAGTCCAAAAGTAATTAACCTAATCCAACTAAGGTCAAAACATCAAACCTCCTATCATCAAAACCAAAATGTAAAACATGAAATCAACTTTAATATTTCTACTAACCCTAAAAGCATGCATGAAATATTAACACTATCCTAAACATGAATTTCTTAACCAATAAAGAAGGAACTTAAAGAACATGTGAATAAACTATAAAGAACATATAAACATTTAAACTACTAATCAAGAATCCCAACAACCAATTTCTTTATACAAGATTAAATCAAGAATCGTAAATTAATAATCAAGAATCGAACTTTAGTAATTCAATCAACCTAACTTACTTAGCAAGATTTAAACATCAAATTAAACATGAATGAACCCTAAGAGAATTAAGAACATATGAATACTTAACTAACAATTCAAGAATTAATCTAGGTAATTATACTTTAAATATTCGTGCATACAATAATAGTATTTTTCTAAAACCCTAAACATGCTTCACAAGAAAACAAAATATATCAAACAATTGAACACTAATAATTTTACTACAACTATTACAATCCTAATACACCAATTTAGAACATAAAGATTACATAAAATAATTTAAAGAAATTACACATAAATAATACAACACAAGAACAAATAATTACAAATAACAACTTAATAAAATTACACCCTTAATTATCCAAAGTACAAGATTTAAAACAAGAATAATAACAATAATAATAATAATAATAAATACAACAGAAAAAAAAAGAAAACAAGAAGAAGAACTCAAGAACGGATTAGGGTTTACGTTAGGGTTAGGGAATAGTTTTCCGGTGAGTGGGTGGCCGGTCGAGGCGGCGTCAGCGGCGCACGGAGGTCGGAAAACGTCAACGTCGGGGACTGGGGGTGAACCGTCGCGGGTGGTTGTTCGGCAACAGTGGTAACGAGTCGGCCTTCTCCTTCCTCGCGTTCTGGGCGACGAAAACGGCGGAAAGGGTGGCTGCGGTGGTTGTCACGGCAGCGTCTGGGCGTGACGACGGTCGGGGTGCGGCCACGGTCTGGGCACGGTGCGAAGCAAAGTGGCGCGGTGTCGGTTTGGGGCGGTCGAACAGAGGGAGGGAGAAAGAGAGCTCGAGAGAGAGAAGGAGAAAAAGAAACGGTGATGGTGGTTGCGGTGGCTGCCGGTGGTCGGCACGACTAGGTTGGTGGCGGCTGTGGCGGCGCGACAGAGAGGACGGGGAGGGAGAGAGAGGGGGAGAGGAGAGGAGAGGCTAGGGTTTTAGTTATTAGGGTTTTTTTTTTTTTTTGGAGAGAGGACCTAGCTTTTATACTAACACAATAATTAAGGCC